>JARWIR010000008.1:33948553-35186583 GCA_029959085.1 Nemophila menziesii
TCCACAACCAGGACACGAAGGAATTGCGCGTACTGTATTCACCTGAGCAATTGTTCGGGCTTGTTCTTTTAGTTCTTCAAGTTGTTTAGCCAATTCTTTAAGTTTCAGAGATGCTGAATTGTTTTCTTTCTCTGGTCTCTTTGGCCAACTTCTCTCGTTATCAAGAATTCTTTCCATCCCCAACTCAGCTTCTTCAGGATCTAGCAACACAAAACCTGCGTTTCCTAACACATCTGCTTTCTCTCTTGATTTATCATTAAGGCCTCCATAAAACAAGGTTAAATAATATTCCGGCGAGGATCTATGATATGGACATCTCGCCTTCTTCTCTGTAAATCGTAACCATGCTTTGCCCAAACTCTCTTCGTCTTTCTGTATAAATTGTTCAAGCTCCAACATATCTTTTAAACGTCTACTAACCGGATAGAAACGGTCTAGGAATCTTGTTTGAAGCTTGTCCCAATCTGAAATAACATGAGGGTATTGGGTATCATACTAATCGCTTGCACATCCGGTCAAGAAGAACTGGAACATTAGTTAATATAATTGCTCCCTAGTAACTCCTCTTACGATATAAGCATCACAGATCTGCATGAATTTCTGAATATATCGGATTGGATCTTGATGTGCAACTCCGCTGAATAATCCATGAGATGCAAATTGAGTTAGCATCCCTGGATCAGGTTTAAATTTCGCAGCTTGGATTTCTGGAGCGCGAATTCCTCGTGGCTCCACTCTGAACTCGATGGGTAGCTCAAGTCTCCTTGGGTTCTCCATCTGTAACTAAATCTGAAAAACAAAAACTAAAAACAAAAGCGTAAAATAGAACTAACTAAAAATAAAAACACAAGATATATGCACAAGGACTAACGATGTAGTCCCCGGCAGCGGCGCCAAAAACTTGGTGGGGCCTAGGGTGTGATAAAATAAGATATAATTAAAGTGCAAATAACACCCTAAAGCTACACGGTTCTGCAAGTATACAGATCGTATGCAAGTTTTAGATTGAGATTCGTTCCGCAGAGACTACGAAGGTTAGAAGAATCTTATGCAAATATCAAGTGTAAATAATTAAAGCTAGAACAACTAAACGCAAATAAAAGTAAAGACAAATAGATTTTTGTTGATTTTCTAATTAACTAACTTAAACTAAGAATTAAAAAGACAGAAAATAAATAAGAAAGAGAAGTGATATGAGAATATAGCTTAAGTTATTAGCATGTAATCCCCACTAGTTTTGCCGTTCTAAACATGTAAGGGTGAATTTATGTAGTATTTCCCTAATCGGTCCCAATTTGCTATCGGTAGTTTAAAATAGGATTTACCTGTGTCAATAAGGCTTCCTAAGCAAACTTTTCCTGTAATTGGTAAATAGTAAACCATAGTGATTATCTAGCTAGGTTGGGTTGTCAGATCAGACCTAGAACTAGACGTTATGTGCTAAACATGCAATTAAACACCGTTGTCAATGGTGACCTAATTACTAGATGGTAATTCTAATGGCTGCAGTCCACAAGAACACAGAATATAAATCCAAACACATAAACAGAGAATAAAAACTATAATTCTATTTAAAACATTAAATTCCCAAATTAGATAGATGTCAATCAAAACTAGGGTTCATACATATATGCTAAAACTCAAGCTAAAGAAATTTAGTTCATGCAAGAAAAGAAAGAAATTACAAAATTATAGGTTGAAGAAGACATTGTGATGAACAGCTCCTTCCAGACTTCTCTCTTGTGTTGTAAGCTTCCTCTTGGTTTAAGGTTTCACCAAGGATGATTTAAGAGTGTTAAGAGGCTGTATTTATAGTGTATAGGTTGACCTAAATCGTTTCTTTAGAGATAAGTTAAGTAATAGACTCCTAGCCCAACCCAAATTTGTAAGGAAATAAAGATAAACACTGCTGGACCGTTTTGAGCGTATCTTCTTCGTTATTGGTCGGATTGAGCTCCATAAGATACCAAAAGAATCGCAACAGAATTATCTTGACCCTATAGAAGGAAATTACCAAATTCGGCCTATTTCTTAGGTAAGAACGCACATCTTTAGACGTGTATGCAGAATCCCAGATTTAGGCAGCTTTTCCTTTTCCATCTTTTTAGCCTTTGTTTCCTTTATCTCCAATTTCCATGCAAATCTCTTTCCATAAGTTGTAGTCTTTGACTTGCACTCTAATTAATCTCCATAATTATCTTTAAAGTTTCACACTCTAAACAATTAAACCCAATATGCTCTAAAAATAATAATTCTACAAATCAAGACTCAAAATAGGAAAGTGCACTAAATTAAGCTAAAATCAACCTATAAACTAATAAATAAGCCTAAAATGATGTATCATGAGTATATTTTATTATCACAAATGAGGAGACATCAGGAGTCAAACATCATTTTCTCTTAAATATCAACTTTGCTCTAACAGCTCCCCTGTTTCAACTTCCAATTTTAAAATTTTATATTCGAACTTAATTTTAATTGTTAATACAAATTTATTTATTTATATATTTTATAAAAGTTATCTTTTATATACTAATTATAATTATATTTATAATTGTTTTTTTACACATTTATAATTTATATAAACATGTTATTTTTTTAAGGGTTAGTTATCCAACAAGACCACACACCACCATATTTGGCTTAAAAGGTCCAAACCAACACATTGACCGAACTACCCCTAATCTACCTACACACCTTCTTAACGCGCCACATTTATTTTATTTGGGTTAAACACACGGCGTCAGATTTTCTAGACTTTACAAGCGAAACACATGCAAACGATCTGCAAATCAAAAAGGAAAAACTCTTTTATCTCCACGAATTACTCGTCTTTCCTCCGATAGATTCGTGTGATGTCTTCATAGTATTGTTTGGTGTGAGTAAAGAAAATGGTGCGACCTCCATTGAAGACGAAGACAAAGAACAAAGGTAAAGGTTAGATATCTCTTTATTGTACCTGCAATAATAAAAAAAACGTGACTAACATTATGTGGGTGATCTTCATTATCCATTTTTGTTTGATTAAATGTTGTGCAGTTTGTCGAGTTTGGGCATCAAATGTTAATTTATACTCAATTCATGAAATTTACAGTAAGGTATAGGTCTATTGATTTGGGTTTAAACGTATGCAATTTTAATTATCCTACTGCTATTTTAGAGTTGTTCTGTTATTTTTGGATCTGGTATAAGATAATTAAGATGTTGTGTTGGCCTATAATCCGTAAGTTTGGTGAAAATTGGTGTGTATGTGTGACTTTGGTGGTTTGTTTATGCAATTTTTTGTCCCCGGTACAGGGTAATTAAGTTTGGTGACAAGTGGTGTGTATGTGTGCTTTCGGTGGTCTGTTTATGCGATTTTTTGCTTTGACACTACATGATCCTCCTATTGTAATAAAATTATTCTTGAGTGTATCGACTTCATTAGCTGCAATATAAAAGGGACAGGAAGCAAAATAGGTGTTACATTATTTTGTACATTATATGGTGTCTGATTGAGTGCTCGTTTTTATTTTGTCAATAAGTAATTAATTAGTGTGTGGCAGTCTTGTATTTGTAGGCTTGTTTGTGTATAATCTGTAGTGTTGAGGTATTATAATCGATTGATCCAGGATTGTTACCGATTGGAACAACATGTATGAACGAAGGCATAGAAGGTGAAATTATATCCAGGGGACATGACTGCGTGAGGTGTGCACAATTGGATATAATATGCATGAAATATATAAGATATATAGTAAGCTTTGAAACTGATGTATATAATTAGCATATAAATGGACTTAATATCCATGCAAAATTGATTGTACAATATGATAAAAGATGTGTATGAACGTTGAAAATAGTTATGAAATTAGCAAGATATATGGTATATAATATCCATGCAATTGATTGTTTAATATTTGCCTTAAATAAAATACAAATTTATTTAATATATTATTAAATGAAATAAAGGATATTATTGGTATAAATAAAAAAAATTGGACTTTATAAGGAGCCAAAAAATAAATGGACTTGGTAAGAGGTGGTGTTTGAGTATTTGGTCCTTTTAAGCTAATATCTCTTTTATTTATTGAAAATATCATAATTTATGATTATTTTTAAATAGATTAAAAAAAATTGATATTTAAGATGAATTAAAAAATGATTAAAAAATAACTAAAAGAACTGGTTTTGTAAAATCTATTTTAATGGTTTTTTATTTATATATTTTACAAAATTAATTTTTTATATACTAATTATAATTATATTTATAATTATTTTTTCTATATATTTATAATTTGTAGAAACATATATTTTTTTATTCTTTTTGAAAACATTAAAATTGATGATTTTTTTATTTTAAAAATTAAAAATGATACTCAATATAGAAAGTAAATTAAAAAATGGTTGGAAAATAAATAACTTTTTGAATAAAAACAAAGTTAACTTGCAAAATAATTAAAAATAATATATAATAAATGTTTTAATTTTAATGTAAAATTAAAAAGGAAAATAAATAAATACTAGAAGTATGCAAAATCAATTAAGAGAAAAAAAATTTGTAGCTAAAGTTTTTGTAATAAAGTGAATGAACATTTATCATGCAAGAAAAAAAAAGGGTCAATTACCTAAGGAGACTTGAGAAAAATCAATGTGCCACTTAGGAGCTAGTCAATTCCTCTCTCTTTTTTAGAGGCCAATAAAATGTCCAATGTCATAACTACCCTTCTAGTGCATATAAGACAAAAAAATAGATTATTTCTCTCTCCTCCACTACCATTACTTTCTCTTCACCATTACCATTAATCTCTCTACTCCTTTATCATTTTTTCTCTCTCCTCTTTCATTAATTATCAAATATTTTCCAGCTCCGACCACAACCACCGATCACCGCCGGCCGCCTCCGGCCACCGCCGGAAAAAGTTCTGAGCGTGGAAAAAAGTTTTGAGTCTGGAAAATAGTTCTGAGTCTGGAAAAAAGTTCTGAGTCTGAGTGCAAAAATTCTGAGTCTGAGTGCAACAGTTCTGAGTCTGAGTGCAAAAGTTCTGAGTTTGAGTGCAAAAGTTCTGAGTCTGAGTGCAAAAGTACTGAGTCTGAGTGCAAAAGTTCCATTAACGCCAGATTTTTAATCGCCAACAGTGTTAGCGCAAAAGTTTTGAGTCTGAGTGCAAAAGTTCCATTAACGCCAGATTTTTAATAGCAGCAGATAATACTCCATCTTTGCAACAATTAATAGCAATATGACTCAAGAATCTTCACTGCCTTTTCGTGAATATCATTATTAACATTGGAACAAAAAAAAGAATATAATTATTTTCATGACTTTGAAGATTCTCTATTTTCTCCAAACCATCAGCTTCGTCCATCACTAGAGCAACATCACGTGTGTTTCCCAAATTCTTCTCTGCCTTTTCAACTTTCAAATTATTCTCCAATCCTTCATGACGAACCGTCAATATCCTTGGATCTGGACAAACTAGAAAATCACATAAAGGCTTGATACATCCCAATTGGACTCGATTATTCCTCACTTAAGTGCTGTTGTTTATGGCCTCGAATCACCGCCTTGCACCTCCACCTCGAACCACCACCTCGCAGCGTAATCTCACGGAGCAGATCTCACGAAGCTGCCTAAATAAACCTTCAGCGACGAGCTGTCTCTCCGATTTGCCATGTCTATGTTTTTATGCAAAGCAAAGCTGCGCCGACCGAGTCTTAAAGAGAGAGAGAAAAGAGAAAAAAAGAGGAGAGAGGAGAGAGGTGACAAATAATTAGGGTATTAAAATAATTTATTCTAAATAGAAATAGTATATATATATATAAAACTAAAATACAAAAAGGGGTAAGAATGTAATTGAGATTTTGGACTATAGTGTTAAATTTAGTTTGTGGCCTTTAGTAAGAAGAGGCTATAGAGCCGGTCTTCTTAGGTCACGAGGTGGTGTTTTCAAGACCCTTTGGTTAATAATCTCAAAAAAAAAAAAGATCAGCATCCTTGCATTTAGTATGCAACAAAAATAAAAAAATAAAGTAAAAAAAAATGTGGCTAAAATTGTATGCATCAATAGATCTAGCAAAAATAGGGTAATCAATTGGGGTTCAAATCTAACTTTTCACATTCTATTAATCTCGTTGGAGATAAAAAAAAGTGAGGAGTCAAACCCCAATTCTAGCTTTTGGCTAGAATGGGGTTCCTATTGGACTTAGTCTCAGATTTTCTTGTTAATTCTCTTACTAACAAATGGAGGACATTACATTATTTTTGGAGAGTATGGGAGAGGATGATGATTATTTCCCTAGCATTATAAAACTATTTTCTAGAGCTTCTAGTATATAACTTGGAAGAAGCGAAATTCTCGAATATTCACTAGTGATGTATTAACTGAAGAGATTTTATGGGAAGATACATGTACAAAAATTATAAGTAAGCTTTACATTGAGAAAATATTCCCAAATAATTGTACCAATCTGAATTTTGCTTTATTTCATTAATAGTGTAGAGCCTAAGATACTTAGGTAGTTTTCTTTGTTACCAAATAGCTTTTAATGTGTTTTTTACCGATGGGATATAATTGTTACTTATCCGAGACATCTTTTCTAAACTACATTTTCATAACTCTTTTGTAATATAACTTATAAGGGGTGTTTGTTTGCACTTAGTGAGACTTTAATAATATTTATTAAGACACTGTATCAATTAGATAGCTTATTACTTTTGACTAATTCAGATATGAATGTCTCTTAACTGGTCTGCTTAATTAAGATTTCGAATTAAAGTATTTGTTATTTGAAGTGATAAGTACTGAAAGTTAAATAAATAACTAAATAGAACTTTTTTTGTTAAGAGTCCATGTCTGAATAAATGAAATCTTAATGAAACAGGCTAGTTGAGAGTTATTTAAAGTTGAATTGGTCAGAAAATAAATTATCTTATTGATCCAGTTTCTTAATAAATCAGATTAAGATCTTATTAAGTGCAAACAAACAAGTATGATCCATTCAAACTCTGACTCATTACAAAATAAGTTCTATTTAACTCTTTATTCAATGTTCAGTACTTATCACTTTAAAAAAACCGTCGCCTTAATGTTTCTCGATTTAGAGGAAAGTATCCTCTAGATTTTTTTTTTGTATTGATAATATGACATTTTCAAGATTTTTTTTCTACTAATACTCCATTTGTTTCATGATGTTTGTCCATTTACTAAAATGTGGTTTCAAAATGTTTGTCCAGTTAGAATATTAAGATATTTTTTTTATCTTTTTTCCACTACTACTCCTATTAAACTATTAAAATTTATGTTTCCAACATACATATAAAATATCAAGACACTTTATGAAGTGTGGTTTAGTAATAGAGAATATAATGATTATATTTCTGAATACGTTGAAAAGTAAAATGGACAAACATTTTAAAACAGACGAGTAATTACAATATGGCTCATGATTATATGTCTTAACATGCAACTGTTGTTAATGTTTGAAACAATGTAGAAGTATTTACACCATTGTAAAAAAGTTAATCTATTGTATTCTTATTAATATATTACAATAAAAGTAAAACACAAAGCCAAAAATACATGACGATTTTGTTTACAAAATTAAAATCAACCTAGTAATTGTTAATAATTCTAGTGAATATATTAAATTACAATATTTTTTTCAGACCGTTCTAAGTATTTGAAGGTCCTGGACAAAACTTTAAATTTAATCATTTATATTGGTAGAAATAATTTATAGTAAATATTTATAAAAGATGCTATGTTTAGGTGACGAGTGATATAAAATTAAGAAAGAGAATTATTGATGTGTTTAAGAAGTTTGAATTGAAGAATTCGACGTATATATAATTTGTTGAGAATGTCACCATATTTATTTTTTAAAAATTTAGATTTTCACTTATAGAGCAGTGGAACAATAATTAATCTACTCATAAACTTGACACCTAATTTTATATAAAATAAAGTTAGATTTGTTCAAAATTTACAATTTACTAAAAGTTAAATAATCTTATGCAATATTATACAATTTCATGACATTTTTTAATTTTATGACATTCTCTTTTTTCATACATGATGACATTCTCTTTAACTACTATTCCTATATATTACATAAAACCATAAAAATAAGTATAATTAATATTTACATTAAAGAAATATTATTATATATATTAACTAGTGTTGTATTAAGAGATAATTGTTAATTAAGTTCAAAACCAAACAAATTATACTTTAAGAAGTGCAGTCCAAAAATTTGGATAAATAAAGTGTAAAATATTATTTTAAACTTATGATATACCTAAAATAACCTTATATAATAATAATAAAATTTAAGATAAAAAAAGTGCTACTAAAAACTTTGAAAAACAATGACACATAAAACCCAGAAGTCATCTCTTCACACTCGCTGTCAAACAAAAAAACAAAATGAGATTTCTTCCCACCAAGCTGCTCTCCTACACAAGAAACTGCCGTCATTCGTGGATCATTCTCCACCGTCTTCAACTCGGCTTAGCTACGCCATTAACAATTAAAGAACCCAAATTAAGGTAAAAAAATAATCTTTACCATTAAAACTTTAAAAAATTAAATTACTTATAACTTAATTTCATCACTTTTAAACTTTTCAAAATTATCCGATTTAAGTATGATTACAGTTGTGATGTTTATCATATTTTTATACAAATTCTACAACGGCCATTTTATGACCATAGGAAGCCTTTTACCATATTCGAAGTGATGCACATATCGTATGGAAGAGTGGATATCATATTTTTATACAAATTCTACAATGGCCATTTTGATCCCATACTGCATTTTTTGAATGGTTTTGCACTAAATATTTATTTGACGTAATTGCCGTTCTGATCCTATACTGCATATTTTTGAATTGTTTTGTAGTAAATATTCATTTGGCTCAAAAGATGAAATTTTGTCTAATACAGTATTTTTTGAATTATTTTGCAGTAAATATTCATTTGACGCAACTGACAGCACAGTAAATTGTATCGCACAATCCAGTAAATTGTGTCACACATCCTAGTAAATCGTATTGCATAACCCAGTGAATAGTATCGTACAACCCAGTGAGTTGTGTCTCAACCTGGCTATCGGATTCGGTTCTCCGGTCCAATGGACCGGACCGGACTGGCCGATTCCAAAACCGGAATGAACCGGAAGGATAGGGGGGCACGAACCGGTCCGGACCGTTAGTATACCATTCGGTCCGGTTCGTTAAAAAAACGAACCGGACCGGTAACCCTTTTATATAATTTTTTTATTCGTTCATTTACTTCATATGCCCTCTTTCCGGCGATGCTAGGGTTCTTTTTCTGTTTTGCTTACTAATCCTATAATCTTACCTTGAATCGGCTTTTGACAAGGATCTTATCAAGTTGCACTTTCCAACTAGCAAATCGCCGCTAGCGAGAGGATGATGAATCAAATTAGTTGTTCGGACATTGTTGTATTCTTCTCATTTTCTGAATTCGATCATCTTTTTTTTTGTTTGGTTTCGTCAAATCGAGATGTAATATCGAAGGTCGGTATTGTCATGCTTGTATTTAGAAGCAAATTAAGGACCAAAAACTGTGGGTTTGATTACATTCTGAATTTCCATACTTGATGAACTACAATATGTTGGATATAATCAACTAGCCTTTTCAAGTTCCAACATTTTTGGGATTATCTGTTTTTTAATATTGACTTGTGTCAATTTCTACAAATTATTGGTTATAAATTGTGCATATCGAATCGGTCAAACCTCAGATCCGCATCTTCTAATGCAGAACAAAGAAAAACCACTCAGTTTGGAATTGTTAGGAACCGACCGGACCCGGAACCTGACCCGGTTTTGGCGGTTCCATTAACGGTTCGGCTCCCTTCTTCAAGCAACCAAGAACCGGTCCGAATTGGAATCGGTAAGGAAGAATCGGTAAGCCGGACCGGACCGATAAGGTCCAGGTCCGCTAAGAACCGGCATGGAACGGACCGTTAGCCAGGCTGAGTTGTGTCGCACAGCCTAATAAAGAGTATTATAGATTTAAATTGTTAATAAAGTAAGGTAAAGCTTATGAAAAAAGTTTGTTAAGTTAGGAACCTTTTAAATTAATCGCCTTTTCTTAAATAAGATGACTTTCTAAATATAACAACATGTTCTTACGTTGACCAATTTCTAAAATATAACAAACTGGCTTATAGGGTATATAAATTAAAAGATTGAGAAAAAAACATTAAAATAATACTAAACCCATGGTTAGTTTTGTGGGGTTAAGTGTACAAGAATTTCTCATAGAGATTTCTGTCTTTCATGAATGAAATTATTGTTTTCAGGAATGTTTCTTAGGAAAAAAGTTTATGTTACCAGTTTTTGCCGGCTATATTTGTACGACGACTAAACAACAACTAGAAAAGATACTAGCAAGGAAAAAAAAAAACAAATTTAGTCAATTCTTTAACAACTATCTAATGTAATTGTAGCGATAGATATATAAGATCACTCCTTTCCTCACGTATCTTCATCACCTTCGGAAAAATCAAACAATTATTATCATGACCGAAAAGATTGCCTATGTTCTTCTCATTTTTTTATCGATCCATACCGCTCAAGCCTGGAAAGCGCACAACCCCGTGAATGGCCATGTTTCGAACAAGAAATGGATGACTCTAAAAGGTGGTGAGCCTGTGGTGGCCGCCCGTGGTGGAGCATCCGGTCTATTTCCTGAAGGGTCCGAATTTAGCTACGGCGTGGCTCAAGCCGTGAGCTTATCTAGCACACTCATGTACTGCGACGTACAATTTACAAAGGATGGGAACGGTTTTTGCTTATCTGACATAAACCTCGCTAACTCAACGACTGTAGCTGATGTTTACCCCAAGGGATTAAAGACTTACAACGTTAACGGAAACAGTGTGCAAGGATGGTTTGGATTGGACTACACTTTCGATGATTTAGTCACGAAAGTATTCTTGGTACAAAACATACATAGCCGGCCTTCAATGTTTGACGGTTTATTCGCTATACAAGATCCGATTAGTCTAACCATGGCGCCGGTCCCCTATAATATCTGGCTAAACGTGGAGTATGACACGTTTTACAAAGAACACAAGATTACCCCATCGCTTTACATAAATGAACTCTTGCAAAAGAACGCTCCACAGATCATTTCGTCGCCTGAAATCGGTTTCTTGAAGGAAATTGAGAGAATGAAGGGTAAAGCCAACACGAAGCTCGTTTTTAAGTTTCAAGGAAGCGATGCTACGGAGCCAACGTCTAAGAAAACATACGGTTTTCTATTGAAGAATCTCTCAGCAATCAAATCATTTGCGTCCGGGATTCTTGTGCCGAAGGAATATATATGGCCGATCGGTAAAGATCGGTATTTAGAGGCGCATACCAGTCTTGTCCCGGATGCTCATAAAGTAGGCCTTGAAGTTTACGCATATGGGTTTTCAAACGATATCCCGTTGAGTTTCAACTATAGTTATGATCCGGCAAAGGAGTACCTACAATTCATCGACAATTCTGAGTTTTCAGTCGATGGTGTAGTTTCAGATTTCTCGATCACTGCTTCGGAAGCTATCTCTTGCTTATCCGGGAATACAAAAGCCTCGAGAAAATCAAAAACTTTGATCATATCGCACAACGGAGCAAGTGGAGATTTTCCGGGATCAACGGACCTAGCATATGAAAAGGCCATGGATGACGGTGTTGACGTAATTGATTGTTCCGTCCAACTTTCGAAAGACGGTATAGCTTTTTGTTCAAACTCAGCCGATCTCACAGGATCCACCACCGCGATATCGACTTTCCTTGACCGGTCAACGGATATTCCAGAAATTCAATCGACAAGTGGAATTTTCTCGTTCGATCTAACATGGGACGAAATTCTGTCCATAAAGCCTCAACTCAGGAGTGCTTTCGACAAAGTCTTGGTTCGAAACCCTCTCAACAAGGAGAAGGGCAAATTCGTAACTCTCCCCGAATTCTTGGAATTTTCAAAGAAAAATAACGTCGGAGTCTTGATCAACATCGAAAACGTTCCATATCTAGCGGCAAAGAAAGGACTCGACATGATCAAAGCTGTTACAAAAGCATTAACCGACGCGGGATTCGCTACCCAAACGACGCAAAAAGTCATGATTCAATCAGACGACACTTCCGTATTACAACAATTCAAACAAATACCTATATATCAACGAGTACTTAATATCAACAAAGATTTAGGTGGCATATTACCCAAAGTACCCTCTGAGATCAAGAAATACGCTGACGCGGTAACCGTACGTAGAAACGCGATCGTCCTCGGGTACACAGATCCCGTCTTCATGACAAAGAATTTCACCAACTTGATTCCGGCAATGCACGCAGCAAATATCTCGGTTTACGCAGGAAACTTCCGAAACGAGTTCCCGAACTTTTTGTTCGATTACTTTTCCGACCCTTACATCGAGCTCGCGACTTACATCCACTCGAATATCGACGGTGTGATAACCGAGTTCCCAGCCACCGCAGCTGCATATATGCGCTCACCATGCGTTGATATAGAAAACAAGGCTCTCCCATACACGATACTTCCGGTGAAACCGGGGGATCTTTACATCCAAACACAAGATCCCGAGCTTCCTGGAATCCCGATGGCACCATCCCCTCAACCATTTATGACCACCGATGATGTTATCGATCCACCGTTGCCTCTTGTGGCTAATTCTCCCCCTCCCCCGGCTAATCCTCCGACTGTATCCGATGTTCCTGCAACGCCATCTCCTACATCAAGTGGTGCATCTAATATTCTAATGGCTAATCATGTCGTGATTTCAACGATTGTTGGAGTTTTTTGTCTCGTAAATGTACTATAAAAACGACTATTTTATAAAATGACCATATTTTCCTTCAATTATAACGTACACATAAGGCGTACACGTGTGTAATGACCATACTACCCTTCTAGATACTATCTACCAAACCAACTATAGGAATACATTACATAGTGTAAATATACTTTGTTTTTGTTCCAAGTGTAACTGTGTAAATATATATTGTGTTAAGAATTAACCTCAACGCGCATCGTTTACATGGACCGTGTGCAAGTAGGCTCGGCCGTGAGAGCTTTATACACCGAATAACCTTTTTACGAGAAATACATTGCCTAAACGGCCTGCAATTAAGACAGCTTATCAAGCAATTTTCTCAAACTATTTTTGCTCTCTTTACGCTTCTTTTCAAACGGAGAGTCTAGCACTAGACTCCGTTCCAACTTCTTGGTCATAGTCACAATTTCGTAAGAATCCCACAACGATTGCCTAAAATCCCACCTACAACTACTACTGCCTTGATATTCGCCTTTTGCTGAAGCAGCAGCAATGTTGCTCATTGCTTCAAGCTTAAACCTTGTAGGCTTGCTCTTGAAATTTCTTCGATGGGCATCAAATTCATTGGATGCTTTTGAACTGGTTAATTGACCATGCCATGCTTGTGCAACTGCCTTGATTATTTCTAGCTCTTGTTCATCATCAATCTCGATGTAATCTTTCTTCATATTTTTGCTAAGCGTGTGATTTGACTCTTTAATTATTAGAAATCAGATTTTTGTGGTTGTTAAATGGTTTTTTTGTTTTATATATGTGAATATTTCTGTTATGACAAAATTAAGAAAAGGATAAGTTTAGTGTGCATATATACGGGCAATGTTATCTTAGGAAAATGAGAGCCGCATGTTGTAAGTCTGGTAAAGCTAAGGAATAATCAAGTTGGATTCGCGTTTTATATTTTGATGATATGTACCTTTCCCAAGTGATTCATCAGGTAATTTTGGGTCATTTATTTGTTTATGTATTATTAAATCAATTATTATACAATTAGCTCATAAAAAAAGAATTCAAATATTGAAATATTACTATATTATATTCATTCTTTCATATAAACTTTTGGGACTAAGGTGAAAAATTGGAGTGATTAACATGTTATCTTGACTTGCTTAATCCAAAATTACAGTATTGTAGAATTGGAGTAATTAACATGTTATCTTGACCTATTATGATAAAAAAGGCACAAGTTAGATACTTTTAGCAAATACCATATTTTATTCGGATTGATACTCATATCCTATATCTATGTACATCAAAACTAGCTAATTAATTTACACACATGTTTAGAAAAAATGAAGAAGTTTACACACATATTTTACGTCATACATGGTGTAAAATTAAGTGTTTAACTTTTTCTTTATAACTGGCATATGAAAACTAAGCGGCTCCACCGTTTATATAGAGGAAATTACAAATTTGAGCCCCAATAACTTAAACATTATTATTTAAGTCCCCTCTACTTACTTCTTCTTACAAAGTCCTCAGTTACAAATATTGGTTGGCCAATTTACCTATACACCCTTTTCATTTAATTAATTACTTTTTTTACTTCTTTTTTTCAGTTTTTGTTTTAGTGTCGGAATGGGTACGCGCGCTTAAGTGGGTACAGACCCACTTCTCTTTTTATAATGTGTTTAAGCTATCTTTTTTTATAAAGGGTTTAAAATTAATTATAGTGTAATTGTAAAATAGGTCCCTGTCCAAAACTAATCAAATTCACATAATATTTCATTGTCCAAATAATAGCTATGGTGTAATTGCATTATAGGTCCTTGTACCGGGAGTTGTCACGGGTCCGTACCCAAATGAACGAATACACAGATGAACGAATACAATTCTAGTCATTTTAACAGTGTTTTTTGCAATGGGGCTGTACCCATTGGGTCTGGACCCATTTGGGCCTGTACCCATTGGGTTCTGGATGCACCTGCACAACAAGATAAACAAATAATATCAATAATATACAAAACTAAAGCCCACCCAAAATCGATCCAGATCTGCAGTGGGATCCGACAACGACTGCATCGAGTGTGTGGTGGAGCAGCGACATTGGGGCGGTGGTTTTGTTCTCGAACCAGATCAGATGTAATGGCCACGATGAGATCTCGGCAGTGATGGTGGTGCGAGATCTCGCTTTGAACGAGATGGTGATGCGAGATCTCGGCAGCGAGATGCAGGGACCACGCTTAAGCTTGCTGGGTTGAGATGGAGGTTGCAGCAGAGAGGGAGGCGGCAAATTAATTGCAGGTGGTGATGGTGAATGGCGCAGCAGAGACGGAGGGCGGTCACGACCACTGTGAGCAGTCGTGTGAAGGTGATGATGGTGGGGATAGAGGGTGATGATGGTGGTTAATGGCACAGCGGCGTGGTGGTTCACGGCGGTGTGGGGGAGGTTAATGGCACAGCGGCGTGGTGCTGCAATGGTGGTGGCGCTGTTCATATAATTGCTGCAGTCGGGATCTCCTGGCTCCGTGGTGGTCGAGATCTAATTGCTCCGTGGTTGTTGGGATCTGATGGTGGTGGCGATGTTCATCTCGTCACAGCCCCGTGGTAGGTGAAGGTGGTGGTGTCGTGGGTACAGTACAGAGAGAGGCGACGGGAGGAGCGCGGTGGTGTGATGCTGCTGTGTGGCTTCGCACGTTGGTGGTGGTGCTCAGATCTGGGGCTCCGGTATGGAGGCGAAGGAGAGGGCGATGGTGGTGGATGGAGGGCGGCAGTGTTCGTCTGGTGGTGGGGTGGGGTGGCCATGGAGGTGTGGCGGCCATGGAGGGGGTGGGTCAGAGAGCGCTGGGGGTGGGGTGGGGTACTTACAGAGAGAAGAAGGGGAGGGGGGTGGGGTGTGGGGCGGACCAACCCTAATAGGGTTTTGGTTTTGTTTTTGTTTTTAGATTTGGGCTGCTATATAATAGAATAGGGAGGGGCTTTTTGGGCTTTTGGGGTAATCTAGTTGGGGTCTAACTAGATACTTAGGAGGGAGGACTTTTACGTGGAATATCAAGGTCGTGTGGACCGTATTCCATAATTCACCCGTTTATATATTGGCATATATACTTTACCTGCGGCTCCACCGTTTATAGGCATATATGCTTTACCTCCTGGACTGGATAGGTTAAATCTCGAACATAACATATTCTATTCCTACTCATAGGTCAAGTAAGCTTGAGTATCTAGAGTGATAATTTGGTTCTAATAAATTAATTATCATGTTCGGATTGTTCTAAACAAAGATTCTTAATTTTATAGCCTCGATATGATTGGAGATACCATGTTATAACATGGGTAAAACCAATAAGTAAAATGATATTGGGTCAGTTGGGCACACGTTTCATAATTTTAAAACTGTTATCGGATGATATCAGGTCCATATACCATGATGTAGAAATTATCGCCTAGGCATCAATTTTTTTTTCAGCCGCTACGTCTAGTAAAAATGTTGGGTGTTTTTTACTAGTATTTAAATAGATGTCTAACTCGCATAGATGCCGATTAATGGCAAAAAATAACCGTCTACCCTCTTTTTTTCTTACTCTTTAAAGTGGTATTATAACTCTTAGTATTGCTTATTATAATGTTTTTAGATAAATTTAAAACTTTAATAGTTAACATTATTATTATTATAATGTACATAGTATATAATATTAATATATATATATATATATATATATATATATATATATATATATATAATTATATACCAGGATTCAAAACTATTTAATTTTACTTAAGTGTTGGTTGTGTAATCCCGCCTGCGGTCGACCCCTTAGACTTCAAAACCAAATTATACAACATGGTTTATATTTTTAATCTAAATACAATTAATAATCGATTTTATAACTATCTTTACAATACAATCTCCTAAACTTTCTTACATTTTTTCCTCATTAGATTACGTTTAATTGCTCCATCATAAATTACTATTGACTTGAGCACATTTGAGAGCGATATCATAACACCTTGTTGTTATTACAAGGTTGCATTGCAGATTTCTTGATAGATTGAACGACTTAAATCAGTCGTGACATTGATCCTCTTAACTTCAGAGTAAGAATATTTGAACAACTTAGGTGACGTTACGTTAAAAATTTTAAGTATCGAACTTTGTGATCATTTGCAGATTTTGAAAAGGGGGCAATTCTT
Source organism: Nemophila menziesii (assembly GCA_029959085.1). Lineage (NCBI taxonomy): Eukaryota > Viridiplantae > Streptophyta > Magnoliopsida > Boraginales > Hydrophyllaceae > Nemophila > Nemophila menziesii. The sequence continues at coordinate 33,965,536 of JARWIR010000008.1, forward strand.
TTTAAGAGCCCACACAACCTACCAAATACTCTTAAAGTCCTCATCTTAACTATCCCAATTAAACCCAATTAGCCCATGTTAAAACCCAAAAACACTCTCTACTATACTGATATCAAAAAATAAAAGCAAAACAAAACCTATTAGGTTCTGAAATCAAAACCGATCTCCCCATCTCATTTCTCTGTGGCTCTCTGTCTTCTCTCTCTATCTCCTCTCTCTTTCGACACCAGCAACCGCCGTCCTCTTCACCCACCTTCACCACCAGCAACAGCTCGTCCACGGCTGCCGTCTACTCCCCACCATTTCCAGCCCCGCATCATCTTCCAGCCTCTCCCTCAATCCTCTCAGCTTCTCCGCCCATCTCGACCACCGCACACCTTCCCGCCAATATACGAACTCCGCCGGCAACAGCCACGGCCTCTCGCGCGCGCCTCCACCACCAACGCGGATCTCCAGGCAGCAACTTTCGTAATCCAGATCTCCATCTCACATGGCCCTCCTCCGATCTGGCGCTACTCCTCTAGCGCCTAACTGTACGAGGCGTCATCCATCTTGTTTGGCCCTCTGCACCACCACGCGTCGCCTGGACTCTATTTCTCGCCGTGATTCCAGATCTCGGCGAACGAGCTCCTCACTGTAAGTCTGCTGCACCACCACCGCACTCCACCCTCGTCGAACCAGTGACACTGCCCGTTGTCTCCGTGGCTACACCCTCTTCTACACATCTGGTTGTCCTTCTCCTATTTAACGACGCCGCTACGCTTCTCCGATCGATCTAGGCCAGACACGGCCCACAGAAGCAAGGGCAAACAATCATGGCCCAAACCCAGGCCCGCCAGATTTGGATTAAAGTTTTTTTTTATAAGTCAGATTAAGTATTTTCTTTCTTTTTTAATTTAAGTATACTTTGTAAATAGATTTCTTTGTTTTTTATATGTAGATGTAGTTTATATTGGAATATGCCAACACGATGTGATTGGATTGTACTATCACGATGTAATCGGAATGTACCAAAGTAGTTTGATTGGGATATATCAATTCATTTCTGTGAAATATATTCTTTGTTTATTGTTTTTTTCTGGAAAATCTGTGCTTGGCTCGTACCAATAATCAATGGATGTATATCGATACGATATCTTGGATCGGATTTCTAAATAATTCGGATAATAACCTTGGACATAAACAAACCTCTAGAAAAATACTATTAGGACCCGTAAAACGTAAAAACGAACATATAAAAGCATTTGGTACGTATCAAACTCGGGAAAATTGGTGTGTTCCAAACAAATCTGGTTGGTACAAAACTTAAAAAAATTGGTATGTACCAATACCGAATTAAGTAAGGGTATAAAGGTAAAAAATCTAATTATAAAATCTAACTTAGGCTTTTGTTAGAATGAATTTTTAGTTAGGATTTTGTGGATAATTTCTTGATTTTTTGGGTTTCAAAAAGTAATTTCCTCTTTGAAAAGCTACCCTTGAAGCTAAGAAGCAATATTGAACAACTTAGTGAGATGATTGATGAAGAATCGTGAAAAATGTGATGGGAGAATAAGATGAACACTGTGATAGTAATTACAAAATAGGTTTGGATAGAGTTCCGGGATTACACTAGGTTAAAGAGATGTGGTGCAAAGATGATAAGTTTTGGATTTTTAATAGCTTGGATAATATATGAATAATAATTTTTTATGACTTTTTTTGAAATAATTCAAATTCATTATATGATTTATGATCAGTTATTATAATCTTGTATAATGGATGAAAATCTCAAAAAGGACAACATAAACACCTATTAAGATTTAAAATAATTTATAATTAAAAATAAAATATTAAAAAAAGAAAAAATATCAAATCGTTCATAATTCACGTAGAGAAAAAGAGATATTACTTCTAACAAAAATTCATTCGTCCTTTCTTTTGAAAATTAGCCTATAGGGGTGAGCAAATGAAAACCAGATAACCAAACCGAACCAATATACCAGAAAAAACCGAACCAAAATAACCAAATGGTTCGGTTTTTAATTTTTCAAAAAACGGTTTTTTTTTGTTCGGTTCGGTTTACTACGTAAAAACCGAACCAAAAAAACCGAACTAAAGAAGGGAAAATAGGGAATGTGTGAACTTCTTTTATAAGAATTATGTAGGAGAAACTTTTGTTAAGAATTTATCATCTACGTGAAATTTTAGTTATACTATTCGATGGTGCTATTAGTGAGAATTTTTTTTATATCACTTAAGATTATAAGTATTCATTACTTGATTGATTTTATAAATCATGATTGTATGAAATAGGAAGTAATAGGTTTAAATTTATTGTAGTATTGTAAATTAAGATAAGTATTTTTAGATTGTAAATTTATATTTAATTGATATATTAATAGCCCACATGGACAAGTAATAGTAGCATAATTGTATTGGAATATTAGTCTCTATTGGACAATGTATTTCAAGAAATGGGATGAAAATATTATTGACCAAGCATCCGAATTCGAAGAGAACCAAAACCGAACCGAAACGAACCAATTCGGAACCAAAAACCGAATGTGGAACCAAATGTGAACCACCCGCTTTGGTTATTAAATTATAAAAAACCGAAATATTCGGTTCGGTTCCGGTTTTGGCCAAAAACCGAGACGAACCGAACCATGCTCACCCCTATTAAGCCTATATATTCTATGGACTACTTATTTCAATAAATGTTTCACTTTATCTTACTTATTAAATTGCATCGTATGATAATGATTTATTTATTTGTAGTTTTTATTTTTGTTTTGTGGCAAATACAATAATAAAGGAGAGACTAGTGCATAAATGACTTTTTGTTGTGATATTTAGCCCGTTTATATAGTAACATCTTTCTTAAGTATTAGTATTCCATTATTATAAATATAGTCGATATTGAAAATTTGAAAATCTTGAATAAAACATTAAATTGTATTATTTAACAAGTAAAATAATTTTACTAATAATTTTAAAAAAATGAGATTGGAATTGATTTATGTGATTTATGGAATAAAACTAAATATAGTGAATCAATAACAAGTTTATGAAAATTAAGTTAAAGTGACTTGATTTTTATAAATATTTGAGAACATAAATATTTGATATTTTTCTATGTAGTTGATTTTTCTATTTATGTTTAAATTTTTATTAACATGACAACTCATACTTATTTTGATATAAGAGTTATATATGTTCACATATTATTTAAAAACTTATGAATTTAATAAAAAATTGTATAATTTTATGATATTTCTTAACTATACAATATTTAATTAAAAAGCTATATATATAAATTGAATATATATAGAGGTAATCGTTACTTTAATAGTTAGAGTATTATGTCCGTATACAAAATGGTTCTCAGGTAAATTAGTGTTGAGTTATCAATAATAAAAATTATAAAATAAATAATTTTTTAATATTCATTACAATTATTAATCATTAAAAATATAATTTTAAATATATTTTCATGTAAATTAATTGCAATCTAATGTACTAATAATTTTATTTTTTCTTTCAAATAAATATGTAATATTAATCATAATCTTATATATTTTGATAGACATGTAATTTCAACTCATATGAACGGGTTGAAAATTTATTTCGTAAGGAGAAAAGAGATTTTTTTTTTAAAAGCCACTTAAAATTATGCTACATTAGAATATAATAGAATAGTTTGTAATATAAAAGTTATTCTACTTTCATTTACGGAATAAAACATGAGTAATGACATATAGAATCTTAGAGATTAATTTTATAGTCTATAAAAAATATGTGGGTAAGTTTTTTATAAAGACACCACAACAAATACTAAGATACGTTAACAAAACAAAAACTATAGAAAGATAAATAACAAGTGGCAAATACATGGACCATCTAGATACTAAGTATCTATACTATTCGGTCGCCATCATTGACCACCACTAACACCGCCACCCTGGGCAGCGATTTCACTCGACAAAAATCATTGAGTATCGAAAAAATTATTATGTACGAAAAAATCACTAAGTATGAGCTTTCATTGAGTATACTTTGTAATTCTCTAACTATGCTTAACAATTCATTGAGTATGTTTAGTGAATTTTCTGAGTATTACCTAAAATCATTAGGTATTGCACAAAATTAAGAAAATAAAATAGATTAAATTTATTTCAATTAAAAAATTACAATCATTAACGAAAATAAAGAAACCCCTATTCTATTTAAAAAGTAATAAAAAAAAATTATAATTAAAAAAAACTAACAGGTCATCTTCCTAATTGGTTATATAGCCACTTAAAGGCATGAGATAACGAAGTTATGGTTGAAGTTAGCACTATTTCGAAACTGCAAATCTTTACCAAGACCCTTCAAATATTCACTACGAACATGGATGAGCACAGGCCTCGCCATGACTCAAATTTGGTATAAGTTCGACTCACCATGGTTGAAGCTTTGAACAATGCTCAAACACTACAAAACTCAAAAATCAAACTTTCTTCTTCATTGAGCACTGCCATGGCTAGAAAACTCAAAAACACACCTGAAAAAACCATCAAACTTCGAACTAACCAACTGACATGGCTCTCAAACTCGCCGCATCTCTTTTTACAAAAGAGATCTTGTCTTTAATAGCAAATTTCTCCATTACTTGAAACTTGTCGTTTAGCCGCCGTGTTACTGCCATGAAGGGACATTCAAGGTGTATTGGGGTGGGGAAAGGAGAGAGTGTTTTAGAGTTTATGATTCATGTGATTTATATGTTTAATATAGCAGTTTGTATAGTTGATAAAAGAATATTGGGTGAAACCCCCGTGATACCCTTTAACTTTGGCAAAAGTGCAGTATCCGTCCTATATCTTTAAAATTGTCACGAAACGCCCTTTAATGAATTTTTTTTGTCACCGTTAGCCCTATTTTCATTTTTCTGTTACTTGACTGTTAGTCAATGCCATCTGGTGCCACGTCAGTGCCACCTCTCCGCCACGTCTGCTCCACGTCATTGACATTTACACCTCATTAATTTTTTTTGTTTAAAGCCATCTTCTTCTTCTTCGTTCTCTCGCACAACTCTGCTACTTCATCAACAATCGAAGAACCCAAATCATAAAATGCAGTTTAAGAACAAATTGAGCACTCCAATTACCCCTTTTATTAAAAAGTACCTCAAGAATACCATCTGTGTATGGGTATCAGAGACCCACAGAGAACCACCTTCAGTATTTCCATCTGAATTGGACTATATGCACTCCAAGTACGGTTTCTACAAACATTCAAAAATTCCGTCAAGATTTTATCAAAATCTTCAAAAAATCTCAACTTTCACAATTTTAGACTAAACCCAGTAGATAATCACACGATGTGAGCAAAACCCAGATCTCAAAATTCAACAGTTTGACTTAAAAAACAACCTTTTTCCAAAAGGAAGCTTTAAAACCAAATAAGCAGATATTCTAACCTGTACACTAAAAGTAGCATTACCCAGATGTACAACTTTTCTTGTATTGCAGAATGCAACATACGCTTATCTCTATATGCTCTTATTTATTTTTGAGAGAGAAATAAATGTAATAGAGAATAAAGTGTGACTTACAGTCCCCAAATTGTCTGGATACCCTTTTTATTAAAAAGTACATTGATCCTCTTAACGTCACCGAATGAGGTATTTTTTTCTATCAACCTTCGTCTTACCATCTCAAAACCAAAATCCTATCCACTCTGCTTTCGAGTATTTGTGTTTCTATAATCTCATCGAACATTAATCCATTTCATAATGTTATTAGTTCAACTATAGATACCAATGTTCTAAAACAAGGCCGCCTAGCCGCGTAGGTGTTTCGCCTAGGCGTTCCAAAGTGCAGTCCGTCTAGAATTTCTCTTGAAGGTGGCCAAAAGGTTTGTCTACGCATAATCTAATTAATAAACTACCCAATCAGATTAATGAGTCATCTAATTTGAATAATACCTATCATGCTAGCCCATAAATAACTAATTAAATCTAATCCAACCCAACACAAGAAAAATATAAAGAAAAACTAAATAGGTTAGAGTTCGAAAGCGCGAGAAAAAGAACAAGGTAGGATATTTCTAATTTCAAGTCTAAATTTCTTGAATTAGTCATTTTTAGGCTAATAATAATACATTGTTATTATTTTATAGCTAAGTATATGCTATTTATGATAATACGATCTACTTTAAGTATATTAGGATGTAAATATTATTCAAGTCATTACATTAGTAATATATATTTAATATAAAATAATATAAAAACTGCCAAGATGAAAACCGTCGAAATTTCGATTAACAGGCCACCTAGCCATCTAGGCATTCGAAGGTGGTCGACTACCTTACTAGCGCTTAGCACTTTTTAAAACCATGGTAGATACGAAGAAAAACTTATTATATACAAAAAGCAGTAAATACGTTAACCACCACTATTAAATATAGTCATAGGGTTAGTATTACACGAATCACCTCTAAGGTTCATTCAGATAGATTTCAATAAGTAAAGTTGCAATCATGTTTTTTTTTTTTTTTTTTGTTACAGAAGAGGCCAAAGGCCAGGAACTAAGTCCCTAACAATTATTCATTCTACACGATCTAGGCGTAGTCCAACCACACCTGTCCTTCGTTAGTAGCCGCCATAATCCATCCGGCGGATCCCTAATCGCAACTGGGCCATCCACTATACCAAGTCCACATTTCGCTAGCCAATCCGCGCAATTATTTGCTTCCCGATAGCTCCACTCCAACACAAAACTCGGATGAGAACGCAAAATATCGCAACACTCTTTTATCGTGTCATTACTAATAACTCCTGAGTTCACACCGCCCTTCACTAGCGCGTGCAACTCACGCGAGTCTATTTCAATACTAAGATCTGAATAACCTTCTCCCACCGCCATTCGAAGTCCGAAGTGTAGTGCAAAAAGTTCCGCTTCAATGGCCGAATGTGCTCCACTCCTTCCCAAGAAGCCTCCTGTAAATTCACCCTTAGAGTTACGGAAAAGACCCCCAACTCCTGCCACATCTCTATCATTACTGAATGCCCCATCTACATTAAGTTTAAACCTCCCCTCTTCCGGCTTAACCCACTTGACTAACACATTTTTTGCCAAAGTAACTAGACCTCCATCGCTTTCTGTTCCCCACGCCCGAATATAATCACTCGCCACATTACGGATTATAGCTTTCAATTCCGAGCTAGGCCTCTCTCTAAATGAAGGTTCGAATACACGTTTATTCCTATCGAGCCAAACGCACCAAACCATTGCCGCGACTAATAGACGAACCTCCACTCCGCCGATTACTGATTTGTTGGCTAGCATCTCAGCCCACTGTTTCAGCTCCAATAATCGCACTCCTTGCGCCTGACCTACTGCAGCAGTTAAATGCGATGAAGGTCCCTGTTCTGCTGCATTCGAAGAAACTGCAGAATTTTGCAGGTTTAGTCCCTGGTCAGATCTCACACGAGCTGCAGAGTTAAATTGCAACTCAGGTCCCTGTTCTGCTGCATTCGGAAAAACTGCAGAATTTTGCAGGTTTGGTCCCTGGTCAGACCTAACACTAGCTGCAGAGTTAAATTGCAACTCAGGTCCCTGCGCCACAGCTCCCATACCAGCTCCCCATCTCACCCCTGTTACCCCTCTGTCCACATCTCGATCCAACGCCAGGTCAGCACCCCACCTAGAAGACACCACAGGCGCCTGACCTCCAACAACATTCTCTCCCCCTCGCCTCTGATTTCCCCTTCTCCCTGCCTCCGTACAGCTTCTGATCACTTCACTATATCCATTACACTTAAAGAAAATATGGCCTGCCGTTTCCACATCATCACCACAGATTCTACAAGCTGGATCAGTAACTATCCCACGTGACCACAGATTTTTCCCCATTGGAAGACGATCCCACACCGCTCGCCAAAGTAAAACCTTAACTTTTTGAGGGCACTTGAGCGACCATATAAGCTTCCAATTAAACCACGACTCCCCACTGACCGTAATCATGTTTGTATAAGCTGATTTCACCGTGAATGACCCCGATGTCTCATGTCTCCACTTGTAAACCCGACTACTTCCCACACCCGTCTCCACTAACCCACTTCTAAGCACCTCACGTCCCTCTAAAACATTTTTACACATCCTTGAGTCCGCTACTCGCTCCACTTGATCCATAAAACCACCCCGGAAATATTTTTGTTTTAACGCTTGAACCCAAAGCGCGGCATCATCCTTGAGTATCCTCCAACCTAATTTAGCGAGAAGCGCTCGATTATAATTCTTCGCACTCCGAAGTCCCAACCCACCACTACTCTTGGGTCTACAAATAACCTCCCATGAAATCCAATGAACCTTACGCCCTTCATTAGAGGAACCCCAAACAAAGTCTCTAATGATTCTATCGATCTCATCACACACATAACCTGGAAATTTCATGAATTGCATCATATAGGTGGGTATAGCCGAAAGCACCGATTGTGCTAATGTAATTCTTCCCGCTATAGAGAGATTCTGACTCTTCCAATACGGAAGTTTACTTTGCATTTTCGAAGTAATGCTTCTAAAGAACCCCCTAGGTAGCCGCTGTGATCGAATAGGAGCTCCAAGATAAACACCCAAAGAATCACTAAGGACGAAACCGCTTCTATCCGCCAAGTCTCGAATAGTGTCACTTGGAAGATTCTTTGAGAAATATATAAGGGATTTTTCAGCACTCACGGTCTGTCCCGCCTCTTCACAGAAAACCTTCAATACCTCCTTAACAAGATCAACCTGGTCGGTCCTAGCTTCCGCGAACAGAACCAAGTCATCTGCAAAGAAAACATGTGATATAGGCGGACCTTGACGATGAAGGCGAATGGCTGACCATTCCCCTCCTTCGCAAAGTCCTTTAATTAGCATCGATAAACGTTCAATACATAAAACAAAGATATAAGGAGCGAGAGGGTCTCCCTGACGAATTCCTCGCTGCGGTGTGAACTCCTCCAGCTGCCCTCCATTCCAAAGCACATTCATTCTGTTTGTAGCCATAGCGGACATGATAAGGCGAACCCACGAAGTCGGAAATCCAAAGAATAGGATAGTGTCTTCAATGAACCTCCAACTAAGCTTATCATAAGCCTTAGCAAGATCAATTTTAATCGCCATATAACCATATTTAGCTTTAATCTTCTGCATCCTATGGTCAATCTCTTGGACCAAGACAACGTTATCCACTGTTGACCGTCCCGGAAGGAAGCTACTCTGATTCGGACCTATCTTCTCAGCTAGAAAGGGACGGATTCTGTTGACCATCACTTTCATAATGAACTTAACTATCACATTAATTAAACTAATAGGCCTCAATTGGCCCACCACTTCTGGGTCCGTGATCTTCGGTATCAAGTGAATTAGCGTTCCATTTACTTTAGGCGACAAGAAGCCCTCACGAACCGCCTTCCTAACCATATTACATACATCAGCTCCCACTACACTCCAACTTTTCTGATAAAACAAAGCCGTTAACCCATCTGGTCCCGCTGCTTTATTCGGATTCGACTGAAAGACTGCTACCTTAATCTCCTCATCCGAAAACTCTTCCTCTAGCAAATCTCGTTCACCCCTCTCTAAGCTAACACCATGCGGTAACGCGAAAGGTCCAAAAAACTTCACTGGTTCTGCATACAGATCAGCAAAATAATTTCTAACTAACATAGCCAGATCATCCGCTGTATCCACCCAATCACCATTCGAATTCCGAAGACGGGAAATACGAGCGACGTGTCTTTTCTTCATCGTAGCCATATGGTAAAATCTCGTATTCCTTTCCCCAGATCTTATCCAATTTTCCTTCGACCTTTGGTGCCAAAAAATCTCTTCCTCTCGCAACACACTAAGATATTCTTCTCTAAGCCGTTTCCCCAACCTAAATAGCGAAGCTCTATACGATTGCTGTAACGAAAGTTGGATACCTTTTAACCGAGCTAGTAACACCCTCTTCCGTTTATTAATGTCCCCAAACACTATATCTTTCCAAACCGATAACCGTTCCTTCATTTTGTCAATACTAACTCCTAAGTCCATCTCCGAGGCGTCCCAACTGTTCTCAACGAAATTCAAAAAATCCTTATGGAGACACCACGCTGATTCAAAGCGGAATCTCCGAGGTAAACTCGCTTGACCAGCCGGCGCCAAACACACTAAGATTGGTGCATGATCTGAATGCCTGCGATCTAAATGTAAAACTTTAGCTAACGGAAAAAGTGACAACATACCTGTATTTCCGTATGCTCTATCAAGTCTCCGTAATATTCGTTGTCCTGTGTTCCACGAGTCACACCAAGTAAATCGCGGTCCCTCAAAGCCTAAATCAGTTAAGTCACATCTTTCTCGCCAATCCTCGAATCTCTCCATATTCCGATTAACCCCTTCCTTACCCCCTTTCTTGTCAATTTCCAACCCTACTTGGTTAAAATCCCCTGCTATTAACCACGGATCACCAAAATCACTAAAAGCCTGTTGAAGAGCCTCCCAAAGCGGTTCCCTATCCCGAGCTCTCGGTTTTGCGTAAACTGCCGAAAAAAACCAAGAATCGCAATTATCTTTGGACACCTCAATATTGATTACCTGGTTTCCGGCGGAAAGCACCCGCACCCCTATCTCCGAGTCGTTCCATAGAAGCCAAATGCCTCCCTTAAAATTAATGGAGTCAACTCTTGCCGAATTCTCCACTCCCAAGCCTCGAATAATTTCATTTGCTCTTTCGCCACTAACTCTAGGTTCCACAATAACCGTTAACCACACTTTATGCAATCGAATCATCTCCCGGACCACCCTTTGGAAATTATCCGCCGCCGCTCCGTGACAATTCCATACAAGGATATTCAAAGGTTGGAGAAGACCTCCCCAACTTCTATTATTCATAGCCTGTGTACACATTAAAAATAATTAGTCAAAAAAATTATTAACTAAGAGGATACCTGATCCGCTTGGTTGGACTCCTCTTGCGCAACTTCCATTATTTCATCACCACCACTGAGTTCGAGTTGAGTTTCCGGCACGAAGGACGGCGTTAACTCGCCAGGATCAGGTGGCTCCGCTCCATCTTGCCCCTGAGTTGTGTCACCGAACAGCCTGCCTCGGCCCCCACTGAAGACAGAAGGAAGCTCCGCTGCTGATTCCCCTGGAGATGCTGTTGCCGCGCCCCTTGAGGTGGTAACCCAACAGTTCGCATCAGCACCTGGAGAAATAATTGCATCCTCGGTCCCTGCAAAAGTAAACAAAGGACCTGCTGCATTTTTATCACAAACAACAGGTGCAACAGTACCTGTTTTGTCTCCCAATTCGGAACTCCCTGTCCCCATATTAATTTCCTTTAAAGCACTCGTATTATCCATCTTGTTAGCACTCTCCACAGCTCCTTCAACATTTCCATTAATTGACTTCACAGGCCCCTTATTAGCACTAAAAATTTCTACTTCCGGAACAGCCGCAAGCTTCTTAACAAGCTCAAAGTCAGGAGTTAAGATTATTTTGTGGCCACCTCCTGATCTATTAGTTCCTTTAGGTGCACCAGTAGATTTAGTCGCCTTGTTAGCCTTTCCCAAAGCACTTGAAGAAGCACCATTAGAACCCTTACCATTAGAAATACCTTGAGAATTCCGCCCTTGCTCTTCCTCAACAAACAAGGCTCCATATCTAGACCCTAAATCTTTGCTCAATACTCCCCTGGTGCCATTATTAGCCTGAGATGTCCCACCCTTATTGTTCGTATTGTAACCTCGCCCCCCACGCTTCACGGTCATCCATTCTCCGTACACCGCGCTTTCTTCCGCCATTTTTCTTTGTCCCGCCACCTGATTAACCTCAACATTACTACCATTAGTGGTAGTACTCATCGACTTTCCACATTTGTCTTTTTGATGCCCAAAGCGACCGCATTCGAAGCAAACCAAATGCAATCCCTCATATTCCACGAGGCATGTCTCACCCCCAATGTGTATTTTTGATGTAAGTGCCTTATCCAAGTCAAGTTCCACCGCGAGTCTCGCATAATTGCCCTTCTTTCTAGCCTTAGTTAGGGAATCAATTCGAACCGTCCTACCAATTTGATCACCCATTTTCCTAAGAATCCTAGCTGTGTAATTTTGCATACCGACATTAGAAATCCTTACCCAAGCCGTGGTGGTCGTTATCGGATCAGATTGGGGCTTAAAGTTCGGCGTCCATTCTCTAACAATCAAATAGTGATCAAAGATCATCCAAGGACCTCCATCTAAAGCAAACAAACAATCGTCACTATTCTCGAATTTCACCATGAAGTATCCGTATCCAACCTCAACCAACTCCATGAGTCCTTTCGGGCTCCAAATTTGATGGAGCTTAGAAGCTAAATACCCAAAACTCACCTTCGAACCAAGAAGTCTAACTACCACAGTATTGTTCCATAATTGTATTCCCTCAATAATTTCTTCCCTAGAACGTAACACTTGCGGAAATTCACAATTTTCATCAAGAACATCATCTTTAATTTTATCTAAAAATTCAGAATTAAACCCACTAGCCCTAGAGGTTTTAATCTCGTCATCATCGACAATAGTAGGAATAATAGAGGTCTTACCCATTAATGCCGATTGCCAACCAAGTAATTTACGTACCGGATTACTCGTCGTTGTCCCTCCACGCCGGAAACCCGATTGATCGTTTTGAGCGCCATTAGAGTCCAGTAGCGTAGGAACAGGTCTGGCCCGTTTAGCCCCACGCATAGCATTTGATTGCAGCAGAGGGAATTGCTCTGTCTGTTCTTGCCCAACGTTGCCATCCACCATCATAGAAACGGCTTCATTGGCCGCAGCCGGCGAGGAGGAGACATTCAGTGCTGGTTTATCCGGTGGCGCCGCCGCCATTGGATTCATGGGAGAGATCGGAATTGGCTGTTAACGGCTAGTAGAGGAGCGTTATTTTTCTATCAGAAGAGAGCGTTCTTAAAGTGATATTTTCTCTTACCATATACTATCAATCATGTTTTTTTATGTTATATAGTAATAAGTTTTATTTTGTCGGTTCTTAAATAATTATCCACTTATTAAAATTAGACTTTCAGAATAATTTTCTATTATAATATCAAGATAATTTTTTCAATTTATACTATTATTTCTCTTAAATATTAAAAATTATATTTTTTATACATTTAAAATTTAGTAAAACAAAATTCAATTATTATATTTTTTAAAAATACTTAAAAAATTTAGTGAACAATTATTTAGGAATAGAACATGTAATCAATACAAATAATTATACTATGTAATTAACCAAGCCAATCATTTTTTTTTTATATTAAATGTCACACCTCTTGGCCAAAATAAAAATAAAATCAAATGTCATATAATTGAGATCAAGTCCCTCTATTTTTGTCAAATATCTAACGGTAAATAAAAGACCAAAAAGCGTAACTTTACTTATTAGAGGACCTAGTTAAAAATCCATTCCTTCCCGCGCTCAATTTTGTTCATTTTTCAAAATCAAAATCCCTAAAACCACCACGAACCAAAATTAGGTTTACTTCTGATTTGAGAAAGAATCATCTCAAGCTTCGCACTATGAGCACTCCAATGGAGATTTCTGCTCCAAACCCCATCGAATCTGCCAATGGCGTCAAATTGGAGGACAACGGCGTCGTTTTTGAGCCACTAGCTACTCCACTTCCACATTCGCAGCCTCCGCCTCCGCCTCCACTTCCAACTCCTTCTCCGCAGCCGATACTATCTGAAGACAAAGTATTAGTCTCAGGTTAATTCTATCTAGCTAACTCCATTTACAATCTATAGCTACAGTTTATTCAATTTAAAAATAGATTTATATGCTCATTTCCCTAAACTTTGAATTTCTTTTTTATATTTTTCTAGTTGAAGTTTGCTTAAAGCCTACCAGTACAGCTCGAGTTGATGATGTACGGTCTGCCGTTGAAAGGTTTGCTTATATCTGACTCATTTCGTTAATTATTCAACACATTAGTTGATATTATTGCTTCTAAAAGTTATCTGCTCTGCTATTGATAGATTTTTTAATCCATTTACATTGTGAATTAATCCTCTGTTAAGTTCAATTGTGAAAAAGTCAATAACATTTTTGTTTTTGTTAAGTTAATCGAAAATAACATATATCATTAAAACCAGTATTTAACTATTCAAATTTTGTAATGAGTCCACAATTGTAAAGTGATTGCTTCAACTATTTCTAGTCAAATTTAATCAGATATTTTAGCTATAAGGTTAATTTTGTCACATTCTAAACTCTTATTGCTTTTTTTTTTTAATTTTTTTTTTGTAGAATGTTGGAAAAACGAAGTATGAGCTATGCAGATGGGCCCATCGAAGTGCCACAAGAAGATTCCTTTCTTGTAGAGAATGTGCTAAGAATATGTATCTGTGATACAGGTATGTCTTTAAAGCTTTATGAACATATCTTGTATCAAGTGTTTATATATATATATATATATATATATATATGCGTAATATGATCAATTCTTGTGTACATAGATGAATGGTTAGATAATCAAGACGTGCTTTTATTCTGGCAAGTCAAACCAGATGTGCATATATATCAGGTGATTTTTCTAACCTTTTAAAAATCAGTTTAAAATAGTTTCCTTAAATATTTTAATGATTTTATATGATTTTCACAGCTTAGTGAAGAAGGACCATGTGAAGATTTAACTGAAGATGGTCAACCATCTAGTTTCAATGAATGGATTCTTCCTGCAAAAGAATTTGATGGTTTATGGGACAGGTCAGCATTATAATTTTAAAATTTCACATTAATAATTAATAATAATATTAATATGTTTTTACTTTTACAGCTTAATTTATGAATCTGGTTTGAAGCAAAGATTATTACGATATGCAGCTAGTGCGTTACTTTTTACTGAAAAGGGTGTTGATCCTTGCCTTGTTTCATGGAATCGGTTTGTAATATTCAATTTTTTTGTTTTCTTTATTGTCAAAAGTCATTTATACCCTTTGATATATGTTGCAGAATTGTCCTATTACATGGTCCTCCAGGGACAGGAAAGACATCTTTGTGTAAAGCACTAGCACAGAAACTAGCTATACGTTTCAGTAGCAGGTTTTTTGTAAAAATCCATATTTATTTATTCATTCTTTCTTTATTCTTATATTTAAAATTGTCTATAATACCCTCGTGTCTCAGATACCCTCAGTCTCAGTTAATCGAAGTAAACGCTCATTCGTTATTCAGTAAATGGTTTTCCGAGAGTGGAAAACAAGTGAGTATTTTTATTTTAATTTTAATTTTAAAGAAAAAATTATATGTTTTCCATTGTAAATTCTGATGTACTAGGTAGCAAAGCTTTTTTCGAAAATTCAAGATATGGTGGAGGAAGAAAACAATTTAATATTTGTTTTAATTGGTGAGAATTTAAATAATATATATTATTTATTAGTATGAATTTAAATTTAATTTTTGATAAATAATTTATAGATGAAATTGAAAGTCTAGCTGCTGCTAGACATGCTGCTATGTCACGTTCTGAGCCGTCAGATTCAATCCGGGTATGATAGATTTGTACACGTGTCATTCTTCTAACTATAAATGAGTAATATTTATTATATTTTATTTTTGTTAGGTTGTAAATGCTTTATTAACCCAGTTGGATAAATTGAAATCTGCACCAAATGTGATTATTCTTACAACTTCTAATATAACTTCTGCTATAGGTATGTAATATTAATTAATTATAACCCTGTTTGAATCAAGAAAGACTAAATTGACCCTTGAGATGTATGGAAATTACAGATATAGCCTTTGTTGATCGAGCTGATATTAAAGCATATGTGGGACCACCGACTCTTCGTCCACGTTACGAAATATTAAGGTCTTGTATGCAAGAGCTTATAAGAACTGGAATACTCACAACTGGTCAAACTCAGGTATTTATATCGAAATGTTTATTTTTTATTCTGAGGGGCATTATGCAATTTAAGAAAGTGGGTAAAATTCGAATGTGTGAAAAGATGAGGCACAATGAGAAGAAAAAGGGAATTTAGTTTTTTTTGACACGTGGCATAATCTGGAGCGATTTTTATGTTTGTCCTAATCCCACTTTATCCTACCATTTAATTAATTAGAAAATTCCCCAAATAGTCCCTGAATTATACCACTTTCACTGAGTTGGTCCTCGAATTTCAAAAGCTACCTGAATAGTCCTTGAACTTTGCCTTTTACCATTAGTACCCAAGTTTTTACCGTTAAATCCATGGAAGTTCCCCAAATGGGTCTCTTAATTGTACTCTTGTTAGCAGTTTGGTCCTCAAATTTCAAAAGTTATTTAAATAGTCCTTGAACTTTTTTTTACCACCATTAGTCCCCACATTAAATTTCATTATTTTTCTTCTGTTAAGTCCACGTGGCAGGCATTTTCGTTATCATTAATAGTAAAAATTCCCTAAATGGTCCCTAATTTATACTCTTGTTACCTGTTTGGTCCTCAAACTTCTTTTCAACGGTGAAACAAAAACTAAGTTTAATAGTGGTAAAAAAAGGAATATTTAGGGAATATTCCCTTACATAAGGCTAACTTTAATCCTTTTTTATACACAGGATAATGGTGAACTTATTTTACCAAGTTTCGCTTGTTTAAAGGAGAGATTAAACAGTCCATTAAAATCAGAATTTGATGACTCGCTAGATTTATGTAAACAATTATTTCTAGCTGCAGAATCATGCGAGGTTAGTTTCGTCATTTCATGGTTAATTACGTCTTTATAACTTTATAAGTAATTTTTATTTCTTGATATGAATAGGGATTAAGTGGAAGATCACTTAGAAAGCTTCCATTTTTAGCACATGCAGCTCTTGCAAATCCATACACGTGTCATCTTAGTAAGTTCTTGCATGCTATGATTGAAACAGCTAAACGTGAGCGTTCTGAAGTACCTGATTAAAGAGTATAAACTCTTACCACTTTATTTAGCAAGAATTAGAAGAGTTTAATCCTGTGTAATTTGGGAAGAGTATATTTTAAATGTTTTGTTTTTTTAATGTAAATGAGAATTGAATCGTAAAGCTAAAAATTCCTATGCAGTCTTTATTTTGGAATAGCTTACTTGGGCTTGCTTCATCATAGTTGTAGATTATGTTTATTTGTTTTTAAAATTTTTCCAAATAGTTTTGAGTTATACTCCTTGAGTACGAATTTTTTAGGAATGGGCCATAAAAGTTAGAATAAGGACATTTTTTTTTATAGTTAAAGGACTAAAAGTATAATATTTAGGGTGTGTGGGTTAAAATTTTGGTTAGGGTGAAATTTAAAATGGGAGGACTTCGATTTTCACTAAGGTTTTATAACAAAAGTTTTACACAAATTTCTCAATGCAACCCCGATCCCTACTCAAAATCCCAAGCTATTATACTTTCAAATATTCTTGGGTGAAGCTCCTGTGATACTCTTTAATTTTGGCGAAAGTGTAGTATCAGCCCTATATTTTTAAAATTGTCATGAGATGTCTTTTAATGAAATTCTTTTGTCACCGTTAGCCCTTTTTTTTTTTTTTTTCTGTTAGTTGATAGTTAATCAATGCCATACGCCACGTCAGCGTCACCTCACCGTCATGTATGCTCCATGTCATCGCCATTTACACCTCATTAATTTTTTTTTAAAGTTGTCTTCTTCTTCTTCGTTCTTTCGCACAACTCTGCTACTCCAACAATCGAAGAACCTAAATCAAAAGATGCAGTTTAAGAACAAATTACTCACACTCCAATTAAGGTAAAAAAAATATCTTTATAATCTATCTAGATAATGCAGTGTATAAATAGTCATTTGGATCAACCGAGAAATCAGGCTCATCAGGTTTCTTTAACTTAGGCAAAGCAACATTATTCATCTTCTGTGCAAATCTGTTAACAACTATCATTGTCCCAAGGCTTGTTAATGCTCCTCCTCTTATACCTCCTCCAACCACTTGTATAAAACAAGCTCCCCATGTTCTCCAATGGTGAAATTAGTATCTAAAAGTATGCTGAAGCTTTTTACTATGAAGTCGTCCAATTCGCCACAAATTTCAAATCCTCCGCTCGTAAAGCAAACGCCTCGACTTCACCAAGTGATTTAATCGTCCGAGTTGAAGAAGGTAAATTCGCCGTCGATTTAGGAGGTAAATCCCACACGAGTAATTCCTCACCGCAAAAATCTCCCGGAGATAATGTAATGGTGTTAAAAAATCTGGTTCGCCCACCACTTGTTGTCCAACTCTCGAGACGCCCACGGATTATAAATAGCATCTCCGTCACTGGTTCACCCTCCTCGCGTACTATGAACCCAAATAGAAGAACCCAGACAATAAGAGCATATAGTGATAAGCGTATGCTGCATTCTGCTATACAAGAAAAGTTGTCCAGGTTAAAATATCTACTTATTTAGTTTTAAAGCTTCCTTTTGGAAAAAGGTTGTTTTTTTAGTCAAAGTGTTGAATTTTGAGATCTGGGTTTTGGTGTGATTATCTACTGGGTTTAGTCTAAATTTGTGAAATGTGAGATTTTTTGAAGATTTTGATAAAATCTTGACGGAATATTTGAATGTTTGTAGAACCCTAACTTGGAGTGCATGTAGAACCTAAACACACATATGGTATTCTTGAGGTACTTTTTAATAAGAGTGGTAATTGGAGTGAGCAATTTGTTCTTAAACTGTATTTTTTGATTTGGGTTCTTCGATTGTTGATGGAGTAGCAGAGTTGTGCGAGAGAACGAAGAAGAAGAAGAAGATGGCTTTAAACAAAAATAAAATTAATGAGGTGCAAATGCCAATGACCTGCAGACGTGGCGGCGAGGTGGCAATGACGTGGCGGCAGATGGCATTGACTAACGGTTAAGTAACAGACAATCGAAAAGTCTAACAGTGACAAAAAAAATCATTAAATGGCGTTTTGTAACAATTTTAAAAATATAGGGCGGATACTGCACTTTTGCCAAAGTTAAAGGTATCACGGGGGTTTCACCCAATATTCTTTTATCTACTATATATACGGCTAAATTAAACATATAAATCACATAAATCACAAACTCTAAAACACTCTCTCCTCTCCCTACCCTAATACACCTCGAATGTCCCTTCATGGCGGCAACACGGCGGCTAAACGACGAGTTTCAAAGTAATGGAGAAATTTGCCATTAAAGACAAGATCTCTTTTGTAAAAGAAGATGTGGCGAGTTCGAGAGCCATGTCAGTTGGTTAGTTCGAAGTTTGATGGTTTTTCAGGTGTGTTTTTGAGTTTTCTAGCCATGGCAGTGCTCAATGAAGAAGAAAGTCTGAGTTTTGTTAGTGTTTGAGCATTGTTCAAAGCTTCAACCATGGTGAGTCGAACTTATACCAAATCTGAGTCATGGCGAGGCATGTGCTTATCCATGTTCGTAGGTGAATATTTGAAGATTCTTTGGTAAAGATTTGCAGTTTTGAAATAGTGCTAACTTCAACCATAGCTTCGTGATCTTATAGCTTCACATGACTATATAATCATTTGGGAAGATGACATGATAGTTTTTTTTAATTGTAATATTTTTTATTTTATTACTTTTTAAATAATAGGGGTTTCTTTATTTTCATTAACGATTGTAATTTTTATTTGAAATAAATTTGTTGCATTTTATTTTCTTAATTTTGTGCAATACCAAATGATTTTAGGTAATACTCAGAAAATTCACTAAACATACTCAAGGAATTGTTAAGTATAATCAGAGAATTACAAAGTATACTCAATGAAAGCTCATACTCAGTGAGTTTTCCGTACGTAATAATTTTTTCGATACTCAATGATTTTTGCCGAGTGAAATCGCTGTCCAGGGTGGCGGTGTCAGTGGTGGTCAATGATAGCGACCAAATAGTATAGATACTTAGTATCTAGATGATTTATATTTTTGTCACTTGTTATTTATCTTTCTATAGTTTTTAGGGTGAATTATACTTAGGGTATTGGAGACCATCTTTCTTATCTATAGAGTATGGTCCAGGAATTCTTTCTTATTAGAGACCTCTGTTTAGACAATTGTCTTTCCTACCCTTACTAACACAAAAAGACAAAAAAGTGTTATGTCACTGTTTCTCTCTCCACTACCTACCACTACCCACCTACCTCCGACCACCTACCACGGACCTCCGACCACAGACCTCCGACCATGGACCTCCGACCACCAGTCACCGGTCACCGGAAAAACATAGAGTATCGGCTAAATTTGATGAGTATCGGAAAAACTATGGAGTACTCTATAAATTTTATGAGTACTCTATATATTTTAATGAGTATTCCGGATAATTTTGATGAGTACTCCATAAATTTGATGAGTACTCAGTAAATTTGATGAGTATTATTAAAAATCAAAGCATAAATAGTCAAAATAATTCTTTATTCATCTTTAAATCTTTATTACACATTTTTAAATAAATTACAAATTAATATACAATTAAAAATAATAAAATAAGTAACCTAGCTACCTTTTTGTTTGACCAGATCTGGTAAAACCAGATCTGAAAAAATGAGGTCCTGGGATCGAATCTCATTTGAGTCATTTACTCCGAGTCCAAAGTGGCTCTCTCATGTATTAAAAAAAACTCCTCATGCGTACTATGTACGCCACCATCACCAACCTATCTTCTCCGGCGAATCACTTGGCTTGGCTTGGCTTCTCCGGCGAAACAGCAGTCGAACAGCAGTCGATCTCGACGCTGTGAACTCGATCCATGGCTGCAAACGAAGATCGGTAGCTAAAAAAGCGAAGATCCATGGTTGGAACTAGATAGCAACCATGGCTGGAACTCGCAGCAATGGAGCTCAACAATGGAGCTCAACGCTGGTGCTGCGCTGGTGCTTCGGAGCTAGGTTTCGGTGTTACAGCATCTTCGCAGCAACTCCGGCGAAGCTGATTCCATGGCTGGAACTCGCAGCAATGGAGCTCAACGCTGGTGCTGCGGTGGTGCTTCGGAGCTAGGTTTCGGTGTTACAGCATCTTCGCAGCAACTCCGGCGAAGCTGATTCCATGGCTGATCATACACTCCGGCGACGCGCGAGGAGGCAGCAGAAGCAGCAGATCGATCGGAGTTGCTGAAAACC
This sequence comes from Nemophila menziesii, assembly GCA_029959085.1. Taxonomy (NCBI): domain Eukaryota; kingdom Viridiplantae; phylum Streptophyta; class Magnoliopsida; order Boraginales; family Hydrophyllaceae; genus Nemophila; species Nemophila menziesii. The sequence continues at coordinate 33,986,621 of JARWIR010000008.1, forward strand.
ACCACGAGGGCTGTGAAGATGTTGAACCATGGCTGCGCGAACGGTTAGAAGCTCGAGGAACAAGAGCTTCGTGTCTCCTTCGCCGCTATTAATGGAGCTCCGATGCTGCGGTGGTTCATTTCTTTGACTCGAGTGGTGCTGCTGTTCTAGATAGGTGGTGGTGACATTGATGCCGGAAAACGGAGCTGGATGTGGTGGTGCTCGGCTTTAATAGAAACCCACGTGGTGGTGGAGGTGTTATGGTGGTGGTGGTGTTTTGGTGGTGGTGGCGGTTTGGGAGATATGAACTAGCTCACGTCGGAGGAGGAAAATGGGATGAGAGGGAGGTGAGAGAAAGTGGTTCTGAAAATATAATGGTAGTGTTTCTAAATTAGTATATATAGAAGAAAAAAAAATAGAAAGAGGATATTAGGTCTCATGTGTTAAATTCTTTTTGAGGTCTTTAGTAAGAAGAGGAGGAGGGAGAGGTTTGGATTAGAAAAGGGAGTGTGTGTTCAAGTAACTAAGTGGCATTTTCTCTAGTTTTTATTTTGTTAAGGTATTTTAGTATTTGTTTTGGTGTTTTTATAAAAAAAAAAACTTACCCATATATATAAAATTAATTTCTAAAATTCTATATGTCATTACTCATGTTTTATTCTGTAAATGAAAGTAAAATAACTTTTAAATTACAAACTCTCCTATTATATTCTGATGTAGCATAATTTTAAGTAGATTTCAAAAAGAATAAAAATCTCCTTTCTCCTTACAAAATAAATTTTTAACCAATTCATATGAGTTGAAATTACATGTCTATCAAAATATATAAGATAATAATTAATATTACATATTTATTTTTGAAAGAAAAAATAAAAATATCAGTACATTAGATTGCAATTAATTTATATAAAAATATATTTAAAATTATATTTCTCTTGATTAATAATGTAATGAATATTAAAAAATTATTTATTTTATAAATTTTTTATTATTGATAACTCAACACTAATTCATTTGAGAACCACTTTGAATTTGGACATAATACTCTAACTATTAAAGTAACTATTACCTCTTTATATATATTCAATTTATATATATAGATTTTTAATTAAATATTGAGGAATCTACAAAAAGAAGCCCAAATCCCAACTTGATTAGGGTATAAAGCCTAAGTTAGGAATGTTTCTTTTAAAAGCCTAACTAAGCTAAACAACCAAATTCTCTCTCTTACTTTTTCTGACACACAATTCATTTTGTCATTCCTTTGTTATTTTCAGTAATCCGAATGTATTCCGTACACAATGGTACAGACCTAAGTTATTATTCTTTTGTTATTTTCCACTAATCCGTATGCAATACATGGCTATGTGTCTGTACCTAAGCTTCGTTCCGTACCCAATGGTACAGACCTAAGTGTTATTCTTTTGTTATTTTCCACTAATCTGTATGCAATACATGGCTATGTGTCTGTACCTAAGCTTCGTTTTTGAAATATCCCAGGAATTTCGTCTATCTAAATTTCAAATACTCATATGGCTGTACCACGTCCATGTACTATGAAGTCAAAAAATGTCTGTACAATGAAGTCAAAAATCAAAGTCAAAATATAACCAAGCTAACGGGTTAGTCTGTACCTAAGCTTTGTTTTTGTCCAAGTCAAAATATAACCAAGCTAACGGGTTAGTCCAAGTCAAAATCCCCGTATGTCTGCACATATAGGGCTGTACCATTTTAATTTTACTGTAATATATCCATGTTAATGTCCATTGGTCCGCCCAAATCAAAATGTATGTACCCAAGCTACGGGTGTGTCTGCACCCATAAAGCTGTACCCAAGTTATTTTTTTCTAAAATACATGTCAATGAAGTAAAAAATAATAGTCTAAAACCGAACATGTCTAAAATGGCTGGACCCAAGAGTAGTGTAAAATGGGCTGGATAACACATTGTCACGTCAAATAAGAAAAGAAAAAAGCCATGGAAATATAGTGGGCTGGACAATGGGCTGGACACTGGGCTGAACCTATGGCTGGACCTGGACCCATGGCTGGAACAACACAGAGAACAAAGATCGAAGGGTTGCTGGACCAAGGGGGCGATGAAGGTGTAGGTAGATCTCGGTGGTGGAGCACCCTTCTCGGTGGTGCTGCTGCCTTGCTGCAAACGGTGGTGCTGCTGCCCTGCTGCGAAGGTGGCGCTGCCTTGCTGCGTCAATGGAGGTGGTTAGATCCAGAACACGGAGAAGAACAGCGGAGATGGAGAAGAACATGTTGGCGGTGGATCCGAGCGTAGAGCAGCGAGATCTGATGTGGTATTCTTCTCGTCGTGGTGCTGCTGCTCGTCGTGGTGCTGCTGCTCGTCGAGAAGATCGTGCTGGTGGTGGTGGTCTTTAGTTGCTCCGATTTGGTGGTGGTGGTATTTAGTTGCTCCGATTTGATGATGGTGGTCTTTAGTTGCTCAGATGGTGGTGGTGGTCTTTAGGTGCTCCGATTTGATGGTGGATTAGAACAGAGATGGTGAAGAGGGAAGGATAAGGTGGATTTGATGGTGGATTAGAACAGAGATGGTGCTCCGATTTGATGGAGAAGAACATGTCACTGTGGCTGCAGCAGTGGAGGAGTAGGGTCGCCGGAGGAGGAGGGTCAGCAGGCTCGCGTTGATGGTGATGTAGATCTGGGGGAGGAAGGAGGGCATCGGTTGGTAGGTGAGGGGAGGAAGGAGGTCATCGGTGGGTAGGTGGGGGAGGAAGGTGGGTGGTCCAAGGTGTAGAGAGTGAATGTACAGATAGAGAGGGTTTGATCGAGATCGAAACCCTATATGGAGTTTTGGTTTGTGTTTTTTGTTTCTCACTGTGTAGAGTATAATGGTATAGCCTTTTTAGTTGTGTTCTGATGGACTAGTTTGTTTCAGTAACTAGGCCTTAGTATATAACTTTAAGAATAGTTGGGCCTTAAACATTAATTCACCCTTAAATATTATATAGTTAAGAAACACCATAAAATTATACAATTTTTTATTAATTTCATAAATTTTTAAATTAATATGCTTATATCAAAATAAGTATAAGTTGTCATGTTAATAAAAATTTAGACATAAATAGAAAAAATCAACCGCATAGAAAAATATCAAATTTTTATGTTCTCAAATATTTATAAAAATCAAGCCACTTTAACTTAGTTTTCATAAACTTGTTATTGATTCACTATATTAGGTTTTATTCCATAAATCACATAAATCAATTCCAATCTCATGTTTTTTTATTTATTAGTAAAATTATTTTACTTGTTTAATATTACAATTTAATGTTTTATTCAAGATTTTCAAATTCTTAAGATCGACTATATATTTATAAGTAATAATGGAATAGTGATACTTAAAAGAAATGTTTTTTTTTTTAATACATATGAGAGCCACTTTGGACTCGGGAATCATTTTGAAAGAAATGTTACTACATAAACAGCCTAAAGATTACAACAAAAAATAATGTATGCATTTATCTCTTCTTTAGGATTTGCCGCAAAATAAAAATAAAAACTATAAATAAAGAAATCACTATCAAACGACATTATTTAATCGCGCCAAAAAAAAAAACAACATTATTTAATAAGGAAGATAAAGTGAAACATTTATTGAAATAAGTAGTCTATAGAATATATAGGCTAACTTTCAAAAGAAATAACGGATGAATTTTTGTTAGGATTAACATCTCTTATTCTTTGTACGCGAATTATGAACGATTTGATATTTTCTTTTCTAATATTTTATTTTTTATCATAAATTATTTTAACTCTTAATAGGTATTTATGTTGTCCTTTTTAAGATTTTCATCCATTGTGCAAGATTATAATAACTAATCATAAATCATATAATGAATTTGAATTATTTTAAAAATAGTCAAAAAAAATTATTATTCATTTATTATCCAACCTATAAAAAATCTCAAAATTTTTAAAAAGAAAATTAAAAATCCAAAAGTTATCATCTTTGCACCACATATCTTTAACCTAGGGTAATCCTGGATCCCTATCCAAACCTATTTCGTAATTACTATCACTGTTCATCTTATTCTCCCATCACATTTTTCACGATTCTTCATCAATCATCTCACTAAGCTGTTCAATATTGCTTCTTAGCTTCAAGGGTAGCTTTTCAAAATCTACAAATGATCACGAAGTTCGATACTTAAAATTCTTAAGGTAACGTCACCTAAGTTGTTCAAATATTCTTACTCTGGAGTTTAACTATTCTTAGCATTTTCCCCCTTTTGTATAGTTTACTTACATGGTCTTGTTGTGGGTATATATGATGTCACAGTTACATAGCAGAGACACTATTCTATTACAAGAGAATTAGATAGAAAATTCATTTTCGTAAGATGAAACGAAGACACAAATTGTCAACAAATCTCGACTCAAAATACTAAAATACTAAAGATCAAAAGTTTTGATACTCCACAAACAATTTAGCACCCGATGAAAACTTAAACTCAGGTCCAAAACAATTATTTATTAAACATAAAGAAGATTTAAAGTTTCTCTCTCATGCGAAAAGTGCTCCAAAAGTTAGTTACAACTTAGGTGCACGTTAGCTTTGCTAACGTGTACCCAATACAAACAAACGTTTAATTTTCAGTCAATCAAACCAAATTACATCTTATTTTCCTAGTTTTAGCTTAGATTCGTCTCAATTACTCTGTTTTTTCTTGGTCTTTATCTTTTTCGCTTCTTCTATTCTCCTTTCTTACTCCAATCTCTAGCTATATCCTTCTAAGTAGCTAGATCATGGCTCGAGAAAGGGCAACTAAAGCGCAGCAGGTAGACCTAAAGGAACAAAAACAACCTGTTAGTACGAGATCTGGGTTACATCACAGCCCAGCTGGTAGTACTAGTAAAGTTAGTGTTATGAAAGTCTTACCTACTGCTGGTGGTTCAAGATCTGCAATTAATAACACCAGATCTGCAACTCCACCTAGTCAAACAGTGCCGAGTAATGGTGATTTTCCACCCCTTCCCTCATCTGTGTGTAAAATTACAGATCCAGTGTCTAGAGAGGAGTCAGAACAGAGTCATCATACTCCCCCTCAAATTTTACCAGTTAGAACTCCAGAAATTAGGGCAATTGCTCAAAAAACTTCACCAACTAAAACCTGGAGTTCCATGTTTAATGGGACAATAAAAGAGGAACATAAGCTTGAGTATGTTATTCCTACAACAGTAAATGGTAGAATTAGGGTTGCTCCATCTCCAAAAATTATAGAAGATGGTTGCAAAGCCTGGGATAAGTGTTTGGTAGGGCAGTTCATTGAGAAACCCCAACCCTTTCATATGGTAAGAAACATGGTGAATACACAGTGGAAAGAATTTGGAAAAGTGATCATCAGTACCTCAGAACAGAGCCTATACACATTCAAATTTGAGACTAAGATGCATGCTCAAAAGTACTAGGTGAGTTATGGCATGTTAATAATAGGTCTTTATTACTTAGGAAATAAAAACCTAATACTCATTTTGAGAAGTTTAAGTTGGACAAAGTACCTGTGTGGGTTAAGCTCAGAAAATAACTAGGAGAACTATGGTTAAAGGAGGGACTGAGTGTTGTTTCTAGCCTTGGGAAAACCCATTCAAATGGATGAAAAAATCACAGCTTCACACACTAGGCTCATCTATGCGAGAGTTTGTGTGGAAATGGACCTGAACCAAGAACTTGTAGAGGACTTTGACCTTGATATGGGGCAAGGGTCAATAGATACATTTTTAGTTGAGTATACTTGGAAGCCTGTTTTGTGTAAGAAATGTAAAATGTTGGGCCATTCTGACTCAACATGTAGAAACACAAAGGAAGTATGGGTCCCAAAAAGAGCCATTGATACAGCTGGTATTACAACTGAGAATCAGAAGGATAAGGATCCAACCTGGACTACAATAGTGGCTAGAAGGGCATCTCCACCTGCAAATCATAATGATCAGGCATCAACTAGCATAAATAACAGTTTCAGTGTCCTTCACCAAATGAATATAAGTGATACAGTTAATGGTTTAATCAATGAAGTACAAGAGGTGGCTGCTAAAAAGCCTCCTGACCCCTCATCTTCTTAAATGATTGTTACATGGAATGTGAGAGGGATGAATAAAAGGCTTAAGCAACTTGATTGCTTAAAGCAAGTAATAAATAATGATGTTTGGTTATTCAGTTTCCTAGAAACCAAAATCAAACATCATAAATCTAGTAGTGTTATTACTTCAGTGTTTAATAAATGGTAAGTAGTAACAAATTATTCTCAAGATGATAAGGGCAGAATCTGGACCTGTTGGGACCCCACAAAAGTGAATGTTACAGTGTTAAGCATGACTGACCAAGCAATACTTTGCAAGGTCAAACATATTCAGTCAAACACTGAGTTTTTCTATACCCCTGTATATGCCCTTAATGATGACAAACTTAGACATCATCTTTGGGACACTCTCAGGGGATGGAATACAATAACTCTAAATGAACCATGGGCTATACAAGGAGACTTCAATGAAATTACAAGTATTGAAGAAAGACTAAATTGTACAGCTCTATATGAAAGCTCAGAGGAAATGATACAATGTATTGATGATTTAGAGCTTAATGATATGAAATATAATGGACCAAAGTACACATGGACTAATAGAGCAACTGATAATGAGATGAGAGCTAGTAGAATTGACAAAACTCTTGTCAATTCCACATGGTCGGTAAAATTTACACAAACAAATCTAATTCTAAAACCTCCTGGAGTATCTAATCATTGTAGCCAACATTTACATATTATAAATATAAAGAGCAAGAGCCCTGTTTGTTTCAAGTTTTACAATATATGGATGGATCATGAGGAGTTTATACCACTAGTAGAAAAGGTATGGCAAACTGAATTTAATGGTACCCCCATGTATGTGCTTACAAGGAAGCTAAAGATCCTAAAAAAAGAATTGAAAGAATTCAACAATAAGTATTTTAAGAATGTCTCAAATAATATTAATCATATGCAAGATAGCCTGAGTAATGTTCAGAATTTGAGATTATAGGGCAATAAATCTAGTGCCTTACTTGAAGAAGAGAACAAGTTAATGGAGGATATACATACTGAGAAACTAAAAGAAGAATCAATTACTAGACAAAAGTCAAGAGCAATATGGGTCTCAGATGGAGAGTTAAACACAACTTACTTTATGGAATGGGTTAATGGTAGGAAAGCCCAGAATACTATATCAAATATTACAAAAGATGATGGGACTATACCACAAATGAAGGAGAGATAGTTGATGAATTTATATCCTTTTATAAGAACCTGCTTGGAACAAAAAGACAAGATCAGGAAGTATATGAGACTGAGGTATTAAAAAGAATTTGTAAGAAAGAAATCAACTCTGACTTACATAAAGAATTAAGCCAGCCAATATCAGATAAAGAAATTAAAAGTGCCTTATTCTCAATTGATAGTTCAAAGAGCCCAGGACCTGATGGATATACCTCAGCTTTCTTTAAGAAAACATGGTTTATTATGGGTCAAGAGGTATGTAAGGCAATACAAAGTACTTTAAATGATTGTCAATTGCTCAAAGAAGTCAACTCAGCAGCTATCACTTTAATACCAAATATTCAAAACTCAAGCTCAGTTAAAAGTTATAGACCCATTGCTTGTTGCAATGTCATCTATAAATGTATATCTAAGATCATTGCCAACAGATTGAAAACAACACTACCTGATCTCATCTCAAATAATCAGTCTGCATTTGTTCAAGAAAGGAATATTGGGGAAAACATTCTCATTGCTCAAGAGATAGTAAGAGGGTACTCTAGAGCTCAAATATCTGAAAGATGTACCTTAAAATTGGATCTAATGAAAGCTTATGACTCATTAGATTGGGAGTTTGTGATTAAGACTCTTGAAGCCTTTAATTTCCTGGATATTATGATCAAATGGATAAAGATGTGCCTTACCTCAACATCATACAGTCTTATGATCAATGGAAGACCTAGGGGGTTCTTTAATGGTGAAAGGGGACTAAGGCAAGGGGACACCATCTCCCCTTACCTATTTATGATATGTATGAAAGTACTTTCTCAATTAATGAAGTTTATAGGGTCAAGGAAAAGCTTTGATTGGCATCCAAAATGTAAGAAGTTAAAGTTCAACAACTTAATGTTTGCAGATGATTTGATGGTGTTTTTTAAACCAACATGTAGAACTTCTAGTCTTATCAAAGAGAGCGTGGATATATTTCATAGACTTTCAGGCCTGCAGATAAGTACAAGTACAAGTCATATATTCTATGGGGGTTGTAAAGATAATATAAAGAATGATATATGGAATATATTACATGTACCTGAAGGTAAACTTCCCATGAAATACTTGGAGGTCCCATTAATCTCAGGTAGACTAAGTTCAGAAGATTGTAAGCCTCTCATATCAAGATTAGTCAAACAAATTGAACATTGGAGTTCTAAGTGCTTATCATTTGCAGGAAGACTCCAATTGATCAAGATGGTACTAAGTAACTTATCATCCTATTGGTATAGTATATTTGCTATTCCAAAGAAAATTATCAAAGGTATTCAAAGTAAAATTACAACATATCTTTGGAAAGGTACAAGCGAGGCTAAAGGAGGATTTAAAGTGGCTTGGGATGTTATATGCTTACCAATGAATGGAGGTGGATTAGGGATAAAAAAACCCTATATTCAGAATCAGACTGCCATACTTAAATTACTATGGAACTGCTGCTTCCCAAGGAACACATTATGGTCAAACTGGGTGCAACTAGTTCTATTAAAAGGTAAGTCATTCTGGCAAGTGGTAATCCCTCAGGACACATCATCGGGATGGAGGAAAATCTTGAAAATGAGGTATATTGCGAAAGAATTCATAACTTATAATATTGGCTATGGTAAGAATATATCATTATGGTAGGATTATTGGTTGCCTGATAGTAAGAGACTGTATGATGTACAGAGTAGTAATTTAGCATTGGGTTACTTTATTGACAGTAAAATCTCATAGTTTATAAGTAATGACACTTGGAAGTGGCCTGCAAAATTTAGATTCATGAATGAAATAACGAAAAATCTGAAATTCAATTATGAAAATGACAAAATCATGTGGAGGCACACCAAGAAAGGTATATTCACTTTTCGAGAAACATATGAACATATACGTATTAAGAAGCCTGTAAAAGAATGGACTAATATCGTTTGGAATTCAAAAAGCTTTCCAAGATACAAGTTTATTCTATGGTTGGTTCATTTAGATAGAATAGCTACGAAACAGAGGCTATTATCTTTGGGGGGGGGGGGGGGGGGGGGGTCATATCTAACCCTATATGTGAATTCTGTAATTTGAGAAGTGAAGATAGAAATCACTTGTTTTGGGAATGTTCTGTCACAAAGAGAATTTAGAGTCGATGCTTAATAACTCAAGGGGTTAAAACCATCATCACAGATTGGCAAACCCTCATCGATTGGTTCATAACTCACAACTCCTCTGACGTCATCTTGAAGACTCTTCTATCGGTAGCCGTGTACTTGATATGGATCGAGAGAAATAATAGAGTGTTCAAGAAAGAGAATCAGTCGGAAGATACAATATTCGACAACATCTCGACGGCTTTCCGAGAAAATCTTACAAGGTTTCAGAGTAGGAAAGTAAGAAAGGCGGTGGAAGAGGCGATTCTAAGATGGAGTAAGTGAAGGGAGTTTGATGAAAGTACGGTGTACTTTTAGTGGACTAGATTTTATTTTGTCTCATTATGTTCTTTTGTAAATGGGTTAAACAGGCCCATTAGAGTAATTAGTTAGTTTCAGTACCATTAGAGTTATTATAAAAATTTATAATATCCCAATAGGTCCATGTACATTGAAAAGTTTGATGATATAAAATTTGCTACTTGCCAAGCAAAAAAAAAAAACTTAAACTCAGCTCTGGCTTAATGCAGAATTAAAAAAACTGGAATTATCTTGGTGTTTAGAATATGATGTGGACAATTCTATAACAAAAATTTCTCATCCATAAATCTACCTTCAGAAAAAAGAACGCCTATAAAACCCGCTGATAAGCTAAAACCAAGAGATAATCCTTAACACTCAATGCCATAAAAAACTCTTTCGTATCCTCGGTTGTTCCATGAACCGAAATATATTTCACAAAATGATCCACAAAAGGTAAATAGTTTTGTCTATTTATTGTCGAAAAATCCATCTCTTTTTCAAGATTCAATTCTCATAAAATCTTTGAAACTATACTCTTATACATCGCTTGACACGGCCTTATCTAATCCACGTTCACCATCTCGAATAGAAATTTATGTGCACCGAGTTAAATCGACCGTGGTTCGTAAACCCGTTTAGCAAAACATCCAAGAGATCGGAATCCTTTACTATTTTTATATAAGATATAAAATATATAGTTGAAAGATATCATAACAGTATAATAATATTATATTAATTTTATATATCTTTTAGTAAATTGTAAAATCTAAACAAATCTAATCTATACTTCAAATAATAATAAATTGTCATTGCTATGAAAAGTTTAAAATAATTTTCATTGACTTAAAAATGAAAAGAACCAATCGATTAGAAAAGATATTAAATTTTATATTTTCAAATTTTTATAAAAATCAAATTACTTTAATTCAAACTTTATATGTGCTAACCTCAAATTTCAAAAACCTGTTATTTATTTAATATATTAAAGTTTAGGAAAATTCTTCCATTCAAATGATCCAACACCAATTATATTTATACACATATCCTATATTTTAAACTTACATAAATAATTAATTTATTAATCTAATAACATGTGTTTTGTTATAATAATCAACTGTTATGATATAAATATTAGATAAAAGTCTTACACTAAATTTTATTCGATTAAATTATTGTACAAAGGATATAATATAAAGTTTTATTCAAAATTTTTAAATTTTTAAATTTTTAAATTTGATAACCCAATTGTATCTAAAATTTTTAAAATAATAATTGATTAAATATTTTTTCCAAAAATCACAACAAAAACGATAGATCTCTAGTCAATACTTACAACAAAATAGAGAAAACCAAAGATAGGTTTAGGAGAAACATATAACATTTAAGATTTTCTTTCATTTTACCAGGAGTCATTTTATCCATCTAAAATCATTTTTACAATAGTAAAAAGGAATTTTATTTATAAAGTATTAAGTTATTAAATCTCGTAATGAAAATAAATTATTTTCTCTTTAACCAACCTAAAGCTGGACAATGCTTATTAGCTTCAAGATAGCTGTTCAAAATCTTCAAATGAACACAAAGTTGAATATTTTCAAGGTAACATCACAGTCTATTCTATTACAAGACAATTAGGAAGAAAAAACAGTATCCTAACATCGAAACAAAAACACGATTCTCAACAAATCAAATAACACTTCAAATCACCAAAATACTAAAAGATCATTTGAAGAACCAAAAAGACTTCAAATCTATACCCACAATTTCACATTCAACTCTGGCTTAAAACAGAACCAAAACGACTATAAATCACTTGATGCTTACGTATATGATGCGGACATTTATAAAACAAATCTCGTGCATCCGAAAATCTACCATCAGTAAGAAACGCATCCAAAACCACCCTCTGATTAGCCGAAACTAACGGTTATTCCTAAACACTTAACCCCTTGAAAAACTCTCCCACATCTTCACTTGTTTCATTAACCGAAATATACTTTACAAACGGATTCGCAAAATGTGGGTAGTTTTGTCTTTTCATTCTCCTTATAAGATCCATCACTTCTTCAAGATTCCTTTCTTCTAAAAGCTTTGAAATCAAACTCTTATACGTGGCTTGCCATGGCGGCCTTATCTGCGCTCTATTCACCATCTCGATTAAAAACTTATACGCACGAGTACTCGACCCTTACTTGTGTAAGGAAATTTTTTACATCCAATATTGGATGAACTTATACCAATTATATTAATACACGTAGCTCATGTTTTAAACTTACAAAAATAACTAACTAATTAATCTACTGCTATGTGTTTTGTTATAATACATGTGATGTGAATATTGGACTATTACCCTACTTGTAAACCCGTTTATTAAAACATCCAAGAAATCTGAATCCGGGTCTATATCATTTTCCATCATTTTAGCGAAACAAATCAAACGGTTTATCCACTTCATTTTGCAAACAAAGCCCTTGTATGTTTTAAGATCCGGTTTACATTTTCTCTTTTCCATAACATCGAGAATCTTACAAGCTTCTTCGATCTTCCCGTATTTACAAAGTCCGAAAATTAATAACTATACGTAATGATATCAGGTTTGAATCTACCAGAATCTTCCTAAACTCTATGCATTGCATCATAAATATTCTTAGTTAGTTCATTTCCCTAGGGAGTCATACTTATTCACGACACGGAGAACCAAGTCCATGTCCGGATTTTTCCTAGTAGCTATGTTATGTAATAACAACACGCCTTCACGAAACCATGGTTTAATTGCACCGTAGGACCCTGTGGTCTCCAAAATTGGAGTCCTCTAGTCCACGTGCTCTAAAATGGCACAAAAGGTCCTTATGGTCATATCTATGAGCACCAAGGATCCTTCTAACAAGTTAACAGAAGGACCTGTGGTGCTCATAAATTTCGACCATAGTGACCTTTCATGGCATTTTTAGAGCAGAGGGACTGTAGGTAGCCTAATTTGGACATCCCATGGAATAAAGGTGCAATTAACCACACCATATTATTCGCAGATAGTTATTCTTTTGAATAATGCAACCACCTATTGTTTATATTATGAATGACTATAACTTTTGTATGTTGTCAATGCTTTATTGACTCAGTTGAATAAATTAAAATCTATCCAGAATGTGATAATTCTTACAACCTCCAATATAACTTCTTCTGTTGATATGCAATAACAATTATACACCCTGTTTCTATTAAGTTTAACATTATCTGGAAACTGTTAGGTAAGCTAAGGGAATTAGGAAGAAAATCAGTTTGTAAGATAAAAACAAGAACACGCTTATAAAGAAATCTAGTAACGCCTGAAAATACTGAAATAAAAAAGATCAAACTTTAAACCTATACAAACAATTTAGCATCTGATGAAATTTAACCCCAACTCTGGCTTAGTGCAAAACTAAAAAGACTAGAAATCACTTGATGCTTACGAATATGATTTGGACACTTATAAAACAAATATTTAGCATCCGTAAATCTACCTTACATAAAATGACTCAAAAACCCGCTTATAAGTCGAAACTGACGAATAATCCTTAACACTCAATGCCTTCAAAAACACCCCAGCATCCTGGCTGATCCATGAACCAAAATATGTTTCACAAGAGGATCAGTAGAAGGCGGGTAGTTTTGTCTTTTCACACTCCTCAAAAGACTCATCGCTTCTTCAAGCATTCTTTCTCCAAAAAGCTTCGAAATCATACTCTTATACGTGGTTTGTCAAGGTCTTATCCTCTCCCTATTTACCATCTCCACGAGAACTTTATATGCACCAAGTTCTCACCCTGGGCCTGTAAAACCTTTTATCCAAAGATCCAAGAACTCCGAATTCTGGTCCATATATTTCACCATCATTTTCACTAAAATAATCAACGCTTTATCCACATTGTTTTGCATGCAAATCCCTAGTATCGAAACGATGAACGTTTTAAGATCGGGTTGTTTTCCATCACATCAAGAATCTTACACGCTTCTTCGAGCTTCCCGTCTTGACAAAGTCTGAGAATCAAGTGACTATACGTAATCCACCAGATCTCATTGTCTCGACCATCTTTTCAGCTTCATCGAATCTTTTCAAACTTGTTGAAATTCTACGCATTGCATCGTATATATCTTCGTTAATTCATACCCATCAGATTCATACCTATTCACGACATGGAAAACTAAGTAACTATCCGGATTTCAGCTACTAGCTATTTAATGTAATAGCAACCCGCATTCACAATTTTTCAATTGCACCATTAGTCCCCATGGTCTGCAAAATAGGAGTCATCTAGTACATGTGCTCTAAAAATGCCACGAAAGGTCCATATTGTTGAAATTTATGAGCAACACATGTCTTCCTGTTAACTTTTTTTTTAAGTTAACAGGAGGACCTTTGGTACTCATAAATATTGACCATAGGAACCTTTCATGGCATTTTTAGAGCATATGGACTATATGACGCATATTTTGGAGATTACAGGGACTAAAGGTGCAATTAACCACACCATATAATTCCCAGATAGTTATATTTTTTTAACAAAGCAACCGCCTATTGTTTATATATTGAAGAGTAAATAACACTTTTGCCCCCTGTGTTTATACCCGATTGACAGGTTGCCCCCTAACTCTTAAAATGCGCCTAGATGCCCCCCAAGATTTGTTTTTGTGACCCGTTACCCCCTACTGCGTGTTCCGTCCATTTATCACCGTTAAAAGTGACGTGGCAATTCCACGTCACAATTTTTTTTTTTTTTTAAATCCAGGTGTTAATTGCGTTTTTAATTAACTTAACCCTTATTTTAACAAGGGCAAGATGGGGAATTCACTAAAGGCTATCCTATATATACCCCAAAAACACTTTAACAACTTAACTTAAACAAAAACGAAAATCAAAAGGGAGAAAACTCAAGGAGCGCGGGCTTTTTGAAGACACTCGACGAACACCAAATCCAAACCCAGAAAAGCAAAGTTCATGTGCTTTGAAGAAGATCAATGGCGCAGGCAAATCAATGGAGTAAGTGGGTTTATTTATTAACCCTAAATCCTTGCTCGTTGGCTAAGATCCTTTAACCCGAAAATATAGGGTTTTGTACTAAATTTATTAAATACATAGATATCACGCGTGGATTGAGGGATTTTCTAAGTAATAATAGCAGATTTTACGGGATTCGGTTACCATAGCCGTAGTGTCTTAATTGTTTTTCCATATTGTGATTCTTAATGTAATTGGTAACTAATTTATTCAATTTTGCTTGTTTAACAGAGAAATTCGCACTAAAGATTCACTTTGGTGGGTTCTTTAATGAAGATAAGAGTTACTATCATGAAGTGAGCATTGAGTATGTAGATGGTTGTCATTATGACAAGTTTAGTATACCAGTTCTTAGGAAAATTCTTTCGAAATTGGGTGTAATTTGTTACTCTGATGTTTATTATTTGAAAGTGGGAGAGAATCTAGCTGATGGTTTAGTATGTTTAGATAGCGAGGACAAAGGCTTGGAGATGTGTAGAATCGTAGACAACAACGTAATTGTGGACCTTTATGTTGTTAATAACCCCATAGGCCCTGATGCCCAAGTTCTTCAATCTCCCATCTACATGCCTTTGCTACTAACGTGGAACAAGGATGAAGAAACAGTTAAGCAGCGAGAAGAAGTTAATGTTAATGAAGTAGAAGTAGATGATCAAGAATTAGTTCAAGAATGTAATGATGCGAAAATCTTAGAGGAAAACAAAGTTGTACAAGAAGGATTAAAGGTAGAAACTCATTTGACAGTTTACCCCTTTCAGTTTTTTAACTTATATTTCATTCTTTGTTTCAGGTTGTTTCTGAAGAAGGAGCTCAGACTTGTGATAACAATGAAGGTGAAAAGGAGGAAGGAGTTAATGGTGAAGAAGTATCTCAGACTGCTGATGAAGTCCATAATAAAGTGGATGATAGTACTGTTGAAGAAGAAGTCCAGAATTGCAAAGACGGGACAAAGGTTGTGTGACAGTTTACCCCTTACTATTTCGTTTGCTTGACAAATTACCCCCTAAATATTTCATTCTTTGTTTCAGGTTGTTTCTGAAGAAGGAGCTCAGACTTGTGATAACAATGAAGGTGAAAAGGATGAAGGAGTTAATGGTGAAGAAGTATC
Organism: Nemophila menziesii; assembly: GCA_029959085.1. Taxonomy (NCBI): domain Eukaryota; kingdom Viridiplantae; phylum Streptophyta; class Magnoliopsida; order Boraginales; family Hydrophyllaceae; genus Nemophila; species Nemophila menziesii. The sequence continues at coordinate 34,002,475 of JARWIR010000008.1, forward strand.
TCAGACTGCTGATGAAGTCCATAATAAAGTGGATGATAGTACTGTTGAAGAAGAAGTCCAGAATTGCAAAGACGGGACAAAGGTTGTGTGACAGTTTACCCCTTACTATTTCGTTTGCTTGACAAATTACCCCCTAAATATTTCATTCTTTGTTTCAGGTTGTTTCTGAAGAAGGAGCTCAGACTTGTGATAACAATGAAGGTGAAAAGGATGAAGGAGTTAATGGTGAAGAAGTATCTCAGACTGCTGATGAAGTCCATAATAAAGTGGATGATAGTAATGTTGAAGAAGAAGTCCAGAATTGCAAAGACGGGACAAAGGTTGTGTGACAGTTTACCCCTTACTATTTCGTTTGCTTGACAAATTACCCCCTAAATATTCCATTCTTTGTTTCAGGTTGTTTCTGAAGAACAAAGCACACAAATTAATGAGAAGGAAGGGGATGACAGTTTGGAAGAACAACTCTCTGATATAGGAGAGAAGGAGAAGTCTGTTAATGATATGTTGGATAAAGTGTTGAAAGCTTTGAACACTGAAGATAATGTGACTACGAGGAGTTCCAAACATAAATCTCCATTGAGGCCTTTCCGGCTTATAGATGAAGACCTAACAGATGACTCGGATAATGTCATTAACAAAGCTGATGGTGAAGAAGATGTGGATGAGGAGTTCAGTGATAATGAGTTACTTGCTAATGTCATAAAGAAGAAGAAGTTGGTTATACAACAACAGAAGAAACAAACCAGTTCACAAGTAAAGAAAACAGAAACAGTAGGTAACAAGAAAAGGACTAGGGCTAGTATAAAACGAACAAGAGTAGATGGAGTGGGCCCTAGTGGTACCAAACGAGAGAGTTACAATAAAGGTTCTAGGAAAGATAGTTCTCAAAAGAAAAAGAAGTTGTCTGAACCTGATGAAGATGTGGATGAAGAATCCACAACTGATGACGATTATATAATAGATAGCGACATCGATTTGAGTGAGGGTGATGACGACCAGGATTATAATACATTCATTGACTCGGATGTGGAAGTGGATAGAATGAATGTGGAAAATGATGATGGAGATGTTTCTGAAGGCGATAGTGATGATGTTGGTGGTGGGACAGATTCGGATGAATATATACATGATTCCGAAGATCTGAGTACAGCTAGTTCTTCTTCTGGTACAGATGAAGATGGAAAAAATAAAAAGTTGCGCAAGAAAAAGATGAAATACCCCCTATTTAAGGCGAGTATAGATATGCAGAAGCCTAGATTTGTTTTAGGATTGACGTTTGCGAATGCCTCTGATCTTAGACAAGCAGTAAGAACACATGCCATAAGAAAGGTGGTCAACATTAAGTTTGTGAAGAACGATTGGAATCGGATTAGAGTTGTTTGCAAAGGAGCAGGATGTGGGTGGTTTTTATATGCATCGTATAAAGAAAAGGTTGGTGGGCTGGTGATAATGAGTTTATGTAATAAACATAGTTGTGGTAAAAACCTTAACCATAAGCATGTTACTGCAAAGTTCTTGGCAAATACTTTTAAAGATATGATAAGATTGAACCTCTACAGTAATGTGAGTGACTTTCAACAGTTAGTGCATCGGGATTATTCAGTTAATGTTAGTACCAGAACATGCTACAGGGCATATAAGTCTGCAAAAAGCATGATTGAGGCTGAATACAAGGATCAATACAAAAAGCTTTTTGATTATGCAGCAGAAATAAGAAGAAGTAACCCTGGAAGTACTGTAGCAATTGAAACAACTACTGATGAGGTAACTGGAGTAGAAAGATTTCAAAGAATTTATGTTTGCTTAGAGGGTTGCAGAAGGGGATTTTTAGAGGGTTGTAGAAAGGTTGTTGGGGTTGATGGATGTCACTTGAAAGGTCCACATCCTGGTGTAATTTTGACAGCAGTTGGTATTGATGGGAACAATTGTATATTCCCAATTTTGTATTGTGTAGCTGAGAAAGAAGATAGCAATTCTTGGAGATGGTTTTTTAATCTGTTGATACAAGATCTTGGTATTACTAATCAAGAAGAATGGACTTTCATATCAGATAGACAAAAGGTTGGTTATCCTTCACTGGCTTAATTAAAATGTTTTCTTTAGAACACTGAATTTATATCTAAATGTATGTGTGTATAGGGTTTGCTTCAAGTGATGAGTGACATGCTTCCAGATATTGAACATAGACATTGTGTAAGGCATCTCTACAATAATTTCAAAATCAAACATCCTGGAATGGCCTTAAAAGACACAGTTTGGGAAGCTGCTAGGGCCCCCACAGAATACATATTTAATGAGGTCATGGCTGAGATTAAAAACATGAATGAGGAGGCATTCAATTGGCTATCTAGTTTAGATCCTAAGACATGGACAAGGTCTCACTTTAGTACTGTTACAAAATGTGATCTTCTACTTAACAACATCTGTGAAAGCTATAACAATGCCATAAAAAAAGTCAGGTATTATGACTACTTACCCCCTATAAAGTGCTAATTTATGACTACGTACCCCCTATAAAGTTTTATTTAGTGACTACTTACCCCCTATAAAGTTTTATTTAATGACTACTTACCCCCTACTTAGTTTTACATAATGACTATTTACCCCCTATAAAGTTTTATTTAATGACCACTTACCCCCTATAAACCCTACACAACTGACAGTAAAGGTTTTTTTTTCTCAGGGACAAGTCTATCATCCTCATACTAGAGGGTCTGAGGATGTATAGTTTGAAAAGGCTTCAGTCTAAAAGGGCATGGATGACAAAATACGAAGGTGATCTATGTCCTAAGGTTAGGAAGTTGGTGAATAAAGGTAAAACAAACAGTGGAAAGTGGCATGCAGTGTTTTGCGGTGAAATGAAATTTGAAGTAAGGAACCTTGGAACAGATTCGTATGCTGTAGATTTAGATACAAATAGCTGTCCCTGCAGGAGGTGGGAGCTATCTGGGATACCTTGCTTTCATGCGATAGCGAGTATTCAATACATAGGTAAAGACCCAGAAAACTATGTCCACGAATGCTACTCAAAGGTGACGTATATGAAGGCTTATACACCAATGATATACCCTATAAATGGACCAAAGATGTGGCCTAGTACAAGGCCTGTAAGTGTAGAACCTCCAGTAGCTTTTAAGTTGGTTGGCAGACCCAAAAGGGCAAGAACTAAGGAGGCAGATGAGGACCAGGTTAAAAAGTGGAGGAAAGAAAGAACATCTGAAGGTGTTCAAAAGATGTTAATGAAAGGTACTTCACATAAATGTGCAATTTGCAAGGGAGAAGGCCATAACAAAAGGTCATGTAAGGCAAATTTAAGTACTACAGAACAGGAAACAGTAGGATTGGAGGATATTCAAGGTGATAATGAAGTTATGGGAGATGGTGCAGCTGATGGTAGGGGTGTTGGTGACAATGAAGTTATGGAAGATGGTGCAGCTGATGGTAGGGGTGTTGGTGACAATGAAGTTATGGAAGATGGTGTAGCTGATGGTAGGGGTGTTGGTGTTAATGCAGATGTGGATGAGACCCCAGATGAGACGATTAACAAAATGTTTGATGAGTTAGAAGTCCAACCCTCTGCTCCTTCTAACCCACAGTCTACTCCATCTGAGCCTGAAAATTTAAATGTGACAAAAAAAGATACAATTGGTGAGAAAGACAAAGAGAAAAAAACAATTGCTAAGGCAACCAGAGGATCAAAACCAAAGATGCGCTTACCTCAGGAAAAGGATTCAGGAGTTAACTCACCCCCTAGATCCAGACCAAGGATGCGCTTACCAGGACAAACATCACAGGAGGCAGGTGATAATTCACCACACAGATCCAGACCAAAGATGCGCTTTCCAGTACACAGATCAGTTGAGCCAGTAGTTGATAGTCCACCTAAGTCCAGACCAAAGATGCGCATACCAGACAAAGCAGTGGAAAAACCAATACGCCAAAGCAGTAGAATTAAGGATCAAGGATTGAAGACAGTTTCAGGAGGTTCAAGCACAATGCCTATATCTTTAGAGGAAGATGAACCAGGGACACAAAAGGGAAATACTTCTGTTGCTCCTACATCACCATTAGAGGTCATTATTATTGAAATAGAAACTATTTTTTGCATTAGGTATTGTTTATAAGACATTGTATTATGTGAATAATGATTACAGGTTGATGAATCTGGGAAACAAAAACAGAAGACTACAAATAATCCTCCTAAATCAATTTTAAAGGTTTGTACTAATACCCCCTTTAAAGTTATGGTTTATGACTAATTACCCCCTATACCTTATTATGTTTTGTCAACTTACCCCCTATAATTGTTTATGTCTTGACTACTTACCCCCTATAACTTACTTTGTTTATGCAGAAGGTAAAGATGGAGAAGTTAACAGAACTATTGGAAAAAGCAAAGCATAAAAATGCTGGGGATGCACAAACAAATGAGAATGAGAAAACAAGTGAGCAGATTAGCATAGACAAAACAAAGGAGAAAGCCCCCCCTAAGCAAAAAAAGAAGAATTCATTAAGGAACATCCCAGGGGTAAGTATATAATGATTTGACTAACTACCCCTTAGACTTTTATTTCAGTGACTAAATGCCCCCTGGATCTACAAAATTGTGCAAAAAAGACCTTCTGCAGATACCTTTATTGAATGCTTTTATTTGTTTACCATGTAGGTGAGGTTCAAACATGATAAACCACCAGCAGAATCAGGATCAAAAAGGAGTTTACCTGAGGTTAGCCATGTGTTGATTTTTTTTACACCATTACATACTACAGAATGCTTAACTTCTTCTTTATCATTCTACCAGGAAGGAGACACAAGACTACCAGAGAAAAAGCGGCGCGTAATCCAGCATAAACAGGGGGTGGTAATGCGAGAGGGTGATCCAAAGTATGTAACTGTTGCTGAAGCACTTCGTATGAGGAAGGCAGCCACCAGTTCTTCAGTAAAAACTAGGAAAGAAGCTAAAGATTGAAGAATTCTGCAGATTTGAGTGTTTTATATTTCTGTGTTTTGTGACTTTTATTTTGTGTAAAAGTAGATCTTCACGCAGCAAGGATGTGGTTTTTAAGGGTTTCTAGTATGAGGTGTAGGTGGTATTTAAATACTGTTTTTTTGTTGGTAAGGCCTTTATTGCAGGTCTGTGGTGCTTTGTATGCTAGTGCACAAGTGGATGCTTTGAATATTTTTTTTGCTATGGTCTATGTAATGCCAGCACTTTATTGTTTTCTTTATCTACTTTTTTTAGATTTCATTAGATTCTATTGTCCATATAGTGTTTCTTTGACATACTATATTCATTGCACAGCAAAACACAACTTAAACAAACCGCAATAACTTCATAATCCACTTCAACAAAAACCAAAAACTTTAGTTAAACAGTCTATTACAAACAAAGCTGAAAACTAACACATTACACCAGATTTAGAACTACAACAAACTGATAAAACAAACACAAAACACCAACAGCTGCAAACTTCAACAAAATGATCAATCAAACACAAAACACCATCAGTTGCAACCACCTGCTGCATCACTCTGGCTAAACCAAAATACACCTCCAACAACATTCTAATTCTTTGACACACTAATACAAGACAAAATGGAGAGGAAGAGGAATATAATCATGAAGCAGGTCCATTTCAGAAACTTGTTTTCCCGAGATATAGTGTCCATCGATATGTTAAGACGTTGCACCTCATTCTCCAAGACAGTTACTTTCACACGCTCAAATTTCAAATCTTTTGAGACAACTTGTTCTTTTTCTTGCAATTCAACCAACTGTGTGTTCAGTTCATTCACTTTCTCATGTTCAAGCTTCCAATCTGCAAAAGCTTTTTTCTCTAACAGCATCATATCTCCGTAATCAGAGACCAACAAGTTCATCTTCGTCTCCATTGCATCTTTCTCAAGACAGTGATTGGAATCTTTAAATAGAAGCCCTCGAATTATCGAACTAGTAGCCTCCGGCAATGGCTCATCCAACCACATGAAGAACTTGCAATCCATTGAACACCCCCAATACATGCACCTGTAAAACCTCCTGCAAGGATTCGTATCTGTCCAAGAGGTGTGAAGCCTTGCTAGTTTCTTGCATCTGCAATAGGGGACTTGAGAAGTGTAGTGCGAAGAAGAACCAGCGCTATCGGCTTTAAGGGGCGACATCGGCATCAACGTTGAAGGTATTGGGAGGATCCGACGCGATTTACTGTAGAAAGCTAGGGTTTTGGTGTTCTTCGAGTTCTTCCCCAAACCGAACCCTTTTTCCCCTTTTGATTTTCGTTTTTGTTTAAGTTAAGTTGTTAAAGTGTTTTTGGGGTATATATAGGATAGCCTTTAGTGAATTCCCCATCTTGCCCTTGTTAAAATAAGGGTTAAGTTAATTAAAAACGCAATTAACACCTGGATTTAAAAAAAAAAAAAAAATTGTGACGTGGAATTGCCACGTCACTTTTAACGGTGATAAATGGACGGAACACGCAGTAGGGGGTAACGGGTCACAAAAACAAATCTTGGGGGGCATCTAGGCGCATTTTAAGAGTTAGGGGGCAACCTGTCAATCGGGTATAAACACAGGGGGCAAAAGTGTCATTTACTCTATATTGAATAACTAACTTTGGTATGTTGTATTGTTAGGTTGTACTAAATGCTTTATTGACCCAGTTGAATAAATTGTAATCCATCCCAAATTTGATAGTTCATACAACCTCCAATATAACTCTTCTATTGGTATGTAATAACAATTATACACCATTTTCTATTAAGTTTAATGTTTAACTGGAAAGACTAAATTGACCTTTGATATGTGTGCTAAGAAAAGTTCTTTAGAATTGCAGATATAGCGTTTGTTGAATGAGTTGATACTAAACTAAAGCACACGTGGGACCCTTCGACCACGTTATGAGTTTGTAAGGTCTTGTATGCGAGAGCTATTAAGAACTAGAATACTCACAACTTGTCAAATCTAGGTATTACCAATAATCCCTGAACTATACCCCATCCATTTTTTACCGCCAAGTCCATATGGCAGCAGGTCTTTTCGTAATTATTAATAGGAAAATTCCACAAATGATCCTTGAATTATCCTCTTGTTACATGTTTAGTCCTTAATAATTTTGATACAATTTATATGTATTAACAATTTGAATGCATAATATATAGTTGAAAGACACTAAAAAATTATACAATATTATATTAAGTTTACGAATTTTTGAATAATTTGGTTAATTTTGAACAAATCAAACTCCTACTTCAAATAAACATGAATTGTTATTTTAATAAACAATTTAAATAAATTCATTATCTTATAAATAAATAGAATCAGACTAATAGAAAAATATCAAAATGTTGTGTTCTCAATGTTTTATGAAAATTAATTTACTTTAATTTTATCTTTATAAACTTGCCATTGATTTACTATATTAAGATTTATTCTAGCTCAAAAGGAAAAACAATTCCAATTACACAGTTCATGTTTATTTTGATAAGTATTAACAGTTTAATTCTTAATTTTAAATAGTAAAATTGGAGTTCTGCTCAAGATTTTCAAATTCACAAGATGGATTATACCCAATGAAGAAAAGTATTAGTATGGTACTGAAATACGCTATTTGTAAAAATCTAGGCTGTTTCAACATTACCTTTGTTTGGATTATATCACTTCTTAATATTACTTCTTACTTCTTAGCTTCAAGGTTCTTGATTAAAATCTTCAAACGAACACAAACTTCGATACTTAAATCTAGTCTATTCTGTTACAAAAGAATTTAGAAGAAAAAACAGTTTCGAAACATAAAAACAAGAACACGATTCACAACAAATCAAATAACACCTCAAATTTATACCCACAATTTCACATTCAACTCTGGCTTAATGCAGAACCAAAAAGACTAGAAATCACTTGATGCTTACGAATATGATGCGGACACTTATAAAACAGATCTTTTGCATCAGAATCTCAAACAATAAAGTTCCTCCAAAAATCTCAGATGAGCAGAAACTGACGGATAATCCTCAGCACTCAACACCTTTAAAAACTCTCTGGCATCCTCACTTATTCCATGAACCAAAAGATACTTCACAAATGGATCCACAAAAGGTGGGTAATTTAGTCTTTTCATACTCCTTAAAAGATCCATCGCTTCTTCAAGATTCCTTTCTTCCAAAAGCTTTAAAATCAAATTCTTATACGTGGATTGACATGGTCTAATCTTCGCTCTATTCACCATCTCGATTAAAAGATTATACCCAACGAGTCCTGGACCCTTAATTGTAACCTTTTTATTATAACATCCAAGAAATCTGAACCCGGGTTTATATCATTTTCCATCATTTTAGCAACATAAATCAACGCTTTATCCACTTCATTATGCCAACAAAGCCCTTTTATCAAACTAGTGTATGTTTTAAGATCCGGTTTGCAATTATTCTCAACTTGTTAAACATTTATACACTGTATCGTATATTTTATCTGTGAGTACATAGTACCCAGCAGATTCATACTTATTAAATACACGAAATATCAAATCCATATCCGGGTTTGGACTACTAGCTATGTCATGTATTAATAACTCGCATTCACGTAATGAAGACTCAAACAAATACGGACCTCCCATAATATACTCGACAAGCTTAACCCTATCTTCTAACATTCCACACTTCCGAAATCTTTTCAAGAACTTTACATACGTAAAGTAATCCATATTGTACTCCAAACTCCCCATCTCCAGTTACAAGAGAATTAGGAAAAAAACAGTTTCTTAATATAAAAAAACAAGAATACAATTGTCAGCAAATCAAATAACACCTCAAATTACCAAAATACTAAAAGATCAAAACTTCAAATCTATACCCCCATAATTTCACATTCAACTCTGGCTTAGTGCAGAACCAAAAAGACTACAAATCGCTTGAGGCTTACGAATATATGAAGCGGACACATATAAAACAAATCTTTCGCATCCAAAAATCTACCTTTCTTAAAAAACGCCACTGAAACTCGCTGATAAGCCAAAACTGACAGATAATCCTTAACACTCAACGCCTTCAAAAACTCCCCAGCATCCTCGCTTGTTCCATGAACCGAAATATACTTCACAAGCTCTAGTAACGGTCCTAGGATCTCCCTTGTAACAAAAAATATATATATATATATATATATATTTCATAAAGGATCCGCAAAAGGTGGACAATTTTGTCTTTTCATACTCCTCAAAAGATCCATTGCTTCTTCAAGATTCCTTTCTTCCAACAACTTTATAATCAAACTCTTATACGTTGCCATGGTCTTATCTTTAGCCCTATTCACCATCTTGATTAAAAACTTATACGCTCCAAGTACTCGACTCTGACCCGTAAACCCGCTTATCAAAACATCCGCAATAATCCGAATCCAGCTCTATATCATTTTCCATCCTGTTCGTGAAACAAATCAACGCTTTATCCACTTCATTTGTGCAAACAAAGCCCTTGTATCAAAATAGTGAATGTTTTAAGATCCGGTTTGCATTTTTTCTCTTCCATTACATCGAGAATCTGACATGCTTCTTCGACCTTCCCGGATTTACAAAGTCCGAAAATTAATTGACTATAAGTAATGTTATCAGGTTTAAATCTAACAGATCTCATTGTTTTGACGATTATTACAGCTTCATCGAATGTTCCTAAACTCATTAAACTTCTATGCATTGCATCATATATATTCTTAGTTAGTTCATTCCCTAGGGAGTCGTACTTATTCACGACACGGAAAACCAAGTCCATGTCCCGATTTTTGCTAGTAGCTATGTCATGTTATAACAACACGCCTTCACGAAACCATGGTTTAATTGCACCGCAGGTCCCTGTGGTCTCCAAAATTGGAGTCCTCTAGTCCATGTGCTGTAAAAATGGCATAAAAGGTCCGTATGGTCATATTTATGAGCACCGCGATCCTTCTAACAAATTAACAGAAAGACCTGTGGTGCTCATAAATATCGACCATACGGACCTTTCATGGCATTTTTAGAGAAGGGAATAAAGGTGCAATTAACCACACCATATTATTCTTAGATAGTCTTTTTTTTTTTTTTTGAATAATGCAACCACCTATTGTGTATATGATGAATGACTAAATTTTGTATGTTGTAAATGATTTATTGACCCAGTTGAATAAATTAAAATCTATCCCAAATGTGATAATTCTTACAACCTCCAACTTCTTCTATTGGTATGCAATAACAATTATACACCCTGTTTCTATTAAGTTTAACGTTATCTGGAAACTGTTAGGGAAGCTAAGGGAATTAGGAACACACTTATAAAGAAATCTAGTAACGCCTGAAAATACTGAAAGACAAAAGATTAAAACTTCAGATCTATACAAATAATTTAGCCTCCGATGAAATTTAACCTCAACTCTAGCTTAATTAGTGCAGAACTAAAAAGACTAGAAATCGCTTGATGCTTATGCATATGATGTGGACACTTATAAATCAACTCCTTAGCATCCGTAAATCTACCTTCCAAAAAATGACTCAAAACCCTGCTTATAAGTCGAAACTGACGAATAATCCTTAACACTGAATGCCTTCAAAAACTCCCCAGCATCCTCGGCTGTTCCATGAACCAAAATATGTTTCACAAGAGGATCAGCAGAAGGCGAGTAGTCTTGTCTTTTCACACTCCTCGAAAGACCCATCGCTTCTTCAAGCATTCTTTCTCTAAAAAAACTTGGAAATCATACTCTTATACGTGGTTTGCCAAGGTCTTATCCTCTCCCTATTTACCATCTCCACAAGAACTTTATACGCACCAAGTACTCACCCTGGCCTTTAAAACCTTTTATCAAATGATCCAAGAAATCCAAATTCGGGTCCATATCTTTCACCATTATTTTCACTGAAATAATCAACTCTTTATCCACATTGTTTTGCATGCAAATCCCTTGTACCGGTAAACGTTTTAAGATCGGGTTGTTTTCCATCACATCGAGAATCTTACACGCTTCTTCGAGCTTCCTTACTTTACAAAGTCTGGAAATCAAGTGACTATACGTAATGTTACCCGATTTAAATCCACTTTTTCCTTTTAATCTTTTCCGCTCCATCAAATCTTCCTAAACTAGTCAGGGTCCTATGCATTGCCTTGTATATGTTCATCGAGAGTTCTCGTACTAATTAGTGGCACGGATCTTTTATTGTTTTTACCCCCTGATCTCAACCATTTATTATGAATATTGTACGTTGAGAGCACAAGTTTGTCCTACAACACTGTCCTCAATCACATTTTTTGGCCGAAACCGCATCACAAGCCTTTTTAACCATCTCCATTAAAAATTTATACGGGCCAAGTACTCGACCCTGACCCTTAAGCCCGTTTATCTGAATATCCCAGAAATCTGAATCCGTGTCTATCTCATTTTCCATCATCTTTGCGAAACAAATCAACGCTTTATCCACTTCATTTTCCAAACAAAGAACTTGTATCAGAATAGTCTACATTTTAAGATCGGTTTGCATTTTTATCTTCCGGTACATCGAGAATTTTACAAGCTTCTTCGATCTTCATGGCTTTACAAAATCCGAGAAATCAACTTACTATATGTAGCGTTATCGGGTTATAATCCACCAGATCTCATTGTCTCGACCATCTTTTCAGCTTCATCGAATCTTCCCAAACTTGTTGAACTTCTACGCATTGCATCGTATATATCTTCGTAAATTCATACCCATCAGATTCATACTTATTCACGACACGGAAAACTAAGTAACTATCCGGATTTCAGCTACTAGCTATTTAATGTAATAACAAACCGCATTCACAATTTTTTAATTGCACCATTAGTCCCCGTGGTCTGCAAAATAGGAGTCATCTAGTCCATGTGCTCTAAAAATGCCACGAAAGGTCCATATTGTTGAAATTTATGAGCACCAAAGGTCCTCCTGTTAACTTTTAAGTTAACAGGAGGACCTTTGGTGCTCATAAATATCGACCATAGGAACCTTTCATGGCATTTTTAGAGCACCGGGACTATAGAACACATATTTTGGAGATTAAAGGGACTAAAGGTGCAATTAACCACACCATATAATTCCCAGATAGTTATATTTTTTAACAAAGCAACCGCCTATTGTTTATATATTGAATGACTAACTTTGGTATGTTGTATTGTTAGGTTGTAAATGCTTTATTGATCCAGTTGAATAAATTATAGAGTAATGATATATAACACCCAAATTCATACCACCTAATGACGTGGCGTGAATTAGTTGGTTACAAATCTTAAATCAAATTAAGAAAATAAATATATTAACAATTTGTAACCAACCAATTCACGCCACGTCATTGGGTGGTATTTGAGTGGTATGAATTTGGGTGGTATATATAATTACTCTAAATTGTAATCCATCCCAAATTTGATAGTTCATACAACCTCCAATATAACTCTTCTATTGGTATGTAATAACAATTAATTATACACCACTTTCTATTAAGTTTAATGTTATCTGGAAAGACTAAATTGACCTTTGATATGTGTGCTAAGAAAAGTTCTTTAGAATTGCAGATATAGCGTTTGTTGAATGAGCTGATACTAAACTAAAGCACACGTGGGACCCTTCGACCACGTTATGAGATTGTAAGGTCTCGTATGCAAGAGTATAAGAACTAGAATACTCACAACTTGTCAAATATAGGTATTACCAATAATCCCTGAACTATACCCCTTTTACGGAGCTGGTCCTCGAACTTCATAAGTTACCTGAATAGTCCTTGAACTTTGGTTTTTTACCATCAATAATCCACGTTAAATCCCATCCATTTTTTACCGCCAAGTCCACATGGCAGCAGGTCTTTTCATAAATTATTAATCAAATGGTCCTTGAATTATCCTCTTGTTACATGTTTAGTCCTTAATAATTTTGATACAATTTATATGTAGTAACGATTTGAATGCATAATATATAGAAAGACACTAAAAAATTATAAAATATTATATTAAATTTATGAATTTTTGAATAATTTGGTTAATTTTGAACAAATCAAACTCCTACTTCAAATAAATATGAATTGTTATATTAATAAACAATTTAAATAATTTCAGTATCTTATAAATAAATAGAATCAAACTAATAGAAAGATATCAAAATGTTGTGTTCTCAATGTTTTATAAAAATTAAGTTACTTTAACTTTATAAACTTGTCATTGATTTAATATATTAAGATTTATTCTAGCTCAAAAGAAAAAACAATTCCAATTATACAGTTCATGTTTATTTTGATAATTATTAATAATTTAATACTTATTAAATAGTAAAATTTGAAGTTCTGCTCAAGATTTTCAAATTCAGAAGATGGATTATACCCAAATGAAAAGAAATATTAGGCTAACTTTAATAGGAGTCCAATTCTAGCTAAAAGCTATAATTAGGAGTGGAAACATTATAAAGTATGTTTCAAGAGTTTTCTAATAATTGGGTTTCCAATAATTAGGTCCCCAATAATTGAGTACCCAATTTTATGTATTTTGAAGCCATATGTGGCTAGTTTTTTGACTAGCTATCCAATTAATAAAAACATTTTTTTAATTACTCATTATATAAATATATATACTTTTAAAATTTTATAGTAAAAAATTATATATCAAATTTTAGTAAAGAAAATTTAAGTTTTAAAGAATAAATTATTCAATTTATTAATATTATATATGTAAATATTTTTATTATTAGTTAAACAAAATCAATAAAAAATTATAATTACTAATTATTAGTTAAAAGATTTATTTAATAAAGAAGATAATAATTAAATTAATTAAAATAAATCATATCCAATAAATTGAAAATTTTATTTTTGTTATTAGTAAAAGAATTTTTTTAACTAAGTAAAACTAATAATTAAATTAGTGGACAAAAAAATCATCTATCATGATTTATAAATAGTTTTTATATATTTTATATTTTAATTTTTAATATTTTGAAGATTATGATTAAAATATTAATATTTTTCTTTTTTTGAATATTTACATAACAATGAAAAAATAAAAAAATTGTGAGAATTTAAAAAATTAACTAATTAATTAAAATATAATATATTTAGAAACTAGAAAGTTGAACTTGAAAAACTGTTTTAAAGAGTTAATATTTGATAGGGAATAGGTATTTAACTTTCAATTGTAGCTAACACAATTAGTATAGTACTAAAAAAAGCAATTTGTAAAAACCAAGGCTGTTTATAAGAAATAACGGCCAATCTTTGTTTGAACTATATCACTTTTTATTACTCCCTCCATTTCTTAATATATGATGTTTTAGAGGATTTCACATATATTAAAAAACCTAAAATATAAAGAAAGTTTAGTTAAAAATTATTAAAATATCCTTACTTTTAAGAGAAAGAAAATTAATGATTAAGTATTAAAAAATTTAACTGAAGGATAATATAGAAAAAAGATCATTTAATCTGTATTGAAACTTGAAATGTGACATATATTATGGAACAAATTATATTGACCAAAACGTCAAGAGCCAATTATAGATTAATGCATATTAAAAAACTTATTTAAAAAAAGGTGCCTAGATTAAGATACTTTATAGAAAACAGCCCTATCCCAAACTACCCCTATAATTAGCAATTAAAAAAAATTAGAAAAAACAAAACAAACGCTAATAAACACGCGCGCGTCGGTGAATTTTTTTTAAAATCGTCATAACTAATTCTAAAAAAATCAATAAAATAAAAAATTTATATATTTGGATAAAACAAATTAATATTTATGTCTATGATTTTTTTCGGGATTTTTTGAATTTTTGATTTTTTTTTTTGAATTTTTAAATCCATAGAAACGGAATTCCATGTTTTAAACATGAAATTCCATGTTTTAAACAGTGAATTTCGTGTCTGCGGAAAAAAAAAATCATAGACGTAAATATTAATTTATTTTATCCAAAAATGCAAATTTTTAAATATCCTGTTTTTTTTTTTTTGAATTAGTTATGATGATTTTATAAAAATTTCACGGCCGCGCGTGTATGATGAAATTAGTAGTAGGTGGTGGTGGTGGTGGTGGTTGTGGTGGAGGTGATGATGGTTGTGGTGGTTGTAGTGGTGGTGGTGGTGGTTGTGATGGTGGAGGTGGTGATGGTTGTGGTGATGGTAGAAGTACCTTATTATTTGTTTAATATTTAAAACTAAATATGTAATAAAAATAAAATAATATATTTAATAATAAGAATAGTATAGGTATAAAAAATATAGAGGAGATGTTTTTTATAGGGCCAATGTCTCAAAAAATCAAAATAATATTATATTTTCCCTAAAGAATCATCATTTAACTTATTAGGACTAGATTACCTATTTACCCTTACTATACAATTAACAAAAGAAAAACAAAAACAAAAAAATAAAAACATAACGATCAAACTGACTCCTCATTTTTCACACAACACTTTCTCGCTCTCTCTTGGTTATACTCACGCAAGCTCACACAGAAAAAACAGACAAATGTTGGTTAAAGATATCAGATTTTCACAAGAAATTCATACAAATCAAAAGGTGAAGATGAATTATAAATACAAGAGACTTGAAAATCATGTTGTAGATCCACTTTCGGAGAGTACTCCATCAGATTTTCATCAAATCCTGAATTCAAAAATCTTAAAAGGTATAAACAACCCGAAACTTTGTTGTGTCTTGTTCTTAAACTTATAATAGAACACAATTTAATATTTTTGAAGTTGATGTTTAATGTTTTTGAAGTTGATTTCCTCTATTTTTCTTGACATTCATGTTTTTAGGGTTTTAATGGGATTCATCGCGGTGATGGGACTCATCACGGTGATGGGACTCATTGCAGCGATGGGAATCAATTGGGGTGATGGAACTTGATGTTTTTGAAATTGATTTCTTCTACTTTTCTTGATATTCATGTTTTTAGGGTTTTTTTTGTACTAGTTATATTTTGAACTGCTGTTAAAATGTAATATAAGTCAAAATTTGTTTCTAGAGACACAATTTGTTATGTTTAATGAATAATCCCATCAAATTTTGTGGTTAATGATATTAGTCAAGTGATTTTCGGTGTTTATTATGTCTAGTAGCTGAGTTGCTGTAAATAACATAAGTGTTAACTGTTTGTTTCAATAGTTTTCATTAATATTTTATTAATATGATCAATTCCATATTGATGGGATTAATATCATGAAAATATATTGATGGGTTTGGCAGTGTTTGATGGGATTAAAGTAATAAAATATGTGTTTTCAATTTATATCCCTGTTTTAAGACTGATTGGAAAATTATAGATATGTTTTAACTGTTTGTTTCAATAGATTTCATTAACATTTAGTCATGGGACTAAGTTGATACTAATGGGATTAGTGTCATGAAAATAAACTGATAGGATTTTGTCAATGTTTGATGGGATTAAAGTAATTAGATTTCAATATATGAATTTGTTTTAAGACTGATGGGACGAGTATATATGTGGTTAATGGGATTAGTCAAGTGTTTTTGTTATTTATTGTGTGTACTAGTTGTTATTTATGGGACGAGTATAGTTTTGATTAATTTTTATATTGATGGGATCATTCCCTACTTTTAATGTAGGATGATTTGCGTAAACATTGATGGGATAAATTCCAATAGAGTTGTAGTTGCAAATAGGTTTAAAGAAAGATATATGCTGATGGGATTAGTGTTATGAAAATATGCGGATGGAATTTTGGCAATGTTTGATGCGAATAGGTTAATTACATATGTGTTTTCAGTATAGATTCTTATTTTTAGACCGGTTGCACAAGTATATATATGGTTGATGAGATTAGTCAAGTGGTCTTTTGATGTTGCAGGGGTTGAGCTAATAAAATTAAATAAGGTAAGTTTCAGAAGTTTAAGTGCTCATACATCGTATCAAGAATATAAAAGTGCTTGGAAGTTGAAAAATGTATTCACAGAGACTAATTTGCAAAATATTGTAACTAAGGGTGCTATTTGCAAAATGTGTAATGGATCAGGTACGTGGAGTTGTAATGTAGGACGTTTCAAAGATGTTGAAAATATATTTGGGGTCGTGGAATTGGGTGATAGGAACTTAAGGGCTACTTCTGCAAATTCTGAAAGTATATGGGTTGAATCTAAGGTAGAAACAATACTTGCTATTGCTTTGAATATTATAAAAGGTGCACTGGGGTATTTCAGGGACCAATGTATTAAGCATGAAAGTAAAGGGCCCTAAAGAAAATTCAGGATTTTCACGGGCTTGTTTGTATAAAAAGAGTTTGAATGGGTTGAAAAATATAATTCCGGAGCTGATTTGCGAAATTATGTGTAAGAACTGAGATATTAAATAACAAATTTCAGGGGCTGATAAGGATTACTTGTGCAATCGATTTACAAGCTTCAGGGACCAATCAGTTTAGTATTGAAAGTTTAGGGACCCTAACTCCTTTTTCGAAAGTTAATAGGCGTTCAAGTGCTGATATAAACCACAGGGGTGTAAACCTGTTAGAAGCTAACAATTTGGGGACAAATTCTCTAATTAATACCGTTGGAAAAAAAGTCAGAGACCATTTCAAAATTTCCTAAAACTTCAGGGACCAATTGTCTAGTTACATTGAGTTTATTATTTTTAATTGTGTTGGTAAATTTAACAATTGCAGGAACAGAGAGAGGATTTGGATAGGCTTGATAAAGAGAGACAGACTGAGTCAAGGAGCTATAAAAATTTGATGGTGGCTGAGAAAATAACATTTAATAAAGATATAGCAGCAACTAGCAAAACCTTGCAAGAAATGGAATAGGATTTCATGTAAAATCCACAAATATGTTACCCGTATAAAGTTTGTAAGCTTTGTTGCTTGAGTTAAAATTGAAGGAATTAAGGGTGGGGCTGGGATCGGATGGGAGTAGGGGAGTGGAAATAAAAAAACAAATTAAGAGAAGAAAGGGAAATATAAAAATAAGGGGTTGTGTCTTGTTACATTATGTTCGTGCTTGGATATGCATGTAAAACTTATTAGGTGACAATTTTATTACAAACCTCTTGACTAGAGTAGTGCACAAATTTATTTGATGATGATGATGATTAAACATTGTTTAGTTTCTTGGATGGTTAGTTTGTTTTGTGGTTATTCGTTGCTCTTTTTATCTGATCTGTGTACCCGTCTTGCATTTTATTTCCTCTTCCCAAGCTAACTTGGGAAATCATTTTAAAAAAAGGAATAAGTAAAAAAGGAGAATTCCTTATATTGCAGAAAACAAGTGGTAAATAAAAAGGTCATAAATATCAATGAATATCCATTCATTAAAATGGGTAAGAATGGAAAAAAGAAGTACTTGCAAATATTTTTCCAGCTGAATACATCTTTCACGAACAATTTCATTAAAATCCCGTCAGCTACGAATCCCGTCACGCGACGAATTCCTTCCACAACGACAAACCTCGTCACGTCACGAATCCCGTCACCGCGACGAATCTCGTCACCGTGACGAATCTTTTCACCGCGACGAATCCCGTCATCGATTGATGGGATTCATCCCGGTGATGGGATTCATTGGATGATGAGATTCACCGGGTGATGGGATTCATCCTGGTTATGGGATTCATTGTGGTGATGGGACTGACTCGTTGGTGGTGGCTTAGTTACTGAATTAAGTCAAGGTAAATTTAGACACTTTTGAGAAATTAGACAAAGGTAAATTACTAAATAAGATGAAGACAAGATTTTAGATCCTACTTTGATTATACACGAAACCGAGGAAAATAAAAAGAGAATCATCTTAGTAAGAAGAAACAACAGGTAATTTTTTGCTAAAAAATGGTTAGATTGAGATGAATATTAGGTGAGAATGTTAATTAAAAAAAAGGAGATGAATGAAATATAAATTAGAGAAAAGGCATGTTTCAATTGTCGAGAATCAGTCTTAGTATGTATAAAGTCCCTCAACTGAAAATTAGCATCACTAAATGAGAATTATGATTTATAGAATCCCCTTCTTAATGTGACATTTTAAAACAAACCATATAGATTGCAAGTTATATGAATACAGAAGCTTAAAAGCTACTTTGTTTTTGGGTCAATAGTTTAATCACTTTATTACATCAAAGAAGTCTGAACTGGAAAAATTTACTACAATTCCAGATGAAATAAAACCAATGGAGATCAATAATTTTTTGAACTCTCTCATCAATTGAACGTCTTTCAGCTAATTAAAAGACTGTAGTCATAACCAAAAGCCAGCAAATAAAACATAACAATTGCACACAAAGTTGCCACAACACACATTCACACCTCAACACCCTCCTCATGCTCCTCTTCTTTACGCTTGAAAACAAAATGCAGGATCACCTGCGTCAGTCCAAATAAAAATTCCAACACATTTGGAAGCTGCATACACAAATAAATAAAATCACATAATTTAATTTAGAAAATAAAGAAATTATAGATACATACCAATACGACATTATTTTTTAGAAGTCCCATCAACGCGATTGAGTCCCATCGGCGCGATGAAGTCCCATCAGCGCGTTTGAGTCCCATCAGCAAGATTGAGTCCCATCAGCGCGATGAAGTCCCATCAGCGCGATAGAGTCCCATAAGCGCGATTGAGTCCCATAAGCGCGATTGAGTCCCATCAGCAAGATTGATCAGCGTGATGGAGTCCCATCAGCGCGATGAGTCCCATCAGCGCGATGGAGTCCCATCAACGCGAAAGAGTCCCATCAGCGCGACTGTGTCCCATCAGCGCGATTGAGTCCCATCAGCGCGATGGAGTCCCATCAACGCGATGGAGTCCCATCAGCGCGATGGAGTCCCATCAGCGCGATGGATTCCCATCAGCGCGATGAGTCCCATTAGCGCGATGGAGTTCCATCAAGAACTTGAGACTCCATAAGCAAAAACCTGAAAAAGGAAAAAGAAATAGAAGTTAGCAGAAAAAATAATTGTATAACTCTAAGAAAACATCTAAATCCCATCAACTAACGTATAAATCCCATCACGCATATAAGTCCCATCAACTACTCTAGTCCCATCAGCGCGACTGTGTCCCATCAGCGCGATTGAGTCCCATCAGCGCGATGGAGTCCCATCAACGCGATGGAGTCCCATCAGCGCGATGGAGTCCCATCAGCGCGATGGATTCCCATCAGCGCGATGAGTCCCATTAGCGCGATGGAGTTCCATCAAGAACTTGAGACTCCATAAGCAAAAACCTGAAAAAGGAAAAAGAAATAGAAGTTAGCAGAAAAAATAATTGTATAACTCTAAGAAAACATCTAAATCCCATCAACTAACGTATAAATCCCATCACGCATATAAGTCCCATCAACTACTCTAGTCCCATCAAACAGATAGATCCCATCAAGAGAAAACAAATAAATCCCATCAACTAGCTTATAAATCCCATCATGCATATAAGTCCCATCAGCAACTCTAGTCCCATCAAACAAATAGATCCCATCAAGGGAAACATCTAAATCCCATCAACTAACGTATAAATCCCATCACGCATATAAGTCCCGTCAACTACACGAGTCTCAACAAACAGATAGATCCCATCAAGAGAAGACATATGAATCCCAATAACTAACATATAAGTCCCATCACGCATACAAATCCCATCACTTCTCGAGTTCCATCAAACATCTAGATCCCATCAATACAAGACATCTGAAAACCAATAACTAACATATAAAGTCCCATCACGCATATAAAATCCCATCACTGCTCGAGTCCCATCAAAACATCTAGATCCCATCAATACAAGACATCTAAAAATCTCAAAAAATACACATATACATCCCATCAAACATATAAATCCCATCACCTACTCGTGACATCTAAATTAAATTGAGATAAAATCGAAATACAACAAAATGATTATTTTGTAAATATAACATTTCAGTCCCTGTATTATGCAAAACAAATACAGTATAGATCCCTTATATTATGCATAAAGTTAGCTACATGTACCTATACTAAGCAAAAAGTGCAGTATAGGTCCCATATATTATAGTCCAGGATTTTTTTTTAGTAAATTGCTTTAAAGGTCCCAATATTATGCAAAAGCTGCACTACAAGTCCCTAGATTGTGAAAAAACTACAATATAGGGCCCTCTGTTATGCAAAAAATTCACTACAGTTACCTATATTAAGCAAAAAAAATGCATTAAAGGTCCCTATATTATGCATAACATTATGATCACAAAAACAAAATTATTATAACAATTTGGAACACAAAAGTAAGACGAATATAACATATATACTACCGAAAAGCTTAAATTGGAGAAGTTAATCTGCAATTTAAGCCGCACAAAAACAAAAAATTTAAGAATCGGGGATAATTGGAGAACAATTCGCTAGTAGTGAAAGAAAAAACACTGAAAAATCACAAAAATACTGAAAAATGTTTTGATTAATTACTTACCAGTAGTGAAGAAGAAGGATAACAAAGATTGTATTTGAGGCGCACGTTGATTTAATAGAGAGAGGAAGAGACAACTTTAAGCGCACGTTAATTTAATAAAGAGAAGAAGAAAGAACTTTGAGCACCCATGGCCATGGAGATATGAAGAAAACTTTGATCAGCGGCCGACGATGGAGGAACTGTAATAGAGAGAGGAAGAGAGATGAAGAGTGAGAAAGAAAGATAAGTCAAATGAAGTGTTATAATGATTATGTTATATATTTTAAGTAAATTTGTAATATATAAACTAAGTAGGGATATTTTAGTCAAATAATCAATTAAATAATTCAGTAAATGATTTTATTGGGAAGAATATTCTTGATTGAGTTAATTGAGCTGAAATTTTTTTTAATATGATTTTTTGGGGCATTTTCCCTTCCTTATATTGCAGAAAACAAGTGGTAAATAAAAAGGTCATAAATATCAATGAATACTTATTCATTAAAATGGGTAAGAATGGAAAAAAGAAGTACTTGCAAATATTTTTCCAGCTGAATACATCTTTCACGAACAATTTCATTAAAATCCCGTCAGCTACGAATCCCGTCACGCGACGAATTCCTTCCACAACGACAAACCTCGTCACGTCACGAATCCCGTCACCGCGACGAATCTCGTCACCGTGACGAATCTTTTCACCGCGACGAATCCCGTCATCGATTGATGGGATTCATCCCGGTGATGGGATTCATTGGATGATGAGATTCACCGGGTGATGGGATTCATCCTGGTTATGGGATTCATTGTGGTGATGGGACTGACTCGTTGGTGGTGGCTTAGTTACTGAATTAAGTCAAGGTAAATTTAGACACTTTTGAGAAATTAGACAAAGGTAAATTACTAAATAAGATGAAGACAAGATTTTAGATCCTACTTTGATTATACACGAAACCGAGGAAAATAAAAAGAGAATCATCTTAGTAAGAAGAAACAACAGGTAATTTTTTGCTAAAAAATGGTTAGATTGAGATGAATATTAGGTGAGAATGTTAATTAAAAAAAAGGAGATGAATGAAATATATATTAGAGAAAAGGCATGTTTCAATTGTCGAGAATCAGTCTTAGTATGTATAAAGTCCCTCAACTGAAAATTAGCATCACTAAATGAGAATTATGATTTATAGAATCCCCTTCTTAATGTGACATTTTAAAACAAACCATATAGATTGCAAGTTATATGAATACAGAAGCTTAAAAGCTACTTTGTTTTTGGTTCAATAGTTTAATCACTTTATTACATCAAAGAAGTCTGAACTGGAAAAATTTACTACAATTCCAGATGAAATAAAACCAATGGAGATCAATAATTTTTTGAACTCTCTCATCAATTGAACGTCTTTCAGCTAATTAAAAGACTGTAGTCATAACCAAAAGCCAGCAAATAAAACATAACAATTGCACACAAAGTTGCCACAACACACATTCACACCTCAACACCCTCCTCATGCTCCTCTTCTTTACGCTTGAAAACAAAATGCAGGATCACCTGCGTCAGTCCAAATAAAAATTCCAACACATTTGGAAGCTGCATACACAAATAAATAAAATCACATAATTTAATTTAGAAAATAAAGAAATTATAGATACATACCAATACGACATTATTTTTTAGAAGTCCCATCAACGCGATTGAGTCCCATCGGCGCGATGAAGTCCCATCAGCGCGTTTGAGTCCCATCAGCAAGATTGAGTCCCATCAGCGCGATGAAGTCCCATCAGCGCGATAGAGTCCCATAAGCGCGATTGAGTCCCATAAGCGCGATTGAGTCCCATCAGCAAGATTGATCAGCGTGATGGAGTCCCATCAGCGCGATGAGTCCCATCAGCGCGATGGAGTCCCATCAACGCGAAAGAGTCCCATCAGCGCGACTGTGTCCCATCAGCGCGATTGAGTCCCATCAGCGCGATGGAGTCCCATCAACGCGATGGAGTCCCATCAGCGCGATGGAGTCCTATCACCGCGATGGAGTCCCATCAGCGCGATGAGTCCCATCAGCGCGATGGAGTCCCATCAAGAACTTGAGACTCCATAAGCAAAAACCTGAAAAAGGAAAAAGAAATAGAAGTTAGCAGAAAAAATAATTGTATAACTCTAAGAAAACATCTAAATCCCATCAACTAACGTATAAATCCCATCACGCATATAAGTCCCATCAACTACTCTAATCCCATCAAACAGATAGATCCCATCAAGAGAAAACAAATAAATCCCATCAACTAGCTTATAAATCCCATCATGCATATAAGTCCCATCAGCAACTCTAGTCCCATCAAACAAATAGATCCCATCAAGGGAAACATCTAAATCCCATCAACTAACGTATAAATCCCATCACGCATATAAGTCCCGTCAACTACACGAGTCTCAACAAACAGATAGATCCCATCAAGAGAAGACATATGAATCCCAATAACTAACATATAAGTCCCATCACGCATACAAATCCCATCACTTCTCGAGTTCCATCAAACATCTAGATCCCATCAATACAAGACATCTGAAAACCAATAACTAACATATAAAGTCCCATCACGCATATAAAATCCCATCACTGCTCGAGTCCCATCAAAACATCTAGATCCCATCAATACAAGACATCTAAAAATCTCAAAAAATACACATATACATCCCATCAAACATATAAATCCCATCACCTACTCGTGACATCTAAATTAAATTGAGATAAAATCGAAATACAACAAAATGATTATTTTGTAAATATAACATTTCAGTCCCTGTATTATGCAAAACAAATACAGTATAGATCCCTTATATTATGCATAAAGTTAGCTACATGTACCTATACTAAGCAAAAAGTGCAGTATAGGTCCCATATATTATAGTCCAGGATTTTTTTTTAGTAAATTGCTTTAAAGGTCCCAATATTATGCAAAAGCTGCACTACAAGTCCCTAGATTGTGAAAAAACTACAATATAGGGCCCTCTGTTATGCAAAAAATTCACTACAGTTACCTATATTAAGCAAAAAAAATGCATTAAAGGTCCCTATATTATGCATAACATTATGATCACAAAAACAAAATTATTATAACAATTTGGAACACAAAAGTAAGACGAATATAACATATATACTACCGAAAAGCTTAAATTGGAGAAGTTAATCTGCAATTTAAGCCGCACAAAAACAAAAAATTTAAGAATCGGGGATAATTGGAGAACAATTCGCTAGTAGTGAAAGAAAAAACACTGAAAAATCACAAAAATACTGAAAAATGTTTTGATTAATTACTTACCAGTAGTGAAGAAGAAGGATAACAAAGATTGTATTTGAGGCGCACGTTGATTTAATAGAGAGAGGAAGAGACAACTTTAAGCGCACGTTAATTTAATAAAGAGAAGAAGAAAGAACTTTGAGCACCCATGGCCATGGAGATATGAAGAAAACTTTGATCAGCGGCCGACGATGGAGGAACTGTAATAGAGAGAGGAAGAGAGATGAAGAGTGAGAAAGAAAGATAAGTCAAATGAAGTGTTATAATAATTATGTTATATATTTTAAGTAAATTTGTAATATATAAACTAAGTAGGGATATTTTAGTCAAATAATCAATTAAATAATTCAGTAAATGATTTTATTGGGAAGAATATTCTTGATTGAGTTAATTGAGCTGAAATTTTTTTTAATATGATTTTTTGGGGCATTTTCCCTTCCTTATATTGCAGAAAACAAGTGGTAAATAAAAAGGTCATAAATATCAATGAATATCCATTCATTAAAATGGGTAAGAATGGAAAAAAGAAGTACTTGCAAATATTTTTCCAGCTGAATACATCTTTCACGAACAATTTCATTAAAATCCCGTCAGCTACGAATCCCGTCACGCGACGAATTCCTTCCACAACGACAAACCTCGTCACGTCACGAATCCCGTCACCGCGACGAATCTCGTCACCGTGACGAATCTTTTCACCGCGACGAATCCCGTCATCGATTGATGGGATTCATCCCGGTGATGGGATTCATTGGATGATGAGATTCACCGGGTGATGGGATTCATCCTGGTTATGGGATTCATTGTGGTGATGGGACTGACTCGTTGGTGGTGGCTTAGTTACTGAATTAAGTCAAGGTAAATTTAGGCACTTTTGAGAAATTAGACAAAGGTAAATTACTAAATAAGATGAAGACAAGATTTTAGATCCTACTTTGATTATACACGAAACCGAGGAAAATAAAAAGAGAATCATCTTAGTAAGAAGAAACAACAGGTAATTTTTTGCTAAAAAATGGTTAGATTGAGATGAATATTAGGTGAGAATGTTAATTAAAAAAAAGGAGATGAATGAAATATATATTAGAGAAAAGGCATGTTTCAATTGTCGAGAATCAGTCTTAGTATGTATAAAGTCCCTCAACTGAAAATTAGCATCACTAAATGAGAATTATGATTTATAGAATCCCCTTCTTAATGTGACATTTTAAAACAAACCATATAGATTGCAAGTTATATGAATACAGAAGCTTAAAAGCTACTTTGTTTTTGGGTCAATAGTTTAATCACTTTATTACATCAAAGAAGTCTGAACTGGAAAAATTTACTACAATTCCAGATGAAATAAAACCAATGGAGATCAATAATTTTTTGAACTCTCTCATCAATTGAACGTCTTTCAGCTAATTAAAAGACTGTAGTCATAACCAAAAGCCAGCAAATAAAACATAACAATTGCACACAAAGTTGCCACAACACACATTCACACCTCAACACCCTCCTCATGCTCCTCTTCTTTACGCTTGAAAACAAAATGCAGGATCACCTGCGTCAGTCCAAATAAAAATTCCAACACATTTGGAAGCTGCATACACAAATAAATAAAATCACATAATTTAATTTAGAAAATAAAGAAATTATAGATACATACCAATACGACATTATTTTTTAGAAGTCCCATCAACGCGATTGAGTCCCATCGGCGCGATGAAGTCCCATCAGCGCGTTTGAGTCCCATCAGCAAGATTGAGTCCCATCAGCGCGATGAAGTCCCATCAGCGCGATAGAGTCCCATAAGCGCGATTGAGTCCCATAAGCGCGATTGAGTCCCATCAGCAAGATTGATCAGCGTGATGGAGTCCCATCAGCGCGATGAGTCCCATCAGCGCGATGGAGTCCCATCAACGCGAAAGAGTCCCATCAGCGCGACTGTGTCCCATCAGCGCGATTGAGTCCCATCAGCGCGATGGAGTCCCATCAACGCGATGGAGTCCCATCAGCGCGATGGAGTCCTATCACCGCGATGGAGTCCCATCAGCGCGATGAGTCCCATCAGCGCGATGGAGTCCCATCAAGAACTTGAGACTCCATAAGCAAAAACCTGAAAAAGGAAAAAGAAATAGAAGTTAGCAGAAAAAATAATTGTATAACTCTAAGAAAACATCTAAATCCCATCAACTAACGTATAAATCCCATCACGCATATAAGTCCCATCAACTACTCTAATCCCATCAAACAGATAGATCCCATCAAGAGAAAACAAATAAATCCCATCAACTAGCTTATAAATCCCATCATGCATATAAGTCCCATCAGCAACTCTAGTCCCATCAAACAAATAGATCCCATCAAGGGAAACATCTAAATCCCATCAACTAACGTATAAATCCCATCACGCATATAAGTCCCGTCAACTACACGAGTCTCAACAAACAGATAGATCCCATCAAGAGAAGACATATGAATCCCAATAACTAACATATAAGTCCCATCACGCATACAAATCCCATCACTTCTCGAGTTCCATCAAACATCTAGATCCCATCAATACAAGACATCTGAAAACCAATAACTAACATATAAAGTCCCATCACGCATATAAAATCCCATCACTGCTCGAGTCCCATCAAAACATCTAGATCCCATCAATACAAGACATCTAAAAATCTCAAAAAATACACATATACATCCCATCAAACATATAAATCCCATCACCTACTCGTGACATCTAAATTAAATTGAGATAAAATCGAAATACAACAAAATGATTATTTTGTAAATATAACATTTCAGTCCCTGTATTATGCAAAACAAATACAGTATAGATCCCTTATATTATGCATAAAGTTAGCTACATGTACCTATACTAAGCAAAAAGTGCAGTATAGGTCCCATATATTATAGTCCAGGATATTTTTTTTAGTAAATTGCTTTAAAGGTCCCAATATTATGCAAAAGCTGCACTACAAGTCCCTAGATTGTGAAAAAACTACAATATAGGGCCCTCTGTTATGCAAAAAATTCACTACAGTTACCTATATTAAGCAAAAAAATGCATTAAAGGTCCCTATATTATGCATAACATTATGATCACAAAAACAAAATTATTATAACAATTTGGAACACAAAAGTAAGACGAATATAACATATATACTACCGAAAAGCTTAAATTGGAGAAGTTAATCTGCAATTTAAGCCGCACAAAAACAAAAAATTTAAGAATCGGGGATAATTGGAGAACAATTCGCTAGTAGTGAAAGAAAAAACACTGAAAAATCACAAAAATACTGAAAAATGTTTTGATTAATTACTTACCAGTAGTGAAGAAGAAGGATAACAAAGATTGTATTTGAGGCGCACGTTGATTTAATAGAGAGAGGA
This sequence comes from Nemophila menziesii, assembly GCA_029959085.1. NCBI lineage: Eukaryota > Viridiplantae > Streptophyta > Magnoliopsida > Boraginales > Hydrophyllaceae > Nemophila > Nemophila menziesii. The sequence goes on from JARWIR010000008.1 coordinate 34,030,525, forward strand.
AGAGACAACTTTAAGCGCACGTTAATTTAATAAAGAGAAGAAGAAAGAACTTTGAGCACCCATGGCCATGGAGATATGAAGAAAACTTTGATCAGCGGCCGACGATGGAGGAACTGTAATAGAGAGAGGAAGAGAGATGAAGAGTGAGAAAGAAAGATAAGTCAAATGAAGTGTTATAATAATTATGTTATATATTTTAAGTAAATTTGTAATATATAAACTAAGTAGGGATATTTTAGTCAAATAATCAATTAAATAATTCAGTAAATGATTTTATTGGGAAGAATATTCTTGATTGAGTTAATTGAGCTGAAATTTTTTTTAATATGATTTTTTGGGGCATTTTCCTTTTTTTATAAATAATTGTTCAATGGGTATTTATCTCTAAATAAAAAAAATTAGAAATTTTAAAAAATTAAAAATTTAATTAAAAAAACATTTATCTCTAATCATCTCAAACGAATTATAATGGAATGGAAGGAATACTACTTCTTTCTTCTTAGCTTCAAGGTGCCTGTTTAAAATCTTCAAAGGAACATGAACTTCGATATTTAAATCTAGTCTATTCTATTACACACAAGAATTTAGAAGAAAAAACAGTTCCCAAAAAAACAAAAATACGATTCTCAACAAATCAAATAACACCTCAAATTTATACCCACAATTTCACATTCAACTCTAGCTTAACGCATAACCAAAAAGACTAGAAATCTTTTTTTTTGTCGAAATGCACTTAATAATATAATAAAAATTACATCAGCCTATCCTTATGGGATGAAAGTCCAACAAGAGTAGTTTGGCTAATTGGGGAAGGGGAACAAGGTTCCAAATACTCCCTCCGTTCCACTGAAATTGTCCACTTACTAAAAATAATGTTCCTAATATATTGTCCACTTAGGAGTTCAAGACACTTTTTTTCCTACTATTTCCACTATTACCCTTATTAAAATATTGAAATTTATATTTCCAATACACATTTAAGATATCAAGATACTTTATTAGGGGTATTTTTGTAATGGTGAATGCATTTATTATGTTTCTTAATATATGTGAAAAGCTAAGTGGACAAATTAAGTGGAACGGAGGGAGTACTAAACAAGGAGCCCTTGAGCTTTTGTTTAGTAACCCAATCAGCACACGAGTTTTTAGACCTCTTTACAAAAGAGATTTTAAGTTTACATGCCAATTTACATCTAGCAATATAATTTACAAAAATTCTAGCATTACAAGAAATTTTGCTTCCAAAAACAGTTTGATCCAAAAAGACTAGAAATCACTTGATGCTTACGAATATGATGCGGATACTTATAATTATTTATTTATAGAATAATTAATTTAAAAAAAATTAATATTAAAACTTATAGTGCAATCTTTACTTAATATAGGACTTATAGTGCAATTTTGTAAAATATAAAGACTTATTTTACCATTTTATATAATATAAGAACTTATATTACAATTTTTTGCGTTGCCCCCAAATCCTCTTGCCCCCCCCTAATAACTAATCCTGGCTCCGCCCCTACTTATAAAACAAATCTTTTGCATTAGAATCTCAAAAAGTAAAGTTCCTCCAAAAATCTCATATGAGTGACGGATAATCCTCAACACTCAACACCTTTAAAAACTCTCTTGCATCCTCACTTGTTCCATGAAACGAAATATACGCTCACAAACGGATTCACAAAAGGTGGGTAATTTTGTCTTTTCATACGCCTTTAAAAGATCCATCGCTTCTTCAAGATTTCTTTCTTCCAAAAGCTTTGAAATCAAACTCTTATACGTGGATTGCCATGGTCTAATCTTCGCTCTATTCACCATCTCGATTAAAATATTATACCCAACGAGTACTGGACCCTTAATTGTAAACCCTTTTATTATAACATCCAAGAAATCTGAACCCGGGTTTATATCATTTTCCATCATTTTAGCAACATAAATCAACGCTTTATCCACTTCATTTTGCCAACAAAACCTTTCTATCAAACTAGTGTATGTTTTAAGATCCGGTTTGCAATTATTCTCTTCCATTAAATCGAGAATCTCACACGCTTCTTCGATCTTCCCGAATCTACAAAGTCCAATAATTAATCGACTATACGTAATGCTATCGGGTTTGAATGCACTAGATCTCATTGTTTCATCTGTCTTTTCAGCTTCATCGGATCTTCCTAAACTTGTTACATCTATACACTGTATCGTATATTTTATCTGTGAGTAAATAGCACCCAGCAGATTCATACTTATTAAATACGCAAAATATTAGCTATGTCATGTATTAATAACTCGCATTCACGTAACGAAGACTCAAACAAATACGGACCTCCCATAATATACTCGACAAGCTTATTAAATACGCGTAACACAAAGTCAACGGAAATTGGAATATTCAGCTTGTTTAATTTCATTTCCCAATCTAACCCTTTAATAACTTCAACCACTTCTTTCACAGTTGCATCACCGAATACTAAACATTGCGTATAAAGTTGTAAACTCCTCCTTATCGATATAACGCCTCCATTTTAACAAATCATCTATAACAACCCACAAGTCCTTCATAGATTTAGTATCCTTTTTAGCATAAGTTTTCAGCGCTAACGGGGTAAACCCGACCCGTGCTCTCCCCTATGAGCATACGTGGGACCCTTCTACCACGTTATGAAATATTAAGGTCTTGTATACAAGAGCATATAAGAACTGGAATACTCACAACTAACAGCTGAACGTAAGCATTTAAAGTACCTGATTGAACTTTGAAGAGTATAAATTGTACCTTTTTTCACAGCAAGAACTAGAAGAGTATAATCCGGTATAATTCGGGTAGAGTATATTTCGAGTATGTTGTTTTTTAATAAAAATGAGAATTGTGGGGTTTAATGAAACTGAGCAACACTTGGGGTTCTATATCTTTATTTTGGAATACACAGGAAATTTGTTGCACTTACTTTGGCCTGCTTCATCATAATTGAAGATTATGCTTCTTGTATATTTTTGAAAATTTGTCAAATAGTAGTTGAATTATACCTCTTTACTAGGTTGGTCCTCCAGCTTCAGAATTTATTGGAATGTGCCTTAAACTTATTTTGTCTCAATGTATTAGTTCTTGTGTCCAACTCTATCCATTTTTCACTTAGGTGCCATGAGGCGAAGAAGTTCGATGAGTAAACTGGTAACAAGGGTATAATTCAAGGACCACTTGGATATTTTCCCTCTTAAATTAACAAGATACCTGTGGACTAAACTATAAAAAATTAATAGAATTTGACACGGGACCAATAGTGGTAAAATCCAAAGTTCAAGAACTATTTGGATCACAGTACACTAGATGGAAATCGACGTTGTTTCAATAGTTTCTCTGAGCATAGAATGATTGAATTCACGAAGAGAAAAATCTCTTTAAATGTAAATGGTATGAGAATAACTTTTCAACTACCAAATTATCTTTTAAGTGGCCAAACAAAAATCTCCTCCTCTTTATTGGTTTAGTAAATTTTCATTAAAGTCCTATTTGTTGATAACCTAACTACCCACATCTTATTTTAAAAGAACCCAAATATCAAAAAGATTAATGACAAAGTCCCAACAAAAATAATATTCTAAGAAAGGCCCGATGTTGATTTTCTGGTTTGTTTTTTTATCTATTTACCCTTATTCAGTTGAGGACGTTGGATTGGGCAAATTTTTTTCCGATTTGGTATAAACCAATATTCTTATGTTAGTACATACCAATTTTCTCTATTTGGTACGTGCCATTTCTATCAAGTTCGGTTTTATGGTTTATTACACAATCAGTTTTTTGTAATTGCACGATAGGTCCCTATTAGTATTTTTTTTGTGTAACTTAAATGTTTAGGTTAATGTCCGGACTTATTTAGATAACTGATCGAAGCTACTGTGTCAAGGTCCAAGCATTAGTACGTGCCATACCAAGTTTTTTAGTTTTTTCCATGTCCAATATTAATGTCCTTACTTATTTAGAAACCCGATCGAAGCTACTGTGTCAAGGTCCAAGCATTGGAACGTGCCAAACAAAGTTTTTTCCGCAAAACAAAACAAAAATCTATTCACGATAAATTTTTGACGATAAAAACCAAATTGGTATGTACCAAACAGATTAGTTTGGTACATACCAAAACAGATCTAGATCTAAAATTATACAAGAATTTTTTTCAATCTGGTTTGAACAAAAATTTAAAAAAAACCCTCCCAAAACATGGGTAACCCTGTTCTGATTTGCCTTGGGATATGGTTGGGGAGGCAGTCATACCTCCTGTGGGATTAGTCGGGTGTAAGCTTGGAACCCACGTATCCAAAAAAAATTATAAAAAAATCCAACAAAATATTGGAACCAATCTCTTCACACTCGGAATTTGAACAAAACCAAAAAATATTCAAAAACCAAAAAAAAGTTTCTGAAACAATCTCAATCGGCAACATGGGAAAAATGGTGATGGTCCACGAAGAGTCAGATCGACATCCGGAAAAAAAAAATTATGGTTGGGCCTGGTTCTTTCCTACTAGTTGGGCACGATGATGGTCGAGTTCGTACCTGCCCACGATGATGATGGAGCATGGACTTGCAGATTTCGCGAGATGCATAGGCGCCGGGGGAGACATGATCCACGAACGGGGCGGCAACGTCGGTGGTCCACGAACAGGCACCAGAGGTTTACGTGTGTTGTCGCCGAGATCTAGAGCAGGGTCAAGGTGGGGGAGCGAAAGGTTAGCGTCGGGAAGGTGGGAAGGTTGCCAATGGTGAGTGATGGTGAGGTTGCTTTGTTTGTTGGAAGGAAAAGATGGGGACGAAGGGTTGAGTCTTCCAGGAGAAAGGTTGAGTCTTCCAGGCGGTGACTGAAGGCTGGAGAGCGGCGACGGAGTGCTCAGTCTTCCAGGTAGCGGTTTTCTCACCGGCGACAGCGTGAAGATGGACGTGGGGTCGTGGCTTGTTGGTGGAGAAGAGGCTTGTGCACGGAGGATATGAACGGCGTCGGTGTGTTGGTGAAGAAAGAGCCACGAAGGCCGGCGGGGTGTTAGTGGAGGAGGGGCCACGATGGCCGGCGTTTTTCATGTGCAAGGCGTCGAAGATGGATGGACGGGGTTGGAGAGAGAGAGAGAGAGAGAGAGAGAGAGAGAGAGAGAGAGAGAGAGAGAGAGAGAGAGAGAGAGAGAGAGAGAGAGAGAGAGAGAGAGAGAGTAGGGTTGGGTTTCTGATTTCAAAACCTAATAGGTTTCTTGTTTTGGTTTTTTGGTTTTTTGGTTTTTTGGTTTTTTGGTTTGTTACATGGGTGATCCGGGCTAGCTTGCGCGCACCCGACTAATCCCACAGAGATATACATGCCTCTCCATATATATATTTTCATGGTAAATCAGAACTAGGTTACCCATGTTCGAGGGGTTCGAGCCTTGTGCCTCTCACTTTACACCCATGTTTTTTTTTTGTTAACTGTGAGTATATGAAGGGCGGGGGACTTTTTGGGCTTTTTTTCTGGTTGGGTTTTAATGGTTTAGAGGAGGACTTTGTAAGTATTATCCATGTTACTTGGGCCTTTAAAAATAATTGCCGCTATTCACTTAACAAACGTAAAACATGTCTATCAAAATATAAACGATGATGACTGATCATGAAAATTCAGAATTAAGATGAAAAATTTAATACTACAGTGGCTCGAAATAGTCTGGTTTTAGTAAATATTTTTGGATTGACTTTAGCCACTAAACTGGGACACACACTTTTGAAGATGTCTTAGAACTTTATTATATCATATATTTTTTTAATTGGAAAGGATTTACACAATTTTTAGAGCCATCAATTTAATTTTTTATTTTTATATAAAGGTAGAAAGTTATTTTTAAATTTTTAGGTAAATATCGACAAAAAAAAAGAGATAATTCCCAATTAATTACAATTCCTCACTTTTCATTCCCAAAAAAAAGGAAGGAGGAAATTACTTCCTACTTACTCACAAAATTTTAACTTAATTCTCAATTAATTACTTTGGACATATTTAGCTTCCACATTTACCCCTTATAAATACCTATTAAACGTTTTAATCAACTCATTCTTCTGAAACGCTCGCCATTAATACTTTTCCTTTTATCTTTTTATTGTTTCTACGCTCTCCACATATCATCTTCTCTCTCGCATCATCTAATCTCCAATTTCTTCTTCAAATTAGTTCTGAATTTCAGTTTATAATATTGTACTCCTTCATCTACATCTTAATATTACTTCACACGGTTAGTAATTTGTGACCTAATTTCATTATTTTTTATTTTTTATACGTTTATTTATTAATTGTTGATTATATGAATTACTGATGTCGATTTGTTGTTCGTATTTGTTTTTAATCATGTGTTAACTCATCAATCACTCTGAAATCTTCCTTAATTCATCATGTTTGCTACATCCAGGTACTTTTTCATGTCTTCAGTTATTTCATATGTTTTTTTCTGATTTTTTGTTTATTAATTTATCTCAAATTTCCGTGTTTCGAATTTGTATATTTGTTATACACGAATGCTTACTGTTTTGAATGTTACTTTACCTTTATTACTGTATAATTTTTGGTTTTTGCTTTCATGTTTTATATTTTTGCACATATAGTCCATTAATCATGTTTTTTAGTTGATTTGATTCACTTTATGTGTTGTGATTATGTGATATTCAATTCATATGAGCTACCATTGATGTTTTGATTGTTAGTATACCATCAATACTTTATAATTTTTGTTTTTTTATTTTTGTGATTTTTCAATACATATATGTCATGCATCATTGATTCGATGTGCTTTGTTTCACCATATGTATTGTGCTTATATGAGATTTTGTTCTCATTAATTGCACAGTCTCTTCTTGATGATCATTAATTGCCTTGATGTTTTGACCTTTTATGTCCTTATATGTGTTTGACGTGTAATTTCAGAAATCTTGCTGATATTTGCGTGATTGAATTGATTGTGAACATTTTAGGGACATTTAGTGCAATTATATTATACACATTATCCACCTCTGCTATTGTATATGTTTGATTATCTACTTTTACGTATTCTGTTGTTCATATTATGATTTTGTGGAATAGGTGCAACTTCTGATAATCTTTATGTATCGATCTCCCGTAATATATCACAGGGACCTCTGATGCAATTATATAAGTGTTTATATAATACACATTGCATTTTTTTCCATGGTTGTTAGTTGCAGACTGCATTTTTTGTGTTGCATGAACACAACATTGTGGTGTTTGTGACTTGATGCAACACACAACTCTTGTATGTTGTGTTTTTTTATTTATTATTTTTGTCCTACTGGATTCTTACCTTTCTTTTATGATTTTGTTTATTTTTTTGTAGATGTCTTCTCCATCCAAGGATTCGAACTTTTCAATTGTCTAAATTCCGTGGTTAGCTTTGTCGCTTCGAAGTGGCCATGTCTTGATTCCGTCTACATCTCACTTCATTACTCAATCGGAGAGTCCAGTCGCTTGCTGTTAGACGATAACGATGCTTATTGCAACATGCTCAATATGTTGACTATCAAACCAGTCCCGGATTTTGAAATTGCTGTCACGGACTGTAGATATGTTCGTCCCGTTTCTTCGTTGTCCGTTTCTCTTTCCGAATCTGCTTGCCATCAACCTTCCGCCAATTCCTCTTCTTCGACCAGCTCTGTAGTTGTTCACCCGAAGATGATCCAACCGCACTTGCCACTGCGTGACCAACTTTTTATTATGAATCGTTTGATATCACTTGATTGTTTGTGATTTTGATTTTTTATGTAATGGATACTTAACTTTTCGAATCAAACATTATGTTATGTATTGTGTTGTGTGTTGCAGCTTTACACAATATGTGTTCTTGTGTGTTGTATCTTTACACAATATGTGTTCTTGTGTGTAGCTATAACACATAATTTTACTAATCTTATACCTATTTCCAAATTACATATTCTAACGTCTTTTTTTGTGTTGTATCAACACATAATAATATGAATTATGACTTATAGACACACACAATCTCATATGCCCATCCAATGTGTGTCTTTGTTATAAACTACTTTATTTGTGTTTTTGTATCCACACATCAGTTCTCAAAATTGTGTGTGTTGTTTTACATCAACCCAACATATATAGTTTTGTGTGTTCTACAACACACAATCAATTACATTTTGTCATGATTTGGTAACGTTTTGTGTTCCATATTTACACAATATTTGTTATTTTGTGTTGATAGAATACACAATTCTAATGAGCTTGTACTAATTATTGAACTACATATTATGACTCTATTTTTTTTTGTGTGTTGCATCAACACATAATCATATTCATTATGACTTGTGTACACACACAATCTCACATGCACATAAATTTTGTCTTTATCCTATACTACTTCATTTGTGTCTCGCTATCACCTATTCAATCTCAATAATTTTGTGTTATTTCAACACAAAAGTTTTATGTTTTGTGTGTTCTACAACACACAATCAAGTATACATTCCTTGACGAAACACACTAATACACTCCCACATGATTTACTCTCACGACCTTCTTTACGGTTTGTTGTTTTATGATTATTGTTTAATGGGACAACGTTTAACTCTTACTTCATATCTCATATGCTCAAACCCCACATGCTCCTATGGAGGTGCTATGTCATATTTTTATGTTTTATTTTTAGATACAAGTTCACTAATTTAACACTTTTTAATTTCATTTATTATTTATTAATGCTTTATTGTATATAATGATTATTTATTGTTGTGATTTGGTGGTTAACTTAATGGATTAATGTTAGTTATATTGAATCTTGATTTTGTGTATTTTTTGTAGTACACATGTTAGTTATATGTGTGATGAGGAACCACATAAGTCTTTTGTTTTTTGTTTATTTTTGTTTTATTAATTTGTTGTGTGTTTATTATTTTGTTGTGTCTTGAAACACATAACACATATGATTGTGTGTTGTTTGTAACACGTAACTCATATTATTGTATGTTGGTGCAACACATAACTCATATGTGTCATGTGTTGGTGCAACACATATAGCATGTTGTGTGTTTTGAAACACATAATACATGTGAATGTGATTGTGTGTTATTGCAACACACATATCATATGATTGTGTGTTGGTGCAACACATAACTCATATGATTGTGTGTTAGTGCAACACATAATTCATATTATTGTGTGTTGGTACAACACATACACGTATACATTTTTGTTGATTCTGCAACATAAAAATAATATAAAAACATACACATAATATCATTCATACAAATTTATTCCTTACCAGACATGACATGAAATTAAAACTAAACATACTGAATTGTCAAATCTAACATTCATCAAGTGACATTTGAAATAAAACAAACTACATGACTCCATTCCTATCATATTTATCAAACTTATGTATGACTAATCAGTCTGGTACACTTGAACTTTATAGACCCCTTTCTTTTGTTGATCCAGTTCTGTTCATCCATGATTAGTTGTTTTTTCGGTTTTTTTTTGTGTTCTTGGAACACATAACTCGTGCATTGTGGGTTGATGCAACACATACACAGGTTGCTGAAACACTTAACACATACAACTTTTGATATGCTGGAACGCAAAACAAGTCAAAAAGATACACATAATATAATTTAACCAAATTTGTCACAAAACAATTCAAAAACATAAACATAATATCATTCAGCTAAATTTGTCACAGTCTTTCAGTTGTCCTCCTTTTACGCTTTGCTCCTGACTTTTTGTTCTCAACCTTCAGACTCTTTGGAAGTCGGGGCAGCCTAACACGTTCATCCTTTGTCTCTCCGGCTTTTGTCTTTTCCATAACTGTATATGTATAAAGATAAGATTATAACTAAAAAACCAAAATCACATTGAATGATAAAAACTGATGAACACGTCAGATTCATGAGTCGTGACTTGCTGCAACACAAAATATGTGTTACACATACACACATTTTGTTTGACTGTGTGTTTATGTAACACACAACATTTCATTTATCACATCCAGTTTATCAAATATGTTCAAATTACTGCAATCACACATTATTAACTAACACCTACTCGTTTTGACTTACTGCAACACACAATAGTTGTTTCACATACACACAATTTTGTTTTTTTTATGTTTATGTAACACACAACATTCCATTTATCATATCCAGATTATGCAAGATGTTCAAACCACTCTAATCATACAATATTGACTAACACCTACTCATTTTGACTACCTGCAACACAAAATATGTGTTTCATCTTATCACAAATGTCCATATATATGTCATAAGTACTTGTGTGTCATGAATTGATATATCCAGTAATTTTTGTGTTACTGTTACATACACATATTGTGTTTGTGTGTAGCTGTAACACACAATTCTGCATTTATCATATCAATATATGCAAGCACTCATAAACACATGCTCAATTTACACATACGCCTGAGTTTCTACTCTATAATACTCATTTCCACACAAATTAACCGTCCATACACTTTATCAAATATGTTTAAACCACTCTAATCATAAAAATTGACTAACACCTACTCGTTGTGACTTACTGCAACACAAAATATGTGTTACTGCAACACACACATTGTCTCATTGTGTGTAGCTGTAACACACAAACCTGCATAAATCATACCAATCTATGAACACACTCATAAACGCATTCTCAATTTACACATACGCCTAAGTTTCTACTCTATATTATTCAATTCCACACAAATTAACCGTTTATACACTTAATTATCATCTGCAGTTCTATATACAACATAACAACAAACAAATTACTCTAATATTACACTATTATCATCTATTAACACTTTTACACATTAATCTACCAGCAACTATTCACATTAAACATATACTTTTATAAATATTCTATTAAAATGCTCATTTAACATCAAAAAGTGTTGTAAATTCAAGTACGAAACACAATATAATCATAATCGAAGCAAAAATTGCTGAAATAACTGCAATTTGAAGTTATAAGTGTTCGTTCATACCTAGGGTTTCACTGGCTGTCGAACAAATCCTTCTCTTCTTCGATTCTTCTACTGCTTTTAGTGCATCTTACTTTATGTTGAAGTGATGTTGATGATTTAACAGTTTATCGTCGCTTGAATAATGTTTAATGGTGAATATGAGATGGTTTTTGAATTAGTTTATCGCCGGAATAGGCGAGAGAGAGAGAGAGAGAACGTGAGAGCAGAGAGAGTGAAGTAGTGGTGCGTGAGTTTTGTGTGTGTTTTAGTGTGTGCACTTATAAACAATTTATTATTTATACTATTTTCATTATCTAATATTATTATTTATTTTATTTGTTTGTGTATTATTGAGCTAAAAGGGTATTATGGTAATCGGCTTAAAATTTGTGCTTAATTGGGAATTAACTCGAACTTGTAATTAACTAGGAATACTTACACTCTCCGCGTAATTAACTGGGCGTTGTCCCAAAAAAAAATTAGGTAAACTTGACCCCAATTTTATAACTTAGATCTAATATTATATATTTTATTTTTGAAAGAATAACTAAAAATATCTATATTTCTTATAATAAATAATTTAATTTTTTTTAACTTTATTTATGTTTTATATGAATTATATTGTTTATTCAAGACTAATTAATATACGTTAAGAATATTTTTTTGAATGATAAGTATGTACTATATTTATATTAATAATTTTGATACAATTTATATGTATAGCGATTTAAGTGAATAATATATAATTGAAAAACAAAAAATATTATACAATATTATATTCATTTTATGAATTTCTAAATAAATTTGTAAGTGTTGAATAAATCTAACACTTACTTCAAATAAATATGAATGGTCATATTAATAAACAATTTAAAACAAATTCATTAGGAGTGCCTTATATATGAAAAGAATCAAAATAACAGAAAAATATCAAAATGTTATGTACTCAATTTTATCATAAAAAATCAAGTCACTTATCTTTATAAACTTCTCATTGATTTACTTAAGTTCATGAAAACTAATTCCAATTACACCATTTATGTTTATTTTGTTAATTATTAGTAAAATTATTTTTACTTGTCTAAATTCTAAAATCTGAAGTTCTATTCAAACTTTTCAAATTTCAAGATAGACCAAATGTAGTTAGGAAACGCAAGTGATATTTGCTGCCAATTTCGGTGTGTATTTCTACCTCCATCAATGGCCGCAAATTTTTAAAAAAAACACAAAACAAAGTCATACCCTAATAAAAAAGTTTTTTTTAAAAAAAAAATGAAAAAAGTGTAGTATATAGGACATCAATGACTGAAATCCCACATCCCTCATCCCCTCATCTCACTCTCAACCTTCACCATTCATCACCATTCACCATCACCTAACTTGTTCAATATTACTTCTTAGCTTCAAGCTACCTGTTTAAAATCTTCAAATGAACACAAACTTTGATACTTATATCAAGTCTATTCTATTACAAGACGACAATTTGTAGAAAAAACAGTTTCGTAACATAAAAACAAAAACACGATTCTCAACAAATCAAATAACTAAAAGATCAAACCTTCAAATCTATACCCCACAATTTCACATTCAATTCTGACTTAAAGCAGAACCAAAAAGACTAGAAATCACTTGATGCTTCCGAATATGATGCGGACACCTATAAAACAAATCTCTCGCATCCGAAAATCTCCCTTCTTTAAAAAACCCCTCCAAAACCTTCTTATAAGCCGAAACTGACGGATAATCCTTAACACTTAAAGCCTTCAAAAACTCTCCCGCATCTTCACTTGTTCCATTAACCGGAATATACTTCACAAACGGATCCGCAAAAGGAGGGTAATTCTGTCTTTTCATACTCTTCAATAAATCCATCGCTTCTTCAAGTTTCCTTTCTTCCAAAAGCTTTGATATCAAACTCTTATACGTGGCTTGCCATGGTCTAATCTTAGCTCTATTCACCATCTCAGTTAAAAATTTATACGCACCAAGTACTCGATTTTGACTTGTAAACCCGTTTATTAAAACATCTAAAAAATCCGAATCTGGATCTATATCATTTTCCATCATTTTAGCGAAACAAATTATCGCTTTATCCACTTCATTTTGCAAACAAAGCCCTTGTATTAAAATCGTGTATGTCTTAAGATCCGGTTTGCATTTATTCTCTTCCATTATATTAAGAATCTTACACGCTTCTTCGATTTTCCCGGATTTACAAAGTCCGAAAATTAATTGACTATACGTAATATTATCCGGTTTAAATCCACTTTTTTCGAATATTTTTTCCGCTTCATCGAATCTTCCTACACTTGTTAAACTTCTATGCATTGCATCGTATATATTCTTTGTAAGTTCATACCCAGCAGATTCATACTTATTAACTACACGAAAAACTAAATCCATATTAGGGTTTCGAGTACTAGCTATGTTATGTAATAATAACCCACATTCACGAACCGAAGGCTTAAATGGACTATCCATCATATATTCGAAAAGATTCACAGCATCTTCAAACATTCTACACTTTTGAAATCTTCTTACGATCTTTATATACGTATCTAAATCCATTTCGTACCCGAAACTCTTCATTTCTTTCATTATATCCCAAAATTCGTGAATTGATTCTTCACGACAAAGAATTCTAAGTAACCCGTTATAAGTAACACTATTATGCTTAAAATTCGAATTTTCACTCACCCATTTGAAAAAGTTTAAACCTTTTAAAACACAGTTTTCTCCTCGAACTTCCTTTAATACGCGTAACACGAAATTATCTGAAATCGGGATTTTCATCTCGTTTAATTTCTTTTCCCAATCTAACCCTTGAATAACTTCAACTACTTCTTTCACAATATCACCCATAGCATTATCTTTAACCATTCTTTCGTAAAAATGCTTTAACGCAGTTGCATCAGCTCGCATTTTTGCGTTATTAAACATTGCGTATAAAGTTTTATACGCCTCCTCATCTATATAACATCCTTTATCCTTCATTTCCTTTATAACAATCCAAAATTCCTTCATAGTTTCCTTTTTAGCATAAATTCTAAGCATTAAGCTGTAAATCGTTGAACTTGGTTCAAACCCATTTTCGTTAACAGCCCAATTGAAGAAACTCGAAGCCTTTTGTGGGTTGTTATCGATTTTTTTTAATACATACATAATACTTTCATGGGTTAGTTTTGGGGTTGTTTTTGTTAGTTCTTGTTCTAAATTTTCAGACCAATCATTTGATAGAATAAGATGCATAAATGGTTCGGGTTTTGATGAAAATAGTAGTTTTTGGTGGGTGTTGAAAGTAAGGGAAGTGGGAGGAAATGGAGAGAAGGGAATCACCTGAGTATGGAGAGTCTGCGTTCTGTTGAGATGAGTTGAGTAGAGCGAGTTGGCGATTCGTAGTGAACTCAGTAATTTCTTAGCACGATTCATGACTGCTGTGGAAGATTTCTTTTCTCTCTGGGTTTTCAGGGTTTTAGAACAAGTGCATTTTCTGTTTTTTTTTTATTTATTTGTTATTTCGAGTCTATCGAATTTTTTATTTATTTTTGTAATCCTGTTCTCAGTTAATATGGGTTATGCTGCTAGAGTTTTTGCTTCGTTGGGCTTAACCCATATTATTCTCTTCGTTTGGGTTTGGGCCTGACTAATTATTCTCTTCGTTTGTTTAGTTGGAAGGAATCGATTAGTTGGTCGTTCCAACACCTCACTAATTCAATTTTTATATATTATAGACTAAATAAAAAATTACAATTTATTTTTTCAATATAGATTTTACCCTCAAGCTATCACCTATACAGTTAAACCTTTAAAAATAATTAATTTTGGGAGTAAGAAAAAATATTCGTTTAACGAGATTATTAATTTATCAATAAATGTGGACAATATGGTTAGACCGAAACGACCGCATATTTAACGGAGGTAAAAAGAGCAAACCGTTACAAACTTTGAGGTATATTGTCGAGAATAATGCGATTAATTATGTTAGAGCCTGGGGTAAGGAGTTTGACGGAGGTTTGATTGTATCCGCGAAAAGTACCCTCGTTAAATGGGTTAAACCTGTAATGGGCATTAAATTAAACATAGATGGGAGCTTTAAACAGGGCGTTTCTTTTGCTGGTATAGGTGGGGTCTTTCGTGATACAAATGGGAGTTATATAGGAGGATTTGCGGGTAGGACTAAAGTACAGTCGGCTTTCGAAGCGGAACTTATTGCACTACATCACGGGTTATCCATAGCTAGTCAAAGGAATTATGGAATAGTGTTTGTCGAAACCGATTCGCTAGAGTTACACGCGCTAGTGAAGGGCGGTGGGAACAATGGGAATTGGTTAGACGCGCTAATTAAAGATTGTAGAGATATTCTCACAAATCATAGAGGTTTTGACTTGGTTCATGTCTATCGAGAAGCAAACTGTTGTGCGGACTTTATGGCAAAGATGGGAATGCAAGTAGAAGGCGATCCGGCGTATATCTCTAGCCCTCCGGAGAGAATGAAAAGTTTACTTATGAAGGATAAATGTGGCCTAGCTACCCCTAGAGTAGTATTGTGTTCTCCTTCGGGAGTTTTGTAAGTCATATTGATTTACTGGTCATCTTGACCTCAGTTGTAACAAAAAAAAATGAAAATATTATTCATCTATCTATAAAGAAATTTTTATTTATTAACATCGTATTTTTACACATTTTTATATTCTCTTATAAATAATTACTTTACATATTATAATGTTTAAATATACCTACCAGGTAATAATTTCATTTCAAGAGATTCTACATATATATAAATATATTTATGCATATTAGAAATTGAAGAGATTTTTGGTAAAAAAAAAAATTATAGACTCTTTTTTCGTAAAAAAATGACTTATTGTATGAACATTGTTGATTGAAAAAAAAAATTAATATATATAATGAATTGTGATGATTATTCATTTATATTTACATAGGGTCTTTAAGAATTTCAAGAAAATTATTCGTTAGTACATTTAGCGAGGTTATTCATTTAGCCCGTTAGCCCAAGTCGAGACCTCAGAAATTATTCATTTGTCGAGGTTATTCATTTAACGAACATTCATTTATCGAGGTTTAACTGTATATGCCAAATAAAGTAAATAAATCACAATCACACAACTAAAACCTAAACTTATATTCTCTCTCCACTCGATACCCTAGTCTACCCCTCTTTCATCTCCATTTTCGGAATCATGGACCTCTCAATTTTCAGCAGTGAATCAGCCAGCGGAGAAAAAGTCAAGCTCGTTCTATGTGCTTGTGACCATGGCTCATCGGCCAAACGTCAATAGGCGAAAAAGCATGACTCACCGATTGGACTTCGGTACAAGCTCGTAGCAGTGCTGCAGAAGGCGAATAAGAAGGAAACCAGCTGCTTTGTGCATAGAGCTCTGTTTTTTTACATCTTTTCTTTTTCAAAAAGCAGGTTTGTTTATTGAGTGAAAAATCTCACTCGCAGAAACTCGAAGGACGGTGCTACAAAACTTCAATGGCACAGGGAGGTTGATGTCGTAGAATGGGGGTCTTATCGAAACTGCAGACGTGGTGCTTGAAGCTACGGCAAGGGGTGAGCAAATAAGAACCAAAAAACCAAACCAAACCAAAAAAAACAGAAAATCCTGAGCCAAAAAGACCAAAAATCGAATAGTCGAATGGTCCGGTTTTCGATTTTCAAAATCCGATTTTTTTTGGTTCGGTTCGGTTTACTACGCAAAAAACGAATAAAAACCGAACCGACGAAGAAAAAATTAGGGAATGTAATACAATATTTATAAGAATTATATGGGTGAAAATTTAGTTGAGAATTTACCAATTATGTAATTTTTTTTGTTCTACTATTTGATGGTGTAATTAGTTAAAATTTTAGTTATATCACTTAAAAATTATATTAGTAAGTATCCACTTGATTGATTTTATTAATCATGATTGAATAAATTCGAAAGTATTAGTTTTAATTTTATAAGTTTATATAGTATTGTAAACTAAGATAATTGTTATTGGAATAGTAACATAAGTGTATTAGATTATTACTCGCTATTGGACAATATATTTCAAAAAATAGAATGACAGATTATTAGTCAAGCATCCAAATTTGTAGCGAACCAAAACTGAACCGAAACGAACCGATTCGAAACCAAAAACTGAATGTAAAACCAAATGCGACCATGCGGTTTGTTTTCAAATTATTAAAAACTGAAAGATTCGGTTCGGTTCCGCTTTTAGCCGAAAACCGAAACGAACCGAACCCTGCTCACCCCTAGGTACCGCTACTGCTTCAGATCAGATAAGAGTTGTGCAAACGGATTAGAGGTGAGAAGGTGGTGCTTCTATCTCTCCTCTGGTTTGGATATTCCATGGATGCTCGAGCTCTTCCATGGCTGCTCGAGTTGTGCGAACTTGGTGCTTGAACCTTTGTTATTGCTTCAAATGGATCGGAGATGGGTAAACAGATTAAAGTTGCAAATGTGGTGTTTCTCTCTCCTCTGGTTTGGATCTTCCACAGATGCTCGAGTTGTGCAAACGCGGTGCTTGAACCTCTTGTTATTGCATCAAATCGGATCGGAAATGGGTGAACCGATTAGAGCTACGAACGTGGTGTTTATCACTACTTTGGTTTGGAGCTTCCATAGATGCTCGAGTAGTGAACGTGGTGTTTCTCTCTCCCCTGGTTTGGATCTTCCATAGATGCTCGAGTTGTGCGAACGTGGTGTTTTATTCGTTTTGCAACCATGGCAATGTATTTCTCATTTTGCAGATCGAATTTAGCAGCTTGTGAAGATCCGTTATTACGAGAAAGAACACTACTCGCAAAACAAGTGGACGTCATGCTGAGGTTAGCAGTAAGATTTTTTTCCTTTTCTTTTTCTATAAATGGAACTTAAACAAAAAAAATCTCTTTTCTCTTTTCTTTTTTCTTTTTATGTAAAAGATGTACTTGCAATTCATTTTTTAGTTTAGTTAGTTTTGTTGATTTTTAGTTGTAATATTATTTTTCTGATAATAGAAATATTTGTGTATGCATTTTTTGCTTTACCTAGTGTTTTTTTTAGAATATCCAATGATTTTTTCAGAGTACTCAGTGTTTTTTTCTGAGTATACTCTAAAAAAAATTTGATACTCAGAGAATTTTCAGATACTTAAAGAATTTTTGGTGCCGATGGTGGTCGGTGGAACTTGCTGGAGATGAATAGTAATACTCAGTGATTCGGGGTCTACTTGTTTTTTTCTTTATTTAAATTTTGCCACTTATTCTATTATCTTCTTGTAATTTTTGTTATGATTAAGGTTATTTTAGTATTTTAGTATATGTATGGCTTCTTTGAAAAAGAATTTGACAAGGTTTCTATGGGTCATGAAGTTTGTCTCCAAAACCTTATAGGTCAATCACCCTATTATATATTAAATAGATGAGAATTCTGTATATTACCCCTAATTGCTTCACCCTTCTATCACCTCATATATGGAGGTCAGTGTGTCATTGGATGAGAGAGAGAGAGAGAGAGAGAGAGAGAGAGAGAGAGAGAGAGAGAGAGAGAGAGAGAGAGAGAGAGAGAGAGACTTTAGGCTAGAGAAATGATATGATTGGTGTATAAAATATCCACATAAGAGATGATATAAGACTGAAGTTAAAAAAAAAGGTAATATATATCTTTACTCTAGATAATAAGATGAAAGTCGTGATAAAACATAAGGGTATAATTATAGTGACGATATATCTTACTGATTGAGTCATGTTTGATAATTTAGACTTTTTTTTGCGATTTATCTTTCTTACATTCTCAAGAAAATGGGTGTTAGAGACCCTCAAAATGGAGGTTACACTTTTATACCAATTTCTTACCTATCCTAGAAATAGGAACTATCTAAATTCAAGATAAAAGCCAATTAGTTTAGGATATACACATCCGGATTATCAAAGAACAGAGCATAAAATTTCTATTTGGCAACCTAGTTGGTTGCAAAATGACAACTCCTAATGATTGGAGCAGAAAGAGGTTTAGAGTTTTCTGAAATGTCATAAATACAATTAATAATATTACAAATAGCTAAGTTATTGATAGTTTTTTTGCAAGATATAGGCTTCATCAAGGTAGATGACTTGTTCAAAATAATGCATTTGTCTGGAAAATTGAAAATTGCCAACCAATTCACATGATTTTAACACTCCACTGAATCCCGCTTCAAGAGGTTATCTGTTGCCCTACCCAGTCTCTGCCTTTTACAAAGATACTATTAGAATTTTTAACAGTGTGTGCTATAAATGTTTATTTCTCAAGTAAAACAATATTTGGAGGGCTTTAGTCTTCCCCTTTTTTAGTTTCTCAGTTGTTTAGCTAGAAAATATCAAGTCTATTTTTGGTCTTCACCATCTTAAAGTCTCTCTTTAGCATCACCATTGATTGTTCCATAATTGGTGATGAGTTTGTTGTCTTAGGCTCCATCAAGTCATCAACCCTGTAAAACTATGTGTTGTTTTACCTATCGTTATTGACATTGAAATGATGAGAGATGGTTTCTCGTTAGTTGTAATCCATCATCCTAATGTTTGACTTTTCATGCAGCTCTGGATTCTGCTCTGGCCATCTTCGTGGCTCATTCAGTTTCGATCTCTAATCAAGTCATAGTCTTGGCTTCTTTAGCTCTACATTAGTGTGAGAATGTTATCTTGGTTTTGATGCTCAAGAAGACATTTAGCAATGGAGACAATTCTACTTGTAGTAGGCTATTTTGTGATTTGTATTGGGTTCAGGTACGATCCAGGGGCAGGGGTGGGAGGCGCCCCCCCGGCCCTGGGATGCACTGAAAAATTTGATAATTTTTTAGCAAAAAAAACTTACTAAAAATAGAGTTTTGCACCCAGGAGGATAATTGTCTACTAGACCCCCCCCCCCCTCCCCCCCCCCCCCCCCCAAACTAGAAAATAGACTTAAAAAAGTCAGGGCAAAACCCTAAACCTCACTTGTTATTTTAACTTCTCCCTCTACCGTCTAGTTCAATCTTGGATCCGCCCCTATCTGGGCTTACTCACTGCATGTCTATTCCTTGATGTTATATTTTTTTGCTTCCCCTTTTAGTTTGACAATCATAAACTTATTTATTTTTATTGTGGATATTAGGTACCATATTTGTCATAAATAGGGATGACAACGGTTCGGTTTTTTGCAAAAATATCAAAAACCATAACCATAACCGTTTATATTATTAAAAACCATAACCTAACGGTTTTAACCATCGGTTACACTTTTTAAAACCATAACCGTATTATTCGGTTTCGGTTTTTTAAACGGTCTTGCGGTTTTTAACCATAATCAAATGATAATTTGATAAATATATTATTTTTCATAAAATAAAACTACACATATAAGAAAAATATTCAAGATATATAAAATATTGTGTTGGTTTTTGATTAAATTGCATATTTACTATTTAGTTGGTAAAATTTAGTATGTGAATTTTGGTTTTAGAAGTGCAAGATATCTAATTTAAACTAGATTATTATAAAATTTGATAATATATATGATAATAAACGTTTTTCGGTTATTCGGTTTTATTTTTATCTAAAACCATAACCTAACGGTTTTAACCATCGGTTACATTTTTCAAAACCATAACCTAATGGTTTTAACCACGGTTATATAATTCGATTTTTAATCGGTTCGGTTGTCATCGGTTTCGGTTTTTAACCGTAACCATTGCCATCCCTAGTCATAAACCACATAATATTGTATCTTATTAAAAGTATAAAAGGGGTGTGATCAAAATATAAAATGAAACAAAATTCAAAAGTTGAAAAAAAAAAACTCAATTAAAAGGTAAACTAGATAAAACGACATTCCTAACAACCCAATGTGTAACACGATTCCACTTATTTCCTGATTCATCTAATAAAAATGTGAAAGGTTTCGTCGATCAACAAGCGAATATTTCTCAAACTTGGTAGAGATCTTCAGTCTACTTCGTTGTTGTGATTTAATGGCTTGAATCACCGTTATTGTATCACATTTAATAGTAACGCGAATAGAAAACGATTGTCTGATAGGTAAAATAGTACTCCAGATTTCTTAATAAATTATGCAACTAGTTTACCTACAAACATCAACCTACTCACGTACTTGGTGTATAATTTCGTTTGTTTATTATAGATTATTTTGTCTAAAAAATATTACATCTTCAAACCATTAGATGATCGGTTTCTAGATCACTACTGTAATCACGTCACAACTCTATGCCTTCCTTCTTGGTTTCTTTGCCTTTTCAACTTTTTCTTATTATTAATAGATTTTTTGTTAAAGAATGTCCCACCATAGTCTTTTCTCCTTTGTTGTTTTCTATTTGTTCATTGTAATGCACCGACCCGCCGCCTTGGCCCATATCGTAATGCATTAAGTATAAGTTAGCCACCATTTTCGACAATAAATCGACCTGTATCCGACGTGTTTTCTCATGCCTTTTCCCAAAAGGAAACATTTTAGTTACTCCTAATTTACTTATTTCTATATTCAATTATTTTTAATTTATTAATGATGCATGTTCATGACTTTTGAATCAATATATATACATGTGTTCGTTTAGTAATTCGGATAAATAAAAAAATGTGCTCATTTTCGAGTTTAAAGAAGTTTGGTACTAGTACTCAATATTTCCTCAATTTATTTTTATTTGTCTACTTTTTTGTTGCACAAAAATTAAAAATATATTTAATATTCTTTATTTTTATACAAACACTCTTAATTGATATACATGATATCATTTATTATATTATTTTTTTATTATTTAAATAGAGTTAATATTGGAAAAAATAGGAAAAAATGTCTTGGTATTGATAAAAAGAAATATTGAACACTCCATTTAGAAAGTTGGACAAATAAAAATGGACGGAGAAAATATTATTCGTGTGTCCTTATTTTTATATTTTAATCAAATCTATTATGATTTTGATTAAAATAACATCAAATTGGTCGTTTTACTTCTAATTTTTTTTTTTATTAAAACAAATCTAAAAAAATTGCTTTTAAGTAAATGAATATATTTAATATATTTAAATTTTGAAATAGTCTTCCATTTAAATTTTGTGAGTGATGATACTTCATCGGATTTTTTTTCTTTTTTTAACAAAGTTACAATTTTAATTATTGCGACATCTAGTTAAAAAGTTAAAAAAGCTAATAACCGAAAATTTTTTCTATTTGAATAAGTTGATATTTTTTCTAGTACATTTTGTTAAAGCATCCGTGATTACGTTGTGCTTCCTGTTTATATATAAAATCTTTCAAAGTTGGAAACTCATTAACCCATCCATACTTCATCGGATAAACTCATGAAGTTTAGTAGGTTGAAGAACCTCGTGTTTAATACTCTCTTTTTTCTTGGTTCAAAGCGTGTCTAATAATCACTAATGGACATTTAGTACATGTATCACTCAAAAGTCAACATCCTATAAACCCGTGCCCAAGTAACATGACTTTTTCATAATCGAAAAGCAAAAGAGCATGACCTTCTTAAAGTTTTTCTTTACATATTAGTAGTAGGTATTTTAAGTTAATGATCGGCTCGAATACTTTGTTTCTAAAAGATATAATTCTACTTGTCCAAAAGAAAAAGAAAATTAAAAGGAGATACAATTAAATAGTTTTAGGATCAAATTTCTTAATTTATTAAAATGATGATAAAAATAATTAGGTGGTAAATACTCTATAAAAACTAACCCAACAAGGTCGATATTTGAACAACCTATTTTCATACTTTTCTCTCGAATATAACACTACTATACTGTAAAGAGAGTATACTTACCATCTAAAACCATATCACTCAAGTATACTACCTATGATATGGTGTGAATTAATTAGCTATAAATTATTAATCTATTTATTTTTTAATCTAATTAACGATTTATTACCAATCAATTCACATCACGTCATAAGTGATAATTAGATGATATAATTTTGAATGGTATATATCATTACTTAATAATATATTACATAAAAAAGTAGTTACCCGATTTCAAAAAGTATTAAGTCAAATCATAAAATAAAGGAAATCTTTATTATATTTTTGATCCGGTAAAATTAATTATATAAATTCCAAATGTATATTTATATATTATACAATGTGACAATTTTTTTACTTAGATCCAAACATTTACGATTAATCTTATCATTCTTATATCCTAATCATAATCAATGGATAAATTTTAATTATAAGGAATTATAAAGAATATTATGGATTCGATAAATCTATAATTTTTATAAATTATTATACATAAACCAATTGGGTTACTTTAGTTGGACAGGGCCTTATTGTTTTTCCAGATGTCTTAAAAGAGAGGTTTACAGTTCGAATTCCTTTTTTAACAGGTGTAAATGAAAGTTACAAGGTTCAAACTCTTCCATAAGTATGAGTAATCTAGTTCTGATTTATTTAAAAATATAAAAAAATATACAAGGAAAACGTGTATATCTCCATAAAATTAGTTGTGCTACGTGTAAGTTGGCCAAAATTACACACGTAACAAAAAAAATTATTATACGTGAATTGTCTTTTTTAACTCAAAAAACTTATTGAAAAAAAAAAAAACTCAAAAAACTTTGTTTCACAGTAAATTTATTATTAGTATTTTATAGGGTTCAACCTGAATAAGTTACATACCATTTTTATTTTATAATTATCATAACCTACCCTTGAGGTAAGCTACCAAGGTGGCTACCTTATGTCTCAATTTTCTTTATCCTAATACTATTAAAATAATTTTCTTATACACATGAAAGACTTAAAAGAAATTCTTTAAATAACTAAGTATATTTTAGTTTTTTGGATAAATTCTTTACTTTTCTTAATATATACATTTCTAATATCATGATGATGATGAGTAGCAAGATTGAAACTTATTTAGAAAAGACTTTATCATCAATTTTTTATACAATAATTTAACTAATTTTTTTTTTTTTCAGAGCAAAACCATTTAAGAAATTGCAAAAACGTCAATGTCACAAGTTGAAAAGCCAAATCAATTAAATATGTAAGAGAGAAATCTTTTAATTCTCTTAGTTGTTAATTAGTATATAAAAATGCCTCCAATCACTCCTTTGAAGCACACTTTTGTCTGATTATAACCACCCTTCAATGGGTGCGTACCCCCGTCTATTGACCTCAGATAAGTAGTTCCTCATTTGGACAAATTCCATGGGCCAAGATTAATTAGATATAGACCCTTCGTGTTTTCTTTTCATTATATTTTGATGTATAAAATAGATTAAGCTACGTAGGTCAGAACTATTCATTTAGAGGTTTTTCTTTTTATCTGATTTTCTTAATTTAATTAAACTGTTTAATAAGAATGACTGAAACTAAATAAACATATATTCTTATCTCTAGTTATATTGCGCCACAAATACTGCGGATGATCTTCCAAAACACTTGGACCTTCGCTCAAATTCGCACCCTTCTTAGCTAGTAAATCCGTACATATGTTGGCTTCACGATAAATGGAATGTATCTCAAAGTTTGGGTAGTTCTTTAGTATTTCGCAACAATCTCGACCAATATAACAATTCTAACTCTTAGAACTATCACCACCCTTCACTAGCGCATGAAGTTCTTTCGAGTCAGTCTTCACATACAGCTCTTTAATTTCCCGATTTACCACCCATCCCAACCCGTAATATAGTGCTAGTACTTCATAATGAAAAGGTGACTCCACCACACATGCGTCCGGAAACCCGACAATAAACGCACCTTCTTAATACCTTAATAACCAGCCTATCCCAACTTTCTTCCTCATTAAGTCACAACTTTCGTCAATATTCAACTTAAACTTCCCTTGAGGTTTCAACCATTTTATTAGCTCACTTTTTCCAAAGTTTATAACCCCTCCATTACACTTCTTTCCCCATGCGGAAACAAAAGCACTTGCTAACCTTATTGTATCCCTTTTCAATCCTTCCATACGCGGAGGTTTAGCTGGTTTAAAAAATAGTGTCTCATTTCTCCTTGACAAAATAACATGTACACATTTTCTATAAATCGAACAATTAGCTCATAAATTGTAGATAATACGAAAGACAAAATTACTTTTTTTTTTCTCCAAGTATATGTTAGTTTCTCGAATAATACTCGAACATTTGAACTTACCCAACTGGTCCTCCAGCTGTGTTTCTGATCCCTTGTTAGTCCTTCATCTAAATCCCTTTTTCTTGTCAAACACCATCTAAATCCCTTTAGTTAAGAGTGACGTGACAAGTATTTTTAAGCGGAGAAAAATCCCTTTTTAATCCTTTTTTTTCATGTCACTCTTAACTAACTGAATTTGGATAGAGGACTCACGAGAATAAAAAATAAATTTGGAGTACCAATTGGGTAACTTCAAAAGTTTGAGGAACATTAGAGAACTTGCATATACTTGGAGGACCAAAAAGGAGATTTTCTCAATACAAAAATTTGAATTTTTAATTAAATAAACATTATGCAACACGATTGTTTGCTCGAACCTGATACATACTAATATTTTTTATGTATATGTAGTCGAAGACGGTTAAAAATAAAACACATACCCTATCCCATGAATGTGGGAACCTACAATTTTAGAATCTACCTATTTGTATTCCCCTAAGTTAGTAAGCGTCATAGTTTATTTGGAGGGTCTTTGTGATGCTCGTAACATGTATATTGGTACACAACCAAGCTAGTTAACCAATCCACACACATATGTGTCTCTTTGTACATGTGTAATAATTCATATTAGTCATAACCACTTGTAAATTCATCTGTAATCGGTGTATATGATTTGATGGGATCCACGATATTTATTACAAGTTAATGAACATTGTTACTAGCCCCATCTACCTTTTTTGGTCAAATAATTGATCATTACATTAAATAAAAAGAAAAAGACATGCACAATAAATTACTATATCAACTATTAAGCATGTAAAACTCATATAAGCTTCATAAAGCCTTCTCCTAACAACTTACATTTTTAGTTGAGTTGTCAATTCAACATCAACCTCGTAAATAATCAAGATACGAATAGATAGACCAATCCTTGAAATGTTAAATCCAAAGAAGATCGTGTTTGTCACCACAAAAAAGTTAAATATGATATTGTATTTTATTTTATATTAGATTACTGGTCTTAAGAAAACATGTAGAAAGACCAGATAAGAAATCTCTAGGAAAGTGATTTAATATACGAGCCCAAAATAAGTCAAACACAATCACATGAGTAAAAAACCCAATAATTGGACTACTTTCGCCGTGCTTTGCCTACAACCTTACCTTCACTTTTAACCAAATTCTATCTTAAATTCCCATATTAATCTAGTTCTTCAAAGACAACCCTCCAAACACAACTTTCT
The DNA here is from genome assembly GCA_029959085.1 of Nemophila menziesii. Classification (NCBI taxonomy): domain Eukaryota; kingdom Viridiplantae; phylum Streptophyta; class Magnoliopsida; order Boraginales; family Hydrophyllaceae; genus Nemophila; species Nemophila menziesii. The sequence goes on from JARWIR010000008.1 coordinate 34,056,870, forward strand.
ACTAGACCACCATTAGTATACGAGACCTATAATATCCAACATATTAAGGGTTAGGAACTTAAAATGTGTGGAGTAAGAAGCCAATGAGTTTTCTATGTCTAGGAATTGAAGACGGGAAAAAGGAAAATAAACTAACAACCTCCCATGTACTAGCAACCACATGATCCCCACCCAACCAACCAACCACATCATATACAAAACTATATTTTTTTAGAGAGGAAACAACAACACTAAATTTCAATTTTAAGTCTCTTAAGTAAATGTAAATAACATGTAACAAAATATAGTAAAAGAAAAAAATCTCCATAACCAAAAACTAAGCCAACACCGGTTATGCCATATCCACCGCCAACCACAACTTCTTAAAAAACTCTCAACACTCTCCCTACAACTATGTAATAAACAGAGACGAGTGTCATATATACAATGTTTGAGAATGATTCCTCTATCTACTATCGATCGCTGAGGTGCCAAAACTTCACCACTTATATCACCAATAGACACCATGCACCTCAATTCCCCATGACCTCGGTCGTGGTACTTGATTAAACTAAAATGTCATACTATTTTTTTGCCATGTGGTCTTGGTAGATCCCAACGTGAAAGATTAAGACACAATCAATAATCGTATGACCAAGTAAAAGTTATGATCAACCTCCATGAACCTACTTTCTTCTGCCTGGCACTATGCATGATCCATCATAAACGGGGATTATTATCAAATAACCACTCACTATTGATCTATAAATTAGCATCCTACTTTGGGCTCTATATAGATTTTTTTCTCATTACGATTGTGGTAATTTATTATTATCTCTCACACTGTAAATCTGTAACTTACAAGCATTCTTTATAATTTTTCTCACTAGATCCTATCTAGGTCTCAATATCAAAACATTAAATTGACTAGAGCATTCAAGTGTCTTTGAGAGTCTAGTGTAATATTTTTCATGTTTATAGGTTCACAATTCACATTACAGCTGAAGTAGATGAAGCAGTTCTATCCATCCAACAAACGTATCCATCACTCACCACACCATTTAGAGCATGTATTTTTTGTTTTACAGACTAATCATACGTAATATACAAGGAAAAAATGGATAACAAATATTAGATAAGAATGATGACCACTAGGAGCAATGGTTTGGGATAGAGAAGCCTCATCATATTCACTCTTATTTTCATTGATGATGTCGTTGTTGGAGAAAAAGGTAAATAATTAGATTTTTTCCACAACTATTGAAAAAAACTATATAAATAGAAAGAAGCGATAATTGTATAGAATAGAATATTAAAGGGAGGGAGAGTAATGCGAATAACCCCCATCCAAAGTCTTGGGGTAAGACATGCTAAATGGTAATTTCTATCATCAATTGTAGGATATAGGGAATATTTTTCTTATGGTTAAAGATTTCTTTAATAATAGTATTTTGCTGGAAAGATTAAACGAGAGACTAATTACCTTAATATGAAGGGTGAATCTCAAGAAGGTGTGGGAAATTATATACCAATTTCTTCTGTCAACTTTAGGTACAAAATTATTTCAAAAATTATGGCTAATAGACTGCAGGGTTTCATGGAACATTTTCTCTTCCCAATGACGCGCCATTCATAACAGCATTATTATAGCAAGAAGTCTCTTATTTATGAAAAAGAAGATAAAAAGTCCAAATTATCTAACATGGTAACACTGGACATGACTAAGGCATATGATCAAGTAAGATGAGATTTTATTCTCGAAGTTTTAAAAAAACTTGGTTTTCATGAAAAATGGATTCACCTGGAAAAATTGCATCTCAATTGTGTCATTTCAAATAAACCTGAATGGGACACAGGTTGCCTAAATTCACCTCAGATAGGGGGACGAGGTAAGGCGACCCCTTATCTCCATTACTCTTCTCCTTGGTGACCGAATCTCTCGTAAGGCTGATAGAGGGGTGGGTAGCACGTAAGTGCATCAAAGGGATTCAAATCATTCGTAATTTCCCGACTCCGCCATATCTGTTCTTTGCAGATGACTCTCTATTTTTCTTAACGCTCAAAAGGCGAGAGATCCATGAATTTTGACAATGTAATAAGGGTTACTGCGATGGGTCAGGCCAAAGAGTAAAATTTGATAAATTGATAATTTGTTTTAGTAAGAATACTCTGGAAGAGATTAGAACGGATACGACGATTCTCCTACATATCGAGGAGGCTCAATACTTGGGAAAATACTTGGGAATACCGATATGTCATAACATGTAAAAAGGCGATATAAAGCTTAAGGATGGAAAGCAAAATTACTTTCAGAACGAGGTAAATAGGTTCCGATCAAGGCAGTACTACAAACAATTCTGGCATACGCTATGTCTATTTTTTCCTTCTTGTTGACATTCTGCAAGAAGCTCACATTGGTTATCGTAAAGTCCTGGTGGAATTAGACCGGAAAACGAAAGATTCGTTGGGTGGCATGGGAAAAAATGAGAATCACAATTTGTTTGGGTGGGCTAGGATTTAGATACTTTAAGATATTGAATATGAAACTTCTGGCAAAATAAGCATGGATAATCCTAAAGAACCCAGATTCGTTTGTTGAACGAGAGTTGAAAGGTATTTACTATCCTAATAGTGAATATCTTGAAGTCAAGCTCCGACAAAGTAGCTCATGGTTTCGGGATAGTATTTTGGAAGGAAGGTCTACTTAAAACAGGAAATGCAAATTGGAGATGGAACATCGACGAATATCTAGAAACAGAGGTGGCTTATGTCAATTGGCTTCTGGAAGAACTAGTACATACACACATAAAATTAGTTTCTCATTGTTATCCCGAAGGTGTGATGAATAAATCAACACTCGATGGAGCACTCCCTGCAAGTGTATGGGTCGTTTGCATGTAATAGTAAGTTGATTTATCATTCTCCACATGGTCTATGAGGTTAACTACGACCGTGTTTTATAAAGTTAAAGGTGTTGAGATGAAAATAACAAAAAGTAAAAGATATAATTGTTTTAAAGATTACGGGTTAAAGTGAAATAAAACGAAGTACTAATTATAATTAAGCTAAAAGAGTAAATTGCCATTAACGAAGAATATATGGATGAGAGGATAGCTTGAATCTTGCTAGTAATCTTCTAGTGTGATGAGTTGAAGATTCTAGTTATAAGGGTGAATTGGTCTTTTTGCGTTAACGAGGATTCTAAATTCTCCCTAAATCCCTTCCGGGTATATAGAGGTTGTCCTATAATGCTAGGGACTTCTTCCTATACCCTAAATCACATTCAGAAACAATAACCAAACCCAATAGAATATTCAGTTAGTCAAGACCTTCCGATTCACTAATGAACACCAAACGTGTATGAACTATTTCTATGTCCAGACCCCTGCCGGATGTAATCAAGGACACCAATGCAACCTAATATTTGATCAGGGTATAGGCAGATAAAATAAATACACGTTCATAAACAACATAAAGAAGCCCAATTCAATTAAATATAAATAATCCCAAATAACACGAATTCGACCAATTATCCACTACGGTTCATACATATATGAAAATCTCAAGCTATGAGGTTTTTAGTTTATTATTAAAACATGAAATACAAAGGATAAAAGTATAAGAATCATGTTGAAACCAATAAACTAATACAATTTACCCTAAGAATGGTGGAAATTAGGTGAAGGATTGAGGTGGAATGGTGTAGAAATGGTGGAACCCTATTTTTTTCTTCTCTACAGGCGTGTCTAAGCTTCCAAATTGTGTAACCTTTATATTGATCTAAAAATATGATATATATGGTTTCTAAAACGTTTTTGGATTTGTGGGACCCATTTATGTGGTCTAAGTCAACCCAAAAACGTTTTAAGGGAATGTGGCCTGGTGCAAACCACAACAACAAAAAGTTTAATAACTCTTTATCCGTAACTCTATATCACAAACTGTCACCTCTTACGATCTACTGACTTCCATTTTTATTATGAACCAAAGTTCTCTCTCATAAGCTTAGCCGATTGCGCATGGTGACCCTCTGAAGTCGGATTTTAAGTCTTGCCTATAAACACTTTTGCTTTCCAAAAGTGGTTGTTGAGTTCTTTCACACCATGACTTGCGTCTGTCTTTAATATCCTAACTTCTTATCACTGTCTTTGGTCTCGTATCATCCACGTACATAAGATATGAACACTAAATACACATGTAATACACACAATCTCTAAAAGAAAAAAAATATATCTGAACTTAGACAATGAATCATAAAATGTCAAATAATAGGGAATACTCCTTCAAACAGGTCCAAATAACCCCTAAAATGATGTCTCGTGTTACAATTATTCTATCACAAAAGACGAGACATCACTCATTTTATGAAAGAAAATATAGACGAGTGGGATTTAGAGATATTTGACAATATGTTTCCAGGGCCAGTAGCCACAAAAATCTCCCGAATCCATATTTTGCAACATAATTAACCAGATCGGTTTATATGACCACATTGTAAGACAGGATAGTACACGACAAAAACATGATACTAGATTCTCACAAACAGGTATATTAGGGCTATTGGGCAAACTTCCAAGGGAGACGAAAGGCATAATCTGAACGTCTGGGGAAGAGGTTGGAAGTTTGATGTTCCGATAAAAGTTAGAATCTTTGAATGGAAAGGATGTAAAAACACGCTCCCGACTTAATCGAAAAGTAACCGTAGACAGTGTGCAAGTAATGACATATATTATTGGTGCCAAGTAAACACGGAGTCGGTGACTCATCTTCTTCTTACTTCTCAGTATGCTTTCAGATATGGGAGGTGTCCACTCTGCAAATCTGTATTGACCCGATCTTTACCGGTTAGTCAGGAGAATAGATACTGAACATCATACATGCATACGAGGCAAAGGGCTGGCCAGTGATAATTGCTACGACCTATGTTCTTATCATGTTATGGAATATTTGGAAAGAAAAAAGTGAAAGCAGTTCATGAGAACAGTCACGTTGAAATTAACAGTGTGATTTGGGCAACCGGTAAAGCTATGACAGAGTTGTTTGGGACAGATTGGGTGGTAATAACAAATACTAGTGAAAGTAACGAGATATGACCGGGATACCAGAGAAGGGCATGTGGCTAGTATTACATTACAATAATAGAATTAAGCATAGTATGTCTTCCTCTAGCATGTTTTTCTGCTCTTCGGCAACTGAGGGGGAAGCACGTGCTGTTCTAGAGTCTGTTTTATGGTGCAGAAATTTACCAGATACGGAAAAAGCGATTTTCACCGATAACCATGAAATAATCCAAGGTATTAGGTCAGCGTTAGTAGCAAATTGGTTTGTTCATCCGGTGGTGAAGAGGTTAGCGGAGTTAGCAGAACAAGTGGGGTCGATCTCGTTCCATCATTTCCCTAGACGTTTCAATAGGCTGACAAATCGTATTTCAAAAGAAGTTAGACGAAAGGTTAGCGCGTTACTTGTACATTTAAAGATATCCAATTATTTTTTCTTAAGTTGAAATTTGCTGACATTTTGTGAGATTAAGGTGCGTGTGTTTGTAAAAACAAAAAAAAGGTAATTAAGTTAACAAGAAGATCTTTTTGGAATTATTTTGATAAAGAAGAGAGAGACGAAGTATATGTACTACTCCTAAATAAACAAATGCTAAAGAAAAAAGCAATTTCAATGACCTTTAACAAAAAGGCACGTGGCAAGAATGTATGAAGTAGCTTTTGTGTGTCAGAAAAGCTTTCAAGAGTAAACATATATTGGTTGACGATGAATTTGATGCACAAGAATACAACATAGTACAACACAGCATAGCATCATCATCATCACACTACAATTACAAGCACAAAAAAGCAACCAATAGCCACTTCCTATCTTCTTCTTTCTTATACATCCAACCCTTTCGAACTCTCTACACTACCTATCTTCTTCTTCACTCACTTCTTTAAAAACTCATAATTCATTGAACATTAGCTCAAGATCTTACTACTTTTCTTGCCTGAAAAATCTTTATTTCCAAAAGAAAAATGGATGTTGATTTCTGGGCTGCTAGAGTTCACTCATCTAAGAACCACCATTCTGCTCGACTAAACACAGCTGGTATTGCATTCTGACCATCGAGAGCTCGAATTTTTTTCTTTAATGTATATATAATTTTAGTCTAGAAAAAATTATTAACCCCCAAAAAGATATGATTAGTACTAATTTTCAAACACCGAGATTAATTTTTGAATCCGTCCCTGGTTGGTATGTTATCGTATAAAGATCACATCTAAAACAGACCCCTTTGTTTGGAAATGATATATAGTGTGCTTTCAATATTGAGTGATCTCATATAAGAGCATAATTAGCCTTTTTTCTTTTTCGGATAAAGATTCATATACCCTTTTCTTTAAAGGTTTAACCTTTTAGATAGAATTATTAACTTAACATGGTACCTAAAAAGAGTTTTCGTGGAGAAATCCAGGAACGGGACGGAGTTAACTTTACCTTGTTTTATTAGATATTTTGTAGAATACAGAGACTTAAAAACATTATTATAGGGACCTATAGTGCAATTTATGCAGTGAAATGTATGTTTTTTGTGATCTAACAGATAGCCATGGCATCATTGAGGAAGGAGGAGATGATATCCAAGCATGGTTTCCTTGCCCTTTCTGCTATATTGAAATCGAAGTCCCTGTATTTTGTACCCATCTTCAAGAATACCATTGCTTTGACGTCAAAAATTCGGTAAATTATAAGTCTTTTAAGTTTGGACCATCATGGTTTGACGAAAATTCTGCATTCTGATCCTTAGTAGATTGTTTTATTGCAGGTTTGTCCCATTTGCGCAGCCACTTTAGGGAAAGATGCAATAGGGCATTTCACGTTACACCACGCAAATTCAGTTAAGGTAAATATTTTATTGATTTTTGCGAGTTTTTCGACTTTCGAGACTTAATTATTTAATTTTTTTTAGAGGAGGAGAAACTCCTCATCAACGGTACAAAAGCACTTGAGAGAGGTGATGAATTTTGATGGTACAAACTTGTTGAGTAAACGATGTGATGAGCGTGAGCGTGATCAAGGTGCTGCTGATTCGTTAATCTCACCGTTTATTTGTTCCGTAGCTTGTACGGACTCTAGTGATAATCAAGATGATGTATCGTTTAGTAATGGTTTATTAACTCCCGAAAAATCGAGGTACTTTTCTCCCCATTGTGACCTTTTTAGCAATTTTGTCCTTACCTTTTGGTTTTGTGACAATGTTACTAACTTTGTATATTTCCACTTCATTATCTTTGATCTTCTTGACAATTTTATCATTTATTTTGTAAACGTAACATTTAAGCGACTTAGCTTTCGATTAATTGTGGCAACTTAGGTAATATCCATTACATAGTGTTTGGATTCATTTTTTTAAAGGAAATATAGGGGTTAAATCCACGTATCTTACATATCATTGATGCGATAACAGACTAAAATACCCTTATAAGAGTTATTTTGTATTGCCAAATGTTTGTTTACACATAATTACAAAATGAGAAATTGAAATGTAATTTTTGCGGATAAAGTACTAAACTGTCAAAATATGCAAAGACAGGGGACCAAACAAGTTATTTACCACTTATAAAATAATTTCAGTACAAATAATGGACTAACACATCACAAAATTGAAAAATAAGGGATTACTTTGTTACTTTTGCGTTGTCACTAAAACCTTAGATACAGAACTAAAATGTTAGTACTTAAGCAAATTATAGAACTAAATTGTCAAAAGAAACAAAGATAAGACATCATATGCATCTCCAATGTTATTGGAAATCAATTATATATGTAATTTGACGCTGACTGTTATTTTTGCAGCCATATTCCACCATTTTTGGATCCAATCCAAGAAAGCGAGTACAAGGAGAGGAAAGAACGAGCATCATTTCTTCAAGAGTTGATCTTCTCAACCATTTTCTGATCATATTAGTGCGGAATTAGATCAGGGATGATCTTGAAGCAAGAACAAAATCCATAAAAAAAAACACGCTATTAATTCCTCATATGAATCATATGTATTGGAACTTAGCTATTAAATATATCGGTTTATAAACGGATCTTTTCTACTAGTAATTAGTGTTGGTCCCTCAACTTTATATTCTACAATATTAATCAACCACAAGTACCCATTATTGCTTAGCAGTGACTAATTTACGATTTGCAGTTTGGTCCCTTGCAATAACAGAGAAACAAACACCTCACTATACTACTGTCTAACAATTCAACCAACAAGCTTAGCAGCAAGTAGGATTCAACAATCCTCATCTAGATTCTAGAGCAATATTGCAAATAGGTCCCTGCAGTCATTTAATATCCAAAGCATATTCCACCTAGAAGCCATCATCTATTATTTCCAGTTCCTTATCTAATCACCTATTGGATGAAGACCCTAATTTCATTTTTTTTTTTCAGAGTATACGAATGTTTTAACAAAATTTTCCAAAAAAATGCAATCAAACACTTATGTAAGATTTTTCATAGTGTTTCTTTTACCGAACAAATTATCATTATTAAACGAGGGGTATTCAATTTCTTTTTGTATATATTGCTTTACATATGTACTACTATAGAAAAACCTTAATATTGTAAGAGCAAAATTCACTTTGTTTTTTAATTAATCAAAAACTATTTTAAATGGCGAATCATAAGCTAAAATCCTAATACTCAAAACACGAAAATGCTACAAAAATATTAAAACAGCCAAAAATATTAATTTTGTAGGTCAGAATCAATCAAACTGTCTTGGAAGCCCAAAGGACTATAAAAAATATATTATATATCCAATTCTGACTCAGTATACATTGTATACATGTTATACTCTTTGAATTGCCTTGAATAAAGAAGAAGTTGACAAAAAAAAGCCTTGAATAAAGAAGACGAAAAGCATTCAAACGAGCCCAAATCTTAATTCATCAATTAGTGACCATGGGGAGAAATTCCCAATAACCAGATTGTTGGTTATAACCGTACATCAAATTGTTTTTGGAAATCATCCATCGACACAATGTTTGACATCTATGGTAATCTCTTTGAGCATCATATGCAACGAAATGATACCATTTATAATCATCCAATTGCATATCACAATAAAACAAAGTGGTTCCTAAAAAATTAACACTGAAATTCCAGTTAATTTCTTCACCATCTTCCAAGATATGGAATCCAAGATCATCATTTTTCGATTTACATTGTATACTCATTACCCTTCCATTACCTAGCCTATTTATTATTTGCACACGCACTTCTGCATAAATACATGTTGCATGTATTATTACCAAGACGTAAAATATGCTCAACTTTTTGATCATTTTGTGTATGTAATATTCTGAGCTGCACGAACCATTTTTATAAAGAGGAGAAAGATTGCTGGATGGGTTAGTTGTTTCTTTAATTTACATTTTGTTATATAATTATCACACAGATGAAGAAATGCATCATCTACCTCTCTTGAACTTTTAGATTTTAAAGAATTGTCTTTTGATGACATATTATTAATAATTTCTTATCTAGAAGAAAAAGTCATCCAAATGATATTTCGAGGGCCATAGTGATAGTACTGTCAAATTTGGTAATAACTTATACCACAAAATTGTCAAACATAAAATGCGATTTAAACACTAAATAAGTTATCAATAAACGAATTTTACGGGTGAATGAAAGATTTATTAAAGGAAAATTTAGGGATTAATGGGGGCTGTACCCCACTGCACTTCTAATCTGCCGTGCACTCGTATAAACTTTCTTATATCTTATATTTGATTTTACTAATATAATAAATATATTATATTATAACGCAATTATTAACTTATTCACTAAAATATTATAAAAAACAGTTACTAATTAAAGTAATGATATATGTCACCCCTTTTCATGTCACCCTTTTATCACCTGTCTATATATATGTGTTGATTTTCTTGAATAGAAGATAGAGAACAATTAAATAGGATAGAGAAATCAATTCATTGGTCCATATAGTCATACACGTAGGAGGTGATAAAAAGGTGATACAAAAAGGGTGACAAATATCATTACTCTACTAATTACTCCCTCCGTCCCAAAAATAATGTCCACTTTGCTTTTCACACAAAGTAAGAAATCTAATCATTACATACACCATTTACAAATTTACCCTTCATAAAGTATCTTGATATTTTAAATATGTATTGAAAATGTAAATTTTATTATTTTAATAAGGGTAATAGTGGAAAAAGTTGGAAAAAAGTGTCTTGGTATTATAAGTGGACAATAATTTTGGGACACTATTTTTAGTAACGTGGACATTAATTTTGGGACGGAAGGAGTAATACTTATTTTTTTTAGTTTCCTTTTTAGACGGTATAGCTTCAAATCGAATCGATAACTTCAAATCCAAAATTGCTCTCTAATATATTAAAAAAAAAAAGAACCATTTTCTATTTAAATCAAGCTGGGTATGGACTTATATAAAAACAAAAACAAGACCCAAAAGTTTGGCCAACTATTCATTTTACTTACTCCATTTAGTGAGGCTAAGTAATCGAAAGTACGAGAAAACTAAAAACAAAAATAAATTACAAACAAGTGCTTTATCTTCTAAAAAGAACCCTAATCGTATCCAACCTCTTCGTCTTTTTTTTAGGGGTTAGATAAACGGTTGTATAAATAGAAAATAATTGCATATCGTATAAATGAGTTATCTACCTTAGTCCAAAAACTTAAAATAGTAACAATAGAAAAAAAAGCAACTATTTTATACTAGTACAAGCTAATTTCCTACAATCATCCAAAAATAAATGATGAAGGATCAAGAAATACAAAATGGAAAATATACACCACTTGACTTCCTTTATGACTGTAACCCTAGGGGTTTGTTCACATCTCATAACAAGGTGATTTCTCGCCTTCCAAATGCTATATACGGTAACTCCAAAACCAATCCTCCACGCCTTTCTTCTTCAATTTTCTCTAACTTTAAGTTTCTTGAGCCATTTCAAAGCAATAAGGAGAGTATTTATTTCCTTATTTATTGCTAGCCAAGATTTTATTTCACCCCAAATCTCCTTTCTATAAGCACAATCAAAATAGAGGTGCTTATTTGACTCAAAGTCTTCACCACACAAAGCACATTGCGGATCCAAGTTCAAATAAGTCATGCGACTTTTTTTTTTAATCCCCGATCAATGTCATCCAAACAATAATTGCATGTTTAGGATTACAAACGAGTCTCAAACAGTATTAGCCCAACAATTCATAAAAGTTTACCGGCGAAACAAATCATAAGGTTTTTTTGTATAAAGCATAAAAATTAGTACTTGATACCTCATGAATTATTTGGTGTGCATTTTCCGATGAGAGCCACAAAGTCAAGATTTAATCTCTACCTTAAACTACTATAGACCCACGAATAATCTCCTTAAACTCCCATAAATTATTCAAGAGAGGGGAATCTCCCTTTTTTGAGGTCCACTCCCAAAAAACTATAAGTTTAAAAATACTCTCCTTGGATCCACTTAATCCAAAACGAGCCTCCACAATCTCCCAAAGCATTTTTCAATAATAATGCTTTATTCCATGCACCTAAGTCTTTTAACCCAAGCCCACCTTCTTCTTTCGGTACACAAATCTTGCTCCAACTAACTTGAGAAGACTTTTTATCCAAATAAAAGTTTCTGCATATACTAATAACACGATCTCGAACACGATTCAGAACCAAAATAATAGTAAACCAAAAACAAATAACACCTTGGAGGACCAATCTAATTAACTCCAACGATTCCACAAACGAAAAAGAAGAAGTATTCCAAGATCTCATATACCCTTCTAATTTATCAGATAGAGGTTTATAGTCTCTTGAAAATAAAACAGAAGAGCCAAGAGGGACTCCTAAATTACGAAAAGGCATGACACATTTCTCCAAAAGTCTTGGTGCCAACCCATTCACAATTCATCATTTGAAATCCTAATATGATAAACATTAGACTTTCCATATTTAAACGAAGACCCGAACAATCACCAAAAAATTCAAGCTATCCATGAGAATTTTAACAAACTCTTTATCTCCTTTAGAAAGGAGAATTAGATCATCCTCAAAAGTAAAGTGAGTTATATTTTCCTTTTCACATTTCAGATGGTACTTAAAATTTATACGCGTATTTTTCTTCAAAAGCCTAGAAAAATCAAGGCAATGGAGGAAGAGATAAGGAGAAATAGGGTCACATTGCTTTAGCCCTTTTTCTCCTTTGAAGATACCACGAACTTCACCATTTATGGCCACGTAATAGAATGGAGAAGAGACACAAACCATTATCTAATCCACAAACTTCTTCAAAAAATTCAATCCCTTAAGTACCTCATGAAGAATTTCCCTAGAAATCAAATCCTTGGGAAATTATTCATGTGGTAATATAAAATAGTGAGTGTTATGTGTGGGAGAAAACGCGCTATGTTACGTGAACACACCAGCGAATTGAAAAAATGTGTTATTGGTACGTACTAAAGTAGTGGATACAATCCATTCGTAAAAGTTTATGCAATGTACCAAATTTGTTACGATCTGTTAACTATTTTAAAGAACAACAGTAGATGGTTGCAACATTATTGTCAGGGTTGATGGCGGTGTATGTTAGGTTCAATGTACTGAGAAAATGTCTAATGTGTTTGGTACGTACCAAAGTATACCGATGGAGTGTCATAAAAAATATGGATTTAGTGGTACGATCATTGAAAAAGTACATCGAACCTTTATTATATCTGTGTAATTTTAGAATTACGATAAGACGGAGTTTGTTGGATTAAAAAAATATATCCTTTAGTGGTAGATTAGAAAACATAATGAGTTAGTCAAGTATTAAAAATTAATAATTTTTTGTTTGGTTTTCCGTACTTAATACAATGTTGGTCACTTATATAACTACTTCATTCCAAAATACTACACTAAGGACCGAATCTCTCACGTATCTCTAAGTAAAATAAGTAGTCCACTGGTGGGTCCTTGTGTGTTATAAAATAATGCAATAAAAGTAAAGAAATAAAGGATCCACATATCGCAAGTGTACTGGTCGTTCCAAGTAATAAATAAGTAAATACGAGATTATCGTCTCCACAGGGAATTAAGTAGTTATTCTAACTTCGTGTTCAATATTTGAATAGATAGTTTTAATTGTTTTAACTAAAAAGATAAGCAATGAAGTATTTTGTTTTCTAATAAATAAAAATAAATAATAAATAAAAAACAATTATGCAAATAAGATAAGGAGATGCAAGTATGAATCTATCCTATTGAATTTATGATTCCTAAGAATAAAGGCGAATGGGAAATTTCACAATAGTCAGGACTCTATAATCTCCTAACCCCTGTCAGGGTGGACTTAGGAGCTATCCTACGACATTACAAACCCCGTCAGGGCGATTATAAGCTACGTTCAGATGATTAATATATATACCCAATTGGCTACGTGGTTAGTCAAGCCCGCTAGGGTCAATAAAGGATACCACGCGTCTATATCCTAATTCTGTAATTAAACCCCCTGTCAAGGTGATCACTTTGCCACTTAAGTGAATAGCCTAAATACTAAAACCTACCCTTGATTCGCGACATCAATGATAGTAAACAAGTACAAGAATACAGTCAGTGGAAATTAAGAACCAATTCAATTAAATACTAAAATCCCAGATTCAAATTAAAATAGAAAAACAATAATCAATGGTTCATATAATTACAATTCTAAAGAGAGATTAAGCATAATAAAACTCTTGGATAAATAGCTTAGAAATACCTCATAGACAAAATAGATCTAATACTAATTACCCAAAGAATAGAGATGGAGAAGTGTTGAATTGATATAGTTAAGCTCTAGCTCTTGCTTCTTCCTCCTCTAGATCCTCCTGATTGCTTCTATGATGAATTACTTGTGTATATTAAACTTATGCAGCCAAGGGATGAATTTCTAAGGTTTAGAACTGATATATATAGGTGCTAGGTCGAAATCTTAGAGTTGGGGTCAAGTAAAAGAGTCCAAGCCCAACTCAAATTCGTAACCCTAAAATATAGAAAAGGTAAGAAACTGTTGTTGTCTTGTTTTGGCCGTAAATTCTTCGTTTTAACTCCGATTGACGCATTCCTTATATGGAAACTGATCGTCTCGGAAAGCTCTATAACTTTGATTCAGACCATTCTTCCAAATTCTCAACCAATCTTGAGTTATGATCACTTTTATGGACGTGGCTGGTGAAATTCAGATTTATTTGGCAGCTTTTCCTTTCCTAGTTGAACTCTTTTTCCTTTATCTCCCGATTTCTTCAAGATCTTATTTCCTTATCTCTTTAGAATTGATTTGACATATAATTTATTTTCATATTATCTTTAAAACTTCACATTAACACACAAATTAAACCAAATATGCTCTAAAAATAATAATTCATCAAATCAAGACAAGAAATAGGAATATTACGAATTAAGCACAAAAGTCAATATAAAAAGACCATTTTCTACCTAAAATGATGTCTCCTAAGGGCTTATATTTAGAACAATTAGGGAGACATCAAGACCCCCAACTCAAACTTGTATCGTCCCGATACAATAAAAAAATAAGAACATAGGGAAGTCTCTAAAATATCAGGTAAGTCAATTAAGCACAAGGGAGAAGAAGATAGTAGAATATATAGAATAACTCAAAGCAACTACTTGAAAAATTTCATGTAATAATATTTACAAACTGCGTACCTGCACACTTGTCATATATACAATCAACACGGCTTGAATTCAAGATTGGATTAGCTTCGCAATATAAGAAGGAGAGGATCTTTACTCAGTTTACCAAGGAGGTTATAGATTGTTCATCGAACTTCAGTAGTATCTAAATATCCACTTAACTACTCTCCAACGGCTCGATCACTTATAGATTACATAGCAAAGAATCAAAAGGTCTTTAGGGTTGTAATGTTGGCTTAGGGACGGTATGATAAGTATATTTGGATAATTTAGAGTGAGCTTTTGGCTCTCTCCTCACTAGCCATCAACAAAAAAAAGCCTTGAATAAAGAAGACGAAAAGCATTCAAACGAGCCCAAATCTTAATTCATCAATTAGTGACCATGGGGAGAAATTCCCAATAACCAGATTGTTGGTTATAACCGTACATCAAATTGTTTTTGGAAATCATCCATCGACACAATGTTTGACATCTATGGTAATCTCTTTGAGCATCATATGCAACGAAATGATACCATTTATAATCATCCAATTGCATATCACAATAAAACAAAGTGGTTCCTAAAAAATTAACACTGAAATTCCAGTTAATTTCTTCACCATCTTCCAAGATATGGAATCCAAGATCATCATTTTTCGATTTACATTGTATACTCATTACCCTTCCATTACCTAGCCTATTTATTATTTGCACACGCACTTCTGCATAAATACATGTTGCATGTATTATTACCAAGACGTAAAATATGCTCAACTTTTTGATCATTTTGTGTATGTAATATTCTGAGCTGCACGAACCATTTTTATAAAGAGGAGAAAGATTGCTGGATGGGTTAGTTGTTTCTTTAATTTACATTTTGTTATATAATTATCACACAGATGAAGAAATGCATCATCTACCTCTCTTGAACTTTTAGATTTTAAAGAATTGTCTTTTGATGACATATTATTAATAATTTCTTATCTAGAAGAAAAAGTCATCCAAATGATATTTCGAGGGCCATAGTGATAGTACTGTCAAATTTGGTAATAACTTATACCACAAAATTGTCAAACATAAAATGCGATTTAAACACTAAATAAGTTATCAATAAACGAATTTTACGGGTGAATGAAAGATTTATTAAAGGAAAATTTAGGGATTAATGGGGGCTGTACCCCACTGCACTTCTAATCTGCCGTGCACTCGTATAAACTTTCTTATATCTTATATTTGATTTTACTAATATAATAAATATATTATATTATAACGCAATTATTAACTTATTCACTAAAATATTATAAAAAACAGTTACTAATTAAAGTAATGATATATGTCACCCCTTTTCATGTCACCCTTTTATCACCTGTCTATATATATGTGTTGATTTTCTTGAATAGAAGATAGAGAACAATTAAATAGGATAGAGAAATCAATTCATTGGTCCATATAGTCATACACGTAGGAGGTGATAAAAAGGTGATACAAAAAGGGTGACAAATATCATTACTCTACTAATTACTCCCTCCGTCCCAAAAATAATGTCCACTTTGTTTTTCACACAAAGTAAGAAATCTAATCATTACATACACCATTTACAAATTTACCCTTCATAAAGTATCTTGATATTTTAAATATGTATTGAAAATGTAAATTTTATTATTTTAATAAGGGTAATAGTGGAAAAAGTTGGAAAAAAGTGTCTTGGTATTATAAGTGGACAATAATTTTGGGACACTATTTTTAGTAACGTGGACATTAATTTTGGGACGGAAGGAGTAATACTTATTTTTTTTAGTTTCCTTTTTAGACGGTATAGCTTCAAATCGAATCGATAACTTCAAATCCAAAATTGCTCTCTAATATATTAAAAAAAAAAAGAACCATTTTCTATTTAAATCAAGCTGGGTATGGACTTATATAAAAACAAAAACAAGACCCAAAAGTTTGGCCAACTATTCATTTTACTTACTCCATTTAGTGAGGCTAAGTAATCGAAAGTACGAGAAAACTAAAAACAAAAATAAATTACAAACAAGTGCTTTATCTTCTAAAAAGAACCCTAATCGTATCCAACCTCTTCGTCTTTTTTTTAGGGGTTAGATAAACGGTTGTATAAATAGAAAATAATTGCATATCGTATAAATGAGTTATCTACCTTAGTCCAAAAACTTAAAATAGTAACAATAGAAAAAAAAGCAACTATTTTATACTAGTACAAGCTAATTTCCTACAATCATCCAAAAATAAATGATGAAGGATCAAGAAATACAAAATGGAAAATATACACCACTTGACTTCCTTTATGACTGTAACCCTAGGGGTTTGTTCACATCTCATAACAAGGTGATTTCTCGCCTTCCAAATGCTATATACGGTAACTCCAAAACCAATCCTCCACGCCTTTCTTCTTCAATTTTCTCTAACTTTAAGTTTCTTGAGCCATTTCAAAGCAATAAGGAGAGTATTTATTTCCTTATTTATTGCTAGCCAAGATTTTATTTCACCCCAAATCTCCTTTCTATAAGCACAATCAAAATAGAGGTGCTTATTTGACTCAAAGTCTTCACCACACAAAGCACATTGCGGATCCAAGTTCAAATAAGTCATGCGACTTTTTTTTTTAATCCCCGATCAATGTCATCCAAACAATAATTGCATGTTTAGGATTACAAACGAGTCTCAAACAGTATTAGCCCAACAATTCATAAAAGTTTACCGGCGAAACAAATCATAAGGTTTTTTTGTATAAAGCATAAAAATTAGTACTTGATACCTCATGAATTATTTGGTGTGCATTTTCCGATGAGAGCCACAAAGTCAAGATTTAATCTCTACCTTAAACTACTATAGACCCACGAATAATCTCCTTAAACTCCCATAAATTATTCAAGAGAGGGGAATCTCCCTTTTTTGAGGTCCACTCCCAAAAAACTATAAGTTTAAAAATACTCTCCTTGGATCCACTTAATCCAAAACGAGCCTCCACAATCTCCCAAAGCATTTTTCAATAATAATGCTTTATTCCATGCACCTAAGTCTTTTAACCCAAGCCCACCTTCTTCTTTCGGTACACAAATCTTGCTCCAACTAACTTGAGAAGACTTTTTATCCAAATAAAAGTTTCTGCATATACTAATAACACGATCTCGAACACGATTCAGAACCAAAATAATAGTAAACCAAAAACAAATAACACCTTGGAGGACCAATCTAATTAACTCCAACGATTCCACAAACGAAAAAGAAGAAGTATTCCAAGATCTCATATACCCTTCTAATTTATCAGATAGAGGTTTATAGTCTCTTGAAAATAAAACAGAAGAGCCAAGAGGGACTCCTAAATTACGAAAAGGCATGACACATTTCTCCAAAAGTCTTGGTGCCAACCCATTCACAATTCATCATTTGAAATCCTAATATGATAAACATTAGACTTTCCATATTTAAACGAAGACCCGAACAATCACCAAAAAATTCAAGCTATCCATGAGAATTTTAACAAACTCTTTATCTCCTTTAGAAAGGAGAATTAGATCATCCTCAAAAGTAAAGTGAGTTATATTTTCCTTTTCACATTTCAGATGGTACTTAAAATTTATACGCGTATTTTTCTTCAAAAGCCTAGAAAAATCAAGGCAATGGAGGAAGAGATAAGGAGAAATAGGGTCACATTGCTTTAGCCCTTTTTCTCCTTTGAAGATACCACGAACTTCACCATTTATGGCCACGTAATAGAATGGAGAAGAGACACAAACCATTATCTAATCCACAAACTTCTTCAAAAAATTCAATCCCTTAAGTACCTCATGAAGAATTTCCCTAGAAATCAAATCCTTGGGAAATTATTCATGTGGTAATATAAAATAGTGAGTGTTATGTGTGGGAGAAAACGCGCTATGTTACGTGAACACACTAGCGAATTGAAAAAATGTGTTATTGGTACGTACTAAAGTAGTGGATACAATCCATTCGTAAAAGTTTATGCAATGTACCAAATTTGTTACGATCTGTTAACTATTTTAAAGAACAACAGTAGATGGTTGCAACATTATTGTCAGGGTTGATGGCGGTGTATGTTAGGTTCAATGTACTGAGAAAATGTCTAATGTGTTTGGTACGTACCAAAGTATACCGATGGAGTGTCATAAAAAATATGGATTTGATGGTACGATCATTGAAAAAGTACATCGAACCTTTATTATATCTGTGTAATTTTAGAATTACGATAAGACGGAGTTTGTTGGATTAAAAAAATATATCCTTTAGTGGTAGATTAGAAAACATAATGAGTTAGTCAAGTATTAAAAATTAATAATTTTTTGTTTGGTTTTCCGTACTTAATACAATGTTGGTCACTTATATATCTACTTCATTCCAAAATACTACACTAAGGACCGAATCTCTCACGTATCTCTAAGTAAAATAAGTAGTCCACTGGTGGGTCCTTGTGTGTTATAAAATAATGCAATAAAAGTAAAGAAATAAAGGATCCACATATCGCAAGTGTACTGGTCGTTCCAAGTAATAAATAAGTAAATACGAGATTATCGTCTCCACAGGGAATTAAGTAGTTATTCTAACTTCGTGTTCAATATTTGAATAGATAGTTTTAATTGTTTTAACTAAAAAGATAAGCAATGAAGTATTTTGTTTTCTAATAAATAAAAATAAATAATAAATAAAAAACAATTATGCAAATAAGATAAGGAGATGCAAGTATGAATCTATCCTATTGAATTTATGATTCCTAAGAATAAAGGCGAATGGGAAATTTCACAATAGTCAGGACTCTATAATCTCCTAACCCCTGTCAGGGTGGACTTAGGAGCTATCCTACGACATTACAAACCCCGTCAGGGCGATTATAAGCTACGTTCAGATGATTAATATATATACCCAATTGGCTACGTGGTTAGTCAAGCCCGCTAGGGTCAATAAAGGATACCACGCGTCTATATCCTAATTCTGTAATTAAACCCCCTGTCAAGGTGATCACTTTGCCACTTAAGTGAATAGCCTAAATACTAAAACCTACCCTTGATTCGCGACATCAATGATAGTAAACAAGTACAAGAATACAGTCAGTGGAAATTAAGAACCAATTCAATTAAATACTAAAATCCCAGATTCAAATTAAAATAGAAAAACAATAATCAATGGTTCATATAATTACAATTCTAAAGAGAGATTAAGCATAATAAAACTCTTGGATAAATAGCTTAGAAATACCTCATAGACAAAATAGATCTAATACTAATTACCCAAAGAATAGAGATGGAGAAGTGTTGAATTGATATAGTTAAGCTCTAGCTCTTGCTTCTTCCTCCTCTAGATCCTCCTGATTGCTTCTATGATGAATTACTTGTGTATATTAAACTTATGCAGCCAAGGGATGAATTTCTAAGGTTTAGAACTGATATATATAGGTGCTAGGTCGAAATCTTAGAGTTGGGGTCAAGTAAAAGAGTCCAAGCCCAACTCAAATTCGTAACCCTAAAATATAGAAAAGGTAAGAAACTGTTGTTGTCTTGTTTTGGCCGTAAATTCTTCGTTTTAACTCCGATTGACGCATTCCTTATATGGAAACTGATCGTCTCGGAAAGCTCTATAACTTTGATTCAGACCATTCTTCCAAATTCTCAACCAATCTTGAGTTATGATCACTTTTATGGACGTGGCTGGTGAAATTCAGATTTATTTGGCAGCTTTTCCTTTCCTAGTTGAACTCTTTTTCCTTTATCTCCCGATTTCTTCAAGATCTTATTTCCTTATCTCTTTAGAATTGATTTGACATATAATTTATTTTCATATTATCTTTAAAACTTCACATTAACACACAAATTAAACCAAATATGCTCTAAAAATAATAATTCATCAAATCAAGACAAGAAATAGGAATATTACGAATTAAGCACAAAAGTCAATATAAAAAGACCATTTTCTACCTAAAATGATGTCTCCTAAGGGCTTATATTTAGAACAATTAGGGAGACATCAAGACCCCCAACTCAAACTTGTATCGTCCCGATACAATAAAAAAATAAGAACATAGGGAAGTCTCTAAAATATCAGGTAAGTCAATTAAGCACAAGGGAGAAGAAGATAGTAGAATATATAGAATAACTCAAAGCAACTACTTGAAAAATTTCATGTAATAATATTTACAAACTGCGTACCTGCACACTTGTCATATATACAATCAACACGGCTTGAATTCAAGATTGGATTAGCTTCGCAATATAAGAAGGAGAGGATCTTTACTCAGTTTACCAAGGAGGTTATAGATTGTTCATCGAACTTCAGTAGTATCTAAATATCCACTTAACTACTCTCCAACGGCTCGATCACTTATAGATTACATAGCAAAGAATCAAAAGGTCTTTAGGGTTGTAATGTTGGCTTAGGGACGGTATGATAAGTATATTTGGATAATTTAGAGTGAGCTTTTGGCTCTCTCCTCACTAGCCATCAACGAATCGCCCTAGAGCTTGAGTTACTCTCATAAAACGTTCTCACTCAACCCAATGAATTCCTTGATGCACTAGTTTGCATCCCTAATAACCCACTTAAAGCATAAAGATGTTCACATAAAAATTCCACTTTTCAGGTCCAAATATATATATTCTTTTCATCAATTTTTTTTCTTTTGTATAGCTATGACTCTCTTTTTGATGTTAAGATATCATGCTATTTTTTTCATAATTTTTTTTCTTTTCATGCTTTTAAGCTTTTTTCATTTACTCTTACCCTAACAAAGGGTTACAATATAATAAACCTGTGAATCATCATCAAAATATAGAATAGAGCACAATTAATAAGCTCAAAAATCCTAACCCAATAATATATCCCATAATGGTGGACCCACCACCCCAAACTCAAGCTCTAAAACAATTGTCTATGCATCGCGATTCGAGTGTGGGTCATATGGAAAAGTCCTATAATCTAGAGGGATATGACTTATAATATGGCTAATAAAAAGGCTTTAGAAAAGCTAGAAAAGGCTGAGAAGGATAAATAATATAATAAATGGACAACAAGCTAAAAGGCAACAAGGGGCTTATGAAAGAACCGCCTTAATCACATTCTAAACTATGCAATTTCGTTATTCTCTTACCTTTAGCACGTTCATTAAATGGGTTGATTAACTAGCTTGGATCTCACGGCCTACACACCACTCATGGCTCCCCAAGATCAAACATACTTTCGATCGCATTGCTAACTAATCTTTTCTTTATTTTCAATGTGTGTATTCCTGCAAATACTCAAAGCATACAAAATACAGCAACTTATAAACATACTACTTTCTATCATCAACTTACTAAGCTTATGCTTTCAAGCTATTAAACTCACTCTACATCTAATCCATCTCTAAAAAATTCAAAATTTCAAATTTCTCTACAAAAATAGTGAATCACATAAAATAGAGATGAGGGACAACGAATCCCCACACCCCCAACTCAAAAATGAGTCATGTCCCCACGAGTCAAAAAGACTCGATAAAAAAACCTAACACATGTATTGCAAATAGAGAAATGGTAGGGAAGAAAGAAAACATACTATTCAAGGCTATTGCCTCGTATGATCAATACCCGGAAGAGGGTGCAATGCTTTTCTTGTATGTAACCTTCTAGTATCACCAATTTTGTTTTCCCTTACATCCTCTTATGCTCCATCCCAATCAATCACACTCTATAAATCTCTTGTTTTTCAAGAATACTCTCTTATGTTTAGGTGTTTTGATATGATTTGGGTGGTTGAATCTTCTTTATAATGATGTGGGGAAGGATTTAGATGTGAATTTATGGTGATTAGATACTGTTTTGATGTTTGGTGAAGGTTTGGTGAAGGTTTGATGAAGCTCTCATGGTGTTTCATGGAATTTGGGTGTCTTGGGAAGAAAGAGAGGTTTAAGGATTAAACATTCGTAACTAATACTAACCTTCTCTTTGAACCCTTCTTATAACCTTTGTAATTGGACCTGGCGGCGGTTTGCGGTGCACCGGAGCAATGGTGCTGTGTAACGCACGAAGTCTCTGGATGCCACGAAAAAAATACGTTTTTTACTTTACCTCCAAATCTGGTTTTCTCCACTCTATTGGATAGATCTCGAAAAAATACGCGATTTAGACTCGAGAAAAAGTGAATTCCGATACCTGAGCACAAAGTTATGCCAGTTCGAAATTTTGGCCAATTTCCATCGCTGATATGTGCGGTGCACCGCGAGTACCTGCGGTGTACCGCGAAATAGTTCTGTCCAGGCCTTTTTAACTCCGAAAATTTTCCAGCTTTTCACCCCAAACTCGAACCCTTGCATACCTACACATCAAAAACACTCATACCTTCCTCATTACTGCAATATGCACTAAAAAACACATAAACTAACTAAAAAGAATAAAAACACTAAAACCACTAAACTAATAAAGCACTTAAAATTTGGGGTGTCTCCCAAGAGCACTTTTATTTAACGTAAAGTTTTACATGTTACCTCCATTATTCCTTAAATATGTAACCTCCCCAGCAATGAATGAGGCTATGAATGTCTACAATTCGAAGCCTATGACCTCTCGAAGGTTGTATCTCTATTAATTTTGCTGTCACCACTCGAGTAACAACAAATGGCCCCATCCACGCATTTTTGAAACCTCGTGGCCTATTCTCTTGTTTGGAGGCCTTCCAAGCTAACCGTGGTTCCAACTCCAAACTCATTTTTAGCTCTTTTCTTCACGGGTTTATGGTGGTAGTCCTTCTCTTTAACCTCTTTAGATACTTCTGGTATAATGGGGAACTCAAGTGGTACCTCCTCTAGAGTTTTGTCTAAAACAAGGGATGTTTCAGCCTTTTCTTTTGTTATGAGGGCTACGTTTTCAACCTCGATCTCTACACTCGCATTCTCATTTGTTTCTAAAATAGCTTTTGTGAATACTTGTTGCGGTGTGAGTTCTTTTGTATCTTTCAAGAATTTGGGTGTAGGTTTTGTCTTCTTTGCACGCCTCTACAAATTCTTTATTGATGTCACCATTTGAATGATTCGTCTTTATTGGATTGGGTGGTGAGATCAATGGAGTACTAGGTGGCGAATCCATCCTAGTATCTTCTTCTTCTATCTCTTTTCTAACCAAGATTTAAATGTTTGATTCTTCTAAACGCGGTTTGGCTGGGTTTTCCTTGGATGTCATCTTCCCTTCACAAGATTTATTTTCAACTTCGACTCGATTCTCAACAACTATCTCATCTATGTTTAGCGTTGTTGATTCTTCTCCAACTACTTCGAACTGAACATCGCTATCTTGACTGGCCTTATGATTAATATTTGTACCTTGGCCAGTTTGCATAGATGGTACTTGTTGTAGCTTCTCAATTGTTTCTGTGAGTTGCGTCAGTCGTTGCTCCATCAGTTGATGTTGTTGTTGCATATTTTGCACTAATGATATGGTAGCATCGCTTTTCGCCTCACTCTTTACTACATTATCCATTGTAACCTTAACGAAACGATTGAGAGAGTCCTCCAACTTCCTAAGCCTCTTTTCATGATCTCTAAAGCTCCCTCGTGTCAGATCCATGAAGATGTTTGTTCATTCAATGAAGTTTTGCACTTGAATACACCAGGTCTGTGTTGGATTTTGCTCTTCATAAAGGGAAATTTCCATACCTAAAGAAAAACCTGAAATGAGACTAAAACAAAACAAACGTAAAACTGAAAACAACTAAAACTATCAACCTAACTTAAACACAAAATAAAATAACCACAATAAATCCACGGTAGCGGCGCCAAAAACTTGGTGGGTCCTTGTGTGTTATAAAATAATGCAATAAAAGTAAAGAAATAAAGGATCCACAGAACGCAAGTTTACGGGTCGTTCCAAGTAATAAATAAGTAAATACGGGATTATCGTCTCCACAGGGATTTAAGTAGTTATTCTAACTTCGTGTTAAATATTAGAAAAGATAGATTTAATTGTTTTAACTTAAAAGATAAGCAATGAAGTATTTTGTTTTCTAATAAATAAAATTAAATAATAAATAATAAACAATTATGCAAATAAGATAAGGAGATGCAAGTATGAATCTATCCTATTGAATTTATGATTACTAAGAATAAGGGCGAATGGGAAATTTCACAATAGTCAGGACTCTATAATCTCCTAACCCCAGTCAGGGTGGACTTAGGAGCTATCCAACGATATTACAAACTCCGTCAGGGCGATTATAAGCTACGTTCAGATGATTAATATCTATACCCAATTGGCTACGTGGTTAGTCAAGCCCGCCAAGGTCAATAACGGATACCACATGTCTATATCCTAATTCTGTAATTAAACCACCCGTCAAGGTGATCACTTTGCCACTTAAGTGAATAGCCTAATTACTAAAACCTACCCTTGATTCGCGACATCAATGATAGTAAACAAGAACAAGAATATAGTCAATGTAAATTAAGAACCAATTCAATTAAATACTAAAATCCCAGATTCAAATTAAAATAGAAAAACAATAATCAATGGTTCATATAATTACAATCCTAAAGAGAAATTATGCATAGTAAAACTCTTGAATAAATAGCTTAGAAATACCTCATAGACAAAATAGATCTAATACTAATTTAAACAAAGAATAGAGATGGAGAAATGTTGAATTGATATAGTTAAGCTCTAGCTCTTGCTTCTTCCTCCTCTAGATCCTCCTGATTGATTCTATGATGAATTACTTGTGTATATTAAGCTTATGCAGCCAAGGGATGAATTTCTAAGGTTTAGAACTGATATATATATATATATATATAGGTGCTTGGTCGAAATCTTGGAGTTGGGGTCAAGTAAAAGAGTCCAAGCCCAACTCAAATTCGTAACCCTAAAATATAGAAAGGGTAAGAAATTGTTGTTGTCTTGTTTTGGCCGTAATTTTTTTGTTTCAACTCCGATTGACGCGTTCCTGATATGAAAACTGATCGTCTCGGAAAGATCTATAACTTTGATTCAGACCATTCTTCCAAATTCCCAGCCAATCTTGAGTTATGATCACTTTTGTGGACTTGGCTGGTGAAATTCAGATTTATTTGGCAGCTTTTCCTTTCCTAGTTGAACTCTGTTTTCTTGTATCTCCTGATTTCTTCAAGATCTTATTTCCTTATCTCTTTAGAATTGATTTGACATATAATTTATTTCCATATTATCTTTAAAACTTCACATTAACACACAAATTAAACCAAATATGCTCTAAAAATAATAATTCGTCAAATCAAGACAAGAAATAGGAATATTACGAATTAAGCACAAAAGTCAATATAAAAAGACCATTTTCTACCTAAAATGATGTCTCCTAAGGTCTTATATTTAGAACAATTAGGGAGACATCACCCATACCTCCAGCTATCTCTTCCGAACCTTCTATTCTCTCTTTTGCGTGTTGTAATACTCTTTCACAGCCACCAATACAACAGTAACATAGCTTATCGTGCTGTGAGTGTTATTGTTTACTGCTGTTAAACAACGCTGGTAAAAAATTTGCTTCTCAAATTTAATTTGTGTTTGCTGCATACGTGTTCATGGTGTGTTGTGACTTTATGAGGTATAAAGAGTAATATTTTCTAGCCTTCTTTTTTTCGAAATATTAGCTGGACATTACTAAAAAACTAAAGCATTGAGACGTGGTCCTCTAAATTATGATTTAACAAGAACATATATTAGACAAATAGAGTAAGCACACTAACGGGTTACCTTGCGTTGTATGATTTACGGTATTATATTGTGTATAAATGTTTTCTAGTACTGTATTGTATAAGGCTATGTTAATTGAGAGTTATGTCGTGTGTGTATTTAGCTATTTGTAATGTATGATTAAACTTATTTGAGGGCTAAGATCATGTTTTTTAGTTGAATGGTGTTCATTCTTCTTAATTTTTTCTATGTTGGTCTGTACCAAGATTGGTCTGAATACGTAGGCATATATTGTTTTAGCGGGAAACTCATAATTTATAAATATATGGTTGCTGATAGTATTGTACTTTGGTATGTTCCAATATTTATTTGTGTTGGTACGTATCAATGTCGTTGTTTAATGCTGTGTTTCTAAGACAACATACTATGTGTTGCGTGTGCAACCTGTGGCCGTGTATGCATACTAACGAAATAAATTTCTATTACAGTGCAATGAGGGATATCCGTTTCACTTTACAGACCATATATAAGGTGTTTGAGGTTAATGAAGTGGACGATACATACATGGCTGCATTGTCTGCGTCCCTTTTTTATCGTCTTTTTGTAGGGCTGCTCAAACTGAAGCATGTGGGAAGGTTGCCAAAACCTGAAAGTTATATTCGCAAAATATTTGACAAGTATAACGTACAGCCGAAGGCGTTCTTAATAGGTAGGAAAGACCTAAACGTGATAGCAAATGATGTGAGGCTGCTACTTGGTGTCATGGGGGCGGTTAAAGTGCCAAAGTTCAGGAAATCGACGATGCCTGCGTCTGCTTGGCTCAAGCGTTATTTCTCGAGACACACATCTGGTACAATACCAATGAATGGTGTAAAGAATGTAATTGCTATGTGCGTGAAGGAGAAGACATCAGATCACCGAAGGGATTTTGTGTGATGCATGAATATGCTTGCAATGTCTACCATATTCTACCCCAACAACTCTATGAGATTGACGCAGTGGCACGTTCATATATCTGAGGATCTCGGCAAGTTGAAGGAGTATGATTGGACCAATCATATTGCAGAATACTTGATGGAATCAACGGTTGGTTACACGGAAGGATGCAACATTATTCTAATAGTAAGTATTACTCAATTTGATTTACACTTGTACCCACGCAAACTAATTTTGTGATATGTTGTACAAAGCCGTGGTCTTTAGAGTATGTGACTAACACCGGGATCAATCTAGTTGATGTCGATGCAAACCCAAGGGTGATAAGATGGATAACGTCGGAGTTCCCTAACGACACGTTACAAGGTGTGATGGAAAATAATTCCCCACAAATGGTGAGATGACTGTTACTCAATGGTATTAATGATGCTGGTGTTATGGTTTTGTTTGTTCCTAACATTACATTTCACATGTTAATAACTGCGAATTGATATTAGTGGAGATGAAATAGATGCGCTTCATGTACTTGAAGGAGGATATGGAATGAATAATGATGAAGATGTGGATGACGGTCATGCATACACTCACATAATGTCCCCTGAGCATAAAATTCAACAATTAATAGTTGACTTAGAACGGGAACAAATAATGGTGAGGAAATAAGATTGAAAGTAGAAGAGTTATCATATAAGAAAGAACAGCTACCCGAGGTCATGCGGTTAAATAAAGTTGCGAAAGAGACCGACCAACTCAATGTGTTTGCGGAGATCAGCGAAGAAGACCTGGTGGTTGGAACAACGTCTGTGGGTTTCAACATCCAATCTAGAAATACATCTCGAGATTATGAAATGGTGTTTGATGATGAGTTGAACTTTGAACCCGAGCTGTACCTGGAAAGTTGTGTTAGGGACAACTACGTTAGCTCAATGTTTTTTAATGAATTGGCTGTTCAACAATTGAATGTTGTTGGTGCAGGATGCAGTACAATTAGTGTTGTTGGGAAACCGACAATCAGAAACAACAAAGTAGTTGAGAAACAAAATGGAGCAGTTGCGGGTGAAGACGTGATAGAAAGTCCATGTATTATTGAAGAGTCATTAAAAGAAGTTGGGACAATTAGTGTGCTATTAGACAGTACAACAGATGAAACCACACTGACACTGTTGGTTTTTAAAATTGTTGAATATGCAGAATTGAACATTATTACAGAACGTAGTAACTCGATGCTAGATTGGGTCGAGGTTGCAAAGAGGGATCAACGGCGCAAGGTGTCAGGTGTTGAATTTGTGACCAGACAGACACCTATAACGCGCGGTGTGCTTGACATAGGTGAGGAAACCAATGTAGTGGATGATAGACTATGATGATAAACATATGAATGAGGTTGATCTTGCAGGAACTCCCCACTCTGTATATGTGATCGGTACGCGGTGGTAGTTAGGAAATGCGGGTGGTTCAAACCACGTGCCAGAATCTCTAGGTACGAGACATGTAAATGATGAAGGAGAGATGGCTGGGCGAGAGCAGGTGCCGTTGAAAAATAGTGTTGTAGGAAACTTAACACTGACACTATAACGGTTATGAAGGATCAGTTTCCTATTTCAACTAAGGTATGGAGCCTTAACGATGTAGAAGTGACATTAGAAAGCTGTGATTTGGTTGCTAGGTAGGGTTGTCTAAACTGGCAGGTACATATAATAGTTGAATTACATTTGAAAAATGCACGAAACCCAAATATATGTTAATCCATACATTTGTTTCTATTTGTACAGGTTGTGGAAGTGATGATGGGCGAATGACATGCTCATTGTGTGAACACTAAAGGCGAAAACTGGTGCCACCATCTAGATGCACGTTCATTTGTAAGTATTAAAGTAAATAGCTATTTGTGGCACATATGTACGGTTGAGAGTCCGCGTTAACGGGCCTATACTTGATTTTGATCAGGAAACACTTGAAGAGGGAGCAGATGACAGCTTGCGTATTGTGATTGATCAAGCACGTACTCTTGTGCGGAACAAAGATTATGTTTCGATGCAAACTAGGTTGAACGGACCGCCGCCGTGTGTAGCTCCTGCCATCACCGCCTTCACCTTCAGGGTACAACTCACCATTGAAGGCCCTCCCATCCACACCAAGTCCAACCCATAACAAGAAGAACCCACTGCCATGGGTACAACCCCATCGTTGAAGGCCCTCCCATCTACACCATGGGTCTAGCCTGTGAATGCAGGCTTATCCACACCATGGGTATAACCCCGTGAAGGGCAATCAATTTTGTTCGAATTGTACAACCTGTAAAGGCGAATTTTGTTTTTCTTCTTTGTTCAAATAATGCAAGATTTCATGTTGTTTCTTGTTCATTAGGGATTATTGTGAAACTATATCTTGTTGTTTTTTGTTCGTATATTGCGAGTTTGCAGAGATGATTTGTTGTTCTTTTGCTCCAATACAACGAGTGTGAAGAGTTGTTTTTTGTTTCGTTTATTGTTGTTTGATTAAATACAGTTTCTTGTTGATTTATTTATTCTAAATCCAAAATTTTTATCCGCTTTGCATTTGGGCTGTGAAAAAATTGTTTTGGGTTTTTGTTCATGTTAGGTACAACCCAGTTAGATTTGTAAGTAAAATTAGTGACGTTAATGGCCATTGTTACAACCCATTTTGTACATACTGATAAATACAAGTGAAAAAAATGCAAGTGGGTTTAGACCCATTATGTTTATAATTTTTAAATATGACTGCGAGTGGTTGTGGGTCCTTACCACTGAGAAAGAATTAAAAGAATTTTTGTTCAACTCAAGAAAGATAAGAATGTTAAAAGAGTCAATTATAGATTAATGCTTATTAA
The DNA here is from genome assembly GCA_029959085.1 of Nemophila menziesii. Lineage (NCBI taxonomy): Eukaryota > Viridiplantae > Streptophyta > Magnoliopsida > Boraginales > Hydrophyllaceae > Nemophila > Nemophila menziesii. The sequence goes on from JARWIR010000008.1 coordinate 34,086,985, forward strand.
AAAACTTATTTAAAAAAAGGTGCCTAGAATAAGATTCTTTATAGAAAAATGCCCCATCCTAAACTACCCCTATAATTAAAAATTAAAAAAAAAGAAATTAGAAAAAAACAAAACAAAAATTAATAAACACACGCGCGCGTACGTGAATTTTTTTTAAAATCGTCATAACTAATTCTAAAAAAATCATTTTTTTTTATATTTGGATAAACCAAATTAATATTTACGTCTATGATTTTTTTTCAGATTTTTTTTGATTTTTTTTGAATTTTTTAATTCGCAGACACGGAATTCCATGTTTTAAACATGAAATTCCATGTTTTGAAATACTGAATTCATGTTAAACATGGAATTCCGTGTCTACGGAAAAAAATTAAAAAAAATCAAAAAATTCAAAAAAAATCATAGACGTAAATATTAATTTGCTTTATCCAAAAATGCAATTTTTTTAATTTTCTGATTTTTTTTGAATTAGTTATGACGATTTTAAAAAAAAATTCACGGACGCGCGTGTGTGATGAAATTAGTAGTAGTAGGTGGTGGAGGTGGTGGTGTCTGTGGTGGTGGTTGTGGTGGTGGTGGTGATGGTGGTGGTGGTGGTAGAAGTACCCTATTATTTGTTTAATATCTAAAAATAAATATTATATTTAAAATAAAATAATATATTTAATAATAAAGATAATATAGGTATAAAAAATATAAAGGGAATGTGATCTATAATTATTTAATTAATAAGGCATTTATTTAAATAAAAAAAATTAAAAATTTAATTAAGGAGATATTTATCTCTAATTACCTTATGTTTAAAACCTAAAATAAAAATTAAAAATTGGTCTTAAAAGGTATTTTTTTGGTTTGGACTTATCTCATAAAGATGGTCTTCTGTTTGTGACTGTAAAACGTATTTTTCTCTTATTATAATATTCATATTCAAGGATACAGTATTATATATATATATATATATATATATATATATATATATATATTATATATATATATATATATATATATATATGATGAAAGATTAAAATACAATTAATAAGAATACGCTTGTTTTACTTTTTAATTGATTACATAGGCAACTTCACTTTTCATGCGCCACTTCTCTAATTCGTCTGTAGAAAAAAAGGGTCACTTCTCTTTCCAACAATTTCATTATTTTAATCCTTACAGTTCGTATGAATTTTCGTTTTTCTTTCTTTGGTCAAGGTGGATTTTTTATTTTTTTTTGTTCAAAGGTCAAGGTGGATTTGTAATGTGGGGTAAAGACGAAAGGTAAGTTGGGTTATCTATGACGATCACAAGCTCCCAAACAAATTTGCGGATGTAACCCTAAAGGCCTAAAGTAAGATGTAGTATCTGTATGTAAGCATTCTTTTCTTTTCTTTTCTTTTTGTCGAATCAACAAACAATGTAGTATGTAAGCATTCACATTGACGTATGTACCCCAAAACTACTATAAATATTTTTTTCATATTTGGTCAGCCTCGGAGCACAAGTCTAAGTTCCTGGATATCTTATTGGTCAGTCTAAAATTTGCTTCCTAAATTCTTAGCTAGCCACTCTATGTGTCGTTTTCTTGTATTAAAAAAATAATATCGCAGTACATGACCAACTAAAGATGGAACAAAAAAAAAAAAGACCAACTAAAGCTAAATTATTTGGCACCGCTATATATAAACTTCTATTGGTACTTGAGTGAACACACCATTAAACTTTTCCTATCAATCAAACTACTCATTTTTCTTACAATATCAAAACAACACACTATTATTTTTCTTTTTCTTTTCATACTATTAAGACATATATATTATTTACAATGTTTCTACCATAGAAACCTATTAGTAAAATTTGAAATTTGAGCTCGTTTGTATCACAAACCAACAATCTCTAGAAACAATCTCTAAAAACTCCCTAGTCCTCGTATGTTTTTGCTATAATTTACTAGCTAACGCGCACATTTATTTACCTCCATGCATATGTGATCTAGACAAAACCGATCATTCACTTTGATCACGCTATGGGATCAACAAGGACTCATTTTGCCAATTTACTTGTCTCAATCAAAAATCTCTTCCATTTGCAAGGAATAAATCAAAGACAACAATCACCAATTTTACCAATATCATCACCACCACCACCTCAAACGAAAATCAACCCTCCAAACACTGAAAACGCTTCCATCTCAAGCCATATAAAATGGTTAATACTAATCCTAAATCTGAGTTTTGCAGCTTTAGACACAGCAACTCAATGCCTTCAAATTCATCAAACCACTCACCAAAAAACGACCCTTCCTACAACATTTTTCCTCTTCTGTTTCACCTTAATCCTCACTTTAACAATTCTTCTTCTACACAAATACATCCCAAATCATTATCATTTACACAAATCCTTAGAATCTTTATGTATTATTGGAGGAATCATGTCCATTTTTTTACTCATTACCATGACTTTCCCACTCTGGCTTAAACTCACTACATGGCCTTTCCTAATATCCACACTTATTATCATCATCTCTGTTCGATTTTACTACCACGAGTCAACTCAGTTCAGATCTAATCATCCCACTTTACCTTCACAACCTAGTCCAATAAACTTGTAACATTGTATTTAGTCTTCATGTTAATTGTACTTTATTGTAGTTTGATTCTTATATAATATGTTAATTGTACTTTATTCTAGTTTAATTCTTATATAATATTAAATACATTCGAAAGACAAAATATATAAAAAAAATCACCAAACGATAAATTCTTAATAACCAAAAAAAACTAATAAAAAAAACCATATCTTACAGAATCCGAAACAATCATCTTTCCGTAGTTTCTTACAGTCTACAAATATACACTTAACGAAAAGTTAATCATTATCTCCGAGGGGTAAAACGGTCAAGATTCGGAATCTTCCTCATAAACAACAACGTCATTAGATATCTTCTGATTACAAATACTCAAAACAGTACGATGAATCTGTGGAGGAAGCTCCTTTAATAAATCCGATACGACAAGTTCATGTTTTTTCTTCACTTCATCTATCTCCATTCTTTGTTCAACAAGTATATTTTCAAGCTTTTCCGCTATAACTCTTACATCTTCTGTATATTCTTCTTCTTCTTCTTCGGTTTCTCTCTCTTCAGTTTCAGTTTCTCTCTCATCTCCAGTTTCTTCATTACAACTATCAATGGTGGATAAATAAGTACTAGAAACACCACCATGTCTTAAAGGAGAGCTTCCACCACCATCTTTAGGTGAATCAGACCAGTATTTTCTACCAGAAGGTAATCTTTCGAGAACTAAATGAGGGGAATGAGGTGAATCCATTGTAGTAGGGGAAGGTTCTTCTTGAGGTAGTGTGGCTTCTTCGTGGGTCCCACTTTCGTTAGTTTCGTCGTCGAGTTGTTGTGTAATATTGTTGTTACTGTCTTTTGGTTCCCAATCTGGATCGTATGTTTTAATTTCAGCGTTTATCATTTCTGCTATCGCTGAAACGTCTTGATCGGTTAAGTCTAGCTCTTCGACCATTTCGCTTGCGACAGCTGTCGCTGTATCTACTTCTATATCGAATGGGAAGTGTATGTTTCGTATGTGACCTAAAAGTTAAAACCCAAGTTTATGTTATCGTAAAATACCAATTATACCCCTCTATGGTTTTATGACAAACGGTTTTAAAAATATTGGGGTGTTTTTCGAACTTTTGTCAAACTACAGGGAGGGTATATTTGTAAATTGGGGAAATTTGGTTTGAGGAAATGACACAAACTAATCGGGGTTTTTTTTGAACTTAATTTGCAATATAGGTCCTTATATTATACAAAAATTGCACTATTGGTTCTGATATTGATTACATTATAAGACTCTGATATTGATTTAATTATAGAAATTAACAAAAAAACTAACCTGTTGAATCTGCGATTCGGAGTTTAAGAAAAATTGTATTAAGGTCCTTTCTTTGTCCTTGAACAGTAAAGTCTCGACCACCTTCAGAAACATGATCATTTTGAAGGTGGGACCCACTTTCAAGCTGATCACCATTACCATCTACAAAAATCTGTATATTGTCAAAACTTGACAAAAAATCGGCACCATAAAATCCAAAATAACAAAATACAGGTGGGTATTTGGTATTTTAGTATTAGTATTTTACACAAAATGGGAGTACGAAAAGATCAAATTATATACCAGGAGGGGTAGGGGTAGGATTGGAATTTAACGATCTTCCTACACTTCCACTATCATCTTCAACACGAAGAAACGGATCCATTAACAAATCTTTAGCAGGTAATCGATCACCCACTTTCGCAATACATTTCTCGATAAATAATTTAATATCAAGATCCTTAATCTTTGCTAATGAAGCTGGTCTAATCCCCTATTTTTAACAAAAAGATAGTCATTACATTACATTACAATAATGGGCCCACAAATCATAAAGTAAAAAGTTACTTACAGCTGTAACTTTCTTAAATATTTGAGCAGCATTAGCACATTCAACATAAGGATATTCAAAAGTCACCAACTCTAATAAACACATACCAAATGCATATATATCTACAAGCTCATTATATTCCTCTTCATATAATTCAGGTGCCATAAACTCAGGTGTACCTAATTAAATGTTTATTTAAATTTAAAAACCAAAAAAAAAATTAAAATTTATTCAAAAACTCACCAATTACACTATGAGCTGATCTAGCTTGTTGAAGAATTGCAGCTAGTCCTAAATCGCCTATTTTAACCTCACCTTGATTTCCATTAACAAATATATTATCGCACTTTAGGTCCCTATGAATAACTGGTGGGTCATGACTATGAAGATAACATAGTCCTTCGAGAATTTGTCGAGACCAATTCTTTAACGCTCTTATATCAACGTGTTTATGTTTTTTACGATACCTAATAAACATAACATTAATGTTAGGGACCAATTGTGCAATTAATTTGAAAGTGATTTAGCTTACTGTCTTAAAGTTCCGGAAGTGAAAACTTCGGTGATGAAATTGATATGTTCGTTTTTAGTATCGATCCATGAATTGTAGAATTTAATGATGTTTTTATGTTTAAGTGTTTTTAATAAATGAACTTCTGAATATAATCTCTCTAAATCAACTGAATTTCTTAATACATCCGCTACTTTAACTTGATTCCAAGCTACTTCGATTCCTTCTCGTTCATCAAATGCTCTGTATCTAATTAATTCATCAAGGTTTAACATGAAAAATTGTTAATTGCATTATTAGCCCCTGGGTTATTCGAAATAATGTATCAAGGACCAATGGTGCAATTAACCGAAAATCGATGTGACCACACTTAGTATTATATGACTTCATTTCATTAGAAAAATGTTGAGAATTTCAAAACAATTATAAATTATAAGCACATCAGGAAAATACTAAGATTTAACAGAAATCTCAATACGTATTGTAGTCAGATCTGATTAACAATTTGAGTATTCGGAATCTTAATTTAATTCGATGAAGTTAAATTATATATATATACTAATTGGGCATTTAATAAAATAGTAAGAATTAACAAAAAATGGAAAAGGATACACTTTTTTGAAAGCACCTTTCCCAAGTACCTCTTTATACTGCAAATTAGAACATAATAAATTAAAATGAAATTAATAATTATTTGAACTAAATAAAAAATGATAATGTAACTGGCAAATTAAGTAAAAAAACGAGGTATATTACTGAAAACTGACCCGTCCGTATCGACCGGTAGGATCGACCTCAACAAACTCCGGTTCACCATCGGAATCGTCCGGTTCTTGCTCAGAAGCAGAATCGTGAGGCATTCTTCGAATCGAACCGGTGAAATTTAACAGAATTTCAGATCAATAGAAAAAGAAGAGGCGTGTGAGATAGTGATGATTTATGAAGAAGATGATCGCGTGAAATTTGTGAGAGGATTGAAGAAGCGCGTGAGGGTATCAACGGAAAATGATCTGACTCGCTTTAATTTCTCCTTTTTTTTATTTTATTTTCTGATATTCTTTCTGTTATTTTATTTTATCTTTTACTATCTTAAAAAGGGAAATTGAAAAGGTCAAATTTGTCTGCATATACATAAAGTCAACGTAATCAAATCTTATATTTTGTTTTGTTTATTTATTTAGGTTTAAAATGTCAAAAATTATTACGTAGAGATATCTTGTTCTTTTTTCGGTTTGGATTTTTTTTTCTTTGGCGTTTAGGTAGATTAGATATATATGTTATTATTTAGGGTAATATTTCCATCCAATATTGGATAGTTCAAATTTCACATCACATTCATTATTATTATTACAAAACACGTGTCATTAAATTACTAAATTAACTACTCTTGTAAATTTAAAACATGAGATATGTGTATTAATATGATTGGTGGACGTTCATCCAATATTGGATAAAAGAATTTTTATATTATTTTTTCTAATTCTAAGATATAAAAGTAATTTTGAATTTTTAACTAGATAAAAAATATGTTAAGATGATTTTGTGTGGGATTGAAAATAAGAAGTTGAGAAGGTTCATTAATAGGAATTAAGACGATTTATTAAATAATTTTAAATTTAATTTATTAGAATTATATTATTACTAATGATTTTTTTAAAGGGTGATTAATTCAAAAGGTCCACCACTAAAATAACTTTCTTTAACAGGTCCATCCCATTTCTATAATATTTTTAGTCCGTAATACCCTTAATGATACACATGTAGCCCATTTTCTTACACCATTTGATTAAGTGATTTTTTAACCCACCTAGAAGAATTAAAACCACAACACATAAAACAATCCACCAAACGATGAAGAGAAGGAGTCAGACATGGTGAGCCAATTGACGGCGAGCCCATTAACCAAACGACGAGCCCATTAACCAAACGGAAAACACATTAACCAAGACCGATAGCAACCCATCACTGTCCGACTCCGGCGAACTAACAGCCCATCACTGGAAGCGAAGTGCTTGTCTAACAGCCCATCATACTGATACAGTAAAAAAATTCAAACTGTCATGGCCAAGCGGCAAGACCATTAACCAAGATCGATAGCCCATCACTGTCCGACTCCGGCGAGCCCATCACTGTTCGACTCCGGCGAGCCCATCACTATTTGACTCTGGCAAGCAAAGTGCCGTACTAACAGCCCATCACTAAAAGCTTTCCAACTGTCATGGCCATGGTAGGAAGTATACAATCGAAGACGTTAAAAAATTTCAGAACAAAAAGTGAAAAGAAAAAGTAAGATGAATAACAATCAAACCAAAAAATCATCTCTTTACGGTAGCATTCAAAAAAAAAAAAAAACAAGAAGGACATCTCTTCACACTCACCTTCCCACCGATCCTCCTGCACAATAATTAAATTGGTGAGATTCAATTGTAAAAGTTTCAGTTGCAAAATTAATTTTTTACCTTGATTTGGGTTGTGCGATTGTTGATGATGTTGTTGTAAAAGTGATGATATCCGGTCAAAATTAAGTTAATTTTTTCAAAGTTTCAATTTTAAGAATTAATATTTTAACTTAATTTGGGTTCTTGGATTGTTGATGATGAGGCTTGGTGGGGAGGTTTTATGGTCCCTGTCGGCGGCCGAGAAGGTGAATGTGAAGAGATCTCTTTTTCATTTTTTTTGGTCGAAGGTTTAATTATGCAGGATGCTTGGTGGGAAGGTGATTGTCAAGAGATGTCTTTTTTTTTTGTTCGAATGATGATGTGAAGAGATAATTTACTGATTTCAATGTTTGATTGTTATTTAACTTTTACTTTTTCTTTTCACTTTTTGTTCTAATTTTTTTCTTTTCGATTGTATATATATATATTTTAATTTATTATTTTATTGTGTAAGGTTATATTGGGTATATCATAAATTTAAAATTATATTTTGGACCTTATTCATCCAAACTTTTAAGCTGGACTTTTTAAAGCATGATTTGTTAGGTTATGGACCTAATTAGCAATTATCTCTTTTTTAAAAGTAATGTATATGTTATACATTCTAAAATAGCTTAATTTTTTTTTTCATACAGATACATTTTAAAATAGCTTAAGTAAGTAATGTTGGATATCAACCCAAATTACATCACTATTTTAATACCTTTTAGGGGTTTTTAAAAGAGATTATTATCCAAGGAGTCTTGAATATATCCCTTAAGACCCAACAATACCGGTTGACTTTCTTTTTCTTACTAAAGGCCATCAACTAAATTTAACACTGGATTCCAAAATTTTAATTATCTTCTTACCCCTTTTTGTATTTTTTTCCTATATATACTAATTATTTCAGATATTATTTTTAAAACCCTAAATTTTCTTTTCTCTCTCTCCTCCTTCTTCTTCTAGCGCAGCTTTGCCTTTCCTTCTTGGCTACAATGGAATTTGTTGCAGAAGAAAACTGCCGAAGCTCCGTGCAGAAAGCTCTCGCCGGAGTCCGTGAAGAAAGCTCTCGCCGGAGTCCGTTCGTGTTGCAGCGACGAAGCTCACTCTCTAGTCCATTCCATGTATGTAAATGTTTTTATTGGAACACTTATGAGGCTTCGATTTGGGGGATTTAATTTTTTCATGAACTTAGCAATTGTATTTTTTTTGTTTTCCTTTGATTCGGCAACAAGATAACTGTCATGTTGTTTTCTTTTTAATTTTTAAATTTTTCTTTTGTCTTGATTTGCCAGCAACACATTTTGTTAATTAATGGATTATGCTCAGCAAGTTTTGTCTAAATGCTGAATTGAATGATTAATGGATTATGCTCAGCAAGTTTCGTCTAAATGATTAATGGATTATACTCAGCAAGTTTAGTCATCTATTATTTTTAATTGGTGATAGTGGATATATGGTTATAAGAGATTGCAAAGTTTTGATTTGTTATTCAGCAAGATGGAGCAAAGGTTTACAAAAGATGCTCTCAACAGTCCGTTCAAGCTTGTGTCCAAAAAAAAAAAAAAAAAAAAACAGTCCGTTCAAGCTTGCTCAGCATTTTTTTTTTTTTTTTGAATTTAGTGTAATATTCAATAAAAAAGCATTTTTTAGATGCTTTAATAAGTGATTACATAATGAATATTGATATTTAATTGTTATCAAATGATTGAATCAAGAAATTATTTAAACTCAAATTTTTTGTCTAAATACTTAGCAGTTTACTGATTATACGAGAAACACTCAGCAAGTTACTGAGCATGCTTAGTAAAGTTACTGAGCAAACGAGCATGCTCAGTAAAGTCACTCAACAAAAAAAAATCGAATACTCAGCATCTTTTTTCGACACTCAGAACTTTTTCCGATACTCAGCAACTTTTTCCATACTCAGTAATTTTTTTCATACTCAGTACTCCACGCTCAGAACTTTTTCCGGCGGTGGTCGGCGGTGATCGGTGGTTGTGGTCGGAGCTGGAAATTATTTGATAATTAATGAAGAAGGAGAGAGTAAAAATGACAGAGGATGAGTCAAATTAATGGTAATGGAGGAGAGAGAGTAATGGTAGTGGAAGAGAGATAAGAATCTATTTTTTTGTCTTATATGCACTAGAAGGGTGGTTATGACATTAGACATCTTATTGGCCTCTAAGAAGAAGAGAATAATTAACTAGCTCCTATGTGTCACTACAATAATCTTTAAGACCCCATGGGTAATTGACCCTTTTTAAAATGGACCAATCATATAATTTTTTTTTTCGATTTATCATTTTCATCATCTTTTATGATTAGTCTACATAAAAGGCGATAAAAAATAATGTGATTTGGGGTGATAACCAGTATTACTCTTAACTTAAATAATATAATTTGTACATATAATAATAGTAATTTTATTTTCATTAACATAAAAACAGATCTATTCAAGATTTTTTTTCATTTGAAATATAAGAACTCTTTTGTGTAGGATTGGATAGTGAGCTAGTTTTTTTTTTTTAAACTAAGTTACTCGATTCGATAGTTTTGGGATGGTGGTTTTAAATACATATTTTATTAGTTTGCCTAGTCTAACTAATATGTCTAGTGGTAATTAAGCGATCTAAGCGACCCATTAATCTTGTTAGGCGAGTCTAGAGGTGTGCATCGGGTTAGGAAACCCGCATAACCCGACCAGCCTGATTACACTAACTCGAAATAATACGGGTTAGTTTTCTATTGGGTGGGTTGCGGTTTACATTTTAGAAAAAGTATACACTTTTTGCGGGTTGCGGATTTTAAACTTGAAACCCGCATACCCGCATACCTGCATACCCGATTACCATGTAGTGTAAACTATTAGAAAAAATTGTATTGCTCATTTTATTCTAATAAATTTGTACGGTCATGTGATTCTCACTCTATATTTCTTTTTTTATTCCTTCCCTTTTAAATTTTTTAAATCCCTTGGTATTTACAATATACTTTCTCAAATGAATCTGTTTTCATTTCAGTTATGATATTATCTCAATCTTTTGTTTAATTCATAAATTTATTTTTCTAAAATCTCATTTTATATTTTTTAAAATCAGAGATGATTTAAAATGTATATGAATATATTAACTATATTTGTGTTGCAACATGCATTTGTAATATAATCCTGTCGACTGATTATGGATACAATTTCGGCTCATTTATTAAACTAAATCACCCGCAATGCACCCGCAACCCGCTCAACCCAAAACTCAATGGTTTATATAATGGATTGGGCGGGTGAGGGTCTCATTTTTCAAAACCCGCACCACAACGGGCGGTTTGTGGGTTGATTACTTTTCATCCAAAACCGACCCGCGCACACCCCTATAGGCGACTGATAGATCACAAATATACCAAATTTACTATTACAAATAAGCAAGCTAAAACAATAAAGAGCTTCCTCTAGACACTCTGATTCCAACGAAGTAAATATGAATTTTCTCGATGCCAAATCTTCGTGACCTTTCTTTGTTTCCATAGTATTTCTTGGATTTGAGTCCATATGTACGTGGTAGTTTTATTTGGTCGTATATGATAGTGTTTCACTTTCTTTTCACGTGTAATCAATTATTGGGGTCGAGGACAAATTAAATTTTACTATGGGGGTGCTTCCCCCAATCCGTTTTTTATGAGGTTTTTGCCTTTAGCATTAAAAGTAAAAAAAATTGGCATTTTGGCATAGGTAGAGAAAGAATTGCGGAACTAACACCCATGCGGTAATCCGGTTTCCGCCCTTCAGGAAGGGCGGTAGGCTGGGTGCCGCCCTTAGTTAATTTCTTAATTAGGGAAAGGGCGGTCAGCGGGAGACCGCCCTTAGTGCGTTGATTAAAAAAAATCAAACTTAAGTAAGGGTGGTCTGCTGCTGACCGCCCTTAGTTCAAATTTTGATCGCCAGGAGGGCGGTAAGCTCCCTACCCCCCTTAGTTCAATTTTTTTTAAAAAGAGGGGCGGTCACCGGGAGCCCGCCTTTAACTGAATACAACTATCCCCACAATTCATAAACCTTAATCCGAGAACTGAAACCCATTTCTCTTCTACACCCAAACCCATCCTAAAATCTACAACTATTTCATCAAATTGTTGGATATCTCACCTTGGAGATAATTACTTTATCCATTTTTTATTATATCTAATATATTTAAGTAAGAAAATTGGGTTTTTAAAAATAATAATATAATAGTAGCTAGTTGTAGGAGTTTGTGGTTTAAATTGATTAGTTTAAACTAGGTTTTATTTATTGTGTTTGATTTAGTATTGATTAGTTTAAACTAGGTTTTATTTATTGTGTTTGATTTAGTATTGATTAGGTTGTGTGTTTTTGGTTTTTAGGTAAAAATGAATGTTATGTGGTTATGTTTTTAACGTGGAGATATTGTTCAAAGTGGTAACGGTGTTGTTGAATATAACTGGGGAGATTGTAAAGTTTTTATGACCGGAGGAGATATTGGGCTAATTGGGTTAAAACAAGCCGTGCGTTCAAATTGCAATTGGAACGAAAATTAAGTGATTTTCGATTTGAAATGGCTATGTCCGGTTTCGGCAAACCCTCCACGGTATCATGCGATAGATGTTGGGGAGGACACAATCAATGCGATAATAGGTGGGGCGAGGAACGGCCAATACCAAGCTATCGAGATTTATGTTGTGGTTAAAGAAATTCGGAAAACGCAAGTGTCCAATTCACGTGAGAAAGGAAAAAAAATTATGAGTATGGTAATACATCCACACCTCTTGAGCCGATTCGCGAGACAATTCGCGTTTTTGATAGTGAAAATGGAAGTGAAACCGAATCGGAGGCATCCAATGAAGAGGGTTTTCATATTAATAATGATGAGGATGAAGTTAGTGGTGAAGACGACGATGACGATGATGATTGCTCTAATCCAACTAATTACAATTTTGGTCCTCTTGATATGAGCGAAAGAATTGATTGTCATGATTGGGAAAAGAGCCAACCATCTCCATGGTGAAAGGAGTTAAACTCATGTTGGGTGAGCGATACGCTTCTAAGCGTGCTCTTTTGTTGGACGTGAGTAGGTGGCACCTTAAAAATCACAAGGAATGTAAAATGGAAAGGACAACAAATAAATACATTACACGCATTTGTGGAGATACCGACGACATGCATTCGTCGGTAAATATTCCGCGTTTAGGGGCGAACCGTCAAATGGACGTCGATAAGCCTTCAGTTACCGACCGACTTCTAAGGGCGAATGTTTACCGACGAGTCGTCGTCGGTAAGCGCATTTACCGACGAAATACGGGATTTTACCGACGACACGCGTCGTCGGTAAACACCCGACCTGTTGTAGTGCGCTATCGAATTGTGAATTGTAATGATATTGTTTTTTATTATAAAAGTATATATGTAATATAACATATATGATTTTTTTAATTGAAATTATAAAAAATAATGATATTATATTTTGTTAAAAAGATACTCCAATTTGAATACTACATAATAAAACGTCAAAAAAAAAGAATACTACATAATTAATACTCAAATTCAAATGAAAAAAAAGGTATTATTTTTAAGTGTACAAGGATGGCCATGGGTACAGACAGCCTGGGCGACCACCCAGGGCCCTGAGCTGATTGGGGCCCTGTAATTATGTATATGTATATTATAATTTAAAATTTTAGACTATAAAGTTATATAATTTTATCTAATTTGTATTTTTAGTTAAATTAACTTTAATGATTTACTAAAATATATACTTAATCAAGATGGCATACAACATGAAAGATTTGGGTAATATTTATTATTTAAAATTAAATTAATTTACTTTATCCATTAAAATATTAATTAACTCATCTAACATAATAGTATAATTTAATAATTTGAACCATACAAATAATGATTAAATTAATTTTTGTTACCTAATAAATATTTAATTAACTTAAAATTTAAATAAAAATTAGTAAACCAAGAAAAAATTTAATGATTATATTTTATTAAGGATTAACATAAGATTTTTACATCATGTTTTCACATTTCAACCATAATATATAAAAAAACATTTTACCTAAGTGTAAATCTTCATGCATCTATTAAGGAAATAAAATATTTTAAATTTTAATTATGTTCCTTATGATAACTATATATTGAAAAGATATCAATAGATTACAAACTATTACTTAAAAAAAAATAGGTTTGTTCTTTTGTTCTTTAAGTTTTATTTTAATATTAGTTAATATATTTTATATAACATTGATTATATATGTGTGTATTAAACTCATTCAAATATGTTAAATTGTGTGCAATAAGTATAATTTTAGGTGCGTATATGAACAATTCAAAATCGAATTTATATTTTTATTGGTCACCGATATAATATAGGCATATTGTCATTTATAGTTTAATTTTTTTCTCTCTTATTGCCTTTACATGTTTATGTATTCTATACATTCTTTATTCATATTTCTAATGGGATTGATCACATCTAGAAAAGAAACAAAAACATTCAAACTTGAACTTATGTATATATAATGAAGGGTTAATACACACTAACATTAAAAAAATTGTATTTTACTTTCCTATATTATGGAAATAACTGTATAGCATCTCCCTATATTATGCAAGATTTCACTGTTAATCCCCTGATATGCAGAAAAAGCACTATAAGTCCCTATATTATTAAAAAATAGCACTATAGAACACTCTTCAAAAATAATCAAGATGCTATAAATTGGTCAAGAACTAATAAAATATACAAAGAACGAGCAAGGAAAGATAACACAAACGCACACACAGGAGATCATTGAGATAATCGTTTTAATTGTACCAAGGCTCATTACCGGTTATTCTATGACCAGTTCAAGAGATTTCCTTCTCACCCGAGATTATATTTTGAAATGGTGGATGTCTCGAAGATATTTCTTTATTTTAAAATGGAGCCAAACGAAAATTAATTTGATGAGTAGCAATTCGTATAGAAATGACATAAACTTGTCACAAACATATAAAAAATTCAAACAAATTTCCATCAATTGAAAAAATTTCAATCAATTGAAAGAATGATCAAAATGAGCAAGGACGGAATACATTCCTGTTTGGAAATTTAGATCATCAAATTGACCCAAACATACACAATCACAAAGATCATCCTTATTGATTCAAGTTTGACACAAACAAATCATAAATTAGAACAAATGAAATCGAAAATTTACATATAAACGAAGAGATAAACACATTAAATCAAAATGTGTGTGAGTGTGTGTGAGTTTGTGAGTAACTTTACAAATTTGAGGAGAGAATACATGTGTGGATCAACAATGAATTAAGGTGGTGGAACTGAGGCGCGAGCTCAAGTTTTTGTGTCAGATTATAAAGCATGTAATCACTACATCATTATACTCGAAAAAACACTCAGCCCGAGGATAATTTCAAAACCAGAATCACGGTACTAGAGATGTATATGTATTAGTAAAAAAGGAAAAGAGATCGAAGTATATAATTGCATGGTAAAAAGTATCAATATTGCGTAGCTAACTCTCGATAATCAATAAATGAGATTTATCTAAATTCTCTCTAGGATCTAGAGGGAGGTCCAAAGATTTTTTTGCTTCCTTTAAGACTTCCTAAAACTAGACACTAGGTAGGTAGCACAGGGAGGTGCTCTCCCGATGACACTTTGACGCTAAACATTAGGATTATTGATATCAAAGATTACATGACCTGATAATCTGTTTGCAGACTTAAGCCGAATATGTAGTAACCACATAAATTTTAGAGAGAGAAAGTGAGAGAGTTTATGGGGTACTCAGGGTGTGTCGAATCTACTCCGAATAGAGGTATTTATAGGCGTTGAATAGGCGCAAGGATTTCTCTGCACGACGCACTACAACTCGATGATGAATGTGCAAGTTAAGAGGAATGGGAAATCCAGTTTGTCGACATACCCCGTATATGCAGCATTGCTTATTCCCTCGAATGACTCAAGATATCAACCATGACTAGAGTTTAGCATCCCTCTCCCTTGGGTAAACATAGCGTATCTTCAGATGACAGATTTGTATAGATTTTTGTTAAGCTAATTATCAGTGTTATATTTTGGCTTATCATGCTCCGGGTCTCAACAATATTTTTCTTGAAATTGATGGTTAAGAAGGTTCTTACACTATATAATTTTAGAATTGTTACTCTAAAAATATATTAACATATATGACAAAAAACTCAATAGATCTTACCAAACCCTTTACCTCTTCCATATATATATATATATATATATATATATATATATATATATATATATATATATATATTATGTAATAAACTTTTCAACATAACTGGTGACTAGGATCGTTTCTAGCCCCAACATAAGTGGTGGCCAAGATCGTTTCTATCCCAACTTATCATTAATTCCCAAACATAAAAAAATAATAAAACATACATCGCCACTCACCTTCTTTATCTATTACCAAATGCAACCCCAACAAAAAAATAAAAAAAAATCAAAATAAGATTACCAAAACCCTAATCCTTCTCTATCGCCTCTCTGTTTTCCTCACATTCCCACCAAGCAAGAAAACCGATCTCCATCATCTTTGCCTCAACGTTTGAGGATCAATCTCCATTATCTTTTCCTTTCCACCATTCACTGCCGCTCGCTCGAGAACGACTCTCCCCCATAACCGCCACCGTGACTCGCTGATGTCTCCCTTTTTGGTCTACATATAAGCCCTTAGGAGACATCATTTTAGGATGAAAATGGTCTTTTTATATTGACTTTAGTGCTTAAATCGTCATATTACACTTTCTCCCCTTGGAATTAGACTATTTGCATTTATAGAGCTTTTGTGCGTTAATTTACTTATTTTTAGTGCAAAGTTAGTAGGTTTATGAATTTCATGAGAAACCAATCCAAGGAGGAGAAGTGAGAATTAAAGTCTTAGAATATTTCTAGTGTGTTAGTCGAATTTCATGAATTTAAATTGCACTTTCTTATTTCTAGTCTTGATTTATTATTTTAAAAAGCATATGCGGTTTAATTATTTATTTAATGTGAAGCTTTAGAGATAATATGGAAATAAATTAGATGCTAAATCAATTCTAAGGAGATAAGGAAAGAAGATCTTGAAGAAATCTGGAGATAAAAGGAAGTAGAGTTCAATTTGGAAAAGATAAAGCTGCCTTATGAATCTGAAATTCCAGCCACGTTTCAAAGATTAATTCATAACTTAAGATTGGCAAGGATTCTGGACGAGTGGTCTGCACCAATAGAAAGCTCTTTCCGAGACAAGCAGTTTCATATATTGGAACTCCTCAAACTGATAAGTATTGAAAAAGATATGACCAAATCAATTCATCTTACCTTTCCTAGATTTTAGGGTTACGAATTAAAGAGTAATTGACTTGTCTTCCACTCCAAGTAATTCGACCTAGCACCTATAAATACCAGCTCTAAACCTTAGAAAATCATCCCTTGGCTGCATAATCTTAATATACACAAATAATTCATCATATACGCAATCAAGAGGATCTAGAGGAGGAAGAAGCAAGAGCTAGAGCTTAACTACATCAATTCAACACTTCTCCATCTCTATTCTTTGGGTAATTTAGTATTAGATCTCTTTTGTCTATGAGGTATTTCTAAGCTATTTATTCAAGAAGATTTATTTATGCATAATTTCTCTTTAGGATTGTAATTATATGAACCATTGAATATTGTTTTTCTGTTTTACTTTGAATCTGGGATTTTAGTATTTAATTGAATTGGTTCTTAATTTCCATTGACTATATTCTTGTGCGTATTCACTAATTTTTGACCTAGCTAATTAGAAATAGGTTTTAGTAATTAGGCTATTCCATATAGTGGCGTATGGATCATCCTACAGGGGGGGGGGTTTAATTACAGAACTAGAATATAGACACGTGGTATCCGTTATTTGACCGACAGACTTGACTAACCACGTAGCCAAAGAGGTAAAATAGTATTCATCCAAAGAGGCATATTCGCCCATACAGGGGTTTATAGTACTTTAGGATAGCTTCTAGGTCCACCCTGACGGGGGCTAGGAGATTATAGATTCCCGACTATTGTGAAATTTCCCATTCACCCTTATTCTCAGTAATCATAGATTCAATAGGATAAGATTCATACTTGCATATCCTTATCTTTCTTGCATAATTATTAATTGTTTATTTTATTGTCTATTTTATTATTTAGTTAGTTAGAAAACAAACACCTTTATTATTTATCTTTTTATTTAAAGCGATTAGAACTATCTATTCTGATATTGAACACAAATTTAGAATAACTTCTTAAATCCCTGTGGAGACGATAATCCCGATTTTACTTATCTATTACTTGGTATGACCCGTACACTTGCGGTCTGTGGATCCTTTATTCCTTTTGCTTTTATTTCATTATTTTATAACACACAAGGACCCACCACTCGCCGCTCGTGAACGACTCTCCACCATCACCGCCACCGCGACTCGCCGCTCGAGGACCAGTCTCCATCATCTTCACTCATCGTCATTCACCGTCCATGAGTTCCACTCTCTAGCATCATCAACCCCGCTTGACGAAGAACCCGATCTCCATTCCCACCAAGGAAGAAAACTGATCTCCATCATCTTTGCCTCAACGTTTGAGGACCAATCTCCATCATCTTCGCCTTTCCACCATTCACTATCGCTCGCTCGAGGACGATTCTCCACCATCACCACCACCGCGACTCGCCGCTCGAGGACCAATTGCCACCATCTACCGCCAACATTCGAGGACCAGTCTCCATAATCTTCACTCACCGTCATTCAATGTCCATGAGTTCCACTCTCTACCATCATCCACCGCATCTCAACGTCGACCAAAAAAAGGTAAAATCGTTTCCCATTCTGTCTCAGCCATTAGCCACCACACCTACCCTCTTCTTTACCTATTTTGTAGAGAGAAGATTTCTTTACCTATTTTGTAATGCAGTAAATATCCACTCACCTTTCCACCATCTCTAAGACCATTATGATATGAAAGGTTAAATTGTAGATCAAGCCTCCTTCTTCAGGTTAGTGCCTTTTTCCATTACTTTCCATTAATTATTTTTTAAATTCAATTATGACCGGAGTGAATTATCAACCTTTATGTTTGAATTATCAGGCAGTGTATCAAAAACAGTGATATAAAATGATATATGCCCTCTAACTGCAAAATTTAATTTGTTTTGCAGTAAATATCCATTTGGCACAGTTGTTGGAGTATACTTTTGCACTGCTGCAGCAATTTAGTGGCTTACCAAATATTGATTGTGAGTTTAACTTCTCCCTCTACTTTTATCTTGATGTATTATTGCCCCTAAAATACTTTTATGCTAAAATTGCACTATAGGTCCTTATATTATTGAAAAAATTGCACTTTAGGTCCCTATATTATGAAAAAGCTGCACTATAGGAAACAAAATTAACATTATAGGTTTTAATATCACTTTATTTTAATTAATTCCCCTTTTAAGCTCCTAAATTTATATAGAATAACCTATAAGTCCCTATATTATGCAAAAATTTCACCATAGGTTCCTTTTTATGGATAAATTGCACTATAAAAATTGCACCATAGGTCCCTTTTTATGAGAAGTTGCACTATAGGTCCCTTTATATGGAAAAATTACACTCTAGGTTTTGATATCGATATATTTTAATTGATTCCCCTTGAAGTCCCTAAATTTATATAAAATAACCTATGAGTTCCTGTAATATAGGTTTTTAATTGTGTACATTGCAGCATCTCCAGCTGTACAGTGGTTCTGGGAGGTGGTGCAAGCTTTTAGCAAAGAAGATAAAGCTCGCCTTTTACAATTTATGATTGGTACATCCAAGGTTAGTATCGTCTTTTCACCAATACAGTTAATAACATAGATATAATTGCCCCAGAAAAGAGGTACAATGTTTTGCATAAGGACCTATAGTGCAATTTTGCAAAGGTAAGCAGCCACGTGTTTCTGATCATATGGAGCAAATCAAGGATATGATATCTCATGTACGATCTTTAGATCCCTAACACGTGTTTTGCATAGGGACATATGATGTAATTATGCAAACCTATGCGTTTTTTTCTAAGAGTAATGATATTTGTCACCCTTTTTGTATCACCCTTTTATCACCTCTTAGGTGTATGCCTACATGTACCAATGAATTGATTTCTCTATCCTATTTAATTTTCTTTATCTGCTATTCAAGGAAATTAAAACATATATATAGAAGGGTGATAAAAGGGTGACATGAAAAGGGGTGACATATATCATTTCTCTTTTTCTAATTGAATTTTGAGATTTTTTACTCCAATTGAATTGCAGGTATCTGAAACAAGGTGAGAATTGTTTTAAAAAATTACTCTTTGTATAAGATTTTACATTTGTTTTTTAAAATTTTAGATTATTAATCGAGCAATGGAGAATAAGGAAGATCCATTGACATGGCAGAACTTCAATGTCTTCCTCCAACTAATCAGCCACGTGTTTCTGATCATATGGAGCAAGAGCCGATGTTTCAACATTAACTGTAAGTGAGCAATTTGGCCTTATATATTTTTTTATTTGCTTTTTATCCAATGGGCGCAAATGATGGAGTTACATACATATGTTTTTGTTATTTTTGCGAAATCTTTCCATTTGGCGAAAATATCAATTTGGCACAAATATCAATTTGGCGAAAATATCCATTTACATGCCTAAATTTTCGTAACTCAAACGATTAATTATCCTTTAATTTAGGATAATTGGGTAAATTTACATTTTATTTAAATTTCGTTACCTATAATGGAAACTAGAAACTGTACATTCTTAAAATATCTCATTAGTTTTAAACTAAGATTTTTTTTTTTTAAAATTCCTATTTTTATATAGAAAAACTTCATTTATCATAAAACTTTACATAACTATTTTTCTAAAAATCTTCTTTGATTTTCAACGATATACTTACCCAACTACTTTTCCTTAATTTTAGTTATTTACTATAGATTCAAACACATAGTCGTTTATATAACTCAATACTAATCTTCTTTCTTAATCATCATTTCTTCTCAAAGTATCACCTTTTCAACTCTAAGGTTAGTTTACAAAATTATTTTGATTTAAATGTTAATGGCTTATTTTTTGGTATTGTATTATTTGATCATTACGTTCATTTTTATAGTGTTTCAGTAATCTTAGTTCTTCAATTCTGCTAGAAATTTAGTTGTCTGTAACTTATATTATTGTACTATTTTTCCTCTCTAAGGGTCTGTTTGTATTTGGGAGGAAAAAAAGTAATAAAAGAAAAGAAAAGAATAGAAAAGAAAAGAAAAATTATAAAAGAAAAGAAAAGAAAAGAAAGGAAATTTTTTGTTTAGATTAAAAAAATTTATAAAAGAAGATTTCATAAATGATTTTGGATATTTATTATTTGGATTGAAAAAAAAGGAAAGAAAATAAAAGATTAAATTTAGCCTCTAATTTTTAATAAAATTCCTTTCTCTCCATTTGACTCCAATTTGGAATGATTATAAAAATGGTTACAAGTGTGATTTTTGGAATGATTCCCTTTCTTTTCTTTTACAAATCTTTCTAATACAAACTAGGGGTGTGCGCGGGTCAGTTTTGTATGGAAAATGCTCAACCCACAAACCGCCCGTTCTTGTGCGGGTTTTGAAAAATGAGACCCGCACCCGCCCAATACATTACTTAAACCATTGAGTTTCGGGTTGGGCGGGTTGCGGGTGCATTGTGGGTGATTTAGTTCGATAAAGAAGACGAATTTGTATCCATTTTCATTTGGCAAGTCAAATTTATATTACAAATGAAAATTGTAATGAAAAATATTGTCGTATGCATTTCAAATCATCTATGATTTAAAGATATAAAATGAGATTTTATGAAACTAAATATATGAATTAAACAAAGAGTATAGATTATATTATAATTGAAATGAAAAACATATTCATTAGATAAAATATTATTAAAATATTAAGGGATTTCAAAATATTTAAAAAAAAAAGAGGAAAAAGAATAATGTAGAGTGAAAAACACATAACCTCCACTATTTTATTTGAATAAAATGAGCAATACAAATTTTTCTAATTTTTTATACTACAAGGTAATCGGGTATATGCGGGTTTGCGGGTTTCAAGTTTAAAATCCACAACCCACAAAAAGTTTATATTTTTTCAAAATGTAAACCGCAACCCACCCAATTAAAAACTAACCCGTATAATTTCGGGTTAGTGTGACCGGGTTGATCGGGTTATGCGGGTTTCCTAACCCAATGCACACCCCTAATACAAACAATGTAATAAATAAAAAATCATTTCTATTCATTTCCTTTCTTTCCAATTCTCTCAATTCAACAAACCCTAAGTTTCAACCTCTTCTTCTCATTTAGTTTTTCCATGTTAAACAAAACTTGCAGAAGGTATTATTTTGGTTGAACAAACAGTCTCTTTTCTGTCTGTCAAGGTCGAAAACTCTTATGAATTATTAATATTGTTTTTTATACTTTCATAATAAGAAAGAATATCAACTTCCTACTTTCATAATAAAAAAAAATTGAAAACATCACAATTAATAACTTCCTATTTTTATAATAAAAAAAATAAAACTTCTACTTTCATAACTAAAAAAAAAAATGGAAACATCACAGTCAATAACTTCCTACTTTCATACTAAAAAAATATCAACTTTATACTTTCATAATATAAAAAAATATGAAAACATCTTCGTCAATAATTTTCTAGTTTCATACTAAAAAAAATCAACGTCCTACTTTCATAATATAAAAAATTACAACTTTCTACTTTCATAATAAATAAAATATGAAAACATCACAGTCAAAGAGTTTATAATATCTTGGGTTTTGTTGGTAAAATATCAACGAAAAGTTCAATCAAAATTTGCGAACATAATATTAGTTATTTTCAATATTACTTTAAAATATTCAAAATAACTAATATTAATAATAAATATATTAAAAAAATTAAATAACTATATTAATAATTTGGTACTACTATATATTTAAAATTCTAAACAATGACACATAATTGAATAAAAGATTAAATAAATATATTAATAATTTGGTTTTAAATACCTAATATTGAAAATAAAATATTAATCTAATTTAGTATTAATAAACTTAAACAAATTAAATAATTATATTTATTTATAATTCTAATAATCATAGTTATTTTTTGCAGGCTAAAAAAACAAAATGGAAATCATCCAACAGATAGATATGTCTATTAATGTATATGATGATATAGGTGAAGTTACTGAATATGAGTTTGTTAGTGCACATATGGATACAAAATTTGATGTGTATACTCACATTAAAAAAAGGTTATTACGCTTTTAAGTGACAAAACATTCCTTAAAATCTGCCTGATTTACTATACGTCATAGTTAGCACACTTCCTAATGATTGACCTATAACAACTATTCTGCCACAACTCGGTAATATGGACAGTTTGGACGAATTGGAAAGCTTACTAGATGAGGTTGAGTTAACCATGATTGAAGATAAGATTTTGGCTGACATGTTTCCAACATCCTTAGAAACCGATCTACAGAATTTATCAAAGTAATAGGTTTTAGGGAGTGTTTTTTAATAATTGGTCTTTATTCGATCATAAATTTATTGTATTAGTTTGCTGTTTTTTTTAATGAATAATAGTTTTTTGTGACACATTATTTAATAATTTGTTCTCGATTCGACAAATTTATTAAATTGGTAAATTATTTTATCATTGTATTAATACAATATTGTATTGATTTGATACTAATATATTATCCAAATTTTAAAAAACTTAAATTAATTAATACAAAATTTGATTACCTTAAAACTATTTATATTAATTAATACAAAATTAAAATACCTTAAATCTATTTATATTAATTATAAAATTATAAAATCTAACTAATAATATATATGTTTAAAACTTTAAATTTACAAGACTATTCATATTAATATTTGCAACTCGATCTATGTTCTTATTAGTTGAGTTCAAGAAGATAAAACATTTATTTATTGTATACTTACATTATTTATGCAAATAGTTATTTGTAAATGTTTGATAATAATTAAATATATTTTATGTTCAAAAATATTTAAAGACAGTGAAGAACACAATGAAGGAAGAAAAGAAGGCCGCGATAGGATAAGTATCTCCGAACCAAACAAAGCCAAAACTAACATATCACAAGCTTCTCAAGTAATATTATGTATTTTCGCTCATTGTGTAGAAAAAGAAAAGAACCCACATAACTATCTATGTAGTCCAATATATCGTGCTGAATTTTTGTAGAGATACCGAGATCTCATTAGTGTTGTAAGTGAATAAATCTTATACACATTACATAGTTCATTGTTTATTTTTTACCTTAACCTAGCATAGTACTGCAAGTATTACAGGACGTATGCGAGTTTTAATGATAAGAAGATTCGTTCCTCAGAGACTTAAGCGTGTTAAGCTTATGGGCAAATAAATTCGAGTAACAATTAGTAATTAAAAGACGAGAAAGTAAATGAATATGATTGAGGAGATTAATGATTAAACTAAATAAAATTAAAAGACAATAAAATAAATATGCGAGAATGAGATGAGAGAGATATAGCTCAGGTTTTGCTAGTATGCACTAATCCTTCTATTTCTTCTACTAATTAATAAGGATGATAAAAAGCTCTTAGATAAGTATTCAGGATTCTAAATTCCTCCCTTCCCCCTCCTGGGTGGACTAGGGTGGCTACCTCACAATCACGAGTGGACTTAAATAGGGTGCTCCTACGCAACTAGGTTCCTAAATGAGACTGGCCTTTTAAGATGATTGGTGATTAAATTAAACCCTAATGACTATCTAGTTAGGCAAGCCCTTCCAGATCACTACCGCACACTAGACGTTTATGTGGTGTTTCAATAATAAGACACCCCTTCCGGGCGACCATCTAACTACTATTAGCACAACCCTAAATTGATCAAGTTTAAGACAGACAATAAATCAAAGCGCATAAAACAAATATATGGTTAAGAAGCTAGAATCAATTTAAAACAGTTATAACAAACTTAGATAGAAGAAAATAGAATTCATAGATTATACATCATGCAAACCCAAGCTACGCGAAAGTTAGTTCATGCTAGAAAGAAATAAATTGAAATAAAGATACATATTGTTAACTTGCTGCTCTTGAATGACTAAGGATTTGACTAAGGTTTAGAACTGAGCAAGGACATGTTTACAATAGTTAAAGGGTGTATTTATAGGAGTCTAGGAATCCCTAATTTGTTTTCTTGGAGTAGGAGGCAAGTGATTAGACTTCTAACCCAACTCAAATTCATAACCCTAAAATATAGAAAAGGTAATAAACTGTTGCTGTCTTGTTTTGGTCGTAACCTCTTCAATATTTCTCTGATTGACGCGTTCTTTATATCGAAACTGATCGTCTCGAAAATCTTTACACTTTTTCTTCGGATCATTCTTCCAAATTCCCAGCCGATCGTGAGTTATGATCACTTTATTGGACGTAACTGCTGCAATTCAGATTTACTTGACAACTTTTCTTTTCCTATTTTATCTTTTCCTTCCTTTATCTCCAATTTTTATCATTATCTTCTTTCCTTATCTCTTTGGAATTGATTTGACATCTAATTTATTACCATTATCTTTAGATCTTCACACTAAATGAATAAATTACACCCAATATGCTTTAAAAATAATAATTCATTAAATCAAGACAAGAAATAAGAAGATACTAATATACTAATAATAATCAATTATAACTTCCTAATAATTCCTAAAAATGATGTCTCCAACCTAGACTAGCTCATCACAAATAGGGAGACATCGGTAAATAGATTACATCCGTACAAAAAATAGGATCGTAACCATAAGAGACGAGGAGGAATTGTATCGCTTACGATATCTACAAGTAAAATTATACAAACTCTTATGTAAAATTAGTTTTTTATAATGCAAGTTCATTGTCTTAGAATAATAGTTAATTGTGTTCATATTTGTAGAACTGGAAGATGATCATGGACGAGGACTGGAACAATGGAAAACGGTTGGCTAGATGGGATTTGAATCACATGGTACGGATTCTCATGAATTAACTAATCTTTATCGTTTTTCAAATTATTTACTAATTATTTATGTTTTTCAAATGGATATATCGTCGTTTAGGTTTCTCCAATTGGAATAAATGTGTATGTTGACACAACTACCTTTTCTAGAATTATGACATCTATGTTCTGATATTAAAATTTCGACGATATACGATTCATACATTTCAATTTCTGTTACATATTGAATATTTTTTGTTTTTTAAAGTATTATCTGGATGTTTAATAAATTATACATTGATTTTATGATTAGTTTGTGTCTGATAACTTGGAAACTTCATTAGATTTATGTAGACCATGATTATAATTTTGTTGATATTCATGCTTATTAGCAGAATTTTAATTTTTTGTAGCGTCTTCAGACACGGGCTATACCTAGTATATATAGTATATAAATTAACATGACAAGATATAACATAGGGGTATATTATGATTCACCTTATTTCTATTAGTTCTATACAACCAATACATGCTCATATTTATAGGACAATATATGTCATTTATATGAGAACTAGGTAAAATCCGTGTCTGAAGACACTAAAGCAAAAATGAATTCCGTTGACGGGAATCGAACCCAGGTTAAAAAAAAAAATAAACCCCCGTGTCTGAATACACTAAAGTAAAAATGAATTTCGTTGACAGAAATCGAACCCAGGTTCAAAAAAAAAAAGATTAATAAGTGGAGCCAGAATCAATCATGGCCATCACTTATGTTTAGCCAGATTAAATCCTGGCCACCACTTATGTTTAGCCAGATTTAATCCTGGCTTCCACTTATGTGGGTAAATCTGGACCGTAGAAAAAACTCTGAAATATAATATAGACTAGGTAAAACCCGTGTCTGAAGACACTAAAGAAAAAATTTGTTCCGTTAACGAAAATCAAACACGGGATCCAAGAGTGAAGGTCAAGGTTAAAGTTAGGGTTAAGGTTTTTCTTATTTTGGTCATCAAGAAGAAGGTTAGGTTATGGTTATGGTTAATGTTAAGGTTAAGGTTAAGGTTAGGGTTTAGGTCAACGTTAAGGATAAGGTTAATTTTAAGGTTAAAGTTAAGGGTTAAAGTTAAAGTTTAAGTCAAGGTTAAGGTTAAATTTAATTTTAAGATTAAGGTTAAGGTTAAATTTAATTTTAAGATTAAGGTTAAGTTAGAGTTAAGGTTTAAGATTAAACGTTTGAGGTTTAACAAAATTTCAGGTTTAAGGTCGAATATTAGTGCGATGATTCTTCATCTGTTTAAGGTTAAGGTTAAGGTTACAGTTAAGATGAAAGTTAAGTTTAAGGTTTAAAGGTTAAGGTAAATTTAAAGTATAAATGTTAAGGTTAGGGTTAGGGTTAAATTTAAGGTTAAGGTTAAGGTTTAAGGTTTAAGGTTTAAGGTTCAAGGTTCAAGGTTTAAGGTTCAAGGTTAAGGTTAAGTTTTAACTTCAAGGTTAAGGTTATGGTTAAGGTTTAGGTTAAATTTAAGATGAAGGTGAAGGTAAAGGTTAAGGCTTGAGATTTAGGGGTTAAGGTTAAAGGTTTAAGGGTTACGGTTAAAGTTAAGGTTAAGTGAAGACGAAGATAAGGCTTTAAGGTTTAAGGTTCAAGGTCAAGGTTTAAGGTTAAGGTTAATGTTAAGGTTAGGGTAAGGTAAGGTTAAGTTTAAGGTTAAGGTTAAGGTTAAGGTTAAGGTTAAGGTTAAGGTTAAGGTTAAGGTTAAGGTTAAGGTTAAGGTTAAGGTCAAGGTCAAGGTCAAGGTCAAGGTTAAGGTTAAGGTTAAGGTTAAGGTTAAGGTTAAGGTTAAGGTTAAGGTTAAGGTTAAGGTTAAGGTTAAGGTTAAGGTTAAGGTTAAGGTTAAGGTTAAGGTTAAGGTTAAGGTTAAGGTTAAGGTTAAGGTTAAGGTTAAGGTTAAGGTTAAGGTTAAGGTTAAGGTTAAGGTTAAGGTTAAGGTTAAGGTTAAGGTTAAGGTTAAGGTTAAGGTTAAGGTTAAGGTTAAGGTTAAGGTTAAGGTTAAGGTTAAGGTTAAGTTAAGGTTAAGGTCAAGTTAAGGTTAAGGTTAAGGTTAAGGTTAAGGTTAAGGTTAGGGTTAAGGTTAAGGTTAAGGTTAAGGTTAAGTGAAGATGAAGATAAGGCTTTAAGGTTTAAGGTTTAAGGTTAAGGTTAATGTTAAGGTTAGGGTAAGGTAAGGTTAAGGTTAAGGTTAAGGTTAAGGTTAAGGTTTGGGTTTGGGTTAAGGTTAAGTTTAAGGTTAAGGTTAAGTTTAAGGTTAAGGTTAAGTTTAAGGTTAAGGTTGAGTTTAAGGGTAAAGTTAAGGTTAAGGGTAAAGTTAAGGTTAAGGTTAATGTTAAGGTTGATAGTACGGGTCTAAGGTTGTGGATATGGGGTTGAGGGTTAAGGTTAAGTTTCAGGTTTAGTTTAAGGTTAATGTTAAGGTTAGAGTTATGTTTAAGGTTAACGTCAAAGTCAAGGTCAATGTCAAGGTCAAAGTCACGTTCATGGTCAAGGTCAAGGTTAATTTAGATATTAGACGATTAACAAAGTGGTCTTAGAACTTCTTTTGTAAAGAATTTTTTTTGAAAATTATATACTTTACATCATTCCTTAAGAAATAAAGGCGTATATACGAAATAAAATACCAACAATTAATAAATTATTGATTTACGGCGTTATGTTATATGCTTCTCCCTCTGCTTGTAGTGCATAGTTTTAAATATGTATTCTATAAGGGTTATTATATATAGAAGAATTTCTTTTTACAAAAAAAAGTTTTTTTATATATAACATAGACTACCAATTTGTTGTAAATGGATACTCTTATAAAAATATATTGGCTCAACTTTTTCCAAATCATTAAGAAAAGATTTTCGACAGATATGTTTTATAAATTAAATATATCAACAATAATGAAGACAAAAAGAAAAGAAAAGAGATAAATTTGCTAATGAATAAGAAAATGAGACAAATTAAAAAACTATGAGACAAATTAAAAATTATGAAAGAAATAGAGGATTTTTTAATATTAATAGAAAAAACTAAATGCAGGATAGTCGTATAATTTTTATAATTCATAATGTAACTTTTATTGATCTATTTTTACAATAAATCCTAATTAAATCGCTAGTCTACTGTCATTTGTCGTATTAAACGTATTACCAAAATTCTAAATATATATTATATATCGACATTAAATCCTACAAATATACTTCATTTCCGCTATTAAAGTATTATCAAACAAAATATATGTTCGTTGTAATTTGGTTGTAAAGGTCCAAATCGGATTTTTCCAATTGTTCTTTAGTGTTTCAAGATATTATTATTATTAACTCCACTATATATTTCAATATTATTTTTTTTCATTAGCTTTTCGAAAAATCGTGTAGGTTAATACACTGATCCTAAATTCCTAATTTGAATTTTTTTTAGAAGATTAATGTGATTCGCGTAAAAAAAAATCAATGTGATTTTTATATAGATATAATAAGAAAATAAAAAAATAAAAAAATGTAAGATATTTATGAGAAGAATAAAATAATTATGAAAGAAATAAAAGATTTTTGAGTAGTAAAAGGAGAATTTATGTGTATTCAGTTTTATTATATAAGAGTGATTGTTTTAAAATTATTTTTTTATTTTTTTATTGGGGCCAGAAACGATCATGGCCACCACTTATGTTTGGCTAGAATGAATCATGGTCACCACTTATGTAAAAACTCTATTTTATAATATAGTAAAAATTAATTCCGTTTGACTGGAATCGAACCTAGGTTCCCTGGGTGAAGGGGCCTGAATCAATCCTGGCCACCATTTATGTTTAGCCAAATTAAATCCTGGCCACCACTTATATTTGGCCAGATTTAATCCTGGCCACCACTTATGTAGGTAAATCTAGACCGTAGAAAAAAACTCTGAAATATAATATAGATATATGTCCATTTATATGACACATAAACCATCTCATAAATTAGGAAAAAAATATCTCATGATTCTAAGATATCCACATTAATAATTATTTAAATTCTTCATAATACCTTTTATTTTTTTGGTTTTCATGTTCAAATAATTTTTTATAAAGTACATCACATACATGTGTTATGAGATAATTTAGTTTGTTTTGGGATGGAAATAAGTTTTATCCTTATAACATATAGCAATTTCGTAACTTAATATCTAAAAGAAAATGTTAAAAAATATATAAAAAATGGAAAAAGCAAGTGAGAATAATGGACAGTTATGAAATGCAAAAGCAGCCTGTAATAATTGAAAAAATAATTATTTAGAAATTATATTTGGTTATTTTTATTTGGAGAGAGAGATATATTTATTTAAGTAGTGGTGAGAGAGAGAGAGAGAGAGAGAGAGAGAGAGAGAGAGAGAGAGAGAGAGAGAGAGAGAGAGAGATGTTAATTGTGGATATGAACAAAGAGTAATGATATATACCATCCAAATTCACATCACCCAATACATCACCCATCAGTGGCGAATTCAGAAATAAAAGTGAGAGTAGGCTAACAATACAAAGGAAGTTTAAAAACGACAATTTCAATCCATATCATTTAAAATTACATGAAACAAGTAAACATGAATTATAATTCAATAAAAAAATTATAATTGAAAAAAAAAATCGTCAATCTAATTTATTTATGTATTGCATTTTTTAATATAATTAATATTCAAGAACAATCAAGTTAAAATAAAATAAAATTAACAAAAAGGTAAAAAAAAATTATCCATATATTCCTATTTCATATATACAAAAGAAATATATCTATCTATGCTCATTAATTATTAAATAATAAAAAATAAAATAAAATTAGAAAAGTATAATTTCTAATAAATGAAATTATTGATGACAAAAAATTATCAAATTATCATTAGTTTAATATTTTTACTAAAAATTATTATAAAATATTAAGAATTTAGTCAAAATAACAAAATAAGGAATTTGAAATACCTGATTTTTTTATTAGTTGTTAAATTTTTTATAACAAGTTTGGGCTAATAAAAAAGTTTTTTAAAAAAAAATTGAGGGTGGGCTTGCTAAAGTGGCACCGCCACCACTGCCACCCATAGTTTGACGTGATTTAAGTGGAAGCAAATTATTAATTTATTTATTTTCTTGATTTGATTAAGGACTTATTTTCCAATCGAATTACACTCCGTTATGGTATATTGGGTGGTGTACATTATTACTCATACACAAATCATTATTTGTAATCCTATAAACAAAGTTTGAGTATCAAGAATAAAATAAATCAATCAAATTTGTCTAGAAAAATTAAATCAAAAAAATTATTTTGATCACGTCTTTCAATTTCTATATTTCAATTCTTTGTATTAATTCTTCTTCATTTATCTTATTCATAACATGAACCAACCCAATAATTTATTTTATTATTAGATTGAATATCTATTTTTTATGATTGAAATTGCATCTATAAACGCAAACAAATCGCCATGACCAACATGATTCCTTGTTGTTGCAACAACACCATCTAACAACACCATCAGGCCTTAATCTCTTACAGCACACATTACAATAATGGTCACAATCCATTGTTTGAGATATAACTCCAGTCTCGTATAATTTTGGAAGAACAACATCGCGGTCCTCTTTAGTGCTGTTATTAAACGCACCTGGAAAGTGACAAAATAATTCAAAAAATATTAGGTTATACAATTTATAATTTAATAAATCACTACAATAAGCAAATATATTGGAAAGATGGTATTCTAAAGTAAGTATTAATCTTAGTGAACCTACCCTCATGATATGTGATAAGTGCAAAGAGAATAACACAAAATAGTACGAAAAGAGATGATAACTTATTCGGTGCCATGGTGGTTAATTATTGATCGAGAATGAAAAAAAATTCTTGATGTGTTTTGTGAATAACTGTAATATCTTCAATTTATATAGATTATTGAATCTACTTTTTGAGATTGGTCAACTGTGTGCATTGATAATATTATATAATTTGCCAATATTTAATTATTAGATGTAACGTTTTTTTGGTTACATGGGAGAGCCACTTTTGGACTCGGTGTCATTGCCACGGTTCGAACCTATACCATCTAAAAGGATAACCAAGGCTCTAACCAGTTGAGCTAATCCCAACAGGTTTATTAGATGTAACATTTATCACCTACTATAAAAAAAAGTCTACAATGAATGTGTTTAATAATGATATATTTATTTAAGTATTAAATGACAAAATATTAAATATGTGTTTTTTAAAATACCAAAATAAATATACATTAAAATACATTAAAATATCATACACATTACAACCAATTAATACCCGGTGTTATAAGTTATTGGTCACAAGCTAAGAATTTTATTGTTGTTAAAAACAATATTAAAATAAAATCAGGCACTATTATATTAATTAAAATAATTATTAAAACACTTACAACAATTTTATAATAATTGATTAAGAATTACAATAACAAACAAAAACTAAGTAATAACAGGAACGTAAAAATCATTTCCTTAAAAAAATAAATTGGGTGCAGCTCGCTAGATTACAGTTACTAAAATACTATTCTAGAGCTCACACTATCAGAAAGAGATGGAGAGAAATAGAGAGTGATTTTTTATTTTTTACTGGTAGTTAGGGAACTATATATATAGTTGTATGAGAAGGCTCCTCTTCAACGGAAGATATTTAATTGACTTTTGCAAAATGGTAATAAACACATCAAACTTGTGTAATCCGGGAAGGGAATCGTGGGATTGTGTTTGAAAAATAAATATTTGACTTGGTTAACTTTCTCAGAATAGCAACATACACATCAAACTTGGAATCTGGGGTGGTAATCGTGGACTTGAGTAAGGGAGATCAATCTTTGATTTGGTTGACTTTCTTGATCTCGTGTGCATGACATGTCCAACAATCCCCCACTCAGACACTTGAAGAGAACGTAACAAGTTTATGAGAAAACAAGTTATGGGTAAGTTGCAATTAAGTATTAATATATTTCTTTTGTAATCAATACATAGTGAATAGAGGAAACAACCAAATCCCATCAAGCTTGAACTTGACGTTCTTAGACTGAGACCCACACGACACATACTCTACCCGCTCGAACATAGCCCAATATCGATTTATAATCTCGACTCGAGAGAGAATGCGATTGTAGTACTGATGTCCCTACCTTTGTGATATATTAATTAACTCTTGAGACATTATTTGAATGGGGTTTTCGTGCTTTTATGTGGGATTAATCCCTTTAGTGTACATGTTTTGATTTATTGGCTTATTCATAAATTATTATTTATTGAGGAGCATTTTGAGGTAATTTGGGTGTTAGGTGTGCATATCCTAGGACCATGGATAATATGAAATCCCAAGATGAGGCCGAAGATAAGGTCGAGAAGTTTATAAGCTAAAGAAAAACCTGAGTCTAGTCACAATGGAATTAAGAAGTCTATAAGATGATCTACAAAATTGGCAACAAAAAATGCTTACATCGTCTTTGGAATATCACCCGGGTGAATTGGTGAGGATTCTGATCATGAAATACTCTTGTCAAGGTATCCCTTGGAGTTTAGAGCACTTGAAAAGAAAGAAGTTTCAAATTGGAGTTGAGATGAAAAAGTTATAAGCATTTTTCTATGAAGACCCAAGTTTGTCCAGATTCTCAAAGAGTTCATTGGGTCATGGGAATCTATCATTCCCCATTTCCAAAAGTTCCATTTTTATCTCCTCTATTTTCACAAGTTAAATAAGATCATTATTTATCTCACAGTTACACATCTATCAATAGAGTAAATAATTGATGAGTAATCTCTACGATCTTTAGTACATAAAATATTATGAAAGTATTCTTTAATTTCATGTTCAACATCTATTCTTTGGTCAACATATATCATTTTATTAAGAATTATTGTAATTTTGTTCTTACTTCTTCTGGTTTTTCTTTATAGAGTGAAAGTAGATCGTGTTTCTATCACCCAAAGTAAGCCATCTCACTCTAGAATTTTGTTTCCAACAAGTTTTATCTTGTTTCCATCTATGTTCCACCCTTTTAACAATGATATTTTATTCATCCCAATCTATAGGGGAGACAGAGTTAATCATGTTTTATAAAGCTTCTCGATATTTTTTTAGTTCTAACTTTTACTTCTTGCAAGATTTTAGCCCACAAAGTCAATTATCCAGTAAGATGTACGTTTTTACCAAATTTATAAATACCTTTTCTCTTAAATTATCCATCTCAAGCCAACTCCTAGTGATTAGGTAAATACATTCATTATTATTTAACCAATTCTTATCAAACATAAATATTTTTAGGAAGGTAATTTAATTAATTTCATTTATAACTAAAATCATTGAGTGATCTAATCCAACGGGGGGCAAAATAGCTTACCGACAAGCATAAGGAAACTGGTCATCCCAGTTCTCGTTAATACAACAACTAGCAGTGACTTGATTAATAAGTTCATAATTTTGTATTTTGTTAGACCATGTAAAGCTACATCCCTTAGGCTATAGGTATGATAGTTTAAGATAAACTTATTGAATCTATCCATGTTGCTTTTATTAGGTCGAGAACCACCAAATTTTTCATGGGAGTACCTATACATATTAAAGTCCCTTATGATGTTCCAAGTTAATAAAAATTTATACAACCACAAATTTTCTTAATAGCAAGATCTTCTTGGTTATCTTAAGTCGTATACATACATATATACATACATACATACATACATACATACATACATACATACATACATATATATATATATTTAAGTAGTGCAATATTCTTTGTTGTTCTCATCATTAATCAAGCAGTGTCTATAGTTTTATATGTGTTCTTAGAGTTTGATACTAATACTCATCTGAATTATTGGATGATATGGGATTGATTTGGTTCAATCTCGCAAAACCCTCCACCTTCTTGATATGTGTCTATCTTCAATAGTAGATTGAGGTTTCTCTTCACCATTACAGGAGGTCCATCGTGCTTTACAAATTATCTCATGCTTCAACTTCTCGCTCATTTTCTTTTGCCACGCTTGTCTTTTGATATAATTGACCTCCCTAAGCTTCTCACTTCCAAGACCCGTACTAGTATTCATCGCAGTTGTTGTCACAATCTCTGACTTTTCTAACGTGCGTTTAAGCTCCTTTGCATCATTGTTGGTCTCATCTTGTAGGTTAGGGTTATTTTCTTCTTTTGATTTGGGTTATAAAGTGAATGAGGGAGAATTTTTTTTCTTAATTATTGGATGGAAGACCACTTTAACTTTAATTGATAAGGTCTTTTCTACTTCTGTTTTTTTTATGGATCCACAGTGTCCTGATTTGTCCTGGCCCCATTTGTGATTAGGAGAGAAGAAGGCCATGTCAGTATTAATATTCCCAAAATATATTCTTATTTGGGTCGCGCTTTGAAAATCAATTAAATCCTCTACCCCTATACTTTTTTCCTTCTTCTCGTACACTCATTGAAACCGTCCTTATCAATAGTATTACTTTTTTTTCCTTTTTACATTCACCGAGTCAGTAGATTTAACCCTTCTTTTGACTCGGTTTTTTAAGCTTCCTTCTTCTTGTCATTCATGTCGTGAATATGAACGACGATTCCTTAACCTCTAGCTTCTCGAAGTCTCTTTCTGTACCGTGTATCTACTTACCCAATCTCCTCCTTAAATTCTTCGTATTGTTCCAATCCTCTTCCATAGGGATAATTAGGCCAAGTATACAACAAAATGCCCCTAATATTTCATATTTAAGCATTCTAGTTAAGCCTCTATTTTCATTGATATTGAATAATGGTGTCGACTAGGGTGTGATAAAAATAAGATAAATATAAGTGCAAATAATCACCCTAGCCTAGCACGGTTTTGCAAGTAGACAAATCGTATGCAAGTTTTAATAAATAAGTAAGATTCGTTCCGCAGAGACTACGAAGGTTAGGGGAATCTTATGCAATAATCAAGTACAAATATAAAAAGCTAGAACAAATAAAACACAGAAAAGTAAAAGACAAATAGATTTTTATTTGGTTTTCAATTAACTAAATCAAATGAATAAAGTAAAGACAGAAATTTAAATGCAAGAGAAGAAGTTAGTATGAGAGTTTAGCTTGAGTAAATAGCATGTAATCCCCATTAGTTTTGCCGTTCTAAACATGTAAGGGTGAATTATGTAGTATTTCAATAATCGGTTCCAATTGCGCTAGGGTTTACCTGTGTCAATAAGGAGTCCTAAGCAAACTGAACCTGCAATTGGTTAAATAGCAATACACTAAACCATGGTGATTATCTAGTTAGGTTGATTTGTCAGATCTAAACCGTACACTAGACGTTATGTGCTAAACTTGTAATTAAAAACAGTTGTAAATGATGACCTAACTACTAGATGGTAACTCTATATGGTTGCGATCCACAAGAACACAGAATATAAATCCAAACACATAAGCAGAGAATAAAAACAATAATTCAATTTAAAACACAGAATTCCCAAATTAGATAGATGTCAATCAAAACCAGGGTTCATACATATATGCTAAAACTCAAGCTAATGGAAATTTAGTTCATACTAATGGAAGAAAAGAAAGAAATTACAGATTCAAAGGTTGAAGAAGACATTGTTGATGAACAGCTCCTTCCAAACTTCTTTTCTTGTGTTGTAAGCTTCCTCTTGGCTTAGGGTTTCACCAAGGATGATTTTCTAATGTTAAGAGGCTGTATTTCTAGTGTATAGGTTGACCTAATCGTTTTCTTGAAGGAAAAGGTAAATATTGGACTCCTAGCCCAACTCAAATTCGTAGCCAAAAACATGGAATCAGTCCCGTTTTTGGTTTGGTTCTAACAGCTTCAATACTTATCCGATTGACGCGTATGAGTAGTCGAAATTCATCGTCTCGGAAAGATCTTTAACTTTGCTCTTGAACGGTTTTCCAAATTCCTCACCGATTTTGATATATAAGCTGATTTGTGGTCGTAGGTGCTGGAATTCAGATTTAAGACAGCTTTTCCTTTTCCATGTTTTTAGCTTTTGTTTCCTTATCTTCAATTTCCATGTTTATCTTCTTTCCTTTAGCTCTTGGAACCAACTTGGACTCTAATTAATTACCCTATATCTCTAAAGCTTCATACTAAATAAATAATTAAACCCAATATGCTCTAAAAATAATAAATTATTAATTCAAGACACAAAATAGGAAAATGTACTAAATCATGAGAAAATCGACCTATACACTAATAAATACACCTAAAATGATGTCTCCAACTACTAATAAATCATCACAAATGGGGAGACATCAAATAAGTAGACAATACTTAGTAGTTGGAATATATCCCACTCGATTCGAGCCTTGACATAACTGTATTCTTTGAATGTAACTACCAGAGGGAGTTGAATTTCCAGTACTTCACCCAAATGGCTCGCAATCTATAACGCATTATATTCGATGATATAGTTACCCAGTAAGCCATGAATCTGAACCCATACAATAGTTTTGTTCTAATCTTCTCTCACCTTTTTGCTTTTTTGGCCAAATTCCAAGGTTTTTTCTTGAGAATAGGCTAATGATCTTGTTTGTTGGAGCAGGTGATAAGTCAGGAGCTGAAGCCATGTTTGGACATTGTTTTGTTCCTTTAGACATTTAAATATTCTATATAATCATTTACTTGGAAATCAGAAGATGTTATTGTGTTTTTTCTAAATATTGGAGTTGTTGCTATAATTGAGTAAGGAGTACTACACTTGCCTTATATTTGGGTAAAACAGGGACTAACTATTATTGCAATTTATACTAAAAAAAATCAAACATTCCAAAAATTATTGATTTAATTGTGTGTGTTATATTAAATTAAAATGTACATATGAGTCAAGAAGAATATATAAAATGCCCCTATAGGATAGTATACTTTTCATATTTAAGGAACACAAGGACTATTACTGCAGATTTCCTAAAGGATATTAACATCCTGAGCATTAACGTTAGAGTTGTTTGTGTGTTATTTTAATTGAATTATACCATGAGTTAAGAAAGATGCATAAAATTCCCCTCCGTGATTGTATATACGAGTTATTTTTTGGTAACACTAGGATTAGTAGTGCAAATTCTCCTGAAAAATTTAATCATTCTAAACATAAACAATAGTGTTGTCTGTGTGTTATATTAGATGAAATATACCCACGAGTTATGAAAGATGCATAAAAGTTCCTTTGTATCATATAGTATGTTTGCTTTATTTTTATTAACACAAAAACTAATAGTTCAAGATAATTATCCTAAAAACTGAACACTCATAAAACTAATTATAGAGTTGTGTGTGTGTCTTATTAAATAAAATATACCCATGGTAAAAGAAAGATGTTTAAATTCCCATCTACGATATTATATTCACCTTATATTTTGGTAACACGTTGCATATCGAGAATTTTTTATTATAAAATTTAAACACCCTGAGCATTAACGATAGAGTTGGCCATGCATCCTTTTAAATAAAATATACCCATGAATCAAGAAAGATGGGTAAAATGACCTTCAAGATAGTGTGTTCTCCATATTTTTGGGTAGTAAATGGATTAATAGTGCAAAATAAAGTTAGTGATGGTGATCCTCCAGTTGTATTTTCTCTAGGTGCTGGATCACTGGAATGTATACTCATACTCTATCACACGAAATACTAGTGTCATATCTAGGTTGAGGGAAGAATTAAGCAAAGACCGTTGGAATTATTAAATTAAATATGATTAAGTGGAAAAGACTATTCGTGTGTTAGTAGTCTCACACTAAAAGTTTAGAAGGAAATGATTGTAATTACTAAAAAGTAAAGAGTTTTATATTATTAATCTAAGACTTAGTGGGGAAAACTTTTTATTCCACGTTGAAAATGGAGAAGAAAATAAATGAAAAACGTCTAAGACTTAATGACGACATGATGACTCTTTATTTCAAATTAATTGCTCCTTAATT
The DNA here is from genome assembly GCA_029959085.1 of Nemophila menziesii. Lineage (NCBI taxonomy): Eukaryota > Viridiplantae > Streptophyta > Magnoliopsida > Boraginales > Hydrophyllaceae > Nemophila > Nemophila menziesii. The sequence continues at coordinate 34,125,385 of JARWIR010000008.1, forward strand.
TAGTTGTTACCGGAGTTACTACAATAGCTTGGTCAAGAAAAACGTCTATATTATTCACCTACCATTAATATGCATTAATGATCATTAATCACCCGCTATTAATGTGAAACTTTAATTTGGTTGTTATGGGAGTTACAATATCTTGGTAACAAAAAACGTATGTATTAATCACCGACCATTAATGCGCATTTATAACAAGCTATTAAATATGACGTTTTTTGTCTTACCATTTTTTCGATAAATATAATAAGGTCAGTCCTTAAGAAGCCAAGCAAGTCGTGGCCTCCCCATTCATATAATTTTTGATCCCGTAATTGTTTATATATAAAACATATAAGCTATTGCACAAGGTTTTTTCTTCTTAAAGAGCCCAACTTTAATTTATTAGTCTGGCCCCAAAAAAATAAATGAATACATCAACTGTCTATGCTAATAATGCCTCTTTGTTTGTTTTAAAAAATGATTAATTAAATTAAAACTTGATGAAACGTGAGAAGAGGTGGCACCTCACTTTAAAAAATGAGCCAATTGTTGATTGATGCCTATTAAAAAACTTATTTAGAAAAAGGTGCCTAGGAAAAAATATTTATTGAAAACAGCCCCATCCCAAAATTACCCTTATAATTAACAATTAAAAAATAAGAAAAAAAACTAATAATCACACGCGCGCGTCCGTGAATTTTTTTTTAAAATCGTCATAACTAATTCAAAAAAAATCAAAAAAATAAAAAAAAATTATATTTGGATAAATCAAATTAATATTTACGTCTATGATTTTTTTCGGAATTTTCGGAATTTTTTGATTTTTTTGATTTTTTTTAATTTTTTTTTTCGCAGACACGAAATTACATGTTTTAAACATGGAATTCCATGTTTTAAACATGGAATTTCATGTTTATTTCACGGTTTAAAACATGGAATTCCATGTTTAAAACATGAAATTCCATGTTTAAAACATGAAAATCCGTGTCTGCGAAAAAAAAATAAAAAAATTCAAAAAAAATCAAAAAAATTCATAGACGTAAATATTAATATTATTTGTGGTGGTGGTGGTGGTGGTGGTGGAGGAGGAAAAAGAAATACCCTATTATTTGTTTAATATTTAAAAATTAATATTGTATTAAAATAAAATAATATATTTAATAATAAGGGTAGTAAAGGTATAGAAAATATAAAGGGGATGTTTTCTATAAATAATTACTTCATGAGGCATTTTTTTATAAATAAGATTATTGAAGGCACAAAAAAACAATTAGAGAGTTTTATGAGGATGTTTTCCACAATAACCCCTTAAAAAATAAGGTAGCGCTATTTAGTATATAAAGAAAAAAAATATTACTTTTAAAATATAAACATAGCCACTGCTAAAGCCCAAAAAACCATATTCATCGCCTCGCCCCAAACTTCATATCCATCGGCGATCGATCAATCCATATCGTAATTAAAATGTTCTTTTATTGTTTAGCAAGAACGTGTTTTTGAGTAATTTCATTAATCTGAAAATCTTTTCGGACTAATGGGTGTTTGAGTAATCCAGCAAACAAGTGGTATTTTTGTGTACGAATTTTTTTTTTTTAATCTTGCACATTGTTCATATAGATTCTTTTGAATTTGTAGAAAAGGACTTGTAATTATCAATAATTTCTTTGTTGAATATGCAGGATTCCCCTGTATTTAATTATCTTAACAGTCTTTCTCCAATAAAGCCTGTTAAATCCGTCCACTCACACAGACGTTTAATCCTCTCAATTTTGCAATAATTCCTTCTGTTTTCACTTCACCTCATGTTATCTCCTTAAAAGACTCAAGGTTCCTCAGAAGGTATATTTTCGATATTTATTACAATTATTTATTAACAGTCCCTGACACATCATTTATCAATTTCAGACATCAACTTGGTGATCCATCAATACTTGAGTTTGCTTTTGATAATGTAACCAGAGATGATAACTAATGAAGGAATTGTAGAGTCTACTAAGCATCACTAAACTATTAATGAAGCATCACCAAACCTTTCTGTAGTAAGGAAGACTGATACAGATGGGAATGTAATTAATGATCGCATCTGTTTTTGTTATAATTTAAACCATGAACACAATGTAGATGGGAATGTAATTAATGATTATTGATATCCACTTCTTTAAATCAACATTCTCTTGTTCCCCACTTGCTTTTACTACTTCTCTAGTCTTCAGTGTTTAGAATATGTGTTTCCACTTTAATCCTATTATTTTTTGACTAAATATAAAGGTTAATTGCATTCTTGGTCCCTGTGTTATTCATAGTAGTGCATGTGTTATTGCATGCTTCCGTCTTGGAGTAATTTTATGGTTAATTGCAACAGTGTGCTTTACCTTCTGATTTGTTATGCAGTTTTTGGTTTTTCTTCTTATTCACATCTTGGAGTCCACTTGGACTCAATACAATTCAATAGAATTAAACTTGAACTACTTGATTTAGTTATTGGAAGCGTATACAAGAGAAAGATGAAATTAATTAGCTTAGAATAGCTTATATAACCATGCATAAATAATCACCTACAAAACAACCTAGTCGTGAAAATACCAAAGAAAGAAAAAACAAAATACAAAATCAGTTTTTCTTCATATCGTTGCAACAATTATCGTTTTTAACTCTCCAATATTTAAAAATAAAATAAAATTTAAAACTTCCATAAACAAACCCTCTCATGAAAACTCCCCTTCAAATCTGACATCTTATTCAAATCTTCAAATTGCATAAATAATCACCGCCAACGATCTTTTACATTAATCAATAATTTTATAGTGTCCACCGTCAATCTTCCTTACTGCAACTCCGCCATCTTCTTCGAACTCTATAAGCAATGCCATCCTTGATAATCTCTGACACATCTAAATTACACGACTCTATAAAACATTTCTGTAATTTCGCAATGTCACATTTGTTCTCAAGAAACATGCTAAAAACGAAGAATTATATATAAGATATTGAGGGGCATATATTGCAAAGTATACAAAACAATTTACCTTTCAAGTATATTGGTTTTGCAAGCTTTTGCTAAATTTTCTTTGTTCAGGCTAAATTAAAAGTTATTGAAGGACATTCAACCGCACAAAAGACATTTAACCGCACAAGACTGTACCGTTAAAAGCTTGCCTTTGCACTCCTGTAGGTCTCAAAAAAGACCTAAGTGTATATAATGATCACAAACTTCTACTCACTGATTCAGAAGGATTACCATATGACGTGTAGCCTGCTCTAAAATAAACAAAAGATACTGGTTCACTATCTCTGCAATTGAAAAGTTATTGTAGAAAAAATATTACAAAGTTGAAACATTAAAACTGCATTTCATAATTTATGCATACACAATCAGTAACTTAAGTTCATAATCAAATTATATCAAATAAAAATCTTGTAGGTCAGGAATTAAACTGGTTTTGGCTAAATCTGCAATGAGATAGCAATGGTTGAGACAATTAGAGCAAAAGCTTGGAGTTCTGAGATGGACGGCTCAAAGTTAACAAAATACTAATCCTCTTTTTTTTTCTACGGAGAATATCTCTTTATTACCTTGAAAACATCACCAGAATAAAATGAAGAAATTATTAAGTAGTATATAACTCCAATCTGTTTCCGTAAATCCTCAAATTGAAGCTACAATCAGCAATAAGTTGAATCAGCTGCCAATTTGAAGCTAGCATTATAAATTTGATGCATAGTGTTCTACGTAAAAAACAATATTAGATCGGGGTGAAGGAGGAAACCTTGAGAACACTATAAAGGTGAGCCTAGGCTTCGTATACTCCCTTACTATCCTCTTGTTTCTTCAGCTTTATGTGTCATGAATGTTTGAGTCCAAACTATAACATCCTGAACATCACAAATTAACACATTACAACAATCATCCAACTGAAATTAAAAAAAAGTAAAACACATATTTACCTTCCTTGGATGGAGAACACCAATTACTTTCTGGAGATAAGACAATTGATCATCAACTTTTGTGTACGGACAGTGATATTCTTGTCCGGCATTTTTTTTAATCTCAAAATGCAGTGATGAGACAGGGAGAGACGCACTCAAAACCCTCTAATTTCTTTTTGTTAACTTCTATAATGTACGTTCGTGATAATACTAAACATATATCCTGGTCAATCAGGGGTTAACCTAATTAGAATATATAGTGAGGTTTATGGTTAACGATCTGGTGAAACCAATTTCTAAAATTGAAAAAATGGAGACTGGTGACGGATGAAGAATGAGGGAAAAAGAGTATTATGTTTTGTTAGTTTTTCTCTTTTATTTCTTTGAAAGGCGGCCGAGTGATGTCAGGGACCATGAATGCTTGGGGTAGATAGATGGTACAGGTGAAGTTCTTCAGCTTTTTTTTTTCTTTTAAATATGTTTTGTTTTTGGTTGATTTTTCTTTATATACTAAATAGTGCTACCTCACTTTTTAAAGTGAGGTGCCACCTCTCCTCCCGTTTCCTCTATATATATATATATATATATATATATATATATATATATATATATATATATATATATATATATATATATACTAGGTTTTGCCCGTGTCCGGGGGCACTATATAAAGACCGGTTGATTATTTAATTATCAAAGGAACATTATGAGTCTTTACGTAAATTTACAGTATTATAATTTAGTAAAATTAAACACAATAGAAATTGATTTTAACAACCCTCTTTATCGACTGTGTTTTAATACGTAAAATAAAGTCCAACGTCCCAAATATAACCCTCTTCTCTCTCTCTCTCTCTCTCTCTCTCTCTCTCTCTCTCTCTCTCTCTCTCTCTCTCTCTCTTCCACTGTAACTCAATTGTCGTTGCTCACCGGTCTTGCATCACCAGGTACCGAAGACACTTCAATGTTATAAGATAATTTATTCTTCTTAACAAATTGTAAAGAAATTAACTAAATTTCAACTTTAGTTATTGTAATGTCTACAATTACTTGCTAACTAAGGTCACTAATTTTTTGATGTCTAAATGTATTAAAGCATTTAGGGCTTCGGTTAAATTAAGCAAACTCTGTAAATTCAGTTCAGGATTAGTCATTTTTTACTTGTTTGTCTCTGTATTTGTATGCTACATTCTATCAGTTTGGTTGTTGTTAGTGCCTTATTTGTAGTGGTAATTGGTTAAAATATTGAGTTAATTGAACTATACGTACACTACATATATATTTTTAAATAAACAATTTATCCATATATATTATAAGCTAAATATCTATAAATCAGTAATTGCTAGTTAGAGTTAGTGGAGATCATTGGGAAGGCCAAATAGCTGGTGGTGATTTCGCAGGTTCAATGGTTTACTATTTGTGTAACATCAAGCATCAACACTTGAGGGCCACTTGAGAGTAATACCTTGTTACTTCTATTTTCATTACTCATATTCTCCTTTAATATGCAATTGTTAAAGTAATCTCATGATTTTAAACCTTAGTTACTTCAGTGTACTATACTGATGAATCAAAATTATGAATGATCTAAATTATTCCAAAAATAACAACGACATAAGGTAGATTTCTTATTTTAATTGTATCTTTGGTTCCTGATTAATTACTTTGTTATGTATCAAGAAATGTAGATTAATATGAGATTTCATTTGAGCTAAATTTTGGAATATAATTTATACGCCTGAGTAAACATTGAAATCACAATTCTTAATATTGGATGAGTAATAAATACAAATCTGAAAAATATAACATTTATGATAGGAAATACCAAAATCTAATAAAAAAATTACACATATATTCGCACTTCAAAACTGTAGAAAAATTTATAAAACATCCATAAACTACTATAATGATTATTCAACACATTCACATTAATTCAATTTCATGGCTCCCACAATTATTTCTTTTGTTTCTATAGGCACCTTGGAAACATTAATTATACGATTACAATATCTGTTAAGAAAATCTCAAGAACACAATAGGTGAAACTAATAGTATGATTAGCTTTGTTGTAAACTCTTAAATAATATATTCAATTATGAAACTTGAACATTCTCATTGTCTTGGTTGGATCATCTGAGTACAATTTCAGTTTCTCTTCCAAAGGTACAACTGTTGCAATTCACATAAATTGCAAACTATAATCTAATGATAATAATGATAAGGTAGGAGATATATTACCTGGAACAACCTATTATTAACCATTATATACTCATCGCACTATTCAAACAACAAAATACTAAAATTTTGCAAGAAGGTCCTTGATTTTTTTTCATTAAAAATTCAACAAAAAATTTCTTCCAAAAATTTCATAAAAATTCTCAGACTAAACTTCATAGTCAAAGCGGAAGTTGTGAACTCAAACTCCATAACAGAACAACAACTACATCAACGCCTCCGAGAAGTGAGAACCTTTGATGAATCAAAAATCGGTGTCAAAGGTGTAGTAGATTGGGGAGTCAAAAATCGTCCACGAATACCCTTTCCCGGTGCATTCTGGCCTGGAAACCGATCCCGATCTCAAAACCAAAATACTGGTCATCGACTTTTCTTCTCCATGGTTGATCATCGTCGATTAAATCCGACGAAAACAACCTTAGTAATTACAAAAATAATGGCTTTCTTAAACTTGAAGGGCTTTCTTAGATGTTACCTTGATCATCGTGTGTAAAGTAATGGCTTTTTTCATTGAGACATTTGATAGAACACCTAGAAAACAGAAAAATCACATTTTGTCTCTTAAAATTCATTAAAAACCTTTCTCCTTTTGTGTAACTGGATTAAAAAATGTTCAAACATAAACTTCTATAAAATAAGAGGTGAAGGAGTTTTGTTTGTGAAAGTGTTATGAGATGGAGATGTTGGTTATAGAAAAAATAGTGGTTAAGAAAAATAGTGGAGATAGTGGGTTACAAAGATGTAGTGGAGTGTATGGTTTTTCGACATATGTCAAGATCTTAACTCTTAGAGCGTCCATATATTTTTTATTCTAGGACGATCTAGACCGTTGTTTGACTTTTGAATTGTCCCATATAATATATATATATATATATATATATATATATATATATATATATATATATATATATATATATATAAAAAAAAAATTCATCAAAAAAGAGAAAGAAACATTCAAAGAAAACTAGACTCTTATTTAACAAATTTTTATAAGGTATTAATTAAAAATAATCTATTGAAAAATTTATTTGTTAAAAATAATCTTTAATAAAATTATTTATTAAAATCATCCTTGAAAAAAATTCCTTATATAATATTTTAATTATTTTATTATTTATCATTTAACTTTAACCACTCTATTACTACCACCACTACTATATTGCCACCACCACAATTATCACAACAACCACCACCACAACCATAACCACCACCACCACCACCACCACAACAACAACCATCACCTGCTACAAATTTTATCACACGTGTACGTCCGGGTAATTTAAAAAAAAAATTAATTAATTTTAAAAAGATAAAAAAATTGATTTTTGATTGAAGCAAATTAATAGCAACTTCTATGATAGTTTTTTTGAATTTTTTTGAACTTTTTTGGCAAACATGAAATTTATTCTTTCGAATAATAAATTTACTGTTCCAAACAATGAATTTTTTTTTCGAACAAGTAATTCATTGTTCTAAACAAGGAATTCATTCTTATAAATATCGCACCTATTTCTCATATATGAATTTTATTGTTTGGAATAAAAAATTCATTTTTCTAAATAAAAGATTTTATTGTCAAAAACAAAAAAACACTGTTTCAAACAATGAAATTTTTGTTTAGAGCAACGAACTTCATGTCTGCGAAAAAAATTCAAAAAAATCATAGACGTAAATATTAATTTGCCTAGTCCAAAAATACAAATTTTTTTATTTTTCTGATTTTTTAGCATTAGTCATGTTTTTTTTTAATTTTTACGAACACACGCGTGTTATAAAATTAGTTGTTGTTGTTAGTGGTGGTGGTGGCTGTAGCGGTGGTCGAAATATTTTACATGGTGGTGGTGGTAGTGGTTATAGTGGTGGTTGTAACGGTGGTGGTGTGGTGATGGTAATGGTGTTGGAGGTACCCATTATTTGTTTAATATTAAAAAATATAATTTTTTTAAAATAGAATAACATATTTAATAATAAAGGTAGTATATATATAAAAAGATAGAGGGGTTGTTTTCTACAAATGTTTATTTCAATTGACATTTTTTTTGTTTCTTTTGACAATTATGTAGTTTCATTAGGTTTTTTTTTGTTAGCAAAAACCCTTTTTTTTTAATTTAAATTGTAATTTTTTATAGGGTCCTTTTTTTAGAGCTTGTTTTAGGTCTCTAAAATGTCAAGACTGGCCCTGTATAAATGGACCATAATCTACTTGTAATTTAGAGAGGATAAAGGTAGAAAATTCAAAAGAATTGAATACTCTCTTCTCCAATTAGACAAATCGCTTCGACATAAATATTAGATTAATAGAGTGATACAATTGTTAGAAATACCGGTATTCTCATAATATCTTTTTTAACGCTGCACTTTTCGTGTATTCGTATTTAGATTATCTTCTGAATGTTTTCGCGTAAGTTCTTTTTTCCAATTTATGGTAATATTTGTAGTATTACGATTTTCAAGATACATTTATGTGCTTGTTTACATCTTTTATAATAGTTTCTATATTATACTTTTTGGATTATATTTATATGAAATTAAATTTTTATTGTTTCAGTGATATTGTTAGTTTTTTTAAAAAAAAAAAAAAAACACAAAAGAAATACTATTATTGAAGACCAAGATATTAGAGTTATAATTTTTAACTACTTATTGTTTCTTTATGTATCTATTGAATGGGACCGACCCACAAGCATTGAAGTTGAATTTATGCTTCATAGACGTGTTTATAAAGCTGTAAATCAATGGGTATATACTAAATTTCAAAAATTTGTATTTTCGTTTATATAACTAAGAATAGGGTCACAATTCTAACCTTCTTTTTCCTTATCTCACTGACAGGCAAAAGTATGAAATTAAGCATTTCTTCTAAGATATAGATGGGATAGTAGGTTATATGAAAAAAAAAGTACTAAAAAAAATCTAAAATGCATTCTATTCAAAATAGTTTTTTGATGATATGGAACCTTGGAACATAAGTAGTCTTTGTGAAGAACATAATTCCCTCATGTAGACACAACCTGGTTTCTCGATTAATCAACGTTCAGAATATTATCAAGGCTGAATTCACATTAAATTTGGAAGACTCGAGCCTAATCTACCGCTCTGGATCTCGTGATGATTGATGTGGTAGCACAATAAACATCTTCCACTCACTACAATATTGGCTGTCTTTTGCGATAACCCGTACCCTCGCGAAAGACGTCGTGAAAAACCATAATTAACTTTAGCTAGGACATGTCCTCGCTAAAGGTTCCTCGCTAAAAATTCGTCGCGAAAGACTCAAACTCGCGATGACATCTGCGCGTCGTCGCGTGAGCTACCTTATCTATTGCGAGAACCCCATGTCATCGCTAAAGATAACATCATTTGCGACGGAGGAGTCCTCGCAAAAGACTTGGTTAGCTGCGAGGACAATGTCCTCGCCTTTACTATCCATATCTTTAGCGAGGACTTTGGCTATTATTTTAGCGAGGAAAATGTCCTCGCTAAAGTGATTTTTGTTTTTTTTGTTTTTTTTAATTTATTTAATTGTTTTTTTGTGTTTTTCTTTTTTTAATTAGTTTTATGTTGTTTATAGAATAATCTCGAATTATATAAGAAACAAGAACGGATTATAAAACCGAAAATTGAATTATATAATGGACAAGAATAGATGATTAAAAAGTCAACAGTCAAACCATCAGTCAACAAATAGTCAAACATCATAAAAATTCATCGAAAGTCAAATAATACAAACTAAATAGACAAAAACAGAATAGACTAGGGATTAGATAAATCTTCTTGATCGCCTTCTTCTTCATCTTCAGCGGAACTATAACCCTGGTCCATAAGCTGGAGTGGCTGTCCGGGCGGAGCAGTATGAGGATCAGAATGAGTGGCTCTGGAGGTACCAGCAACATGAGGAACACCAGAAGAAGTGTCGGATTGAGGGACAACTGTTTCAAATCCATGTTCGGCTCATCATCGATTAAGTAACGAGATGGCCCAACTCATCCGTGCGTCTATCGCCTCCTTCGTGGGTTGGGTACTAGCTATGGAGGTCGAGGATAGAGACAGGTTGTCTGGCACAGGGTCCTTACCTATGGAGACAAGGAACTCGTTAAGCGTGATAATCATCCACTTGTAGTCCCTCAACATCCTCTCGCTGACCGGATCAGAAGTATTAGTAGTAGTCCTCTTCTCCGGAAGCGGGTGTCCAACTCTCGGGACCCAGTAGTGGGCCCTTCTCCCAACCCTAGGTGCGCTGGCTCCATGACTGCATCAACTTGTTCTTGTTGCGTTAAGGATGGTATACATGATAAATCGCCACTCTGACTCTGCGATTCCCGCACTTTGTTTTCCAGAATTTCTTTCAGCGCGTCCTGTACAATAAATAAAATATAATTTGTAAGTATGTTAAAAGACCACCTTTAGCGAGGACATACCTGTCGTCGCTAGAGATAAGCACCTTTTGCGAAGACACGCAACGACTAGTTCGTTTTTTTATTATTTTCCTTCGCGTAAAAAAGGTGCAACTTATAGGCGACGATTTTGTCCTCGCAAAAGATTGTCCTCGCTAAAGATCCTATCTCTAGCGACGACCCGTGGGTCATCGCTAAAGGTTTTGTCGCGGGTGATAGGATATGTAGTAGTGATTGGAGTTAGAGTTAAAGTTTGATTATTCTCTTGCAAGAAAGTATCCCAAAAGTGTGCAAGTTTAGTTTTCAAGAATGTTATCACTAAAAAAATTCACATGTTTGTGTTTTTTACTTCAGTTAGTTCAATGCACAAGAGGTCACATGCCATCTCTAACTCTCTTGACATAATCCATATAATAAAAAGCCTTCACCAAGCAAGCAAAACTCACCATCCTATAAAAAATGTATCGATAGATGATTTAGTTTACCTCATTAGCTGAAGGATGGAACGATGTAGACTGGATACTTCAACATATTTGGATATTTCGCATAACACAGGGACTAATGGTACAATTTACTCGTTAATTTATTCTGTTGAAACTCTCCTAATTATATCATTATTCCTTAATTATATATTAATTTGGTGGTATATGTCATTACTCCTTAATTATATACAAAAACTACTTTGGTGGCTTAACTTAAATACGGGCTCTCTAGATAGAGGAATTGGCTAAAAATTGAGAAGTGAATTCGCAACCTTTTAACTAATAAAGCCACGACATGGTAAATATACTTGATTTTCTAATTTTATTTATTCCACAAATATCATGAAGAAGGCACGTAAAATTGCCAATAACTGTTATTCTACTTTTAATAAACAATATATAATAAATCATAAATAACAATATGTTTTTCGATCAGAAGGTGAAAAGACAAGAGAATTAACAAAGAGATGTAGTAATAGAAGATTATAGATGGCTGGTGGGGGCAAATGTGTGATAAATAAACATAGAAATAAGATATTAATAAAGGACACATACCCTTGACTACCACGAGAGACTTTTTTTTTTGTCAAACCATAATATATAAAGGTAAATAAAAGTACAAACACATCAACCAATGCCAGCGGCAATGGAGTCCAAACCAATCAAAAGGGCTAATTGGGGAGGAGGACACACCCTCCAATCACCAAACATGTTGCCAAGAAGCTTATGTTTGGTGACCCAATCAGCCACCCTATTACTCCTGCGATAAACAAGAGAAAAGGAAGGAGCACAAAGCTCAGAAGTACCATAAATGGATCTAAAAATATTACAACAATCAAAAAAAGTGTTTGGGGAAGAAGAAATCAGAGGCTTGATAATAGTAGAGCAGTCATTCTCTATTATAACCGAGCCTGGAGGGAATTCCGTTGCTTTCTCACAACCCCATAGCACTCCCAAAGCTTCAGCTTCACTAGCATGATTAACTTCAACAAACTTAGCATCATAATCCACCATATTGCCAAAAGAGTCCCTGATCACGTAGGCAATAGTACAATTATTATTATTTTTAGTTTTTTGATCTTTAATAATCAAGTTTTTATTCAAGTTTACATTATTAACAGTAGAGTGAATATGATTTTCCTCTTTTTCCTTCAACTCAAAAGAATTTGCATTATTAGGAATAATATTAGCTACCTTATATTCATTCCAATGTTTAGTAGCCATTTGTAAGGTAAAGAGAGGATCAGGGATTTCATTATTAAAAAAAAATTGTTTCTCCCTTTCCAAATCTGCCAACACATATAACAGACAAACTCAATGTTATAATTACCTTCTTGTTTCAGAGAATCATTCATAAAAATGAGCCAATCTCCAATTTTAGCTGTGCTATTATTTTTGGTTTTAAGACTAAGCTGAGTACTGAACCAGACAGCTTTGGCCCAAGGACAGGCAAAAAGTAAATGTTCAATGCTTTCATCCTCTGAATTACAAAGCTTACATGTCTTACTTTTAGTACATTTTCTAATGTAGAGATTTTTTTCAGTAGAAAGTTTGTCCTTAACACATTTATAAACAAAATTCTTAACTTTATTAGAACAATTCATTCCCCAAATTAACTTCCAAGTATTCTTGTTATAATTATAAGAAGAGGAAGGCTTGTTACTCATCAATTCTTTTGTTTCTAAATCTTTCTGATCCTTTATCATGGCATAAGCTATTTTAACCGGGTAGTCCCCATCTTTTGATTTAGTCCAGATGGAGAAGTCTGGACAATCAAAGAGGGGAATTTTCATGTCAAGTATTGTATTAGCAACCTTTGTATCAAATTGTTCTTTAACATATTCCTCATTCCATGACATGTTATCAGTATTATAAAATTCTTTGACTAATGCTATAGAACTATTCTTAGGTTTAATAACATTATTTGATTTATTAATCCAAATATTCTTTTGGACATTTATGTCCAAACCATTGCCTAATTTGAACATGAGGTTATTTTCAAAACTTTCCTTCCTTCTAAAATACCTCTCCAACCAGGGGAGGGGTAAGCTCCTATTTTCGCATTTATAAAGGAGTTTTGCGCAAAGTATTTGCCTTTGTATATTCTCGCAAGAAGAGAATCTGGATTATGGTAAATGTACCAAGCTTGTTTGCCAAGCAAGGCTTGGTTCATGATATTGAGGTTCCTGAAACCCAAGCCTTCTTTAAATTTAGATTTACATAAAGTGTCCCAATTTATAAAATGGATACCTTTTTTATTATTCTTACCCCACCAAAAGTTTCTTATAATACCATCAATTTTGTTACAGATATTTTTAGGAAGAAGAAAGCAAGACATAAGATAATTAGGCAAACTTTGGAGAACAACTTTGATTAAAACATCTTTACCTGCCTCAGATAAAAACATAGTTTGCCAATTATCAATCTTTTTTAAAATTCTAGTTATGATCCATTCAAAGTCTTTGGTTTTAGTTCTATTCCAATCAGTAGGAATTCCCAAATAAGAACTTAAAGATTCCACATGAGGCATTTTTAACTGATGAGAGATAATGTATTTAAGATAAGCTGGTGTATTGCTACTGAACAAAACCCCACATTTATCTAAATTAAGACACAGACCAGTAGCTCTGCTAAATTTTCCCATGATATTGTTAAATGCTAATACATCACTAGCATTAGCTTTTAAGAAAAATATACTGTCATCTGCAAAGAGCAGATGAGAGATTAAAGGGCAATTCTTACCAATTTTAAAACTCTCTAGCTTTTTATTATCAATACTATCTTTAACTAGTAAGTTGAGCATTTGGGTTACAATACAAAAGAGAAAAGGGGACAGAGGATCCCCTTGTCTCAATCCTCTGGAAGGTTTGGATATTTTAAAGTCCTTACCATTTATAAGAATAGAGTATGTGACAGTAGATACACAATTTATAATTCTATCTACCCACTTCAGGTGAAAACCCAATTTAATTAATAATTCTTCAAGAAATTCCCATTCTATAAACTCATAAGCTTTTTTTACATCACCTTTAATAGCCATCAGGTATATTTTTGTATCCTTTTTCCTTTTTATATGTGTAATGATTTCATGTGATATAAGGATATTCTCTTGAATATTCCTGTTAGGGATAAATCCAGATTGGTTTTCATCCACAACAAGAGGCATAAGAGGTCTTAATCTATTAACTAAAACTCTTGATATTATTTTATAAATGAAATTAGTACAACTTATAGGTCTATACTGACTAACCTCAGAAGGACTAGCTATTTTAGGTATGAGAGCTATGAAAGTTTGATTAATAGTCTCAAGAGAACCTTTGTTACACCAAAAATCGTTTATTATTCTCATAACATCCAGTTTTATTATTTCCCAATAAGTTGTATAAAATAGCCCAGTGTAACCATCAGGTCCAGGAGACTTTTTCAAACCCACGAGAGACTAACTTCAAGTATTACAGACTGTTTTCAAGTTTAGTTAGTAAGTAAAGTTGGTTCGTAAAGATTTAATCTGTTAGATCTACTTGTGTATATAGAGAAATGCAGAGATATTATTTGTTTGATAAAAAAACGATAAAAGAAAAAAATATTTATTTGGTTTTCATATTTAAAAGATAATAATGCAAATAAATAATATAACAAATAATAGAGATGAGAAATATAGCTTAGGATTGCTAGTATGCACTTATCCTTCTAATCAATATTCTAGATAAAAGGGGTGAATTGAGCTCTGTAAATAGTCATGTTTTTATATTCCTCTTACCCTCTTCCAGGTAGACTTAGGTGGTGGTGGTCCTTTGTGTGTTCTAAATAAATGCAAATAATAATCGAACCACAACCGCAAGTGTACGGTTGTCCCAAGTAGTAATTCTGATAATCAGATTCGTTCCAAGGACGGATGGTTGATCACAATGTCTATGCAAATAGTGATTGATGCACTTATGAAAATAAAAGAGGATAATTTGTTTGTTTTGGTTTTGTGATTTATTACTAAATAAATGAAAGACAAAATAATAATGCAAGTAAAAAGCTAAAACGCAAGTAAAATGAGTGAAAACGCAAGTATGAGCAAGTAGCACTTGAGAGACGCAAGGGTTTTCCTAACTATCATTCATTTCATACATTGTTTAAGGGTCAAATTTGTAAATTGGTATTGGTCGGGATTCTATAATCTCCTTACCCCCGTCAGGGTGGACTAAGGAGCAACTATCAAATGCTACAAACCCCGTCAGGGCGATTATAGTCCACTCTCAAGTGTTAAAATGTTCATTACCCAATAGGCCATAGGTTTAATTAAGCTCGTCAGAGTCAATAATTTCTAACCTACATTCATTAACTAGTTCGGTACCTAAACCCCCCGTCAAGGTGATCCAATCGCCACTAATTGGAATAGCCTAGATACTAAATCCTATCATTGGTTAATTACGTCAATAATAGTAATTAAAATGCAAATTAAAGAAAAATACAATTTACCCAATTTGATTTAAATAATAAATATCCCAAATTCAAATGTATAGAATGAAATCAAATTGGGATTAACCCATTATGCGTTCTCAAGCACTATGAATTGTTTAGCTCATATTAAAAAGAAAAACTAAATTAAAATAAATGGAATTCATAATTGATTACAAATAAAAGATAAAAGAAACCTAATTTCCGGAATTGGAATGACTGAGAACGGAGCTATAGACCCACTCCAGCTCTAGCAGCTTCTTCTTCCTTCCTTCTGTTGCTTCTCTCTGGTGTTTTTAATTGTAAAGAATGAATTGTGTGAAAAATAGAAGTCCAGACCTCCTTTTATAATAAGAAAAACGGATTAGGGCTTGGACCAGAAAATAAAAGCCTAATTAAATGTCCAAGCCCACTTTCTAAGCCCAAAATCCCGTAACTGATGACAGGCCTTCACTAAAACTGCTTTTCCCGATGCGTTACAACTCCGATTGACCTCATTCCAGTTGCTAAAGTTCCGTACTTCGATAAGGAATGTTTTCTCTTCAAAGGTCAGCGGCTCAATCAGCTCTTAAGTACCTCGAAAACAGCAATCAAGGGCCTGGAAAAATGGATTTTCAGCTCTAAAAATAATATCTTCGGGATTTCTCTTCAAGTCTTGACTCTATCTTTTAATCTTTGACTTTATCTTCGGATTCCTTTCCTAGCTAACATCTAAAAACCTGTAAACTTTACACTAAAAATACCAATATTACGCGCAAAAGTTTAATAATTCAAAAATGCTAGAAATAAAAAGGGAAATCCGAAATATTGCATATTTAGTCCAAAAGTCTATCGAATTAATTAAAATAACACCAAAAATGATGTCTCCTAAGGGTCTAAAATAAGAACAATTAAGGAGACATCAAGACCCCCAACTCAAACCTTTGTCGTCCCGACAAAGCAAAACAAAATAAAACGAGGGGTAGAAGCAAACGTATAACACATAGAAGCTAGCAAATAAACCCTAAAGCAATTCTTAAGATAAATCTCATATAGAAAAAACTTTAAAACTAACATCTACATACACTAATCATGCAACATCAAACATAAATAATCTCAATCATAAAATTAAAGTCGCAATGCTTGAAGGTTACACTTGTACTCATCTCTGTATGATGGCTATAGGGTGGTCATTAATCCTAACTCGCTTTGAACGCTCCACCTAGTCTATTCCCTATCAACAGAATCATAAATTCACTATGCACTTAGGAATCACGAGGTCTTTACGGTTATAATATTGGCTTAAGGACGGGTGTGGATGTATATTTGGTAAATTTGAAGTGAGCTTTTGGCTCTCTCCTCACTTACCATCAACATTGTCCTCGAGCTTGAGTTAACGCTCAAAAAGATGTCTCACTCACCCATTACGCAACAATTTAGCGTCCCATGTCTACCCACTATAAATTAGATGATTTTTAGAAAAAAAATTCCACTTTGCCGAGTGTTTTATTCATTCATATTTTTCTTTTTATTTTCTTTTCTCTTTTTCTTCTTCTTTTTTTTGTACAGAGGCAAACCGGGTACCCGGATTTTGGAAACCGGGTCCCCGGATCCTACTGTATTGATTTTCAAAAAATTTCATTTTTTTCTTTCTTTTTCATTTTTCTTCATTCCCGGCAAAGGGTTACAAGTATATATCATCTGCAATTTGTGCTACAATACAAAGCACATCAATCCCAACCCATTAAAGTCCCCATATGTGGTCCCACCACCCCAAACTCAAGCTCGAGACATGTCTCAGGATTGTGATTCAAGTGCGGGTCATATGGTCATGCCTAACAATCTAAGGGATAATGGTTTATATCGTGGCTACAAAGAAAAGGCTAAAGGCTCAACGTGGGCTAAGACGGATAATAATTCATACAAGGGATAGAAGGCTAAAAAGGCACAATTGGCTAACAAAGAACTGCCCCTATCATTTTCCTAATTACATAGCTTGTCTTTAGTTCATATCTAGGTGGGTTCTCTACTAATTAGGATTTCACGTTCTACACACCAAACATATTCCTTGAGTACAAGCTTACTTCATTTGCATTGTTCATTAATTTTTCCTATTAATTACCTATGTTCGCATGCAATTGTAAGTGCGTTTTATGTTAATCCCTAAAGTTCACTATTTACTATCATTGATTCATCAAAAGTATGCTTAAAGGGATATTTAAAAGTCTCTATAGTCAAACGCAACTCCGAAAATTCTTTTATTGAAAGCAAGTAAAACAAATAACACATAAAAACTGGGATGAGGCAACGAACCCCACCCCAAACTCAAAAATGAGTCGTGTCCCCACGACTCGAAAAGACTCAATAAAGCAAATAAACTAATATACACTAAATGAGAAGGATTAGAAAACGTATCTGAACCAGCTCGAGGCTGGTTTTCGGTGTTGCGTCCATGAATTTTATCTCGCGTCTAGACATCGTAAGTTGTTCTTTGAACAAATAAAGTTCAACTTGTTTGTAACGTTTCCCAAAATATCAATCATCGCATCCTGATTCTCTTTCAACACCTTGACTTTCGATTCCAACTCAGTATCGGATCATCTTCTTCCTCACTTTCAGGCTCCTCAATCACTTTCCTTTCCTTCGGATTAGCTTCAATCGTAACCTTGTGTTTGAATGCGAATTAGGAATCCCAAGAGCTTGTTCTTGAACGGCACCAAAAGTGTTATTTCTTGGATAATTCCTTCGATAAGCACACATGACAACGGTTTTGATAGGCATCTCTTTCCACCCCAAACTCAAAACTTCAAATAGTGAGAAGCTAAGGCTTAGAACTTTGATGTTTTGAGGTTTAAGACTTGAAGATTATGGTGGAATATGAGATGGGTAAAGACTAATTGATGTGTGGGAAGAGGGAATTGGATTTAATTTGAAGCTTGAATGAAGAACAATCGGAGGAAAGTGGGAGTTTTATCGTATTTTGGATGGGAGATGAGTCGATTTCATGGTATTGTGATGAAAGAGAGTAAGATTTGAGGATTGTGTGGTTGTAGATGATGATGTTCAGGAAATTCTGGGTTTTGGGAGTGTTTTTGGAGGCTGGTTTGAAGAAGGAGGTAAAAATATATGGCTAAAAAAAAAAAAAAAAAAAAAAAAAAAAAAAAAAAACGGACCTGGCACAGATGCAAACCGGGTTCCCGGTTTCGAAAATCCGGGTACCCGGTTCCGCGTCGCTGTGACGACGCGAAAAAAAATAAAAATACTCTTTTTTTTTTTTTTTTTTTTTTTTTTTTTTTTTTTTTTTTTACCTCGAGACGCCCCAAGACGCTCCAACCCAAAACGCAGGGTCAGAGTGCCACCCTTCGAAACCGGGCGCCCGGTTTTGTGAAATGCGGGTACCCGGATTTTGTCGATGGCGCGAATGAAAACGCGCCAAAACGCCACTAGTCAAGACGCAGGACCAGAGTCCTTGGAATTTTACAGCTCCGAAACCGGGTACCCGGTTTCGCCAAATGCGGGTACCCGGATTTGTGTCGATGCGCGAATCAAAACGCTCCAAAACGCAGGTCACCAACACGCAGGGTCAGACTCTTCAACTGTTACAGCACCAAAACCGGGTTCCCGGATTTCGCAAACCGGGTACCCGGTTTCGACGCTGTTGTCGAACCCCACACGCCACGTGCTGCGTTTGAAGAGGGTGGTACCAGCTCCAAAACCGGGTTCCCGGTTTTGTAAAACCGGGTACCCGGATTCTCCTGGACATCCAACCTCTTTTTCTTCTGTTTTCGCCAATTCGACCCCAAACTCAAGTCCTTACCCCTGAAATTATCAAAAACAACTACCCTTCCTCATTTCTTAATAATAAACACTAAAATTACGAAAATCAAACTAATCTAAAATGCAAAAATTTAAAAACTCAGCTAATATACAAGTAATTGGCTTTTGTTTAACGTCGTTAAGCTCGACGGGTTACCTCAATCATTAGTCATTGACATAACCTCCCCAGCAGTGAGTGAGGTTGTCAATATTTGCAAGTCGAAATTTGCATCCCTTCGCTTTTATGCCCACTAGTTTGTCTGAGATAATCTGTGCGACCATGAATGGTCCTATCCAAGAACTTTTTGATTCACGTACCTTTGGGTGGGGGTTCGGTTTCTTCATAGCTACTTCTTCACCTACTTTGAACCCCTTTTTCTTTCTCTCTTTCTTAGGTTCCTTCGGAACCTTCGTGGCACGTGCTTTCTCTTTCTTCTTCGCATGATTGAGTTGTGGATCCTTGGGGTATGGAGGAGCTTTAATTGGTGGTTTCTTTCGTAGCTCTTTCTCCTCCACCCCTAAAGTTTCCACAACACTAATTGGCTTTGTTCTTACCGGTTCCATTACATCTACACGAAAACATTCATCCTTGGAATCCGGAAACTTCATAGGCCTGAACACGTTGAATTTCACCTCTTCGTCTTGGATCCTCATAATCATTTCTCCATTTTCTACATCAATAAGGGTACGCCCCGTGGCTAGGAATGGTCTTCCCAAAATAATGGGGACATTCCTATCCGCGTCGTAATCAAGAATAACGAAATCAGCGGGAAAAATTAACGTACCTGCCTTAACGAGGACATCTTCGATTCGGCCTTCCGGATGTGCAAGAGATCGATCCGCCATTTGCAAGACCATAGAAGTGGGTCTTGCTTCAATATCAAGCTTATCAAAGACTGATTTGGGCATCAAATTGATGCTTGCACCCAAATCACATAGCGCTTTTCCTTTCCACTCATTACCAATAGATATCGGAATTGTAAAGCTCCCAGGATCAACTAACTTTGGAGGTAATTTACCTTGACAAATAGCACTACATTCCTCAGGAAGACCAATCATCTCATTATCACAATATGGCCGTTTGTTGGTGAGGGCTTTCTTCAGAAACTTAGCATACTTGGGTACATCTCGAATAGCTTCTAACAACGGAATATTTATGCTAAGACCTCTTATTTTGTTAAAGAATTTTTGATACTCACCCATATCACCTTTCTTTTGAACTCTTGATGGAAATGGTGGAGGTGGACGATTGATTATAGTCTCATCTTTCTTTTTCGGAACCTCAACAGGCTTCGCCACTTCTTCTACTTCAACTTCTTTTTCTTTATTCACCACCTCTTTTTCTTTTCTAACTTCTTTTTCTTTCATAACCGGAAAAGGAGGTGGAGGAAGGTTCTTACCACTTCTAAGATTAATAACTTTACATTCTTCGATTTGTAACGGATTCTCAGTATCACTAGGAAGTTGTCCTTGCTGACGTTGATTGAGCTGTTTATTGATTTGACTCAGCTGATTTTGGAACATCTTCATATTTGCTTCAAGTGCATTTTGTCTTTCTATAGCTGCGTTCTGACGTTCGATCGCTGCATCCTGACGCTCCATCGCTGCGTTCTGCCGTTCCATTGCTTGTGCTTGTAGAGCGATTAAACTTTCAACTGTTTTCTGAAGGGTATTTGCTCCTTCTTGTGGATGGGCAGGTAAAGCTTTCTGGTTCAAATTCTCATCATAAGTATTCTGAGGAGCTTGTCTCTGTACATAATTTTGATTTTGTCCTCCTTGATAGTTATTGTGTGGTCTAGGATTATAGTTTTCACCTTGGGGGCGTGGCTGATACGCATGTGTAGGATTGGCTGCCCCATTAGGATTCGAATATTGAAACCCAGGATGGTTTCTGTTAGGCTGATACCCATTACCACTCGCATTAAAATTACCTCTGTTAGACATGAACATCACTGATTCTTGATTACTCGGACAATTCTCCTCATCATGATCATCAACTCTACAAATCGAACACATATAAACCTCTTGTGCAGCATGCACAGCTACTCTCTTACCCGAAAATCCTTCTTTTACAGCTAAAGTAAGCTGCTTCAATTGTTGCTCCAAAGTGTTTTGAATTTTTGTCTCAAAGGTAGCAAGTTTCTCTTCTATGTTAACATTATTAACTCCCTTGACTGGTGTTCTTACTGAGCTCCACCCAACTTCATTCTTGACTGTTCTCTCTAAAATAATGTTGGCATGAGCGGGTTGAACTTGAAGAAAACCTGCTCCACATAGCGTATCCAATTTCTCTCTTGAAATTCCATCAAGGCCTCTATAAAAGATCTTTAACTGTTGTTGTTCTGAAAAGCCATGATTAGGAACTTTACGCAAACACATCTGAAATCTTGTCCAACTCCTACCCACAGTTTCCTCATACTCTTGACGGAATTGTGTCAATTCTAGTTCAGCATCTAACCTCATGTTACTTGGGTAATACCTGTTGAAAAACGCGGCTTCCAATTGATCCCAATTGGTTATCTTCGTCGGATCTTGTGTATCATGCCATTCACTTGCTCCATCAATAACAAAAAATTTAAACACAGCGTAGTACATCTGTTCTTTTGAAACTCCTTGTGTGATGTAAGAATCACATATCTGTTTGAATTTTTGTATCGCTCTAAGAGGATCTTCCGATGGTCTTCCGCGAAAATTTCCAAAGTTTTGGAACTGAGCTAGCATACCCGAATCTGGACGGAATCTCGGAACATTAATATCTGGAGCACCTACTCCTATAGCTGGAGCGCGGAATGGAACTTCTGGAGGGCCATTAGTGAACCAAGGATCTTGATTCATCACGATTTGAGCTTGTCCGTTATTGTTCTGAATATTAACGTTCTCCATTTGGTGAATTAATTCTTCTACTTCTGAGGATTCTTGTTCTTTCCTTCTCTTGTTAGCAAGTCTGATTAATGATTCTGGATTGTTAAGGATCGGAGGTGTTGGCTCTAGATCCTTAAAGAGTCTCCTTCGCATACACCAAACCTAAAAACCTGAGAAAACTAAACAAGCAAAAAGCGTAAAACTGATAAAAACAAAAATAAAAATAAATGCAACTATCACTAAAGGATAAACACCGTGGTCACACGCTACCGTCCCCGGCAGCGGCGCCAAAAACTTGGTGGTCCTTTGTGTGTTCTAAATAAATGCAAATAATAATCGAACCACAACCGCAAGTGTACGGTTGTCCCAAGTAGTAATTCTGATAATCAGATTCGTTCCAAGGACGGATGGTTGATCACAATGTCTATGCAAATAGTGATTGATGCACTTATGAAAATAAAAGAGGATAATTTGTTTGTTTTGGTTTTGTGATTTATTACTAAATAAATGAAAGACAAAATAATAATGCAAGTAAAAAGCTAAAACGCAAGTAAAATGAGTGAAAACGCAAGTATGAGCAAGTAGCACTTGAGAGACGCAAGGGTTTTCCTAACTATCATTCATTTCATACATTGTTTAAGGGTCAAATTTGTAAATTGGTATTGGTCGGGATTCTATAATCTCCTTACCCCCGTCAGGGTGGACTAAGGAGCAACTATCAAATGCTACAAACCCCGTCAGGGCGATTATAGTCCACTCTCAAGTGTTAAAATGTTCATTACCCAATAGGCCATAGGTTTAATTAAGCTCGTCAGAGTCAATAATTTCTAACCTACATTCATTAACTAGTTCGGTACCTAAACCCCCCGTCAAGGTGATCCAATCGCCACTAATTGGAATAGCCTAGATACTAAATCCTATCATTGGTTAATTACGTCAATAATAGTAATTAAAATGCAAATTAAAGAAAAATACAATTTACCCAATTTGATTTAAATAATAAATATCCCAAATTCAAATGTATAGAATGAAATCAAATTGGGATTAACCCATTATGCGTTCTCAAGCACTATGAATTGTTTAGCTCATATTAAAAAGAAAAACTAAATTAAAATAAATGGAATTCATAATTGATTACAAATAAAAGATAAAAGAAACCTAATTTCCGGAATTGGAATGACTGAGAACGGAGCTATAGACCCACTCCAGCTCTAGCAGCTTCTTCTTCCTTCCTTCTGTTGCTTCTCTCTGGTGTTTTTAATTGTAAAGAATGAATTGTGTGAAAAATAGAAGTCCAGACCTCCTTTTATAATAAGAAAAACGGATTAGGGCTTGGACCAGAAAATAAAAGCCTAATTAAATGTCCAAGCCCACTTTCTAAGCCCAAAATCCCGTAACTGATGACAGGCCTTCACTAAAACTGCTTTTCCCGATGCGTTACAACTCCGATTGACCTCATTCCAGTTGCTAAAGTTCCGTACTTCGATAAGGAATGTTTTCTCTTCAAAGGTCAGCGGCTCAATCAGCTCTTAAGTACCTCGAAAACAGCAATCAAGGGCCTGGAAAAATGGATTTTCAGCTCTAAAAATAATATCTTCGGGATTTCTCTTCAAGTCTTGACTCTATCTTTTAATCTTTGACTTTATCTTCGGATTCCTTTCCTAGCTAACATCTAAAAACCTGTAAACTTTACACTAAAAATACCAATATTACGCGCAAAAGTTTAATAATTCAAAAATGCTAGAAATAAAAAGGGAAATCCGAAATATTGCATATTTAGTCCAAAAGTCTATCGAATTAATTAAAATAACACCAAAAATGATGTCTCCTAAGGGTCTAAAATAAGAACAATTAAGGAGACATCAGGTGGCAACCTAAAAATTACCCGGGGACTTGGGTAAGGGGACCCTGCGTAATGATCGGTAGTTAAATCAAACACTAGTGACTATCTAGTTAGGCAAGCCCGTCAGGATCACTACCGCACACTAGACGTTTATGTGGTGTTTCAATAATTAGACACCCCTTCCGAGTGTCTATCTAACTACTATGGTAATCCTATACGTTGTACACCACAAGATCTACAGTCATTCAGTCAAATCACATAAGGAGATCAATCAATTTAAAGGTTAATCCCAAATAACGTGAAAACAAATGAAGAATTAGAATTCAAAGATTATACATTTGCAAACCCAAGCTATGAGAAAATTAGTTCATGACTAAAGACATATAAATAAACTAAGGATAAAAATAATTAGAAATATAGTTAAGCTAAAAATCTAATACAAATTACCCTAATGATAGAGGGATAGGATGGAGAAGAGAAGTTTATGACTTTCCAACTTCTTGTCATCCTTTCTAGGTCTTCTTGATTCTATGAATGACTTCTAAGAGTAATAATAATAATTAAATACCGAGCAAGGTTATATTTACAATGATAAGAGAGTGTATTTATAGGTGTTTTCTAACCCTAGGTCGAAATATTGGAGTGGAACATAAGTAATTGGAGTCCAAGTCCAATTCAAATTCGTTTCCTAAAATATACGACAAGATAAGCACTGCTGCTTGTTTTGATCATATATCCTTCGTTACTGGGCCAAATCCAGCGTACTTTATATCAAAATGACCTCAGTAGAAATATCTCTTTAACCCTTTTATGATTCTTCTGAAATCTCAGCATTTTTGTAGTTATCTTCACTTTAATGGACGTCACTGCAGATTTGGAAACTTTATTTGGTAGCATTTCCTTTCCTAATTCTACTTTGTTTCCTTTTATCTCCTGATTTCTCCTGGATATTCTTTCCTTAACTCCTTGGAATTGATTTTGAATCTAACTATATTCCATAAACCTTAAGAGCTTCACATTAATACACAAATTATACTAAATATGCTCTAAAAAGCAATAAATCTTCAAATCAAGGTATGAATTAACAATATTATATAATAATGGGGAAAAGTCCCTAAAAAATTAATCAAATACACCTAAAATGATGTCTCAAACATAGATTAATATATCACAAATATGGAGACATCAATCACAATATTTTAAATCTGTTATCACATTCACTCGTCTGTTACGTGATATGTCCTGTAATAGTTAAAGTTCTGCTCTTGTTTGTGGACATATTCTTCATTTTTTGCATGGTATCTTTTCCAATGATCTTCATTCTGGTTCAGGATCCAAGAAAGTAAATAAAAATCCAGGGAATTTCACGACGCCCAACACGAGAAGGGAGTTTCTCACTCAAATTCCTGCTGCATATCCTGGTCTTTGTAGGGTCCTGATTCCGAGCTGAATAAAAGAACCCAAAATCACCCAACATCACCCATAATCTACCTGCTGCAGCCGATTTCCAATGGCAATCCGAACACAATCTACACAGAAAAACCAGTTGGATTGCGAATATGGTGGAATTTGGTTCAAAGTTCTCAAAGAAGAGTGTGAGCGAGTAAAGCACCACTAATCTAATCTCGCGACCATGTAAAATCAATTGGTGGTAAGGATTAGCGAGGCGAAACATAAACATTGTCATCATAGCGAACCCCAACAACTAATTTTTGAACTAGCCAATCTTGTCTATGAGCACCACCGTGAATCGATAACCAGGAACCGTCCTACATAGACAGATTAGGGTTTGCGCTCTTACTATTCCAAACACCTTTTCAATCGCATTCATCTTCTTTCTAGCCAGAATCCAACCAATAGCGTTGAGAATATCCTTCTGAAACAAATTATGACTGTAATACGAGATATCGAGCACGAACCTCGCGCTAGCCGTTCCAAGTAAGTGGACCTCATATCGTCGAATAAATTCATGTGTAAACAAACCAAATTTGTTCTTTCTCTCTGTAGTCAAATTTTCCGTCTTCGGTGTCAACAACAGTCTCAACGTTTAAAAAAATTTCCATATCGACTGCGGCGTGTTTCCTATTATTGGCGACAAGAGCGATGAAACGAGAAGTTTCTAGCATCTTCATATTCCAGTGGAAAGTCAATAAGATTTAAGTGCACCTTCCATTAAAATCATCCTCCACACGTATCTGCTTGAGGGACAATTGGACCAATCAGATTAACCTCAAAAGACGACACTCGCTTCAAATGTAGCTGACACAGTCATCGAAGAAAAAATCCCACTTCTAAAATACCAAACCCTTACATCGCGCACCAATGAAAGCTCCGAGTATTGTTAGTCGCATATTCCAACAAAATAATATAAGAAAAAGGGTAACCGCCACCTATCCTAAACCCTAGCTAGAACCGAAAGAGGCATAGAGTTTCCAATACTGCTTGGGGGCTATCTCCAAACAAAAGAACCGAAACAATAGCACAAATAGTCATGAGGATAAGGGTCGGTCCATAAAATTTCTTTTAGCCTAATTTGTCTCCCACCAACCGAAGAAAATCTGGCTGGAGCGGAACTCAATTCACAAGCTGTCGATAAGTTAGGGGGTAAGGTTACGGGCATGGCAAAGTGATGTCTCCCTAATTGTTCTTATTTTCGACCCTTAGGAGACATCATTTTTGGTGTTTATTTAATTAATTCGATAGACTTTTGGACTAAATATGCAATAATCCGGAATTTCCTTTTTATTTCTAGCATTTTTAAATTATTAAGCTTTTGCGCGTAATATTGGTATTTTTAGTGAAAAATTTACAGGTTTTAGATGTTAGCTAGAAGAGGAACCCGAGGAGAAAGTCAAAGATCGTGATATAGAGTCAAGACTTGAAGATAAATCCTGAAGATATTATTTTTAGAGCTGAAAATCTGTTTTCCAGGCCATAGATTGCTGATTTCGAGGTGCTTAAGCGATTATTTAGCCGCTGACCTTTGAGGAGAAAACATTCCTTATCGAGTTACGGAACTTTAGCAACAGGAATGAGGTCAATCGGAGTCATAACGAAGCGGGAAAATCCGTTTTAGTGAAGTTGTATCAGCAGTTACGGGATTTTGGGCTTAGAATTTGGGTTTGGACAATTAATTAGTGTTTTATTATTAGGTCCAAGCCCTAATCCGTTTTTACACTTATAAAAGGAGCCTTTGACTTCTACTTTTCACACAATTCACATTCCACAAGATTAAACACCAGAGAGAAGCAACAGAAGGAAGAAAGAAGAAGCTGCAAGAACTGGAGAGGGTCTATATCTCCGTTTTCAGTCATTCCAATTCCGGAAATTATGTTCTTTTTATCTTTAATTTTGTAATCAAATATGAATTCCATTCCTTTTAATTTAGTTTTTCCATTTAGTATGAGCTAAACATTTATTAGTGCTTGAGAACAATTAATGAGTGAATCCCAATCTTATTGAATTTCGAATGTTGAATTTGGGTTTATGTTAAATTAAATTAGATTGGGGCTTTTACTCTTTTCTATAAATTAAGATTATTTACTGTTTTTAGCGTCATGAACTAGGAACAGGTGTTAGTATTTAGGCTATTCCAATTAGTGGCAATTGGATCATCCTGACGGAGGGTTTAAATACAGAACCATTTATTCAATCTAGGATAGAAGCTATTGATTCTGACGAACTTAGCTAATTCTAGGGCCAATGAGGTAATAAAACTTAAACATCCAAAAATGGATCATATTTACCCTGACGGGACTAGTGACACTCTAGGATCGCCTTATAGTCCACCCTGACGTGGTATAAGGAATTTAGAATCCCGACCATTGTAATTGACCAATTTAGCCCTTAAACAACATAAGATAGGAAATAGGATTGGGAGGATCCTTGCGTTCTCAAGTGCTACCTTCTCATACTGCGTTTTACATCATTTTACTTGCGTCTTAGCTTTTACTTGCATTTATAATTTGTCTTTCATTTAGTAGCTTTAATAACAAAAACCAAACAAACATATTTTATTTAATTGTCTTCATAAGTGCAATCAATCATTATTGTTAAACATTGTAGTCAACCATCCCGTCCTTGGAACGAATCTGTTTTATCAATTATACTACTTGGGACAACCGTACACTTGCGGTTGTGGTTCGATTATTATTTGCATTAATTTAGAACACACAAAGAACCACCACAAAGCCAAGTTCTTCATAGTAGTAAATGCCGCTGAGCATCTTAGTAACAAGAGATATTCAAAAGATATCAAGTTTGTTAAACATTGTAGTCAACCATCCCGTCCTTGGAACGAATCTGTTTTATCAATTATACTACTTGGGACAACCGTACACTTGCGGTTGTGGTTCTATTATTATTTGCATTAATTTAGAACACACAAAGAACCACCACAAAGCCAAGTTCTTCATAGTAGTAAATGCCGCTGAGCATCTTAGTAACAAGAGATATTCAAAAGATATCACAAGCATCCGTGAAAAATTCTTCCTGCAACTATGCTCGAAGTGAAATTATACAATTATGTTTTTGCCATATCAAGTTCATTTAGCACCTTCAAGTTGTCCATATGCATCATTTTACAATATGCATATAGCAAACACCGATATCAGACTTCTACTTACAAATATTACTATATAACATTTGTAAGGTAATATGTTAATAATTAAAAGAGAAAATATACTATAATCAAACAAAGATATAAACAACTAAGTAGAAAGGAGATGATCAACTCTACTTAATAGACATTATAAAAATACTTCTATTTTTCTTGCACACTTTCATACAAAACAAACTATGATACTTATATTAAAACTAGACTGTTTAGAGAATACTAAATAAACTATATAATTAAGTACATTTAATAAAAACACAATTATTATAATTTACTAGATGATTTTCAAACTACTTATGAGTACAACGAATCGTTTTGATTCATTAACAAACTCGACTAACTGAATGTCTTCGATCAAGCTTAATTCTCAACACTTCCCTTCAAATTTGATGCTCTCATTCCAAGACGATTCTTCAACTTCTTGAACACTTCCATTCATAGGGTTCCGTGAAGATGCATTCCACTTGATCATCGATTTTCACAATTTGAACATCCTTTTTCAAAATACATTCCCCCGGTGAGTAGAAACCAAGTATCGATGTGCTATCGAAATTAATATTTGTTAATACAACATGATTAAATCCAAATCATTTAAGCAAATTTTGTAGCCATAACGCTCAAAAAACGCTTGACATCGTAGTTATGTAATCAACTCAATATGATAGATCTTTCACTTTTTTGTGTTGCTAAGAAATTAGAAACGTGATTGTCTCCAATCGAATATCGGTGACAAAGAATTTTTCAAAATCGATCCTTACTCTTCGTTTGTACCCTTTAAACACGAGTTTTTCTTTGTACCTTTCAGTTTCTCCTTTTTCATTTATCTTGTTTTTGTAACCCACTTCACACCAATGGGGTTATACTCCAGAGGTAAGGCCTAAGTTTGGTTTTTCTCGATACCACTGATATCTTTATTCATGGATTCTCTCGATTTGTCACTTTTCCATTCCTCCTCAAAACTTATAGGCTCGGTACCTATGAATAAACAAAATATATTTGGATACTGATCTCGTCTTTTGGGGTTGTTCTATTCCTGAACTTTTTCTTTCTGACAAGGATTAGCTTGATAAGGATTATGATGATGAATACGGGTTCATAGGCTTCTGTGGCTCATCCTCTATTTCTTCATTGGCTTCCTCGATCTGGTAGAAAATGAACTTCTCATTTTCTTGTGAAGTCCATTCCCAAGAACTTCTTGGATGATCTTGTACGTTCATGTGTGTGAAAAATGCTTCCAAAGAATCTCATATATTGTATCTATTTCAATCCTCCTAGGAGGTTATCTTCGACACGTTCCACCTGACATCGATTCGAGATACACAACACAATTGACAACCTCAGCTCAAATTTTTTTGGTATTTTTTTACTTTTCAACATGTATTTAACCATATTCATAATGCACTGATTCTTTCTTTTCACGATTCCATTTTGTTTTGGTGACTAAGGAATAGCGAGGGGTCTACAAGTACCACGTCTCTCGCTAAACTCCTTAAATTAATTTGTTGTAAGTTTTCTTCCTCAATTAGATCTAACCGCCTTAATTTGATAGTCACTTTGGTTCTACACGAGTGCTTCGAACAACTGGAATGCAAAGAATGCCTCAGGTTTATTTTTATGTAAATAAACTCAGATCTTCTTACTATAGTCCAATGCATAGAAGGATATATATATATATATACACCATGGAGTTAGTATGTGTGATAAGAAACAATGATCGATTCCGAGATAAAAAAATTATGAAGGCTTTGGTAAGATGACTTGAGTTGTCTAGTATTTAGCAAAGAAGTCCATGTGTCACTTTAGACCCAATTTCTGGGTCCATGACTTAAATCTAGTAGTATAACAACTCGATGATAAATCTAGTAGTTGAATCTACTCTGAAGAGAGGTGTTTATAGGTGTCGAATAGGCTCGCGGAATTCTCTGCCGGGCGCATTATAACTCGATGATGAATGCGCAAGTTAAGCGGAATGGGAAATCCAGTTTGTCGATATACCCCGTATATGCCACATCGCTTCTTCCATCAAATGAATCAAGATATCTACCGTGAGTAGAGTTTAGCATCCCTCTCCCTTAGGTAAACATATCGTATCTTCAGATGACAACTTTGTATCATTGGCTCAGATTTTTGTTTAGTCGATTATCAGTGTTATATTATGGCTTATCATGCTCCGGGTCTCAATAATGTTTTTCCATGAAATGGATGGTTAAGAAGGTTCTTACACTATATAATTTAAGAATTTTTACTCTAAAAATATATTAAAATATATGACAAGAATAAAACTCAATAAATCTTCCCAAATTCTTTACCTCTTCCACAAGATCCATAGATCAAGATCATGTTGATTCACCTTATTTCTATTAGTCTTATACAATAATACATGCTCATAGTAATTATATAAATTCTTCATAATACCTTTTACTTTTTTGGTTTTTATATTCAAAGAAATTTTTATAAAGACACACATATGTTATGAGATAATTTAGTTCATTTTGTAATGGAAAAAAGTTTTGTCCGTACGACATATACCAATTTTGTAACTTAATATCTAAAAGAAAATGCTAACAAAATATAAAAATTGGCAAAAACAAGTGAGAATAATGGACAGTTGTGAAATGAAAAATAGTCAATTATTTATGAATAATATTTTATTATTAAATTGTGTGTGTGTGTGTGAGATATATATATATATATATATATATATATATGTTAATTGGATATGAACATAAATTAATGATATATACCATCCAATATTCCACCCATGTCGTGGCGTGATTTGATTGGAAATAAATTGTTAACTTATTTATTTTCTCGATTTGATTAATGATTTATTTTCAATTCAATTACGACAAGTCATGGGTGGTATATTGTGTGGTAACTATCATTACTTATGATCAAATCATTATTTGTAATATAGAGTTTGAGTATCAAGAATAAAATCAATCAATCAATCAAAGAAACTTATTTTATTCACGTCTTTCAATTTCTGTATTTCAGTTCTTTGTAATATATTACTCATAACATGAACCAACCCAATAATTTATTTTATTATTATCAGATTTAATATCTATTTTTTATGATTAAAATTGCATCTAAAATTGCAAGCAATTCGCCATGACCGACACACTTCCAGGTTGTTGCAACAACACCATCTCACAACACCATCAGGCCTTAATCTCTTACAACATCCATGACAACCGGGGTAACAATACTCACCCCATTTTTCAGATATAACTACAGTCTCGTATAATTTCGGGAGAGCAACATCACGGTCCTCTGTATTGCTGCTATTAAACGCACCTGAAAAGTGACAAAATAATTCAAAAAATATTAGGTTACAAAATTTATAATTTTAATCAATCACCACAATAAGGAAATATCTTAGAAAGATGAGAGTCGAAAGTAAGTATTAATCGTAGTGAACCTACACTCATGACATGTGAGAAGTGCAAAGAGAATAACACAAAATAGTGCATAAAGAGATGAAAACTTATGCGCGGTCATGGTGGTTAACTATTGATAGAGACTGAATTTTTTTTCTTAATGTGTTTTAGAAATAACTGTAATAACTTCAATATATATAGTTTTTTGAATCTACTTTTCGAGATTGGTCAATTATGTGCATTTATAATTTTATGTAATTTGCCAATATTTAATTATTAAAGGTATCATTAGTTACCTACTATTAAAAAAGGGGCAACACCCAATTAATTACACGGAGAGTATAAAAATTCGTAATTAATTATAATTTTAACTTAATTCCTAATTAAGCAAAAAAAAAAGAATATTACAAAAATACTCATAGGCCTATTAATCAATTACTTTAATTACAATAATATTTATTTATTTATTTTCATTTTTATTTTTTAAATTTTTTTTCTTTTTAAGTTTTTTTTTTCGAATTGTTTTTTTCGAATTTTTTTTCCAGATTTTTTTTTTATGTGTTTCATGAATACACAATTCTGAGATTTGTGTGTTGCGGGAGCACACAGAATTCGAACAACCAAAATCAAGTTTTTGTATTCCAGGAATGCACAAATTTGAGTTTTATGTGTTTTATGAATACACAAATTTGAATTTTATGTGCTCCATGAATAAACAAATCTGAGATTTGTATGTTCCAGGAATACACAATTCTGCGATTTGTGTGTTCAGGAATACACAGAATTGGAACAAATAAAATCAAGTTTCGTGTATTCCAGGAATACATAAATTTGAGTTTTATGTTTTCCATGAATACACAAATTTGATTTTTATGTGTTCCATGAATATACAAATTTGAGTTTTATGTGTTCCATGAATACACAAATTTGAGTTTTATGTGCTACATGAATACACAAATCTGAAATTTGTGCGTTCCAAGAATACATGGTGTCGCCTAGGGTGTGATAAAAATAAGATCAAAGTAAGTATGGAAAACTACGCACTCTCACCCTAGACAGGCACAGTACTGCAAGTATTACAGGACGTATGCAAGTTTTAGTGATAAGTAGAGTTCGTTCTCAGGGACTTAAGTGTGTTAATCGCGTAGGAACAGATAACGAGTAAAAGTAAATAATTAAAACACAGAAAATAAAGCAAGTAAGAATTCGAGAATAGCAATTAAAAACTAAGAAAATAAAGACAATAAAGTAAAAGATTAAGAATATGAGATGAGAAGTATAGCTCAGGTTTTGCTAGTATGCACTAATCCTTCTAATTCTATCTATAAATCTAGTTCATAAGGGAGAATATTAGCTCTTGGTAATACTTAGTCAGGATTCTAAATTCCACTACCTTAGACCTTGAGAGCGACTAAGGGGGCTATGGCACAACCAAGAAGTGATTTCAAATAGGGTTATCAAATGCCACTAAGGCCCTAAGCAAATACTGCAATCTTGGTGATATGGTGATTAAAACAAACCTTAATGACTATCTAATTAGAAGTATGTTTTGTCAGAACTGCTATCGACACTAGACATTATGTGGTGGTTCAATAGTTAAACACCCAGTTACGGTGACCATCTTACTACTCTTAAGACAATCCTAAAGTGATCAATTCTAGGAAGACATTAAATCAAAACACATAAGCAAATATAAAGTAAGTAGCTAATATCAGATTAAAACATATAATTACCAAAGAAACTTAGATAGAAGAATTAGAATTCATAGATTATACATATGCAAAACCCAAGCTATGGGAGGTTTAGTTCATACCTGAAGGAAATAAACTAAAAGAAATTACAAAAGACATCATCTTGCTCTCTACAATAAACTGGAAGAATAAAACCTTAAGAACTAATTACTATGAGGCAAGGATGATTTACAAGTGATATAAGGGTGTATTTATAGGTGTTTAGAAGACCTAATTCGTTTTCTTGAGGAATAGTTAAGGTAATGGACTTCTAGCCCAACTCAAATTCGTATGGAAATAAAGATAAACACTGCTGCACTATTTTGAGCATATCTTCTTCGTTATTGGTCCGATTTTGCTCCACAAGATACCAAAAGAATCGCAACAGAATTATCTAGGCCACTTAGAAGGAAATCTCCAAATTCGGTCTATTTATTAGGTAAAAACACCAATCTTTAGACGTGTGTGCAGAATCCCAGATTTAGGCAGCTTTTCCTTTTCCATCTTTTTAGCCTTTATTTCCTTTTCTCCAATTACCATGCTAATCTCTTTCCATAAGTTGTTGTCTTTGACTTGGACTCTAATTAATCTCCATAATTATATTTAAAGCTACACACTAAATAAACAATTAAACCCAATATGCTCTAAAAATATTAATTCTACAAATCAAGACACAAAATAGGAAAGTGCACTAAAACTCCAGAAAATCGACATTATTGACTTCTAAAACACTAAAAATGATGTCTCATCTTAACATAAATCTATCACAAATGAGGAGACATCAATACACAAATCTGAGATTTGTGCGTTGTAGAAATACACAGAATTGGAACAAACAAAATCAAGTTTTGTGTATTCCAGGAATACATAAATTTGACTTTTATGTGTTCTATGAATATACAAATTTGAGTTTTGTGAGTTCCATGAATACACAAATTTTATATTTGTGTGTTCTAAGAATACACAATTATGAGATTTGTGTGTTCCAGGAATACACAACATTTGAATAAGCAAAATCAAGTTTTGTGTGACCTGGAACACACAAAACCTTAAAACATAAACACACAAAAATAACAAAAAAGTGTTGGACAAAAAGATAATATATTAAGATAGTTAAAAACGAATAAAAATTGGGTATATGCGACTAATAAAGAGAAAAAACAATTTTGTTAGAGAAGAGAATCATTTAGATCGATTTTATGACTTTGCCTGTTACAGGACTACATAAATCTATATTTGTGTGTTACAACAAGACATAACCCAGAATTTCGATTTAAAAAAAAAAATCAGGAAAAAAACTTCTGAAAAAAAAAATTCGAAATTAAAAAAAAAAAATTATTAAAAAATTTGAAAAAAAAATTGAAAAAAAAATTTAAAAACAAAATCTGAAAAGAAAATTCGAAAAAAAATAAAAAAAATTAATTTTTTTAAAAAAGATTAAAAATATATAAAAATCACTTAGAGACAATAATGGAAGGTAAATATGACAATGCGTTTAATTAGGAATTAAGTTGATAATTTGTGAGTAAGTAGAAAATAATTTGGTTCTTCATTTTTTTTAAGAATATAAAGTGTGAAAGTGTAATTAATTAGGAATTATTCTATGAAAAAAGTCTATAACATATGTGTTTAATAATGATATATTAATTTAATTATTAAATAGAAAAATATTAGATATGTGTTTTCTAACATACCAAAATAAAGATACATGACAATTAAATAGGATGAATTACCCAAGGGGTCTTGGGGACCATCTTAGAGCCATATAGGAACCAAGTGGATTCTCTGTTCTACTTAGAAGTCTCAAAATTGACAAATACCTTTACTACCCTTATAGTGTATATAAGACAAAAAAATAGATTCTTCTCTCTCCTCCATTACCATTATTCTCTCTCCTCCATTACCATTAATCTCTCTCCTCCTTTATTAATTTTTCTCTCTCCTCTGTCATTAACTATTAAATAATTCCAGCTCCGACCTCCGGCCACCGACCACCACCGACCACCGCCGCATAAAGTACTGAGCATAAAGTACTGAGCCTGGAAAAAGTACTGAGCATAAAGTACTGAGCATGGAAAATTACTGAGCATGGAAAAGTACTGAGCATAAAGTACTGAGCGTGAAAATTTTTACTGAGCATCGGAAAAATTTGCTGATTATTCGAATTTTTTTATTGAGTAAATATACTGAGAATGCTCGTTTAATCAATAAAAGTGCTGATCATGCTCGTTTAATCAATAAAAGTGCTGAGCATTTCTCGTATAATCAGTAAAAGTGCTGAGCATTTCTCGTATAATCAGTAAAGTATCGAGAAAATTAATTGAGTCTTTAGGATTTTTGCTGAGTATTAAATCAAAAATAGTTGAATTTATGGTATAAAAATGCTAAATAGAAATTAGTTGAGCCTAAACAAAAAAGATGCTGAGCCTAAAAATACCTGGAAAAAAATAAAATAAAAAGGATAAGTAAGAAAGAAGAATCTGAAGTTGATTAATTTTTATCAATTATACAATAACCTATGTATAAACAATTATCTTGGTTACAGATCAATACTCTTTATCATTCTATTAAGTTCTCACGTAATTCAAAGTATACCAATGAAACAGAGCATACCAAAAGTTAAAAGACGTAGTAAACTAAATTTCTTACAAACAAACAAATTTATTTATAAATTTTAAACATTACACTGATATATGCAATATACATCCCAACTTAAACATCATCAAAATAACTATATTAAATTATGGTCCTTGCACGTACTTACAGAGAAGAAAAGTTAAAAAATTGAGCAATATTTCAATTTTCATCTACATTATTTTGTAACAAATTACAGTTCCCTGGGAGATACAATGCCATGAAACTGAATAGATTTCGAAAATATACAAGTCTTTTAAGTCCAAGAAGAAAACTGCTAATCGAAAACCAATTAACTCACAACCAAAATCTCATTGAGTCTTCAATAAAATTCTAATATTTCTGAACCAAGTGCAGACTAATAACACAATTTTGCCCTCTCCTCCACAATAAAGCTAGCAAAACAGAATTAACACTGTAATTATTTTGTCAAAAGTCAAGAAAAATTTAGAAGTAATATAATGCGTTGATGATTACCTAAAGGGAGTTGCACACATTTTTGGCTTAGCTTTAGTGCAGTTCTTCATATAGGAAAAAGGCGATGACCCCAGATCTAGCAAGAGGAAAAAGTCAGAGAAGATTTATACATATACATAGAAAAAAAACAGCAAGTTCAGATCGGTCCACCAGCTCAGCAAATCAACCATGCTCAGCAACTCAGTAGCTATCAGATCTAATCTTCGAACGAAGCTAATCTCTGGATCTGTCCACCAGCTCTCTTCACGACCATGGAGCTTCGTTCAGTTGCATTCTCATTCGGAGATCCTTCCTCGGTAAAAACACGAAGGCAGAACCCTAATCGGAGTT
Organism: Nemophila menziesii; assembly: GCA_029959085.1. Taxonomy (NCBI): domain Eukaryota; kingdom Viridiplantae; phylum Streptophyta; class Magnoliopsida; order Boraginales; family Hydrophyllaceae; genus Nemophila; species Nemophila menziesii. Next base: position 34,162,523 of record JARWIR010000008.1, read on the forward strand.
ACCTGCGTGAAGAATGCCGGTGACGAAGACTTGACGGAGTTACTAGCTAGGATTCCGCCGTGAGCTTTAGTTCCGATGGAGGACCGAGCGTCGCTCCTTCACCGCGAGCTTCACCAGCTAGGGTTCCGCCATAAGCTTCAGTTATGAACGGAGATTTGATGTGCTTCTCCGATTTGCTGCTTAAACAAACAAAAATAAGGAAGAGCGAGTTCTTACGGGAGAGGAGTGGGAGTGGAGAGAGAAAACTGAAAAACTAATTAGGTTTTAAAATATTTCTGAATAATTTAATATATATATAGGGAAAAAAACAGAAAAAGGGTAGAATTGTAATTGGATTTTTTAGGTATAGTGTTAATTTTTTATTGTGGCCTTTAGTAAGAAGAGTAAATCCACCTAGTCTTGTTAGGTCTTGGGGTGGTGTCTTCAAGACCTCTTGGGTAATAATCTCAATTAAATATGTGTTTTTGACATACCAAAATAAAGATACATTAAAATACATGACAATAGTATACACATTGCAATAAGTTAAGTTAATACCAGTTGTTATAAGTTATTGGTCACAAGTTAGGAATTTGTCTGTTGTTAAAATAAACAATAATAAAATAAAATCAAGCACTATTATATTTTTTTATCCGTAAATCAAAATTTTATTAAAGAAAGCTCAACTTCAAATATTCTTACAACTTTAATAAAACCCACTACTCACTAGATCCAACATGGACAAATAGTAATAAACTAGTAACATTACATATTAAGAGAAACATTACAAAAACATTCTTAATAGTAAAGACAAAAGCTGGCCCAACTCATTAGCCCATCGCGAAGTTATCTTGTGGATAAGGTTAATTGCTTTTTTCTTTTTAAACCTTTTCTTCTCCAACTTTATATGTACTAAACTGAAAATCTTCCTCCAAATTTGATATTCATTTAGTCCTATTGCACCATGCTCCCTGTCATTTCTCTCCCACCACATACAGTATATATAAAATGTGAAAAAAATCCCTACTATATTGATCATTTCATTGCATGAGTTATGAAGAATTACTTCAATCAAATTGTCTAAATCATTTGGACAATTCATAATCTCACACATCTCCAATACTTTAACTATTATCATTCCAGAGAAAGAACAGTTAATCAATAGGTGATTAACATCTTCTGAGCTAGCTTTGCAAAAAATACATAGAGGATTCACCTGCAAACCCCAACTGATCATTCTCATCTTAGTAGGTAGTCTATCCTGTACAGCTAGCTAGGCTATAAAGGAACATCTCGGGAGGCATTTCTTTGCCCACACTATCTTATACCATTTAACCACATTTTCATTATCGGATATATGATAAAGTGTTTTCTTAAAGGAGAAGACTTTATTGGTGCTATGTATCCAATATTTAATATCACAGCCTTGTGATAGTATGAAGTTTTGTCTATATGAGGCAATAACTTACCAACACTAGGAGGTAATCTCCACCTTCCTCTGCCAAAGAAACTATCAATAGTTATGTCACTGTTTATGTTCTGATTGTCCATATCAATGTTAAGAATCTCCTGTACTCCTTTACCATCTAACCACTTGTCCCACATGAGAAATGTACTTTTACCATCTCTTACTTTATGATAGATGAAATTATAGGCAATGTACCTGATTTTCATTAGTTATTTCCAGATCCAAGAATGAGCTTGCTTTATATCTAAGCTCCAGATACACCTTCCTTTGATTATATTTTGGTGCACCCACATACTCCACCGATTATTTGGTTGCGACTACATTCTCCAGAAGGTGAAGAGCAGACACACCTTGTTAAGCTTTTCAATATTTGGAATGCCTAACCCACCTTGATTTTTACCAGTACAAATACTTTGCCATGCTATTTTAGCGCCAAAAGCACCTTCTGCGTTGCCTTTCCATAGAAAACTACTCATTTTTTGATTGAATTTATAGATTACATGTTTTGGTAGTAGAAAGACTTTACACCAAAACAAGATTTTACTAATCAACACAATTTTAATCAGTTCAGCTCTCCCTGCATATGAAAGAAGCTTTGAAGACCACATATTAATACTACTACAGATATTCTCAACAAGTTTATTACCATCTGATATAGTTAGCTTCTTAGAGTTTAATGGTACTCCAAGATATCTAACAAGCATTTTACCTGTCTTAATGTTAGGAATAGAAGATATTCTTTGAATAGTATTCTTAACAGTGCCTCCAAAGTACAGTTCACTTTTACCATAATTTATTCTCAAACCTAAAATCCTTGTAAATAAATCAAGAGCTTCTTTTATCACTTTAGGTGAGCTAATATTAGCCTTTAAGAATATAAGTAAATCATCAGAAAATATGATATGGTTAAGTTTTAAACCTCTACATTTTTTATGATAACTGAACTGGTTTTTCTTACCATGTGATTGAACTATCCAGTGAAAATCTCCATGCAGATAGCAAATAAATAGGGAGAGAGAGGGTCTCCTTGTCTGAGCCCTCTCTTCCCTTTAAAATAACCACACGTTTGTACATTTATACAAATTGAGTAGAATGGAGTGCAGACACACATTCTTCTTCAGCTAATAAACTTTTCAGGAAAATTGAAAGCATGAAGTGTATTAATTAAAAATCTCTAATTTACACTATCATAGGCTTTCTAAAGATCAAGATTAATAGTGCAATTAGGTTCAGAGTCTTTCTTTTCATAGCCTAGAACAATTTCTTGAGCAATAAGGATATTGTCACTAATGTACCTTCCCCCAACATAAGTGGTGGTCTTTTGTGTGTTCTAAAATAAATTCAAAAGTAATCGAACCACAACCGCAAGTGTACGGTTGCCTAAAGTAGTAATAAGTGATTCTAGGATCGTTCGCAGGGACGGTTTGGTTAACTACAATGCTTATCGAATAATGAATGGTTGCACTTAGGAAAGCAAATAAAGATAATATGATTGATTGTTGGTTTTTATTATTTCTAAGTAATGAAAGACTAAATGGAAAATGCAATTAAATACTAAAACGCAAGTAAATAAATGTGAAACGCAAATATGAGAAGGTAGCACTTGAGAACGCAAGGGATCCTCCTAATTCTATATCATAACCTATGTTGTTTAAGGGTTAAATTGGTCAATTACAATGGTCGGGATTCTAAATTCCTTATACCCCCGTTAGGGTAGACTATAAGGCTATCTTAGAGTGTCACTAGTCCTGTCAGGGTAAATATGATCCACTTTTAGATGTTTAAGAATTTTACCTCATTGGCCCTAAAATTAGCTAAGTTCGTCAGAATCAATAGCTTCTATTTTAGATTGAATAATTGGTTCCGTACCTAAACCCTCCGTCAGGATGATCCACACGCCACATATGTGGAATAGCCTAGATACTAATACCTGTTCTTAGTTCATGACTCTAAAAACAGTAAATAATCCCAAATTATCGAAAAGAGTAAAAGCCCCAATCTAATTTAATTTAACAGAAACCCAAAAGCAAACATAGAAATTCAATAGAATTGGGATTCACCCATAAAACATTCTCAAGCACTAAAATGTGTTTAGCTCATACTAATTAAAAAGAAAGCTAAATTAATTGAAATGGAATTCATAATGTATTACAGAATTAAAGATAAAGATTACCTAATTTCCGGAATTGGAATGACTGAGAACGGAGATATAGACCCTCTCCAGCTCTTGCAGCTTCTTCTTTCTTCCTTCTGTTGCTTCTCTCTGATGTTTTAATTAGTAAAAAGTGAATTGTGTGAAAAATAGAAGTCAAGAGCTCGTTTTATAAGCTAAAATTCGGAATAGGCCTTGGACCTAACAGTGTTCTAAAAGGCGCTAGGCGCTAGGCGGGCAGTCGACCACATTGGGACCTAATAATAAACCACTAATTAAATGTCCAAGCCCATTTTCTAAGCCCAAAATCCCGTAACTGCTGCACCACCTTCACTAAAACGGCTCTAGCCGCTTCTTTATAACTTCGATTGACCTGAAATCACTTGCAAAAGTTCCGTAACTCGATAAGGAATAGATTCTCTTCAAAGGTCAGCGGCTAAATCATCTCTTAAGTGCCTCGAAATCATCAATCTTTGGCCTGTTTTCCAGATTTGCAGCTCTAAAGTCAACTTCTTTCGGGATTTATCTTCAAGTGTTGACTCCATATCACGATCTTTGACTCTCTTCTAGGATTCCATTCCTAGCTAATATTCAAAACCTACAAACTTTTCACTAAAATACACAAGATTACGCACAAAAGTTTAATAAATCAAAAATACTAGAAATAAAATGGAAATTCCGGATTATTGCATTTTTAACTCAAAAGTCTATCAAAATATTCAATTAAACATCAAAAATGATGTCTCCCAAGGGTCTAAAATAAGAACAATTGGGAGACATCAATAAGCAGATTGGTTTAATGACACAATAGAATTAAGTACTTTTTTAAGCCTATTCGCAATAGATCTAGAGATTGTTTTATATGTGGTATTGACACATGATATAGGCCTAAATGTTTTACGGCTGGAGGCATTTTTCTCTTTTGGGATTAACACTAAATTTGTAGCATTCACTTGAGATAATAACTGACATGTTTCAAAGCATTGTTTATGGCTTTAGTAAAATCTTCACCAATTATACTCCATGAAGCTTTATAGAAGCATGAGTTTAGGCCATCAGGTCCAGGATTCTTGTTCTCATTAATGGAGAATAATGCATCTTTTATCTCCTTGTCAGTGAATGGAGCAATAAGTTCTTGAATTTCATCATCAGTAAGTCTAGAGTTGATAATTTATTTAATAGTTGAGATTGAGCAGACTTCTTCCTCACTATCTTCTGAGCCAAGGAGATTTTTATAGAAGTTAATGAATTCCTCTTTTATAGGTTCTGGGTCGGTTATAGTATCTCCATTATCTGCAATAAGTGAAGATATATTATTCCTTGCTATTCTTCCTTTTATAACTTTGTAGAAGTATTGTGAGCTGCAATCCATATCTACTGTGAAGGTAACTTTAGCTTTTTGTTTCAATATATTGTGTTGAGTAATAATTGCTTTCTCTAACTCTTTCTCAAGGATTTTTTCTTCTTTGAGGATATGGAACTCAAGTTTCCCCTCCATAATATGAGTCTGAACCTTGTTAAGCTGGCTCCTGAGAGCTTCAATATTTTCAGAGTTTCTCCTGAAATAAAGATTGTTAAATTTTTTCAAAGCAAGTTTAGTATATTTTTGCTTTATGCACAACTTAAACATATAATTTCCTTCTACATTGGTGCTCCAATCTTGTTTTACAGTATCAGCGAACTTATCATGTTTTGCCCATACATTAAAAAACTTGAAAGAACCAGGACAGAATCTTTTATTATCTCCAATAGTAACCACAAGAGCACAGTGATCAGAGGTTGAAGGTGAAATGATACACACATTTGAGCATTTCATATCTAACCATTTAGAGTTAATAAACACTCTATCAATCTTACTAGCTCTAATTTGGTCAATAGAGCTTTTGTTAGTCCATGTATAGTACTGACCAACATAGCTATGTTCAAATAAATTTGCTTCATCTATACAATCTACAAACTCAAGTGCTCCTTTATCAAGAGAAATACAATTAGTCCTATCCTGGATTTTCAGAATCTCATTAAAGTCCCCAAGCACACGTACTTTCTCGTTTTTATAGGTATCACACCATTGATTAATATCTTTCCAAAGCAACTTCCGCTTATCATCATCATTATATGCATAAATCATACCAATATAGAAACTCTTGTTTTTGTTAAGAATTGTCACCTCTAAAAACATAGCCTGAGTTGTCTCTTTAATAAGCCTGACTTTAACATGATTGTTGTCCCATAAAATCCATATCCTTCCAGACTCATCTTTATTATAATTATGCAACATTTCAAGATGAGATAAATGAGCATTTATTATGCTAGTATAGTTACGACTTTTGATTTTTGTTTCCAAAAGCCCAACTAACTTGACTTTATTACTAACTAAAAAGTTCTTCACATCAAGTTGACGCAGAACATTATTGAAACCCCTAACATTCCAGGCTACTAAATTCATATATGGGGGGGGGGGGGTCTAGTAATTTCCTTACCTCCATTATGAATAATAAACTGTTGAACATCTTTATCAATGTTTGTTTCAGATTCCTGTAGATTATCAAACTTATTGCTCGTCGAGATCAAGTTATTATTCCTTTCCCCACTTCTTATAGTTTGAGATTTACTTGATTCTACTTCATTAAACTTTGTAACTTTGTTTTTTACCTCACTCCATTCCTCTAAATCTGTTTCCTGTTTATCTTCCTTAGGCTCCTCAGTATGAGCTTTCTTAGGCCTCCAAATTTTTTGAGTAATATTTCACTTGCCCTCAACATGTCCAAATCTATTACACTTGAGACATATAGTGGGTTTCCAATCATATTCAACTCGAGCTTCATGTAACTCTTCTACACCAACATCAACATATACAGTATCCGGTAGTGTTTCTTTTGTGTCAACTTCAACACAAACTCGTGCATATCCTAGACTTGTTTTAGATTCTGTCACAGAGTCCATTTGTAATGGAACTCCGATTCCACTAGCAACATAACTTAAACCATGTTGAGTCCATAAATTCATAGGCACGTTAATCAGTTTCACCCAAATCATAGTTTTCGTAACATCTATCATTTCAAATTGCATTTCAGAACTCCAAGGCCTTAGTAATAGTGGCTTTCCATTTATATGCCAAATTTGCTCCACCTTGTTACATGCTTGTTGATTTTCAAATTTGAAATCGTAGACTCCTTTTCTACTTGATTTCACTTCAATCTTACCTAAATTCTTCCATTGAAACCTAACAAAGGTTGTTATAGCGTAGACGTTAGGTGGACTGTCTAGAAATTGGCCGATTAAACAGTTTACCCACATCTCATCTCCTTTTTCAAATACATCTTGAGGCGGTTTAATTACTTTTTTACCTCCTTCCTTGTTTGTCGAATGAAAATCAAGCTTGTACACCTTATCTACACTTTTTTTAACAGAGTTGACCACACCACATGCTTGTTCTTTGTTATTTCAACCGATTTTTCACTTGGACTTTGAATTGGAGTATTAATCGGAGTTTGGGCTTCAACCGCTTGCACCGGAGTTGCCATAACTTTTGATTCCACGCTTTGAGAACCCTCTTCAACAGGTTCAGTACTGTTTGGAGAGAACATCAGCTTTGTAATATTAGTGTACTTCGTCTTACTCTTCGAATTTGAATTACTAATCTGATTTACTTTACTAGATTTTAACATTTTCGTCATTTTGAGAGAATTACACTGCGGAAAGGGTGAAGGGAAATGGAGAAATTGTGTGTAGGTGAAGGGGGTGAGAAGGTTTTGTGAAGAAAAAAAGAAAAAAGATTGGTGTTAGATCCCATATGATAAGAACTAACACTAAATCTGAAAAAGATAAAAGCAAAAAGTTTGTGAAAAAGGTTAAAAGTGGTTAAAAAAGGAAAGGATGTTGTGGAATAAATTTAGTGGTGGATGAATGGCTTGGGAGCATTTTTTTAGTGTTGACTCTCATTGACTCTTAGTTAATTCAAGCACTATTATATTAATTAAAATAATTCTTAAAACACAACAATATTATAGTAATTGAATAATAAGTAAAATGACAAACCAAAAACTACATTAATAACATGAATGGACAACTCACTTCCAAAAAAATTGGGTGTAGCTTGCTAGATTACAATTACTATAATACAATTCTAGAGCTCACACTAAGAGAGAGAGAGAGAGAGAGAGAGAGAGAGAGAGAGAGAGAGAGAGAGAGAGAGAGAGAGAGAGAGAGAGAGAGAGAGAGAGAGAGAGAGAGAGAGAGAGAGAGAGAGAGAGAGAGAGAGAGAGAGAGAGAGAGAGAGAGAGAGAGAGAGAGAGAGAGAGAGAGAGAGAGAGAGGGGAGAGGGGAGGGAGGGAGGGAGGGAGGGAGGGGAGAGAGAGAGAGGGAGAGAGAGAGAGAGAGAGAGAGAGAGAGAGAGAGAGAGAGAGAGAGAGAGAGAGAGAGAGATTGATAGATTTTTTTCTTTTTTGTTGGTAGTTACTTTGTAGAATGAAGTGACATGGGAACTATTTATATAGTTGTATGAGAAGGCTCCTCATCAACAAAAAATATTCAATTATTTTCTAAAAATGGTAAAACAAAACACATCAAACTTGTAATACAAGAATGGAATCGTGGAATTGTGTTTGGCAAATAAATATTTGGTTTGGTTGAATATCTCGGAATAGTAACAGAAACATCAAACTTTGTAATCTAGGGTGGTAATCGTGGACTTGTGTAAGGCAGATTAATCTTTGATTTGGTTTAATTTCTTGATCCCATGTGCATGACATTTCCAGCAATCCCCCACTCAGCAACTGGAAGAGAACGTAACGAGTTTCTAAGCAAACAAGTTATGGTAAATTGTAATTAAGTATCGATTTCTTTCTCTAGGAATCAACACATAGTGATGAGAGGAAAAACAAAATCCCATCAAACTCAAACTTGACGTTCTTAGAATGAGACCCTCACGACACATACTCTACCCGCTCGAACTCTCTCAAACTCCGATAGCGATTTATAATCTCAACTCGAGAGGGAATGCACTTGTATAGTACTGATGTCTCTGCATTTTTGATGGATTAATTTACTCATGAGACATTATTTGAATGGGATTTTAGTGCTTTAATGTGGGATATATACCTTTATTTTACATGTTTTGATTTGTTGGCTTATTCATAAAATATTACTTGTGTGGGAGCATTTGGAGGTGATTTGTTTGTTAAGTTTGTCTATCCTAGGACCATGGATAATATGAGTTCCCAAGATGAGGCCGAGAAGTTGATATGCTAAAGAAAAACCAGAGTCAAGACACAATGGAACCAAGAAGTCTTGTAGATAATCTACAAAAATTGGTAGCAAAAACGCGCTTACACCGTCTTTATAATATCACCACGGTGAATTGGTGAGGATTCTGATTATGAATACTCTCATCAAGGTATCCCTTGGATTTTAGAACACTTTAGAAGAAGCAGGTTTCAAATCAAAGTTGAGGTGAAGAAGTTGTAGGCAATTTTCTATGAAGACCCAAATCTGTCCAGATTCTCAATAAGTCCATTGGGACACTTATAAGTCCCTTAAGTAGTCCCTACTTGTGCAAAAAAAAAAAAGATTTGGGTTATACATACTTGTTTTATGCATCAAACATGTCTCTTATCATATTTATAATCAAGAAATAGTTAGAGAAAGTACAATAAAAATGGAGTTTATTCACAATACCTTATAGACCTTGATTCATGGGCAATAACAATTTCTAAGAATACCGAAGAGGAAAAGTTAAACCAGATTTCGAGTGGTTTTAGAGGTTGTTCATGCATGATATTTATCAAAGAGGGGGTTTCATATGTTAATATAATTAATATATCCATCAAGAACTAATAGGTGATCAAAGTAACATAAAATGGAACTACTTATTGTCGGTTTGAACATAAGTTTGGTTCTTTGAGTATCTCACCATTTTTTGTCAAAATCATTAAATAAATACTATATATACTAACTAGTCTATTCCCCTAGAAATAGGTGTCGCAACTAACAAACGCTAACGGTGGAGGAGGGGGGGGGGGTCTAGAGACCCAATTATTAGGCAAAGTACTCTTGAGCTCATATACATATTTTTTTTATACTAATATGACATAAACTAACATTACTATTACAAATCAAAAATATAATGTCCTCATTAAATAGTTTGAGCTTCGCTTTTGGAGGATTTTTGGGCAATTTCAGCAGGTATACTACCAAATTTTTGTCGCATAATACTCTAATATCCTTGAACAAGAAGTTTATTGCTAATAATAATACATTGTGACCTCCAATAAGTTCATCTTTCTCGGCACTACCACGTATAAAAGACCAAGCAGAATCATGTATTAGCTTATCATGTTTATTTCTAAAGATACAAGTAGAAGAGGGTTTCTTATCTGTAAAGTAGTATTGACTATGAGTGTGTTTGACTTTAAGTTATACCCCCTGTTTCAACTTTTTGCTTGTGTATCAAGATTTGTACCTATTTGGTTGCTTATAGGTGATATACCACTTTTTTTAACTTTAAATGGGTCAGAATTATTTGGTTTTGTATCTATTTTAGCCTCAAAGTTCTATGTATTACTTTCAGAGTACTCATCACAGCTTTTAGGGACAGTCTAAGTGCATGTTTTGGATCAGGGACAATGCCTTCATAGATAAATTTGTTTCTTTCCTTTGAAATATACCATGTTATAAAGGAGGCTAAATCTCAAAGCCTTCTACCAACTAATTTAGTACACCCTTTGAGATACTCTAATCCAAGAAACTAGGAGTCAAGTCTTTGGGTGCATTGATGCTTAGAGAGTAGTTGCATTGTATAAATTAGCCATAGAGATCTAGCCTAAGGAGGAGAAAATAAAAGATGCTAAAAAGTTTCTGTTTCATTTCCATAGATTTTACAAAGTTTATTAGGGGCACATTTTCTCTTATGCTTATTCTCTTTAGTAGGTAATATTCCTCTGCATAATTTCTAGACAAAATTTCTTATCTTAGAGGAAATATTTTGCTTCCAAACCTCCTTCCAAATTTTCTCTGGGTGGCATAGGAGGTTGGGATATCCTTAGTATCAATTTTCTCTTTTTCAATCTTATTATATTTTTCAAATAACAGTACATAGCTTTGTATGTAACCACTCTATCTCTGTATAATGTCGAAACGAAATTATCCTCATAAGGTTTGAAGGGAGATAATATTAAGAATATTAACAAATTTCCATAGAAACCCATTTATATATTACTTCTTTGTCCCATATATTAGACCCTTTGTAACACAGGTCAAGCACTTTTAAATGTACAATTCATGGGGCAGCGTAAGGTTTTTATACTAGGGATCCATTCATCTCCCCATATATTTATACTCTTACCATCACTAACTCTCCATTGTAAACTATTTTTTAAAGGCATGAGGGATGGTAGCCCAATTCAGCTACTAAAACCCCATGAGGGGTGGTAGCCCAATTCAGCTTTATTAAAGGCAGTACCTATGAAGTATATTCCTTTATGTATTCTTGCAAGAAGAGATATTGGGTTATTCATAACTTTCCTAGCATTTATTTCTAATAAAGCTTTGTTCTTAAAATTCATATCTTTATACCCCATTCCACCCTCTTTCTTATTAATAGTCATTTCTTTCCAACTAGTCTAATGTGTTCTTTTATTGTTTTTGTTATTCCACCAGAACTGAGAGATGAGACATTTTATTTTATCATTGACACAATTAGGTATTAAGAAGACTTCCATAGTATAGGCACCCATAGCATTTATCACAAATTAAATTAGTGTTTCTTTACCTACCTCAGAAAGATATTTAATGTTCCATTTTTTCAATTTTTCTACCCTAGTCAACAGGCAAGCCTCGAGAGTTCTCTATATTCTCCATCATATTCATTCTCAAAGTATTAAGACTAAGATGAATTTTTCACTAGGGGTGTTTTTGCAAAATTATACCACTTATATTCTGATTTATACTTTTGCATGAAGCATAACTATATTCATTAAGAACACTGCTAAATTGTTCAATATCCTCCATTTCTGCTCTAAAAATGAATAGGCTATCATCGACAAAGAATATATGACTCAGAGTGGGGTTCTTTTTTATTTTTAACCCTCTTATAAGATTTTTTTTCATAACAGTAGATAAGTACTGGGTTATAATACATTATAAGGAGGGGAAAAGGGGTCCCCGTGCCTCAGCCCTTTAGTAGGGATAGAAATGGGAAATTGGTCATCATTAAGCTAAATAGAATAAGAGACTGAGGTAACACACCCCATAACCCATTCTATCCAAATATTATAAAATCCCATTTTTATCATACTATCGTTTAAGAAATCCCACTTACCATTTTCATAAGATTTTGCTACATCAACCTTGAGCAAGTAATATATTTTATGTTATTTCTCTTCTTGGGATGAAAGCATTGTGGCCATCATCAATAATCTTATGCATATACATTTGTAGTATTTTTACCATAACTCTTTCCAAGATTTTATAGATAACATTAGAGCAACCTTTGGGTCTGTAACGAGATATTTTAGATGGCTTCTTGAAACTATGAGTTAAAGTGATAATGGTTTTATTAAAATGACACATATTACCTTTATTCCATAAGAAGTAAGTTATGCCTCTATGAATATTAAATTTTAATATATTCTGAAGTTTCTTAAAGAAGTACACAAGTAGACCATCAAGTCATGGGAATCTATCATTCCATATTTCTCAAAGAGCCATTTTTATCTCCTTTATTCCCACAAGTTAAATAAGATCATTATTTATTATCACAATTAAACATATATCAATAGAGTTAATCACAAAGGAGTAATCTCTGGGATCTTTAGTATAGAAACTATTATTACAATATTCTTTAATTTCATATTCAACATCCATTCTTTGGTTAATCCATATATCATTTTCTTAAAAAATCCTTGTAATTTTGGTCCTACTTCTTCTAAGTTTTGTTTATAGTGAAAGTAGATCGTGTTTCTATCACCTAAAGTAAGCCATCTCACTCTAGATTTTTGTTTCCGATAAGTTTCCTCTTGTTTCCATCTATGTTTCATCCTTTCAATAATGATATTTTATTCATCCCAATCCTTAGGGGAGACAGAGTTAATCATGTTTTATAAAGCTTATCTATGTTTTTTTTAGTTCTAACTTTTTACTTCTTGCCAGGTTTTAGCCTACAAAGTCAATTATCCAGTAAGATGTTGTACATTTTTACCAAATTTATAAATACCTTTGCCTCTTAAATTAGCTATCTCAAGCTAACTCCTAGTGATTAGGTCAATATGTTCATTATTATCTAACCAATTCTTATCAAAAAAATAAATCTTTTAGGAATGGAATTTTATTCATTTCATTTATAACTAAAAGCATTGACTGTTCTAATCCAATGGGGGCAGAATAGCTATCCAAGCATTAGGAAACTGATCAACTCATTTCTTATTAATAAACTCCTATCAATGACTTTATTAATAAGTTCATAATTTTATCTTTTGTTAGACCAAATAAATCTATATCACTTAGGCTAGAGGTCTTATAGTTTAAGTTTATTGAATCTATCCATGTTATTTTAAATTGGTCCTGAATCACCAAATTTTTGGTTGGAGGACCTATACATATTAAAGTCCCATATAATGTTCCAGGTTAACTTAGGACAATATTTTTTACAATCACATTGTTTCTTAATAGTAAGGTCTTATGGTTATCTTAGGTTGAAATATATATATATATATATATATATATATATATATATATAAAGGTAGTGCAACATTCTTTGTTGTTCTCATCATTAATTAAGCAGTGTATATGGTTTTATGTGTGTTCTAGGACTTTGATACTAATATCTTTAAGTGTCAGAACTGCCAGGGGATTGCCAAATCCCTGAAAATTCCAACTCATCTACATCATTGGATATTATGGTATTGATTGGTTCAATCTCTCAAAACCCGTCATCCTTCTTGATATTTGTCTGTTCTTCAATAATAGATTGAGGCTTCTCTTTCCCATTTTTGGAGTCCATCATGCTTTCTAAATCTTATCATACTTTGACTTCTCACTCTTTATCTTCTTGCACGCTTGTCTTTTGATACAATCGACCTCCCTAAGCTTCTCAATTCCAAGACCCATACTAGTATCCATCGCAGTTTTTGTCGCCATCTCCGACTTCTGTATCGTGTGTTTAAGTTCCTTCGCATCATTTTTGGTCTCATCTTTTAGTTTAGGGTTAATTTCTTCTTTTGATTTGGGCTAGAAAGTGAATGAGGGAGTCAAATTTGTTTTTTATTTATCAGATGGAAGCCCTCTTTAACTTTAATTGATAAGACCTTCTATACTTCCATTTTTGTAATGGATCCAAGGAGAGGTTTAATGACTCCACAGTGTCCTGTGTTGTCATGGACCCATTTGTGATTAGGAGAGAGGAAGTCCATGACAGCATTGAAATTCCCCAGATTTGGGTCCCGCTTTGAAAACCAATTAAATCCTCCACCCCTATAGGTTTGTCCTTCTTCTCGTACACTCCTGTATCGTTCTCCTTTTTGTTTTCACCATTGACATCGTCCTACCAATTTTTGTCCTTTTTTCTTTCACCGATTCAGTTGAGTTAAACCTTCTTTTGACGGTTTTTTAAGCTTCCTTCTTCTTGTCATTCATGGTCGTGCATATGAAAGACGATTCCTTAATCTCCACCTTCTCGAAATTTTCTTCTGTACTGTGTATCCACTTACCCAATCTCCTCCTTAAGTTCTTTGTATTGTTTCAATCATCTTCGATGTGGTCAATTAGGCTACATATACAACAAAAGTCCCATAATCTTTCATATTTAAGCACTCCGGTTAAGCCTCTATTTTCGTTGATACTGAACTAGTAGACAAAACATAGTGGTTGGAATATATCCCACTCGATTTGAGCATTGACATAATTAATTTCTTTGAATGTAGCCACCGGAGGGAGTTGAATTTCCTGAACAAAACAGCTCGCAATATGTAGCGCATTATCTTCGCAATATAGTTTACCCGGTGAGCCATGAATCTGAACCCATAAAATAGTTTTGTTATAATATTCTCTCACTTTTTCGCTGTTTAGGTTCCACTTTTATATTAAGATTTGTTTTCCAGCCAAATTCCAATTTTTTTCTTGAGAATAGGCTAATGATCTTGTTTGTTGGAGCAGGTGATAAGGAAGGAGATGAAGCCATGATTGAACATTGTTTTGTTTCTTTAGACATTCTCTGGTGTAGTGTTTTTACTTTACCAAAAAAGATTATTAAGATGCTTCAAAGTAAGGTTATGGCTTTCCTTTGGTGTGGTAAGAGTGTGTATGAGGGTGGAGCTAAAGTATCTTGGGATACCGTTTGTAAGCCTTTAGATGAAGGTGGGTTGGGAATCAGAGATTTAGATTCTCAAAACAAGGTTTGGGCCATTAAACTGCTTTGGGGGTGTTGCCTTCCAAAAGGGACACTATGGTCCCAATGGTTGCAAATCAACCACCTCAAAAGCAAATCTATTTGGCAAATTGATATACCTTTGGATTGTTCATGGGGTTGGAGGAAGATTCTAAAGGTTAGAGATATTGCTAAGAAGCTCATCAGGTATAAGGTGGGTAATGGTAAGGATATAGCTCTCTGGTGGGATATTGGTTACCAAACAATAGAACACTTAATGAATTGAGCTGTAGCAATTTGGCTTCAGGTTATTATACTAACAGTAAGGTCTCCCAATTTATATATAAAAGAAATTGGAAATGGCCAGCTGAACTGAGGTTTATGAATGAGCTTACTAAGGATATTACAATCTCAAATAACAAAGACTCTATTAGCTTTACCTGCACAAAAAGAGGTAATTTCAAATTCTCAGAAATCTATGAGGAAATTAGGGTTAAAGGCATAAAAAATCAATGGTTTTCTTCTGTTTGGAAGAATAAAGCCTTACCCAAGTATAAATTCATCCTATGGCTGGGAAATCTGGACAGACTACCAACAAAACAGCGATTATTGAGTTGGGGTTTAATATCAAACCCTATATGTGAGTTTTGTAAGATTAATAGCGAAGATAGAGATCATCTCTTCTGGAGTTGCCCTTGTACGAAACGTATTTGGAACATATGCAAGAAGAAAGCGAGGGTGAGATTACAGAGGAGTGACTTAAGCTCTAATCTTAAATACATCGGATTGCAAAAATCTAAGAGAATAGAGGGCGAGATTACCAGATTGATTCTACCGATTGCAGTTCATACGATCTGGGAGGAGAGAAACAACCGCATCTTCAGCCAAACCTTCTTAACTGAGGAAGGTATTATGGAGAAGATCTCAAGGCGAATGATAGAAAACATGGTGAATCTGAAGAGTTTCGCCAGAGAGGAGATAGAAGCAGAGATGAAGATATGGAGAGAGAGTTAGGGTTTGTAATAGATTGAATTGTACTTTTGAGTACTAGTGGTTTGTTGTGTTGGGTTATGACCCGTACTAGCTAGGGTATTTTGTTTCTATTTTGTTTTATTATGTCTGGTCAAAGTGTTTGACCGTGACTTAAGTGTAAAACTCTATTTGTTTTGATATAAAATTAAATCTGGTTGGCTTAGCAAAAAAAAAAATCTATATTATCATTTGCTTGAAACTCGGGAGCTGTTATTGTGTTTTTTCAAAATATTGGAGCTATTATTATAATTGAATAAAGAGTAGCCTTATATTTGGGCAACACAGGGACTAAAAAGAGCTAAACATTCCAAAAATCAACGATAAAGTTGTGTGCATCGTTTAAGGGGGGGGGGTGTATTCAATAGAGAGTCTATAAGATTTTTTGGACTTTAAAAGTTGAGAGGTATTTAATTAAGAGTATAAAGAGTCTTTTAAAATCTTAGAGTATTCAATTACGATTCTAAAGAATCATTTAAAATCTTGGTGTATTCAGTCTGCATTTTAAAGAATCATTTAAAATCTTATGGTATTCAAAAGTCTATGGATTTTTTTGGAATTCATTACCTATTGGATTTCATAGGATTTTAAAGAACAAAATTTTTATTTTGAAATCTACCCTTTTACCTAATGATTTTGATGGATTTCTTCTTTAGACTATTTTCTAGCAAATTTGAAAATAAAAAATTTAAAATAACTCATGATATATTTTTCATGTGCGACTATAATTAAAAAAAAACTTCAAAAAAATTTAGCCGTAACATTATTGTATCAATTAAAAAATTCATTAAAAAATTAAAATAACTCCTGATAAATTCTTTATGTGTGATTATAATTAAAAAAAAACTTCATGAAAAGATTAGCTGTAACATTATTGTATCAATTTAAAAAAATCATTCATGCTATTAATATTTTTCATGTTAACCTCAATTAAAAAATTTACATAACATTTTTTTACGCAAGACGATTGATACAGTTAAAAAATTAATGAGATATTGTTCAATTAAAAAAAATCATGAGAGCTACAATATATTATACGGATCCAGCTAAGTACAATAATGAACCTAAAATGATATCTCGTGATTAATATTATTTTTTTTGTCATTGAGAACTACAGTTTTAAAAGAAACATGTGGTTACATTGTATAACATATTATCTATGACATATTCTACTACTTTGACAATCCAAGTAGTACTTAGTTGTTTTCATTCGATGAAAGTAACATTAAAGAACATTTTTAAAGTCACTAACACATTGGTAAAGATCCGGGTCTAACATAGGACCAAACGGATGTGTAAATAGCTTATTTGGTTCTTTATTTTATATACTTTGATAGCTTAAATTATTGATTAAATATATAGAGTTTGCAGTAATTTATTTTAAATCACTTTTATTTCCATCAACCATATTGTAGAGCATTTTTAATTCTTGTAAAAAAAATAAAAAAATTGTATGTCAAAGTCTGTCAAATTATAAAAAGGATTTACAAAAATCCATTCAACTCTATACAAGATTTAAAAAGAATCTGCCAGAATCTGTCAAAATCTGTTTGGATTTAAAACAATCCATAAAATCTGCAAAGTTTATAGACTTTTTAAAGTCCAAAAAATCCATCAGATTCTCAATTGAATACACCCCCCCTAAATAAAAATAT
Source organism: Nemophila menziesii (assembly GCA_029959085.1). Taxonomy (NCBI): domain Eukaryota; kingdom Viridiplantae; phylum Streptophyta; class Magnoliopsida; order Boraginales; family Hydrophyllaceae; genus Nemophila; species Nemophila menziesii. The sequence goes on from JARWIR010000008.1 coordinate 34,180,165, forward strand.
ATATATATATGAGTCGAGAAGAATACGTAAAATGCCCCTATAGGATAGTATATTTTTCTTATTTTAGGTAACACAAGGACTATTACTGCAAGTTGTCCTAAATAATCTTAACTCCTGAGCATTAACGATAGAGTTGTTTGCGTGTTATTTTAACTAAATTATACCATGAGTTAAAATAGATGCATGAGATTCCCCTCTGTGATTGTATAAACGAGTCACTAGGATTAGTAGTGCAAATTCTCCTAAATTTTTTAATCATTTTGAACATAAACAATAGTGTTGTCCGTGTATTACTTTAGATGATATATCCATGAGTTATGAAAGATGCATAAAAGTTCCTCTTGATCATATAGTATGTTTTATTTATTTTCGATTAACACAGGGACTAATAGTTCAAGTTAATTATCCTAGAAAAAATAAACACTCAAAAAACTAATGATAGAGTTGTGTGTCATTTTAAATAAAATATACCCATGGTGAAAGAAATATGCATAAAATCCCCCTCTGCGATATTATATTCGCCTTATTTTTTGGTAACACATTGCATATCGAGAAAATTTTCTATAATACTTGAACACCTGAGCATTAACGATATAGAGATGTCTGTGTGTCATATTAAATAAAATATACCCATGAATCAAGAAAGATGGGTAAAATTTCCTTCCGAGATAGTGTATTCGCCATATCTTTGTGTAACAAAGAGTGCAGAATAAAGTTCGTGAAGGTGATCCTCAACTTGTATTTGCTCTAGCTGCTGGATCACCGGAATGCGTACTTACACTCATCACGCGAAATACTAGTGTTATATCTAGGTTGAGGGAAGAATTTAGTAAAGATTGTTGGAATTATCAAATTAAAGATGATTTATTTTTATTAATTCTTTCATGCTTTTAGAGAAGTGAAAAAGACTATTTGTGTGTTAATAGTCTCACGTTGAAAGTTGAGAATTGTAATTACTAAAATTTAAGAGTTTTATTTTATTAATTCTTTCTGAGGACAAGTAGTCAACTTTTTTATTCCACATTGAAAATGGAGATGAAAACAAATGAAAAATGTCTAGGACTTAATGATGACATGATGAATCTTTATTTCCGATTAATGGCTCCTTAATTTAGATTTTACGGAAGTTACAATAGCTTGGTCAAGAAAAATGTTTGCATTATTCACCAAACATTAATGAGTATCTATCACTGGTTTTTAATGCGACTCTTTAGTTCGGTTGCTACGAGAGTTACAAGAGTTTGGTCAAGAAAAATGTATGCATTTATCACCGACCATTATGTACATTTATAACCAGGTATTAAATGTGACATTTTTTTATCTTACTATACAAGCCGGTCCTAGGTTGCCAAGGAAGTCATGAACTTCACCCCCTCCCCAAAAAAACATTCATATACTTTGTAGTCCCCCCCATTTTCTATATATAACATACAACCTATTGCATACAGTTTTTTCTTCTTAAAATGCCCAACTTTAATTTATTAGCCTAGTTCAAAAGAAATAAAAAAATGCAAATCTACCGTATATGCTAATAATGCCTCTTTGTTTGTTTAAAAGGAAAAAATTAATTAAATTAAAACTTGTTAGAAAAATCAACAAGTATATATATATTTCATTAATTAAAAAAAAGTATTTGTCAAAAAGAGCATTCAAAAATATTCTGGCTCTTATTTGGTTAACTTTCTAGGAGCCATTAATTAAAAGTAACCCATTAAAAAACTTATTTGTTAAAAACAATAGTTAATAAAATTATTTATAAAAAACAGTCTTTGCCAAAAAAAAAATATATTATTTCTAATTATATTATTATTTATCATTTACTTCTAACAACTCTATTACTACCATCACAACTACTACCACCACTACCACTACCACAAACACAATAACAACCATCACTACCACCACAACTACAACCACCATCACCACCACCTACTACTAATTTTTTGACACGCGCGCGTTTTCTTAATAATTTTTTAAAAAATCAAAAAATAAATCATTTTTGAACGAGGCAAATTAGTATTTACGTCTATGATTATTTTTTTGAATTTTTTCGTAGACATGAAATACATTGTTTCGAATAATGAATTCATTGTTCTGAACAATAAAAAACTCTGAACATGTAATTCAATATTATCAACATCGAAACTATTTCGCATACACAAACTTTATTGTTCGGAATAAGAAATTTATGTTTCTAAACAAAAAAAAAATCATTGTTAAAAACAAAAAATATACTATTTTGAACAATGAATTTCATGTATGCAAAAAAAAAATTAAAACAATAAAATCATAGACTTAAATTATAATTTTTCTCGTCCAAAATGCAATCTTTTTATTTTTCTAATTTTTCTTAGAAATAGTAACGAATTTTATATAAAAAAATTCACGAACGCACGTGTGTGATAAAATTAGTTGTTTCTTTTGCTGCTTCTGGTGGTGGTGATGGTGGTGATGGTGGTGGTGGTGGAGGTGGTGGTGGCTGTAGCGGTGGACAAATTTTTTTCATATGGTGGTGGTGGTGGTAATGGTAATGGTGGTGGAGGTGTCCCATTATTTGTTTAATATTAAAAATAAAATAATATATTTAATAATAAGGGTAGTATAAAAAAATAGAGAGGTTGTTTTCCACAAATATTTATTTCATTAGACATTTTTTTTCTATTAAAAGTAAATTATTTGTGGTTGATTTTACAGTTAGGTACTACTTTTTTTTTGTTACCAAAAACCTTTTTTTTAATATATTTTATTTTATGTAAATTGTAATTTTTTGGGGCCCTTTTTTTAGAACTTGTTTTAGGCCTCCAAAATGTAAGGATCGGACTTGTATAAATAGGACCATAAGTTACTTGTAATCTAGAGAGGTTAGAAGTAGAAATTTCAGAAGAATTGAATACTCTCTTCTCCATGATTATTTAAATCGTTTTGAAATAGAGATTAGAGTAATAGAGGGATACGGTCGTTAGAGATACCAGTATTTTCAGAATATCTTTTTTAACGCTTCACTTTTCGCTTCTTTGCATCTAGATTATATTCTGAATGTTTCCGTGTAAGTTCTTTTTCCCAAATTTTTGTTGTAGTATTACGATTTTTGGGATACCTTTATGTGCTAGTTTACATCTTTTGTGATAGTTGCTATATTATACTTTTTGGAATATATTTATATGAAATCCATTTTTTATTATTTCAGTGACATTGTTAGTTTTTTACCAACAATAATAAGAAAGGAATACTTATATTAGAGACCAAGATATATTAGAGCTATAAGTTTGGTGAACCACCATCGCGAAAAACCTCCACCCTCCGCACCGACATCCACGAATCCGCATCTGCAGTAACAATCTCCACCACGAGCCACCTCTGATCCAAGACCATCTCTTTCCAAACTCTATCAGCAACCAGACTTCTTCCTCCATTCGATAGCCACCCATCTCCAAGGCCATCTCTTTCCAACTCCATTCAAGCCTAGTCTAGACTTATTTCAACATAAGACATTCGAACCAAAATCCAAGCCGCGTTCAACAGCAACCCATCATTCGAAGTCCATTTTGAACAACTCTATAAAAACGCTCATATGTATCGTTTGTTCACCCCAATATGGATCGCGACTCAAGACCGTCAGGCCCACTCGCAGCCCATCCAATATCGAACCCAACTACCCATCAATTGAAGTCTATATTGAAGGTAAGAATCTACTTCGCAAACACAAGTACATCTCGTTTATGTTTTTGTTTTATTAAAATGATTTCAAGTTATAAAAATTAGTGATTAAATTATTGATCCATTTCTCTTAGATGGTGCATTTGCTAAAGGGGAGGGTTTGCGCGATTGCTCCATTGCAATCTCTACAACATTAATGATACAAATACTCTGGACTAGGCACCCCTTTGACAGTCCAGACCCTGAAGAAGTTATGTCCTAAGCATACTCCCGAGTTATTGTTTTTAACTGAAACTAACAATTATTTTAAAGTTATTAATAAATAGCTGATGTGTTGAGGATGAAACTTATACACTATGTAGACCATATTGGATTGGAGGCGGTTTAGCATTCTTTATTAAAGATCATATTCATACGGAGATCTCTGATGAGAATTTTATAGATACTATTATTTCACATGATATTTAAACAATATACACTTACGTGTATGGTTCTCCTATTGAAACTAAAATATCGAAGTTCTTAGTAAAATTGATAAGTGTTATGATGAAAATTTTCCTTATCTTATGATTGTGGATTTCAATATAATAAGTAACATCTCAGTGGGAGGAAAAAGTATTAATAAAAGCAGTATGAAAAGATTTGATAAACTGATTAATAATCTCAAATTGGAAGAAATTCCAAGACATGGTTGTGAATTCACCTAGAATAAGAGCTTAAATAAATCTTGAGTGGAGTACAATGTTTCCTAATGCTTGATTAGAAGTAATTCTTGTTGTAGGCTCGGATCATTGTCCTATTATGCTCCCTTAAGATCAAAACTATAATAATAAGAAAAAAAGATTTTACTTTCAATATTTTTGGGCTTATGAACTAGAATGTTGGGATATTATTAAAAGTGTATGGGAAGATAACAAAAATTTATGGGGAATACCAACTAATATAATAAAATTTAACTAACTACTACTAAAAGGAAGCCTCTAAAGTGGAATAAGGAAAAGTTCAACACCAATAGGAAATGTCTTGAGAATTATATGGAGAGATTAAAATTTATTTAAAATGGTGATACTAATACTGGTATTGGGATGAATATAATACAATAATAAAACTTTTTGAGAAAGCTTGGAATGAGAATAACAATTTTGGAAGGATAAATCTAGAATGCAGTGGTTAAAAAAGGGAGACAAAAATACTGAATTTTTTCATGCTAGTGCTAATAGCAGAAGAAAAATAAATAATATAAGAAGAATTAAGAATGAAAATAATGAATAGAAGGAAAAAAAAGTGATATAATAAGGATTTTTAAAAATTATTTCAATGATATTTACAATTCAGTGGGCCAAGGGATTTTACTCATATTTTGTCCCCTGTGCAACCTGTTATAAATCATGCTAAAAACTTCTCTTATAGCTCCGATCACCTGTGATGAAACTAAAATAGCTATTTAGGAGTTGGGTTTAACAAAGGCTCCAGTGCCAGATGGATTTATTGGAATGTTTTATAAACCTTATTGGGAAATTATTAAATTAAATGTAATGCGAATTATCAATTATTTATGTTTTAATAATGGTAGTTTGGAGCCTTTGAATCAAACTTTCATAGCTCTCATTCTCAAAGTTGATAACCCTTCTGAGGTGAATCATTATAGACCTATAAGTTTCACAATTTTCCTTTGTAAAATCATTTCATGAATTTTAGTAAATAGACCGAAACCTTTGATGCCTTTTTTTATAAGAATCAAACAGGGTTCATACCGGGTATGAATAAACAAGAAAATATTCTTATATCTAATGAACTTATTACTTTTACTAAAAGAAAAAAGACTACTAAAGATTATTATCTTGCTATTAAAGCTAGTGTCAAAAAAGGCCTATGAATATGGTGGTCCTTAGTGTGTTCTAAAATAAATGCAAATGATAATCGAACCACAACCGCAAGTGTATGGTTGTCCCAAGTAGTATTTCTGATAATACAGATTCGTTCCAAGGACGGAATGGTTGATCACAATGTCTAACAAATAGTGATTGATGCACTTATGAAAATAAAAGATAATAATATGTTTGTTTGGTTTTTGTTATTAAAGCTAATGAATGAAAGACTAATTTGAAAATGTAAATAAATAACTAAGACGCAAGTAAATAAAAGTGATACGCAAGTAAGAGCAGGTAGTACTTGAGAGACGCAAGGGTTTACCTAACTATCATTCATTTCATACATTGTTTAAGGGACAAATTGGTAAATTTGTATTGGTCGGGATTCTATAATCTCCTTACCCCCGTCAGGGTGGACTAAGGAGCAACTCTCAAATGCTACAAACCCCGCCAGGGTGATTATAGTCCATTCTCAAGTGTTTAAGTTCAAATTACCCAATAGGTCATAGGTTTAATTAAGCTCGTCAGAGTCAATAATTTCTAACCTACATTCATTAACTACTTCGGTACCTAAACCCCCCGTCAAGGTGATCCAATCGCCACTAATTGGAATAGCTTAGATACTAAGTCCTATCATTGATTGATCATGTCAAAAATAGTAGATAAAGTGCAAATTAAATAAAAATACAATTTACCCAATTTGATTTAAATAATAATAATCCCAAATCCAAATGTATAAAACGAAATCAAATTGGGATTAACCCATTATGCGTTCTCAAGCACTAATTTAGTTTAGCTCATAATAATTGAAAAGATAAAAACTAAAGAAACAAATAGGTTCATCATGTTTTACAGAATAAAATAGAAGAACCTAATTATGGAATTGAATTGGCTGAGAAGTGGAAATATAGACCGTCTCCAACTCTTGCTTCTTCTCTTCCTGCCTCTAGCTTCTTCTCTGGTGTCTGACTCTTAAGCGTATGTTGTATATTGAAAAAGATATGAAGAGTGTGTGAAAATAGAGGTCTAAAGCCCTTTTATAATGTTAAAAACGGATTAGGGCTTGGACTTAAGAATAAATCAATAATTAAATGTCCAAGCCCAATTTCTAAGCCCAAAATCCGTAACTGCTGATACACCTTCACTAAAACGGATTTTCCCGCTTCGTTATGACTCCGATTGACCTCATTCCAGTTGTTAAAGTTCCGTAACTCGATAAGGAATATTTTCTCTTCAAAGGTCAGCGGCTAAATCATCTCTTAAGCACCTCGAAATCAGCAATCTATAGCCTGGAAAATGGATTTTCAGCTCTAAATATAATATCTTCGGGATTTATCTTTAAGTCTTGACTCTATATCACGATCTTTGACTTTCTTCTCGGATTCCTCTTCTAGCTAACATCTAAAACCTGTAAACTTTACACTAAAAATACCAATATTACACGCAAAAGTTTAATAAATCAAAATTACTAGAAATAAAAAAGGAAAATCATATTATTGCATATTAGCACCAAAAGTCTATCTAAATAGTCAAATAAACACCAAAAATGATGTCTCCTAAGGGTCGAAAATAAGAACAATTAAGGAGACATCAAGACCCCCAACTCAAACCTTTGTCGTCCCGACAAAGCAAAACTAAAAACAAGGGGAGTGACATAGATGCAAGAGAAAATAGAAGCTAGCAAATAAACCCTAAAGCAATGCTAAAGATAAATCTCATATAGAAAACAGTAAGAACTAACATATACATACACTAATCATGCAACATCAAACGTAAATAATCTCAATCATAAAATTAAAGTCGCAATGCTTGAAGGTTACACTTGTACTCATATCTGTATGATGGCTATAGGGTGGTCATTAATCCTAACTCGCTTTGAACGCTCCACCTAGTGTATTCCCTATCAACAGAATCATAAATTCACTATGCACTTAGGAATCACGAGGTCTTTATGGTTTTAATAATGGCTTAAGGACGGTGTGGATGTATATTTGGTAAATTTGAAGTGAGCTTTTGGCTCTCTCCTCACTTACCATCAACAATGTCCTCGAGCTTGAGTTTACGCTCAAAAATGTTCTCACTCACCCAATTGACGCACTAATGTTGCGTCCCCATATCAACCCAATAACAACTAAGATGATTTCCAAAAATATTCCACTTTGCCGATTTTTATTTTTTCTTTCTTTTTATTTTCTTTTTCAGTTCTTTTTTTTTTTTTTTGTACAAGATACCCATGACCATCATTTTGATGTGAAAGGTCATGTCTCTTATAATTTTTTTTTTCTTTTCTTCTATTTTTAATTGAAATCCCGGCAAAGGGTTACAAATAATAATATCATCTACATTTTTGTTCCTCAATACAAACACATATAATCCCTTCCCAATGTATCTTCCCAAATGTGGTCCTACCACCCCAAACTCAAGCTCGAGACAAGTCTCAGGGTTGTGATTCAAGTGCGGGTCATTTGGTCATGCCTAATAATCTAAAGGATAATGGGCTTATATCGTGGCTACAAAATAAAAGGCTTTAAGGCTCAAACTTGGGCTAAGACGGATAAAATTATAATAAGGGATAGCAAGCTAAAAGGCTTCAAATGGCTAACAAAGAACTGCCCCTATCATTTTCCTAAGTACATAGCTTGTCTTTAGTTCATATATAGGTGGGTTCTCTACTAATTAAGATTTCACGTTCTACACACCAAACATATTCCTTAAGTACAAGCTTACTTCATTTGCATTGTTCATTAATTTTTCCTATCAATTACCTATGTTCGCATGCAATTGTAAGTGGGTTTTATGTTATTCCCTAAAGTCCACTATCTACTATCATAGGTTCATCAAAAGTATGCTTAAAAGGGTCATTTAAAATCTTCTACAGTCAAACGCAACTCCTAATTATTTTATTGAAAACAACAAATAAACACATAAAAACTGGGATGAGGCAACGAACCCCACCCCAAACTCAAAAATAAGTCGTGTCCCCACGACTCAAAAAAGACACAAAGCAATAAAATAATCTACACTAAATGAGAAGGGAAAGAAAACGTATCTTAACCAGCGCGAGGCTGGTGACGGTGTTGCGTCCAAGTCGAGGTTTTGAATTCTTCTCATCAATGGTTGCGTTTAAAGTGTTCTTCATCACCTCGAACTTCTTCAGTTTTTTCACGTTTTCATTTATTACTTGCCTTCTAAGCATCATCTCTTCTATTAAAATCTTTCCTCAATACCCAAATCGCTTCCGTCACCATGTTCTTCGTACCTTTCCTAACCTTCATGGTCATCTCCGATGACCCCAAACTCAAAGCTAGAAGACCCTCAAAAGGTTTGGATAAAATTGTGATTTTAGTGTTCTTGAAGGTTTGGGTTTGAATTATGAATTGTTTAGAGCTGGGTCATGGATATTTCAAGGTGTGGGAAAGGTTTAATGGATAATTTTTCAGCTTTGGTGAAAGAAAAATTGGTTTAAAGTGTAAAACTTTGGTATTTTGGAAGTCTAATGGTCTGATTGTGATCTTGGATGATGTTTAGAGGGAAGGATTGGTGGTATAATGTTGTTTTGATGATGATTTTCAGAGTGGTTGGAGGCTAGGATTCGTCAGAAGAGGTAGGCTTAATGAAAGAAGCTAAAAATATAGGGTTTTAACCCTTAAAACCGCCTATCACAGCAGTCGACCGGCAAGCCGGCGGTTGACCGGCATGCCGGTCGCTGTGTCGACGAAATAAAATTTTTGAAAAAAAATTTGTACTTTTTTTTTTACCTCTGACGCAGCCTTCTTGCGTCGTCGCTGACACAATGATCAGAACCTTCACCTTCATCGGCCGGCTAGCCGGCGGATTCGCCGGTATGCCGGCGGCATGTCGATGGCGCATTTCGAGACGCAACATCCTTGCGTCGTCGCTGACGCAAGGACCAGAAACTTTTCCTCCAGTTGGCCGGCTAGCCGGTCATCTGACCGGTATGCCGGTGGATTCTCGCTGGCGCGAATGGTGACGCAACAATGCTGCGTCATCGCTGATGCAGTGGTCAGAGAGTTTGGGGGTCTTCAGCATTTTTGGTCGGTATACCGGCCAGCTCGCCGGCTAGCCGGTCAAACCTGCTGTTGACTCCATAATTTTTCGTTTTCTCCTCGTTTTGATCCCAAACTCATGACCCTTTTACCCCTGAAATCATCAAAAACAACTACCCTTCCTCATTTCTTAATAATAAACACTAAATTAACGAAAATCAAACTACTTTAAACTACGAAAAGTAAAAACTTAAACTAATATACAAGAAATGGCTTTTGTTTAACGTCGTTAAGCTCGACGGGTTACCTCATTCCTTAGTCATTGACGTAGCCTCCCCAGCAGTGAGTGAGGTTGTCAATATTTGCAACTCGGAATTTACATCCCTTAGCTTTTATGCCCACTAGTTTGTCTGAGATAACCTTTGCAACCACGAATGGTCCAAGCCAAGAGCTTTTTGATTCACATGTCTTTGGAGGAGGTTTAGGCTTTTTCATAGCAACTTCTTCGCCTACTTTAAACTCCTTTTTCTTCCTTTCCTTCTTAGGTTCCTTTGGAACCTTTGACACGTGTTTTCTCTTTCTTCTACGCATGATTGAGTGGTGGATTTCTCTTAGGATTTGGAGGAACTTTGATCGGTGGTTTCTTTCGTAGCTCTTTCTCTTCCACTCATAAAGTGTCCACAACATTAATTGGCTCTTTTCTTACCGGTTCCATTACATCTACACGAAAACATTCTTCCTTGGAATCCGGAAACTTCATAGGTTTAAACACATTAAACTTCATCTCCTCGTCTTGGATTCTCATAATCATTTCGCCGTTTTCTACATCAATCAAGGTACGCCCCGTGGCTAGGAATGGTCTTCCCAAAATAATGGGGACATTCCTATCCGCGTCGTAATCAAGTATAATGAAATCAGCGGGAAAAATTAACGTACCTGCCTTAACGAGGACATCTTCGATTCGGCCTTCCGGATGTGCAAGAGATCGATCCGCCATTTGCAAGACCATAGAAGTGGGTCTTGCTTCAATATTAAGCTTATCAAAGATTGATTTGGGAATAAGGTTGATGCTTGCACCCAAATCACATAGTGCTTTACCTTTCCACTCATTACCAATAGATATCGGAATTGTAAAGCTCCCAGGATCAACTAACTTTGGAGGTAATTTACCTTGACAAATAGCACTACATTCCTCAGGGAGACCAATCATCTCATTATCACAATACGGCCGTTTGTTGGTGAGGGCTCTTTTCAGAAACTTAGCATACTTGGGTACATCTCTAATAGCTTCTAATAACGGAATATTTATGCTAAGACCTCTTACCTTATTAAAGAATTTTTGATAATCAGCCATGTCACCCTTCTTTTGAACTCTTGATGGAAATGGTGGAGGAGGACGGTTTATTATAGCATCATCTTTCTTTTTCGGAATTTCATTAGATCTCTCCACTTCTTCCACTTCAACTTCTTTATCTTCATTCACCACCTCTTTTTCTTTTCTAACTTCTTTTTCTTTCATAACCAGGAAAGGAGGTGGAGGAAGGTTCTTACCACTTCTGAGAGTAATAGCTTTACAATCTTCGATTTGAATTGGATTCTCAGTATCGCTAGGAAGTTTTCCTTGTGGACGTTGATTCAGTTGTTAATTAATTTGACTTAGCTGATTTTGGAACAAATTCATATTTGCTTCGATTGCATTTTGACGTTCCATAGCTTGTGTCTGAAGAGCAATTAAACTTTCAACTGTTTTCTGAAGGGTAACTGCTCCTTCTTGTGGATGTGCAGGTAAGGCTTTCTGATACATTGTGTCATCATAATTGTCTTGAGGAGCTTGTCTCTGAACATAATTTTGATTCTGTCCTCCTTGATAATTTTTGTGTGGTCTTGGATTGTAGTTGTTATCTTGGGAACGCGGCTGATACGCATAGGTAGGATTGGCTGCCCCATTAGGATTTGAGTATTGAAACCCAGGATGGTTTCTGTTAGGCTGATATCCATTACCACTCGAATTAAAGTTACCTCTATTGGACACAAACATCACGGATTCTTGATTATTTTGACAATTTTCCCAACTATGATCATTAACACCGCAATACTCACATCCATATACCTCTTGTGCAACCTTTACCTCACCTCTTTTATTCGAAAAACCTTCTTTCACGGCTAGAGTAAGTTGTCTCAATTGTTGTTCTAGTGTGGTCTGAATCTTTGTCTCTAGCGTAGCAAACTTTTCTTCGATATTAACATTATTAACTCCTCCTCTAACTGGTGTTCTTACGGTGTTCCACCCAACTTCATTCTTTACTGTTCTTTCCAAAATGATTTTAGCATGAGCGGGTTGAACTTGAAGAAAACCTGCACCACATAACATATCCAATTTCTCTCTCGAAGTCCCATCAAGGCCTCTGTAAAAGATTTTTAGCTGTTGTTGTTCTGAAAAGCCATGATTGGGAACTCTACGTAAACACATTTGAAATCTTGTCCAACTCTTACCCAAAGTTTCATCATATTCTTGACGGAAATGCGTCAATTCTAATTCAGCATCTAACCTCATGTTACTTGGGTAATACCTGTCAAAGAAAGCGATTTCTAATTGGTCCCAGTTTGTTATCTTTGTAGGATCTTGCGTATCGTGCCATTCACTCGCTCCATCAATAACAAAAAATTTAAAAGCAGCAAAATACATCTGTTCTCTCGAAACTCCTTGTGTGATATAAGAATCACATATCTGTTTAAACTTCTGTACTGCTCTAAGAGGATCTTCTCCAACTCTACCACGAAAATTTCCAAAGTTTTGGAATTGAGCTAACATACCCGAATCTAGACGAAACTTTGGAACAATTATATCTGGAGCACCTACTCCTATAGCAGGAGCACGGAATGGAACCTCTGGTGGACCATTAGTAAACCAAGGATCTTGATTCATCACTATTTGAGCTTGTCCGTTATTGTTTTGTTGTTTCTGAATATTAATGTCCTCCATTCTGTGAATTAATTCTTCTACCTCTAAAGCTTCTTGTTCTCTTCTTCTCTTGTTAGCAAGTCTGATTAATGTTTCTGGATTACTAAGGATCGGAGGTGTTGGCTCTAGATCCTTGAATAGTCTTCTTCGCATACACCAAACCTAAACACCTGAAAAGAAACTAAACAAAAAGCGTAAAACTGATAAAATAAAATAAATGCACTATCACTAAAGGATAAACACCGTGGTCACACGCTACCGTCCCCGGCAGCGGCGCCAAAAACTTGGTGGTCCTTAGTGTGTTCTAAAATAAATGCAAATGATAATCGAACCACAACCGCAAGTGTACGGTTGTCCCAAGTAGTATTTCTGATAATACAGATTCGTTCCAAGGACGGAATGGTTGATCACAATGTCTAACAAATAGTGATTGATGCACTTATGAAAATAAAAGATAATAATATGTTTGTTTGGTTTTTGTTATTAAAGCTAATGAATGAAAGACTAATTTGAAAATGTAAATAAATAACTAAGACGCAAGTAAATAAAAGTGATACGCAAGTAAGAGCAGGTAGTACTTGAGAGACGCAAGGGTTTACCTAACTATCATTCATTTCATACATTGTTTAAGGGACAAATTGGTAAATTTGTATTGGTCGGGATTCTATAATCTCCTTACCCCCGTCAGGGTGGACTAAGGAGAAACTCTCAAATGCTACAAACCCCGCCAGGGTGATTATAGTCCATTCTCAAGTGTTTAAGTTCAAATTACCCAATAGGCCATAGGTTTAATTAAGCTCGTCAGAGTCAATAATTTCTAACCTACATTCATTAACTACTTCGGTACCTAAACCCCCTGTCAAGGTGATCCAATCGCCACTAATTGGAATAGCTTAGATACTAAGTCCTATCATTGATTGATCAGGTCAAAAATAGTAGATAAAGTGCAAATTAAAGAAAAATACAATTTACCCAATTTGATTTAAATAATAATAATCCCAAATCCAAATGTATAAAACGAAATCAAATTGGGATTAACCCATTATGCGTTCTCAAGCACTAATTTAGTTTAGCTCATAATAATTGAAAAGATAAAAACTAAAGAAACAAATAGGTTCATCATGTTTTACAGAATAAAATAGAAGAACCTAATTATGGAATTGAATTGGCTGAGAAGTGGAGATATAGACCGTCTCCAGCTCTTGCTTCTTCTCTTCCTGCCTCTAGCTTCTCTGGTGCCTGACTCTTAAGCGTATGTTGTATATTGAAAAAGATATGAAGAGTGTGTGAAAATAGAGGTCTAAAGCCCTTTTATAATGTTAAAAACGGGGTAGGGCTTGGACTTAAGAATAAATCAATAATTAAATGTCCAAGCCCAATTTCTAAGCCCAAATCCCGTAACTGCTGATACACCTTCACTAAAACGGCTTTTCCCGCTTCGTTATGACTCCGATTGACCTCATTCCAGTTGCTAAAGTTCCGTAACTCGATAAGGAATGTTTTCTCTTCAAAGGTCAGCGGCTAAATCATCTCTTAAGAACCTCGAAATCAGCAATCTATAGCCTGGAAAATGGATTTTCAGCTCTAAAAATAATATCTTCGGGATTTATCTTTAAGTCTTGACTCTATATCACGATCTTTGACTTTCTTCTCGGATTCCTCTTCTAGCTAACATCTAAAACCTGTAAACTTTACACTAAAAATACCAATATTACGCGCAAAAGTTTAATAAATCAAAATTACTAGAAATAAAAGAGGAAAATCATATTATTGCATATTAGCACCAAAAGTCTATATAAATAGTCAAATAAACACCAAAAATGATGTCTCCTAAGGGTCGAAAATAAGAACAATTAAGGAGACATCAGAATACATTGAATGATATCTTTTAGAAAAATTGTTAACTTAGATGGGAGTTCACCAAAAATGGGTAAGTATTAGAATGTGTTAGTACAATTCTATAATCAATACTTATTAATGAGAAAGACCATGATATTAATAAACCTACTAGAGGTAATAGGCAAGGGGACACTTTGTCTCCATACCTGTTTTGTCTAATATCTCAAGCACTTAACTTTCTAGTTCAAGAAAAAGTTAATAAAAATCTTATGGAGGGTTTTAAGATAGTGAAGATTTTTTCTATCATCACCCACCTTCTCTTTGTTGATGATATTATTTTCTTCCTAAAAGAACTCATAAAAATATTGAAGCTTTCAATAATTTGATGGAACAGTATAGTAAAGCTACTGGATTATGTTTAGGAGTTGAGTTTAACAAAGGCTACAGGGCCAGATGGATTTATTGGAATTTTTATAAACCTTATTGGGAAACTATTAAATTAGATGTAATGTGAATTATCAATGATTTATGGTTTAATAATGGTAGTTTAGAGCCTTTGAATCAAACTTACATAACTCTCATTCCCAAAGTTGATAAACCTTCTAAGGTGAATCATTATTGACCTATAAGTTTCACAAATTTCATTTATAATTTTAGTTAATAGACCTAAACCTTTGATGCCTTTTTTGTTTGATAAGAATCAAACGGGTTCATATCGGGTAGGAATATACAAGAAAATATTCTAATATCTGATGAACTTATTACTTTTATTAAAAGGAAAAAGACTACTAAAGATTATTATCTTGGTATTAAAGCTGATGTCAAAAATGCCTATGAATACATTGAATGGGATTTTTAAGAAAAATTGTTAACTTAGAGGGGAGTTCACCAAAAATGGGTAAGTAGGGTAATGAATGTGATAGTACAATTTCATACTCAATACTTATTAATGAGAAATACCATGATATTTGATGTCTCCTCATTTGTGATAATATAATATACTTCAGAGACATCATTTTAGGCTTATTTATTAGTTTATAGGTTGATTCTAGCTTAGTTTAGTGCACTTTCCTATTTTGAGTCTTGATTTAGTAAACATAATATTTTTAGAGCATATTGGGTTTAATTGTTTATTTAGTGTGAAGCTTTAAAGATAATTATGGAGATTAATTAGATTCCAAGTCAAATATTACAACTTATGGAAAGAGATATGCATGGAAATTAGAGATAGAAGGAAACTGAGTTCAAATAGGAAAAGGAAAAGCTGCCTAAATCTGGGATTCTGCAGTACACGTCCAAAGATTGGTGTTTTTACCTAAGAAATAGGCCGGATTTGGTAATTTCCTTCTAAAGGGTCAAGATAATTCTGTTGCGATTCTTTTGGTATCTTATGGAGCAAAATCCGACCAATAACGAAGAAGATACACTCAAAACAACGCAGCAGTGTTTTCCTTACGAATTTGAGTTGGGCCAGGAGTCCATTACTTGAAGTTATCTCCACCAAACGAATTAGGTCAACCTCTACCCTATAAATACAGCCTCTTAACACTCTTAAATCATCCTTGGCCAGACCTTAAGGCCAAGAGGAAGCTGCAACACAAGAGAAGAAGTCTGGAAGGAGCTGTGCATCAATCATGTCTCCTTCAACCTCTTATTTTGTAATTCTTTCTTCTTCTTTTCTTTGTATGAACTAATTCTCTTAGCTTAGGTTTTGCATAATGTATAATCTATGAATTCTAATTCTTCTATCTAAGTTCTTTGGGAATTATATGTTTTAATCTGATATTAGCTACTTACCTTTATATTTGATTATGTGTTTTGATTTAATGATTGTTTTCCTTGCGAATGCATGCGTATAGGATTACCTTAATAGTAGTTAGATGGTCACCGTAACTGGGTGTTTAACTATTGAACCACCACATAACGTCTAGTGTCGATAGCAGTTCTGACAAAACATACTTCTAACTAGATAGTCATTAAGGTTTGTTTTAACCACCATATCACCAAGATTGCAGTATTTGCTTAGGGCCTTAGTGGCGTTTGATAACCCTATTTGAAATCACTTCTTGGTTGTGTCGTTGCCCCCTTAGTCGCTCTCAAGGTCTAAGGTATGGGAATTTAGAATCCTGACTAAGTATACCAAGAGCTAATATTCTCCCTTATGAACTAGATTTAATAGATAGAATTAGAAGGATTAGTGCATACTAGTAAAACCTAAGGTATATCGTTCATACTATCTTCTTTACTTTTCTGTTATTTATTTTCTGTCTTTAATTTAGTAGTTTAGTTTTCTTATCAAAAACCAAATAAAAATCTATTTTCCTTTTCTTTCTCTGTGTATTATCTTTCCTATCTTTAATATCTGCACTTGATAAATTGCATAAGTTCTCTCTAACTTTCGTCAGTCCCTGAGGAACGAATCTTCTTATCATTAAAACTTGCATACGTCCTGTAATACTTGCAGTACAGTGTTAGTTTAGGGTGTGTATTTGCACTTATTTATATCATTATTTTATCACACCTTAGGCCACACCAATATTAATAAACCTACTAGAGGTATTAGGCAAGGGACACTTTGTCTCTATTCCTGTTTTGTGTAATATCTCAAACATTTAACCTTCTGATACAAGAAAAATTTAATAAAAATCCTATGGAGGGTTTTAAGATAGTGAAGAATTTTTCTATCATCACTCACCTTCTCTTTACTGAAGATATTATTTTCTTCCTAAAAGAACTCATAAAGATATTGAAGCTTTCAATAATTTGATGAAACAGTATAGTAAAGCTACTGTATTATGTATTAATAAATATAAATGTGGTATAATTTATAGTCCTAAAACTCCAAGCCACATTAAGTATATTATGACTGAAAGATTACAGATGAAGCAACTAGAATCTTTGGGTTCTTACTTAGGGTTACCTACAAACTGGAGTAAGAATAAATGTAAAGACCTTGAATGGTTAGTAATAAGAATTTTAAATAAAATTGAAAATTGAAAAACATATTTTTCTCTCTGAAAGTGGGAAGGTAATACTTATTAAATTTGTCCGACAAAGTTTACCAAACTATATTATGTCCTCTTTTATATTCCAAAAAAATTATGCATTACCATTAATAGTATCATTTCAAATTTTTGGTGGAGTAAAAATAATAATAAGAAAATCGATTATGAAAGTTGGGAATCTCTTTGTTCCTCCAATTTTTTTGGAGGGCTAGGATTTAGAGATATCGATTTAATGAATATAGCTTTATTGGATCAAATTGCATGGTATGTACTCTATAACCCGGATTCACTAATAGCAAGACTACTAAAAAGGTTAATATTGCCCTAATAAAAAAATTGGAAGCCAAAATAGGTTATGATCCTTCTTTTGGTTGGAAAAGTGTATTGTAGGGCAGGAAAGTGTTTAAAAAAATATCAAATGGAATTTAAGAAATAGATTACAAATTAATGTTCAAAGTGATATGTGAATAAATAATAAGGATGAAGTTATAAGGCCTAAAGATAGTACTATTATGTTAGTAAAAGATTTTTTTAAGTCTGATAACAAGAGCTGGAATTTAGAGTTTGTTAACTCAAAATTCAGGCAGGAGATAGTAAGTATAATCTCTTGTATGCCTATACCCTCTTATGAATGCAATGATTTATGTTTTATAATGCAACTAAAGATGAGAATTATACTGTTAAAAGTGTTTATCATATACTTAAAAATGATAAAGATGAAAAGCAAAAGAGTTTGATATCCTCACTTCCTTCTTCATCTTTTTTGAACAATCCCAAAGTTTGGAGTAAAAATGAATTGTACACCTAAGCTTATTTTTTTATGAGAAAGTGTATTAAGGATAAAATCGCAACTGAAGTCAATCTTTATATCAGAAAATGCACAAATTCAAAAGTTTGTGAAATATGTAATTGCAATGATAATTCAATTGAGCATTTATATTTTGCTTTCTCTTGGGCTTGAGTTGTTTGGTATTCTTCATCGTAACACTTAGAACAATGGATAATAGTACTTCAAGGATTGGTGACTGATTTTAAAAACTGTTGCCTCCTTGAAAGAAATTCATGGACAAGGCCTATGTTTTGTTGAGTTGTTGAGTTGTTGAGTTGTTGAGTTGAGTAATATATGTTGACAAATATGGAAAGGAATGAACAATTTTATGTTTAATGGTGTTTCTCCTGACCCTAATTATTCTTGTAAAATTGCTTACTCGAATTGGAAAGATTATAAAGATGTAAATTATAATATTAATGATGCAATTTCTAATAATGAGCTAAATGATTTAAATCCTAACAACTCGGTTATTATCAAGCCTAATGGAATTAATCAAATTCAATTAGTCACAAGTAAAAATATTAAATTGGTTCCTCCCCTACTAATAAATATAAAATTAATACTGATGTCAGTTTTATTCTTACTGGCTGTGCAATCTCTTATATAATCAGTGACTCTTTTGCAAGGTTATTGAAGGGGATGCTAAGATTATGGAAGATAGAAGTTTAATAGAAGCGGAGGCACAATACATTTTGTGGGGATGCAAATTAGCTCAAGGTTTTTCTACCAACTCAACAATTATTGAGAGAGATTGTGAAGTGATAGTGAAACCTTTAGCTTCTAGACTTCAGTGTAGTTTTGATTGTTGTAATATTTTTAAATCGATTTACAGTACTGTGAAATTGTGTGATGCACTTTTTATTTTGTTAGTCGCAAAGGTAATCGAGTAACTAATTAGGTCTCTAAACACAAGCTTGTTGGCACATTGTTTGGTGACGAGAGAGTTTCTCCTCCGTCCCAATTAGCTCAATTTATTCACCTAGACCAAACCATTTGTGGTGTTGGATGATATTCTGTAGTATGCATTTTAATATAATTAAACATTTGGAAAAAACTACTTATTGTTGTTTATGTATCTATTGGATAGGCCCGACCTACAAGCAGTGAAGCTGAATTTATGCTTCATAGACCTGTTTCGAAGATAGAAGCTGCAAAGGGGTATACTGAATTCAAAAATTTGTCATAAGTACAAATTTTTCTTGTATATAACTAAGGATAGGGGTCACAATTCTGACCTCCCTTTTCCCTATCTCACTGACACACTACAAGAAATGTTATCTTTAGCGGCAGAAAAAATGCTACTAAAAGTTTCGATTTTGCCGCTAATAGACATTAGCGGCAAACGTCGCCGCTATTTGTTCGCCGTAATAAGTTCGTGTCTAAAAACACCTAATGTAGAAAATATTTATTTTTGCCTCTATTGATTTTAACTTTAGCGGCAAATATTGCCGCTAAAAATATAATTAGAGGCTATTTTGGTGTTGGCTCAACAATGTTACTGTTAAAAATATCATTAGAGACCATATTAGTGTTGGCGCAATATATATCACCTCTAATAATTCTATTTCTTGTAGTTATAGGCAAAAGTATGAAATTAAAAATTTCTTATAAGATTAGTTAGGAACTTAGGATAGTTGGTTATAAGAAAAAAAAGTTATTATAGAAAATCTAAAATGCATACTATTTGATTAAAATAGATTTTTGATGACATGGAAGCTTAATAGGTGTTGACTAGCCTTGTAATATATAAGTAGTCCTTGTGAAGAACATAATTACCTCGTGTAGGCACAACCTGATTTCTCGATTGATCAACGTTTAGAATATTATCATGGCTTAAATTCACATTAAATTTGGAAGACTAGAGCCTACTATCTACATATATACAGGTCGATTAAGTCTCTAGGCTTGATATCTACATCTCTTTATCTCGTGAAAATTGATATGTGTAGCACACAAAACTTGTAATCATCTTCCATTGGAGTTGGAGTTGGAGTTAAAGTTTGATTATTCTCTTGCAAGAAATTCTTCTAAAAGTTTAGCAAGTTTAGTTTTGAAGAATGTTATCACTAAAATTATCACATGTTTGTGTTTTTTACTTCAGTTAGTTCAATTCACAAGAGGTCACATCCCAGCTTCAACTCTCTTCACATAAGCCATATAATAAAAAGCCTTTACCAAGCAAGCAAAACTCACCAACCTATCAAAAATGTATTGATAGATGATTTAGTTTACCTCATCAGCTTAAGGCTGGAACGCTGTAGACTGAACTCATTTTTGAGTTCGACTAGTGATGCTTCGACATATTTGAATATTTCGCATAACACAGGGACTAATGGCGCAATTTACTCGTTAATTTATTCTGTAAAGTTATATAAAGCTAAGTCACCATTGATGGAGCTTCAAGAATACGCAGAAAAGCTTTTGATATGAAGAAGAAGAAGAAGAAGAGGAGTAAAACAGAGAAAGAGAAGAAGATTTTTCTTATTACTTTTTGTTACGATTACAATGTGTGTGTATATATAGATTCTATATCAAGTCTACTAACAACTTTATTCTACAAATCATCTAACAGTTGTAATGTAACTGATTTAGTTACAACTTTATTCTTTATTGCATTTTGGTCCTCCAAGTTGTTTTGTTGTTATTTTGTTGATTTGCTTCTTTTCTAATTCTGCATTTACATTCCAAGATCCCCCCACAAGTGGAACATGGATGTTAATAATGTTCAACTTGGAAATATTGTTATGAAAAGGCAAAGAACCCAGAGGTTTGGTAAACATATCAGCAAGCAGAAGAGAAGATGGAATATAGAACAACTTGATCACTCCATCCTGCAATTTTTCTCGAGTGATTTTGCAATCAATATCTACGTGCTTTGTTCTTTCATGTTGAACGGGATTTGTGGACATGGCTATAGCTGATTTACTGTCTGAATAAACTAGCGCAGGAAAAGAATGTGTTAAACCATAGTCTTTCAGCGCATATAAAATCCATTGAATTTCACATGTTGTAGCAGCTAAAGCTCGATACTCTGCTTCAGCAGATGATTTACTAATTGTAGATTGCTTCTCACTTTTCCAAGAAATGAGAGAATCTCCAATAAATATGCAAAATCCCGTAATACTACGCCGTGTGTCAAGGCAACCAGCCCAGTCACTATCACAAAACGCCTTGATTTTTACTTCAGATGATGAAGAGAAGAAAATACCTTGGCCTGGAGTAGCTTTAATGTATCTAAGAACTTGTTGAGCTGCATTCCAATGATCAATTGTTGGTTTAGAAAGGAATTGGCTCAAACAATTAACTGAATATGATAGATCAGGTCGTGTAATTGTTAAGTAGAGTAATCTACCAATTAGGCGACGATATGATGAAGAATTCTCCATCAAATTATCTTCATCTTTTCTTAACTTTTGAGTGGACTCCATAGGAAAAACAACTGGTTTAGTATTGACAAATCCACATTCATTGAGAATGTCAAGTGCATATTTGCGTTGACAAAGAGAAATGCCTTGTTTATTTCGAGCAACTTCAATGCCTAGAAAGTATTTCAATTCACCTAAGTCTTTGATGGTGAAAGAATCATGTAAAAATGTCTTGAGTCTGTGAATTTCATCAACTAAATTGCTTGTCAAAATAATGTCATCCACATAAACTAATAAGGCAATGAAATGTGAAGAATCATGTTTGATAAAAAGGCTAGCATCACTATCTGAATGTTTAAAGCCATAAGAAATCAAGGCAGTAGAAAGTTTTGAAAACCATTGCCTTGAGGCTTGTTTAAGTCCATATAGACTCTTAATCAGCTTGCATACAGTATTAGGAGGTGCTTGAAGACCATGAGGGATTGTCATATAGACATCCTCATGTAATTCGCCATGTAAGAAGGCATTGTTTACATATAATTGATGGAAATGCCAATTATGAATAGAAGCAAGGGCAACTAGAAGTCTTATTGAAACTATTTTAGCAACTGGAGAGAAAGTGTCAAAGAAATCTAACCCCTCTTGTTGATTGTATCCCTTTGCAACAAGGCGAGCTTTGTGCCTTTCTAGAGTCCCATCAGCTTTATACTTAAGTTTGAAAACCCATTTACATCCTATAGGAGTAACATTAGTAGGCAATGGAACAATTTGCCAAGTATTGTTAGCTTGAAGAGCAGATAATTCATGTTGAATTGCAAGCATCCATTCTGGTGATTTAGAGGCTTGTTTATAGGTTGTAGGTTCAAGGTTAGATGATATGGATGATATAAAAGATGTATAGGAAGGTGATAATCTGTCAGTGCTTAAAAATTCAGTTATGGGATGTGAAGGATCAGAAGTAGATGTGGTTTGAGGTATAGAGTTACATAATGAGGTTGAAGGATATATATAATCTTTGAGGTATGTAGGTGGATGCCTATTTCTTGTAGGTCTAGAGGCTACATTATGTGGTTGAGAAGAGGGTTGTGTAGAAGCAAGTGGAGTAGGTGTTGATTTTTGTATGGGGTCTGGATATATAGTAGAAGAGGGTGGGAAGAGGAAGGTGTGTAGGTCCGAAGGTTGTGTAATGTTAGAAAATGGGAATATATTCTCATGGAAGATAACATTTCTTGAGATTAAAATAGTGTTGGTTGAAAGGTCAAAAAGCTTATATCCTTTTGTAGATGGTGGATAACCAAGAAAGATGCATTTAGTAGATCTTGCATCAAACTTTGATCTATTGTTTAAAAGTGTAGAGGCATAGCATAGACAACCAAAAACTCGTAAATGATTGAGGTTTGGAGGTTTGTTGTATAATATTTGGTAGGGAGTATGGTTGTTTAAAAGTGGAGTGGGAAGTCTATTTATTAAGTGAGCAGCAGTAAGAACTGATTCAGACCAAAATTGAAGTGGAAGATTAGCTTGAAACATCAAAGCTCTTGCAGTAGTAAGCAAGTGTTGGTGTTTTCTTTCCACCAATCCGTTTTGCTGAGGAGTTTCTACACAACTTGTTTAATGAATTATGCCTTTTTCAAAGTAGAATTGTAGTAAGGTGAATTCAGGGCCATTATCTGATCTGATGGCTTTGATCTTAGTATCAAATTGTATAAGAATAAGTTTATAGAAGTTAAGTAAGTGAATTTGAACCTCAGATTTGGCTTTCATTAGATAAATCCAAGTACACCTATAACAGTCATCCACAATAGTTAAAAAATATTTTTGTCCTGAATGAGATTCACATTTAAAAGGACCCCAAATATCACAATGGGTTAGTTCAAAACAAGTAGAAGATGAACTTTGAGATACAGGAAACATAAGTCTCTTTTGTTTAGCAAAGTGACAAGAATCACAAACATTAGAACTAGAAAAAGGTAAATTAGAATCTAATGATTTAAGTGCAGAAATCTTGGCTTTAGAAGGGTGCCCAAGTCTTGAATGCCAAAGATCAAACTGTTCAGTAAAGGAATCCATAACCTTTGAACTAAGATGAGACTTTAGGTAGTATAGTCCATGGAATTCATAAGCAGTCCCAATCATCCTCTTGGAATGTTGGTCCTGTAAGATGCAATAAGAAGGAAAAAATACAACTGAAATAGCTGAGTCCTTTGTAAGTTTTGAAACTGAGAGAAGCTTATACTTTAGAAGTGGTATACAAAGAACATTATGTAGTGTAATGTGTTGATTTATACAGACACTACCCCTTTTTGTAGCAGAAATTGAGTCACCATTAGGTAATGTCACAGGGATATTAACCATACATATGTTACTAGTATAAAGAGTTTCATTGTATATTAAATGATCTGTAGCACCTGTATCAATGATCCAAGATTCAGGAATAGAATTACCTTCTTGTGTAGCTATATGATGAACCACAGATGAAATTGTTCTTGAGTATCTGCAGCAGACTTATGAGCTAAGGCCATTAATTTTGCAATATCTTCAGGTGTTAAGTCAAATAAGCTAAGTGGTGAAGATTCTTGGTAGTTGAGATCTTGAGGATCTTCTTAAGCCATAACATAATGAGCTTTAGGATTATATGTCCTTTGATTGTTATTGTAAACACGTTTTCCTTTTGGACCATCCCAACCATTGGGATAACCATGAATTTGAAAGCATTTATCTATAGTGTGTCCATTATAACCACAGTGTGTACATATCATTTTCTTTCTTTCAGAGTAAGGAATATGTTTGGGATTGTTTTTTGCATAGAAGGCATGAACAGGTTGAATTACATCAGAATTTGTGAGTAATCATTGACTTTCTTCTTGAAGCAACATAGCAAAAACAGAGTTGATAGTAGGTAAAGGATTCATTAGTAAAATCTGGCTTCTAGTAGCTGAATAAGAATCGTTCAATTAGTATATCAAACAGCTTACATGAACATTGATTCACGTGTCCACATGAACAAGTAGGCATAGGGCGAAAATGTATATATTCGTCCCAAATAGTTTTGAATTTTGCGAAAAACTCAGAGATTGAATTGTTGTTTTGAGAAATTGAGCTTAGAGTTTTTTCGAGATGAAACACACGAGTGCCATTACTCTTACTAAATCGTGTTTTTAATTCATTATGAAGTTCAAAAGCAGATGAAACATATAGTAAACTACCTCTGATTTCTTTTGAGATTGAGTTTAAGAGCCAAGATAATACCAAATTATTGGCTCGATTCCACGCAGAGAAGAGTACAAGATCAGTAAGTGGAGGCTGAGATATATCACCATTGACAAATCCTAATTTGTTCTTAACAGATAAAGCAATCTCAATTGCTCGAGTCCATGAGAGATAATTGTCGCCGGTCAAGACTTCGGAGACTAATGATATGCCGGTACTTTCGCTTAGATGAAGATAGTACGGGTTTGAGAAATCTTCAGTAGGTGATGATGTAGTCATGATTAAGAAGAAGTGCGGAAGATATAGTTCACGTCTGATACCATGTAAAGTTATATAAAGCTAAGTCACCATTGATGGAGCTTCAAGAATACGCAGAATAGCTTTTGATATGAAGAAGAAGAAGAAGAGTAAAACAGAGAAAGAGAAAAAGATTTTTCTTATTACTTTTTGTTACGATTACAATGTGTGTATATATAGATTCTATATCAAGTCTACTAACAACTTTATTTTACAAATCATCTAACAGCTGTAATGTAACTGATTTAGTTACAACTTTATTCTTTATTGCATTTTGGTCCTCCAAGTTGTTTTGTTGATTTGCTTTTTTTCTAATTCTGCATTTACATTCCAAATATTCTGTAGAAACTCTCTTAATTATATTAGTAATTTGGATATGTCATTACTCCTTAATAATATACAAAAGCTACTTTGGTGGCTTAATTTAAATACGGGATCTCTCGATCAAGAATCGGCTAAATTACTTGTTGGAGAAGTGAATTCACAGCCTTTCAATCTATACACTAAAAACCGTGACAAGGTAATAATACTTACTTGATTTTTTAATTTTATTTCTTCCACAAATATCATGAACAAGGCACATAAAATTGCCAATAATTGTTATTCTGCTTTTAATAAACGATATATAATAAATCGTAAATATCAATATGTTTTTCGATCAAAAGGTGAAAAAAAGAGAGATTAACAAAGAGATGTAGTAATAGAAGATGATAGATCGCAACATTTTAAATTTGTTATCACATTCACTCGACTGTTACATGATCTGTCTGATAATAGTTAAAGTTCTGCTCTTGTTCGTGGCCATATTCTTCATTTTTGCCTGATATCTCTTCCAATGATCTTCCTTATTTAGAATGCTCCTTATTGCTGGAGCAGCTCCTAACATTTCTCGTCTATATTTTTTCTGTCATATAACAGGTATCTAAGGAAAAAGAGTCACGATCTGCAGGAATAAAAATGGTGTCCGATATCGATAATATTATGAGGCAAGAGAAGGTGAAAGATATAGTAAAAGAGCAGCAGAAAATTGTTAAAAGCTTGCTCTGTGGAGAAGGAAATGTATGTTGGTTTCGATGCAGATAACAGAGGATAAGAATAATTAAGCGTATTCATACATTTCATACTAAATTCCAAAGTGTTGAATTCTGCTATTTTTAAAACACATGAGATAGTTAAGATTGTGAAATATAAAGATATATTCACATAACACATGGACCAATTATGAAATTAAATTAATTTCAAATGACCATAACTCAGTTAATATAAATGTGTTTTATTTTCTCTTATGCAAAAATCTAAGCAAATTAAATACTTCTATATGCTACGCAATTGCAGAAGCATTGAGAAGTCGAGAGGGAAGAGAGAATGCAATTCCTGCAAGTCCAGAATCCGGAAAAAATCTAAATGAGAGAAGAGAGCTCAACTAATTAGTTGAAAAGAAAGTGCATTAAACAAATCAAATTAACCACAGAAATTAAAAACGCATAGAAAGAAGAACCAATCAAATCAACATTAGCGATTAGTTTGACAATCTCTCTTGAACATAGAAAGTAATAGAGAAAGGATTCTAATTCCTTTTCTCCACTTAGGGAGGTAAACGAATTGAGTCGAGCCGAATACTAGATATGAAAGTTTGTTTGATAAGATTTATAAGTTAAGTCGAGCCGAGTTCAAATTTTTACGAGTCGAGCCAAGCTCAAATTTCAAAGCTTATTAACATATCGAACAACCTTTTTTCAAGCCGATCTCGAATTGTTAACGAATAATTTTTTTTATAGGTTTAAAAAATATATTTATTAATAATTATAACATTCATTTACAGATATGATAAATTTTTAACGAGTTAACAAACGAATTCGAATAAACTTTATTGTTCGTTTGTATAAACGAACGAGATCGGACGAGTTTTTTTCCAGCCGATCCCGATCTGCTCACGAGCGGATTGGTTCGTTTACAGCCCTACCTGCACTGAACTTGTAATTTTCTCATAATTATCATTAATCTAGCTGTACTTTGGGTTAATTGTGCCATTAATCCCCTATGTTAAGCAAAAAGTAGCTAATACATCCTTGTGTTTGCTATGGAAGTGAAAATCATGCACACCTTACAAAATGTAGAATGATAATTTGATATGATATACCTACATATTGGATAAACCTTTACAAGAAGCTATGAACCCAGCGAACCACTGCAAACTTGCATACACAGTTTAGCATTACAAACTCATAGTCGCTAACTGTTAGAGTATAAATCTCCTATAATTTGTTCTCTGTCTTCTTCTAACGGTTTAAACTTTTAGTGAGTTGACAAATTAACATGGTATTAGAGTTTCAAGTACTTGAGATCTTGGGTTCGAGACTCTTTACCACCACCTATCTCGATATCTCCACGTGACCATACATCTAGGTATCGCCTTATATATAAAAATTTGACTTGGCTTGTATCCTTGCTCTTTTGAGCATAATTTGAGATTCCTCATCCCAATATTCTGAGAATACTCTCCTTCCTTTTAGGTATCAAATGCTATAAGAAGGAAGTTAATATTGAAATGATAATTACAAACTGTTTCCTGATTTTGGGTCTTTCTACCATGCACTTAAGAGGGGTGTATTCAACTGGTACTCTATTGGATTTTTTGGATTTTAAAAGTCCAGGGGTATTCAATCAGGATTTTAAAAAGTCGATTAAAGTATTGAGGTATTCAAATGGGATTTTAAAAACTCTTTTAAAATCTAGATGTATTAAGTCAAGACTTTTTAAAATCCATTAAAAGTTTTGGGTATTCAAAAATTAGTAGACTTTTCAAGTCATTGGATTTAATAGGAGTTCCGGTGTTTCCTTTTTCTTTTCTTTTTCTGTTTTGATTTTCAACGTTTCTATATGTATACTTTTTTTAATTTAAAATTCATTATTTATTTAATATTCATAAGGTAAAATCGAAATTACAAATTAGAAATAAAAATCGAACCGGCTATCATGGTGGAAGCCATTTCTCGTTACCGTTAGACCACCATGGTAGAGGAACACCTTTTTTTATTGAACTGTATATATAAATGTATTTTTTTTAGAAAAAGATCAAAATCTATTAAAATCCATTTAAATTTTACATAAGAATCCGTTAGATTCTATATAGAATTAAAAAGAATCTTATGAACTCCCATATGGAATTAAAACAATCCGTTGAGTTTGCAAGGTGTATAGATTTTTAAAATCCAAAAATTCCCAACAAACTTCCAGTTGAATACACCTAAGAGACTATTGGTAAGGTAAACACCTTTTTTGTAGTCTACGTTGTGGGTGTAAGTGCAATGGAGAAGGTTTGCAATCAGATATGTTCCCGTTATCAGTTAGAGCAATCAATCTAATATGCTCTTTGGGATGAGACAATCAAGATTGAGTCTCCTCGCTAGACCATCGGAACCCAAATGACATGAGATCCTTCATTTGAAAGAAGAATTGTCCGAAACCATGGGTCATACAGGGAGATCAATATGCGTAACATCTCATGTATAGACATAAAGAAAAAATAACCGACAATGAAGATAGGCGTAAAAGTTTTGGAAAAAAATACCAAAAAGGTGTATATTAGCAATTAAGGTCTAATAAAAAAATTAAGAATAAGGATATAAAACCTTAATCTCTGATACCATGAAGAAATTAGAATAACTTTATTCAATGATAATAATTTCTTATATAGAGAACCTATATTTATAGGATACACATGAATATCTTGGATAACAAGTTTCTATGTGTAAGGAAATAATTAAGGAACAAGTTTCATAGAAAAGGAAATAACTTGGAGAGTAATATATCATAATCTATAAATATTTAAGGAAACTAATAGTTAAGGTATATTTCAACATACTACCTGTATTCTGATCAAATCGTGGGTAGCCCAAATAATTAAGTTAACACCCGTAGGGGGGATTAATTGTCGAACTAGCAGATAGGCTCCTACTGTGAGATATTGAACTAGAAGGTCTTTCCCAATTAGGTAGTCAATATGGCTAGAACCCAAATCACCGGAAAACCATTTCTTGGTCACCTGAGAGGGGTCTCTAATGGTGAAGGGTTGTCGTCTAAGCTACTGACAAGAGTTAGAAGGATAGTTGAATCCCAGCTAATGTGAAATTACACATTCACCCTTATTCCTAGAAATGTATTTCAATAGGATAGGTTCATACTTGCATCTCCTTAGCTATCATCTTACTTGCATAATTAGTTGGTCTAACAAAACATTCAGTTTACTTGCTTTTTAATCAAAACATTTAAAACCATTGATTGTAATATTGAACACGAGGTGAAATAACTACTTAAACTCCTAATAACGAACTTGTTTTACTTACTTAATACTTGTAACGATTTGTACAATTGTGGAGAGTAGGCCGTGGTTTCTGAGGTGTGTACACTTTTTACATTCATTATTTTATCATGAACCCAGGCCCACCAAGTTTTTGGCGCCACTATTAGGAATTTTATTGTTATTTTATTTGTGTTTAAGTTAGTTTAGTGGTTTTATTTGTTTTCAATTTTACGCTTGTTTTGTTTTAGTCTTTTTTCAGGTTTTTCTTTAGGTCTGGAGAATTATCTTGATCTGTTGAATATAAATGGTGTGTATGGTTATTTTCATAATTTACTTGATGAACTTCAACAAACCATGTAATCTTTCATAAACGTGACACAAGGATGCACAAGAGCTAATGAGGAAAGATTCAATAATTTAGAAGACTCACATAGTCGTTCCATCAAGGCTTTAATGAATAATATGACAAGGAGTGAGGCGACAATCGATTATACCACATCATTAGTGCAAAGCATGCAACAATAATATAAATTTATGGAGCAATGATTGACGCAACTCACTAAAACGATTGATCAATTAAAACAGGGACCATTTATGCAAGTTGGCCAAGGTACAAATATTAGTGATAAGGCCATGCAAAATAATAACAATGTTCAGTTTGGGGTGTTTTAAGAGCGTACCCTTCATGATTAAAGAAGTGGAATCGCCACAAAGTGCACCTAGTGAACTAGAGATTTCAACGAGAAAAGAACCAAACATGCTAAGCAAAGATGAAGTAATTGTTGATAATCGAGCTGAAGATGAAATTGAACCTTGTAAAGTTGATATTCCAGCCATAGAGGAACCAACCAAGCCGAGTCTATAGGAAACAAATGATGAGACCTTGGTTGGAAAAAGAGGATAAGAGAGCAAAGTATATAATTGAATGTAAAAGTATCGATATTACGTACCTAAATCTCTATAATCAATCAAGGATATTTATCTTAATTCTCCCAAGGATCTAGAGGGAGGTTTGAGGATATGATTGATTCCTTTAAGCCTTCCTAAAACCAGACACTAGGTTAGTACCACAGGGTGGTGATCTTCCGATGACACTCTAACGCTAAACATTAGGATTATTGTTATCGAACATTACATGACCCAATAATATATGGAGAGTTAATAGGATGTATAATCACCACATGGATTTTAGAGAGAGAGTTTATGGGGTACTCAGGGTGAGAAAAATCTACTCCATATAGACATTTATAGGTGTCAAATACGCATGGGATTCTCTGCAGGGTGCATTATAACTCAATGATGAATGTACAGGTTAAGCGGAACGGGAAATCCAGTCAGTCGACATACCTTGTATATGTCGTATCGCTTCTTCTCTCGAATGACTCAAGATATCTACCATGAGGAGATTTTATCATCCATATCCCTTGGGGAAATATATGGTATCTTCGGATGACAACTTTGTATCATTGTGTCATATTTTTGTTAAGTCGGTTATCAGTGTTATATTTGGCTTATCATGCTCCGGGTCTTAAGAATTTTTTACATGAAATGGATGGATAGAAGGTGCTTACACTATATAATTTATGAATTGTTACTATAAAAACTATTAACGTATATGAAAAGGATAAAACACAATAAATCTTACCAAATCCCTTACCTCTTCCACAAGATCCATAGACCAAGATCATGTTGACAACGTGTTATAAAGTAGTAGTAGTAGTAGTAGAAGGAGAGATAGATATAGTATATAGATAACATGACAAGATATAAAATAGGGGGAGATTATGGGTCACCTTATTCTTTTAGTCATGTACAAACAATACATGCTCATGTTTATAGGACGATATATACCCATTTCTATGACATAACTTAGGAAAATAATTCATGACTCTAGGATATCCACAATAATAATTATATGAATTCTTCGTAATACCATTACTTTTATTTTATGCTCAAAGACATTTTTATTAAGTACATTACATACATGTGTTATGAGATAATTAGTTTATTTTGGCATGGAAATAAGTTATTTCCATACGACATATACCAATTTCGTAAATTAATGTCTAATAAAATGTTAAAAAAAATAAAAATGGCAAATCCAAGTGAAAATAATGGACAATTATGAATTGCAAAAGTATTTGGCAATAAATGGGAAAAAAATTATTTAGGAATAATATTTAATTATGTTGATATATATATGAGAGAGAGAGAGAGAGAGAGAGAGAGAGTAATTGTTAATTTTGGCTATGAAAAATCATTACTTGTAATCATATAAATAAAGTTTGGGTATCAAGAAGAAAATCAACCAATCAATCAAAAACATTTCTTTTATTCATGTCTTTAAGTTTATATATTTCAATTCTTTGTATTAGTTCTCTTTCAAATATATTATCCATAACATAGACCAACCCAATAATTTATTTTTATATTATTAGATTGAATATCTATTTTTTATGATTTAAATTAGTGCATTTATAATTGCAAACAAGATAATATGACCAACAATCTTCGTGGTCAGAGCAACAACACCATCTAAGAAAACCATCAGGCCTTACTCTCTTACAACATCCAAAACAATGATCTTTCTCACTCGGATCATCACAATAGACGCCCCATCCTTGAGATATAGCTTTAGTCTCAAATAATTTTGGGAGAACAACATCACGGTCCTCTTTAGTGCTGCTGTTAAACACACCTAAAAAGTGACAAAATAATTTGAAAAATATTAGGTTATACGATTTATAATTTTAATCAATCACTACAATAAGAAGATATCTTGGAAAGATGAGATTGAAAAGTAAGTATTAATCGTAGTGAACTTACACTCATGACATGTGATAAGTGTAAGGAGAGTAACACAAAATAGTGCGAAAAGAGATGAAAATTTATTCGATGCCATGGTGGTTAATTATTGATCGAGACTGAAATTTTTTCTTAATGTGTTTTGAAAATAACTGTAATAACATCAATTTATATAACCTTTTAAATCTACTTTTGAGATTGATCAAATATGTGCATTTAAAATATATGTCATTTACCAATATTTAATTATTAGATGTAACATTTATTACATAAAATAAAAAAGTCTACAAATTATATGTTTAGTAATGATATATTGATTTAATTATTTAATGGAAAAAGATTAGATACATGTTTTCTAACATACCGAAATAAAGATACGTTAAAACACCTTACAATCTAGTTAATTCTATACCAGTTGTTAAGTATTGGTCACAAGTTAGGAATCTTATGGTTGTTAAAATGAGCAATAATAAAAAATTAATTAAACACTATTATATTAATTAAAATAATACTTAAAACACTTACAACAGTTTTATAGTAATTGAACCAAAATTTACAGTAATAACGTGAACGGACAACTCATTTTTTTATTAAAATATTTTTCGGGTGTAGCGCGTCAGATTACTATTACTACAATAATATTCTAGAGCTCACACTATCAGAAAGAGATGGAGAGAAATAGAGAGAGTTTTTTTCTTTCTTTGCTGGTAGTTACTATGTATAATGAAGTGGCAGGGAACTATTTATATAGTTGTATGGGAAGGCTCCTCATCAACACAAAATATCTAATTGACTTTCTCATAATGGTAACAGACACATCAAACTTGTAATCAAGGAAGAGAAATGTAGGATTGTGTCTGGTAGATAAATCTTTGACTTGATTGACTTTCTCGGAATAGTAACAGACACATCAAACTTGTAATCCGTGTGGTAATAATAGGCTTGTGTAAGGAAGATCAATCCTCGGTTTGGTTGACTCTCTTGATTCTATGTGCATGACATTTCCAACAATCCCCCACTTAGGCACTGGGAGAGCACGTAATGAGTTTC
Organism: Nemophila menziesii; assembly: GCA_029959085.1. NCBI lineage: Eukaryota > Viridiplantae > Streptophyta > Magnoliopsida > Boraginales > Hydrophyllaceae > Nemophila > Nemophila menziesii. The sequence continues at coordinate 34,213,368 of JARWIR010000008.1, forward strand.
TGAGCAAGCAAGTGATGGGTAAATTGTAACTAAGTATCGATTTCTTTCTATTTGAATCAAAACATAGTGAGGAGAGGCAACAACCAAATATCGTCAAGTTTGAACTTGACCTTCTTTTACTGAGACTCTCATAACACATACTCTACCCGCTCAAACTCTCTCAAAGCCCAATAACGATTTATAATCTCGGCTCAAGAGGGTATGCGCTTGTATAGTAATGATGTATCTCCTTTTGTGATAGATTAATGTACTCTTGAGACATTATTTGTATGGTTTTTTAGTGTTTTTATGTGGGATATATCCCTTTATTTTACATGTTTTGATTTATTGGGTTATTTATAAATTATCACTTATTGGGAGCATTTTGAGGTGATTTGTGTATATAAGCTAAAGAAAAACCTAAGTCAAGTCACAAAGGAAATAAGAAGTCCAGAAGATGATCTACAAAAATTGGTAGCAAAAAACACTTACATCGTCTTTAGAATATCACCACGGTGAATTGGTCAGGATTATATGATCATTAATACTTTTATCAAGGTATTCTTGGAGTTAGAGCGCTTGAGAAGAAGTGGGTTGTAAATCAGAGTTGAGATGAAGAAGTTATCGGCATTTTTCTATAAAGACCAAGTCTGTCCAGATTCTTTAAGAGTCCATTGGACTACTTTTAAGCCACTTAAGTAGACATAACTTGTGCTAAACATTTTTCGGGGCTATAATACTTGTTTTCAGCAACAAAACATGTCACTTATCATATTTATGCGCAAGAAACGATGATAGAAAGTAAAATAGGAAAGGAGTTCATTCAGAACACCTCCTTATAGACCTTGATTCATAGGCAATATCGATTTCTTAAAATACTGAAGATGGAAATTTAAACTCGAATTTGAGTGGTCTTAGAGGTTTTTCATGCATGATATCTATCAAATAGGATATTTATATTTTAATTAATATATCCATAACGGGTTAATAGTTGATTAAAGTAGAATAAAACTGAACTACTTATTTCCGGTTTGAAATAAGTTGGGCTATTTGAATATCTCACCATTTTTTTGTCAAAAACAATAGAAAATAATTCGAAATATAACTCTACTAACTAGTCTCCTAACAGGTTTTATAAATAACAAACGCTAACCGATGGGGGGTCTAGAGACCCAATCATTAGGCAAAGTACTCTTAAGCTCCTACTTGGTGACCCAACCAGTAATGCGGATTCCTTTTGTACTAATATGAAAGAAACTAACATTACTTATACAAATAAAAAAGAATATCCTCATAAAATAGTGCGTGCTTCACTTTTGGAAGAGTTTTGGGTGATTTTAGCATGTCAAAAGCCACGTTATTGTCGCATAATACTCTAATATCCTCGAACTGGAAGTTAATTGTTGATAATGATCCATTGCACACTCCAATAATTTCAGTTTCCTCGACACTTCCACATATAAAATACCAAGCAAAACCATGGATTAGCTTATCATGATTATTTCTAAGGATACAAGTAGCAGAGGCTTTTTTTATCTATCAAGTAGAATGCATAAGTATTGACTATAAGTGTGTTTAACTTTAAGTTATACCCCTAGATTCCACTTGTTGCTTGTGTATCAAGATTTTTACCTCTTTGGTTGTTTATAGGTGATATACCACTTTTCTTTACTTCATATGGATCCGAATTTCTTTGTTTTGTATCTAATTTTAGCCTTATAGATTTGTCTATTACTTTTAGAGTAATTATCACTAGATTTAGGGACTGTAACATTGTATGTTGTAGGTCAGGTATAATGCCTTCATTAAAAAAAATTATTTCCTTCCATATGTGCCACATTATACAGGAGGATAAATCTCCAAGTCTTTCACCAACTAAGTTAGTACACCCTTTGAGAGACTCTAGTCCAATAAACCAGGAGCCAAGTCTTTGGGTGCATTGATGCTCAGAGAGTAGTTGTATTGTAGAAATTATCCATAGAGCTCTAGCTTAGGGACAAGCAAATAATTTTGTGTTTTAGTTGTATAAACCAGTAAAACAATATAAAAACTCACGCACAAATAAAATAAAACAAAAATAAACAAAATAAATTTACTTGTCGAGACTCAGATTGGATCAGATGTCTTTAAGGTATTTAGGCCACGTACCGACGTCTTAAGTTTGTTGGCTTCAACCGATAGGATACAACGACAAAACTATACAGAAGTTTCAGACAAACGAATTTTTTAGAATTTCAACGAACTAAATAAAATTCCTTCTTTTCTATCTCTCTCTCTCTTATAATTTTTTAATGCTTAATGCTTTAAAAAACTAAATGAAGAAAAATTTGAGTTGACCAACTACTAAAATGAATAGGTGGCTAGACATCCATTAGAAAGGGTTGTGACTTTTAAATTTAGAATTGCGTCTTTGAAATAAAAGTTGGTAAAGGACATAACTATTGGGTTTGGCCCAATAGTAATGGATCCTTAATATTTATTATAAATTTACTATTAGGTCAGGCACAATGTTATTACTAAGACTTTCACATGGAAAAAAAACTATTGGGTTTGGCCCTATAGTAAAATTATTTATTTTTTCTTAATTTCACATTTACTATCTATATAAACATATAAATAAATAAAACTATTTATTTAATTTTCCTCCAAAATTTCAAGACTAAATTTCTTATTTATCTTCAAATAATTTTTACCAAGTGAATATATTATGATAATCTTTACAATTAGATAATGTATTAATCAAATCATCGTCAACCTGGTCAACACTTGGGAAAAAATTCCATTTAACCAACAATCCCCACATGAATGAAAATTGACTAACAACCCTGAAAAAATATACAAGAGAATACTAAACGTGAGAGAGAGAGAGAGAGAGAGAGAGAGAGAGAGAGAGAGAGAGAGAGAGAGAGAGAGAGAGAGAGAGAGAGAGAGAGAGGGGGGTAGAAGAATATCACGTCGAGAAAGGTAGATTTTGTCCTTGAATATTCTCTAGTAAGGGCTATCAGATTTACTTGCTAAGTAGTGAACATGATGTCTTCAATTGTTCAGCTTTTGAGTAAACCAAGTCAATACATAATATCCTTCCAAGCATTATTTGGTTCTCACGGTTATGTCCATTTAAGACCCTGGATAACTCCTAGTATTTCATGAATAATCGTCAGAGAATTTCGCCTTTAAAAAAATTTCGTAGCGCGGCCCTACCCATTTTATTCATATAGGTGGTCTCTTGTCGAGAGTATTCTGCATTACTCTATCTTATATTCTGAGTTTTTCAAGTTTTTTTAGTTTACCTGATATATGGTAATTTTGTCGATCACCCTAGATTTGTACTTAATATCTATACTTTTAGTTTCCATTTCAATATTCTCAAACTTGCATCCGTCCTTTCCGGTACTTCAACTTTTGTATGTTCGTAAAACCACGACTTCAAAAATAACCAAATCATGACATTAGTAAACGACTTAATAATGTGTGTATATATATATATATATATTGATATTTTTTTTCCTTTACCACTAGTACAAGTACGCATCCTATTATTTTTATTTTTCCTCCATATTAGTTTCATGTAGTACCTCATGTATCATGTTTTTTATCATCTTGTTTGTTACTCTTTTAACATTCCCAAAATGACATCAATGTCAGTCAATCGTTTCACTTACTTCATCTTGAAGTATTTGTGGAAAATATTCTTCCCCACAACAAATTCCTACTATCAAATTCACTTTAACTTTCCATGGATACCGTCTCTTTATCTTTGAATCCTTGATTTGTTGCAGCGAAACACGTTATGATTTGTTGTTTTATTATATCCCATATTCTTCTCGTGAAGTCCTCGTCCTACCACCGGGACATATTCTTCAGCAGTTCATAGATGGGTAAATCTTTCAATCGTAGTATGTTCTTCTTCTTCTTCATATTTTTTTGATCTTCAATTTATGTATTCTTTCTAGATTTGATTTGAAGAATTTGTGTTCTTTTTCTTTATACCCTTATACACAACTACTTGTTTACTTGAGCAGTAGCGTTTTCCTTTTTCTTATATATCCACATTAATTATATATAGTTTGTACACTCAAATCATTCAAGTAAAATTAAGAGTTATTATGCCAAAGCTCTGCCATAGAGGGAATTACTTGTTTGGTTCACATCCAAACTGTATCAAACAAGGAATTACATGTTTGGTAGAGGCACAAAGCATCAAACGGTTTCAAAACTATTCCAAGATCATATACACTTAATCAATCTATTTAAAGAAAAAATACATCAAAAACACATAATATACATATATACATTAAAACATGATAATTCTCTGTTACAAAATGCCAAACATATAATTTTGGCATTTGTGTTTAAAACATGAAATTCTCTGTTTGGTACAGTTTTTCAAACAAGGAATTCCTTGTTCTAAACACATAAACTTAATTGTTATTAGAGAAATTCACTAGCATTTACAACTACACTGGTTTGAATTCAACTTCAATTCATCCACTCATTAATCATTTTCGCACAGTTTTGGAACCATAGTTTCCATTTTTACCTAAAAATACAGCCAAAGCATGTCATATTAACTACATAATGTATAGATCATCAAATTTGCATGTTCAAATATCAAAAGATGATGACATATAGATTAAAAACACATTTTTTCATGTGATTAGTCATAAATTTTCACATATAATTGTTATAAATACTTTCGCATATGCTAAAACAAACTAAAATGCTTCAAAATCGCTATCTCTACCCTTGTTTTCTCTTGAATCCATGGTATTTTCTTGATGCAACAACGGTTTTTAATTAATAATTAGTAGGGGCAATTTAGTAAAACTTTTTTTAGGAAGTAAGAAACTAATATTATTTTTTAGATGAATAAGTGCCATAATTTTAAACTTTATGCTAATTGACTATATAAAAGAATTTATTTTTATTTTTTTGGTACGTGGGTAGTTCCGGTCAGTTTGTACACACTACGACTAATCCCAACGGGATATATACTTCTCTCATGTATATTCCCAGGTAAATCAGAACTAGGTTACATATTATATGAGAGGAGTTCGAGTCTTATACATCTTACTATACACCCGTTAGAGAGGGAATTCGAATAAAGATACTCTAAATTAAATTTAAATTATTAGTAATTCAATTGAAAGGAAAACTAAAACATAATCTCGTTAAACGGAATACAAGTCATGTCCAAAAAAAAAAAAAAGGAATACAAGTATTGGTATTCAACCAGTGCAAAGTTAACCATATAATATCACATTTCTTTACTTTATTGATCACAAGATAAAATATTGTGAATTTCAGTTGGTTCAACTGTATATGTCTCAAAAGTAGCGAAATAGATTTTATCTTTTTACATGAAAGTAGGGATTAGATTCAGTCTAACTACATGGAATTTGTAGTTAGAGATCTTATGAGATTTCGATATCTGCCTTTCTTACTAACAACAGTTCTAGCATAGACTTGTTAATTAGTTAGTACACATTTTCTTTTGTCTTGAACCAAGCTCTACAAATAATATTAATTAAGAGATATCTTCCATTTAAATCAAATTAAATCATAAACTTTCTATAAAAATCATATAATATTTAACTATAGTATATGACAGGAAAAAACTTTCATTTCTTTTCATACATCAAAACGTAAAAGAAACTTAAAAGCAGTTAATTAAAGCAACTAACACTCTCATGGGGAATCTAATACAAATCTATGAGACGCACATCCGCTCTTATCTCTTGTGAGAAAGTTTCATAAAAAATCGGGGGATCTTCCACCACGCATGAGCTAGTACTCGCTTCTGTACTTTTGCTTACTAGCATATCTATACACATGTCCGCCTCGCGATTAATAAGACTCACCTCGAATTTCAGGTTTATGCATAGGATTTCCACACAATCTCGTCCAATATGACAATTCCAATTGATGGAGCTACCACCGTCCTTCACTAGCGTATAAAGTTCCCTCGAATCGGTCTCAATATCCAGTTCCGATAGTCCAATAGAATCTGCCCATCTTAGCCCAAAATGTAACGCTAACACCTCCGAAAGAAAAGAAGATTCCACCACACATACGCTCGAAATCCCAGGTTTAAATTTACCATCGATGTCTCTTACTAAAACTCCAATCTCAGTTCTACCTTTCGCCGAATCATAACTTTCATCCACATTTAATTTATACCATCCTACTAGTTTGACACACTTGATCAAGAGATTTCGAGCTGACACAATAACCCCGCCATCCTTCTCTTTTCCCCAAGTCAACACAAAATCCCTTGCCAAGTGTAACACATCACTCTTTAATCCATTTGACCTAGAAGCACAATTCGACTATTGGAAAATGGCCTTGTTCCTTATGTCCTAACGGGACAAACAACTGTAACAAAGATTAGAGGCCACTCAAGTCCTTCAAACATAACTTTAGCACCCAAGTGGCCATCCAGCCACTATCGTATTCACTGAATCAACGCACTTGTTCCCTAGCATAGAACAGTCTCCTTTCACAGCACCTTGCAAACTTGTCCACCGGTTCCATTTTTTATGCACAGTCCGAAGTGGTTCCAGTCTAGGCGAAGTCCCAGAAGCACCATATGCGTGACTCTCCATCCCTGTAGTTTTACTCCCACGGATGTAGTTGGGTAAGTTAATGATATAGTGTAATGAGATTTTTTTTGGTCTAACACATTCACAATTAAATCATTGACTATTTGTGAACAAAAACAAATTTTTAAGATTTTTTTATTTTTCTAATATGAGATCCGGGAAAAAAATATATTTAATTTTAAGATTTTGTTATTTTTCTAATGGAAGGCTTGGAGGTAAATTTCTATAGATTTTTTTATGTAGAGAGTCATGGGACAAATTATTATTTTTTAAGACTTTTTACTTTTCTAATGGAGACCAGGGACAAATTTATATATTTTAGATTTTTATATACTTCTCGCAGGGGTTGTGTGTAAAAAAATTCTAATGATTTATTTATATTTCTATCAAAGGATCAGGTGCAAAAAAGATTTTATTTTAGATTATTTTAATTTTTTTAGAAATGAACCGGGGGTAAACAATAAATTTGAAAGATTTATTTACTTTTCTAAAAAGGGGTCCGAGGAATTATTATTTTCTTTTACTTCTCTAGTGAAGGTCTCAAGGGGCAAATCTTTTTAGATTTTTTTTTTCCTGGCAGGCGATCGGGGGTGAAAAAGAATTTTGACTTTTTTTTCCCCTTTTCTAGCGATGGTCTTGGAAAATTATAAAAAAAAAAAGAGGTTAGGGGTTAAATGAGATAAATTATCAATGGCTTTAATCTTAAAATTGCCCCACTTCGTAGATAAACCTAGATATAGACCTAAGTCCTCAACCGCATGCATTCGAAACGCATTAGATAAAAGATATCTCATATTATCTATAGCATTGGGGCTAAGAAAGATAGAAGATTTGTTCAAATTAAGTGTAAGGACATAAGTAAAACAGAACTTATAAATAATTTTAGAGAAAGCACATATTTCAAGAACTGTATTACAAAGAAAAACAATAGAATCATCAGCAAATAGAAAATGATGTATTTTATTTTGGCGTCAAATTTAAGGATTTAATCTCAAATGACGGTTTTTCATTATAGTTCTTGGTTTTTATTTGTAACTCACAGAATCAAATTTAGTTCTTGGTTATTTTGATATTTGTTTATTCAAGGTGGAAATTTTGATTAGAAATTGATTGTTGAAAAGTTATGGGTGAATTATATATAGGGTCTTGGAAAACATCTTTCTTCTCTATAGAGTAGTTTCCTAAATGCTATTCTTCTTAAGGACCTCATTTTTTACAATAGTCTTTCCTACCCTTACTAGCACTAAAAGACAAACAAGTGTGATGCCACTATTTCTCTCTCCTCTACCTACCACTACCCACCTACCTTCAACCTCCGACCACCTACCACCGACCTCCGACCACCGACAACCGACCACCGACCACCGACCTCCGACCACCAGTCCCCGGTCGCCGGAAAAAACATAGAGTATCGGAAAAAAACATAAAGTATCGGAAAAAAACAAAGAGTACTTTATATATTTGCTGAGTACTCTATAAATTTGCGGAGTACTCTCTAAATTTCTTCGAGTGCACTAATAAAATTACGGAGTACTATACGAAAAACTCGGAGTACTCTACGAAAAACTCGGAGTACTCTAAGAAAATTTGGTGAGTATTTTATTAATTTGATGAGTATTCTAAAATAAATAGAGAGTAATTTAAAAGAATCAATTAGTCTAAAGTAAAAATAGTGAGTATTTATTCAAACAATTATATTATTACACAATTTTAAAAAAATAGAAATCTATTTGGTTTGACCAGATCTAGATCTGGTCAACCATTTCAAACTAAACAAAAAAAAATCTAGCCTTCACGCGTGAAACGCCATCACCACCAAAACACCACCACCATACACACCACCACCACCATAACACCACCACCTCGCTCCATCACTTTCAGCACCACCGAGCTCCACCACTTTCAGCACCACCGAGCAAATCACAACAGAGATCGGCAAATCACAACACCACTGAGCTTCTGGCCTTCTTCTCCGGCCTGGATCTAGCAGAACAGTTGACGAACGAACCCTGCAGAAAACCTCCGGCGAAGCACGACCACTGCAGCAAACCAGCGCGCGAGCTTCGAATCTGCAGCAAACTTCGATTTGAGCTACGAACTTCCGGCGAGCTTCATCATCTCGGCTGCATCTCATCGGATCTCGGATCTGGACTGGCAGTGCTGCTGGACTGGCGAAAACATACGTGACAGCTCCGGTGGTCACGACCCTTCTCGGTGGTGTAGAAGACGCAGCAAAATAGGGAGAAGACGAAGCCTCGTCAATGGCTGCTTGATGGCCTCACAAGAAAGAGCCATGGCTGCCTTTTCGGTGGTGTTATGGTGGTGGTTGTGTTTTGGTGGTGGTGGTGGTGGTGGCGGTTTGGGTAGGAGAGAGAGTTAGGGGAGGAGAGAGATGTGAGAAAAAAAAAGAGAATAATTAGCTGTGAAATGTAATATTAGTATATATAGGGGGGAAAAAACAAAAGAGGGGTAGTTTAGTAATTGGGGTTTTGGGGTTCATGTGTTAAAAAGTTGCTGAGGTCTTTAGTAAGAAGAGGCTCTAGGCCGGGTCCCCATCTTGAAGAGGGGGGTGTGTTCAAGACCCTAGGTGTAATTATCTCAAAAGTTATTTCCTTATTATAAGTAGACTTTTTCGACAAAAAAAATATTATAAGTAGACTTTAGTTCTTGAAATCAAAAAATTACACAAATTCAACTTTTGGTTAACAGTTTCATACACAATAACATATAACCAAATTTCTACTCTCTTTTGATCTTTTCTTTGATGACATTCCTAGGCTCGTCATCCTTGTCCTCAGCTAGTACCTTTCCTTGGGAGTAATTCAAGTTGTTTACAGCCTTAGTCCCTTCGTCATCAACGATCTTATATATCACTCTACCACTGCTGGAGTGATTTAGCTTTCTCATAAGTGTTATTTCAAGAAAGAAATAAAAATTATGGGCATTTGAGAAATAAACAATATAACTCTATTCCGGTAATATTATTCCAAAGATTTGCAAAAAGTTACAAAACTCTAACAGAGTTTAGATATTGATAAATCTTATAGCTCTCAAGCTATTGAAGATCAAGCTCAATTGAGCTTCATTACTGCGAGAAGACAAAGCTCGATAAAGAAGAAGAAGAAGAAGCAGAAAAAAGAGAGAGAGAAAATAGAGATAGGATAAAACGAGTTTTTTTTTATTGATATGTAAATGTACAGCTGATTCTTTATATACAAAAACAGAAAAACAACTAACTAACTAACTTCATAGCTAATTGAACTTTAGCCCCTTATCTTTACATTCTATCTTTTCAAGTTATTTCTTATCCAATATTGTACTCCAAGAGCTCCCCTCAAGCTGAGCATGAATATTAGAAATGTTCAGCTTGGACAAATTGTTGTGAAAAACAAGAGAACCCAATGGTTTAGTAAACATATCAGCAAGTTGAATATTGGAAGGAATGTGAAACAATTTGATTACTCCATCTTGAATATTATCTCTAGTTATCTTACAATCAATATCAACATGTTTTGTGCGCTCATGATGTACAAGGTTGGTAGACATAGCAACAGCTGACTTGCTATTCGAGTATACAAGAGCTGGAAAATTGTGTTTAAATCCATAATCACGCAAAGCATAAAGAATCCATTGTATTTCACATGTAGTAGCAGCAAGTGCTCTGTATTCAGCTTCAGCTGATGATCTACTTATTGTAGTTTGCTTCTTGCTTTTCCATGATATTAGAGAATCACCAAAAAATATGCAGAAGCCTGTAACACTTCTTCTAGAATCCAAGCATCCAGCCCAATCACTGTCACAATATGCTTTCAATTTTATCTCTGAACTTGAAGGAAAGAATAAACCCTGTCCTGGAGTCATTTTGATATATTTGAGAACTCTTTGCGCAGCTTTCAAATGACTTGAAGATGGATTTGATAGAAATTGACTTAAGGAATTGACTGAGAAGGCAATATCAGGCCTTGTTATAGTCAAGTACAATAGTCTACCAATCAATATCCTGTAAGATGAGGGATTATCCATTGATTGTTCATCATCTTGTCTAAGTTTTAAAGTGTACTCCATGGGAAAAGTTACTGGTTTAGCTCCTAAAACACCACATTCACTTAGTATGTCAAGTGCATATTTTCTTTGACATAAGGATATACCAGTGGATTTTCTAGCTACTTCAATTCCAAGGAAGTATTTAAGCTCACCTAAATCCTTAATGGTGAACTCATTGTGCAGAAACTCTTTCAAATTGTTGATCTCTTTTATGTTGTTACTTGCTACTATAATGTCATCAACATATACCAACAAGGCTATAAAATTTGAGTCTTTATTCATAATAAAAAGACTATAATCACTTGAAGAATGTATAAAACCATAACTCTCTAATGATGAAGATAATTTCGCAAACCACTGTCTTGAAGCTTGTTTCAAACCATATAGACTTTTGTTGAGTTTGCAAACTATGTTTTTGGGAGCTTGAAGACCTTGAGGGATGTTCATATAGACTTGTTCATCTAGCTCACCATGAAGGAAGGCATTATTAACATCTAATTGATGCAGGTGCCAATTTTGAGAAGAGGCTAAAGCTAAGATTAATCTTATAGAGACTAACTTAGCCACAGGTGAGAAAGTGTCAAAAAATCAAGGCCTTCTTGTTGATTATAACCTTTTGCAACTAAAAGCGCTTTATGCCTTTCTAGAGAGCCACCAGCTTTAAATTTTAACTTGAAAACCCACTTACACCCTATAGGTTTCATAGTAGGAGACTGTTCAACAATTTCCCAGGTGTTGTTATCTTGAAGAGCATCAAGTTCTTTTTGAATGGCTAAGTTCCATTCTTTTGAAGTTGAGGCTTCTTTGTATGACTTTGGTTCTTTTTTATTAGATATATTCTCAATGTAGTTAGCATATTTAGGTGCCAACTGAGATGTACTTATGAAGTCTTCAATAGGATATAGAATAGACTGAGTTTTCTTTTCACATAGTGAGGCTGAATGAGTGATATAATCTTTAAGGTAATTAGGTGGTTGTCTAATTCTTGAAGGTCTTGTAGGTTGAGTTAAAGTTGATGGAGGTGGTTCTTGAGTATTAGAAGGAGGAATGTTTAAAGGTTCAATGTAAGTGTTGGTTGGTGGAAAGAGGAAACTATGAATGTCTTCAAAAGGAGCAATTTCTGAGAAAGGGAATTTTGATTCATGGAAAACAACATTTCTTGGTATAATTATCTTGTTGTTCATGATATCAAGAAGTTTATAACCCTTTGTTGTGGGTGGATAACCGAGGAAGACACATTTAATAGCACGAGAATCAAATTTACTTTTATTTTGTTGAAGTGTAGAAGCATAACACAATGAACCAAAAACTCTCATGTGATCTAATTTTGGAGGTTTGTTGTATAGTTTTTCATAAGGTGTAAGGTTGTTGAGTAGAGGTGTGGGTAACCTATTGATAATATAAGCTGAAGTTAGTACAGAATCAGCCCAAAATTGTAAAGGGAGGTTTGCTTGAAACATTATGGCTCTAGCAGTTGTGAGCAAATGTTGGTGCTTTCTCTCCACTAATTCATTTTGTTGTGGTGTCTCAACACAACTCAATTGATGAATGATCCCATTAGTTGAGTAGAAATTAGTTAAGTTGAACTCAGGACCATTATCACTTCTTATTATCTTGATCTTCTTATTAAATTGTGTTAACACCATTGCATAAAAACTAGACAAATGTTTGCTAACTTCAGATTTTACAGTCATTAGATATATCCATGTGCCTCTTGTATAATCATCAACAATGGTGATGAAATATTTATGACCACTATGAGAAACTTCTTTGAAAGGACCCCATATATCACAATGAATCAAATCAAAACAGGAATTTGAACATGAAGTAGATAAGGGAAAACTGAGTTTCTTTTGTTTAGCAAAATGACAAGAATCACATATACTATTGTTTAAAAAATATAAAGAAGGTTCTATTTTCTTGAGTGCAAGAAGTTTTGCACTTGAAGGATGTCCCAATCTTGAATGCCACAAGTCATTTTGAACTGTAGTAGCAGCTGAAACCTTATGAATCTGCAGAGTTGGTTGAAGATGATACAAACCATTTCTTTCATAAGCAATCCTAATCATCTTCTTGTATTGAACATCCTGAAGTGTACAATAAGATGAATGAAAAGTAACTATAACACTTGAACCATGTGTTAGTTTTGATATTGAAAGTAAGTTGCATTTGAATGCAGGGACACATAGTACATTCTTCAATGTAAGATGCTTATTTAAACAAATGTCTCCTCTTTGTGTAGCTATAACAACTTCTCCATTGGGTAAAGTAACTGATATATTTACATTATGCAACTGATTTGTATACAATGATGAAAAATATACAAGATGAACAGTAGCTCCTGTGTCTAAAATCCAAGAAGAGTTACAAGAAATACCTTCTGAGATTGTTACTTGATGAACAGCTGGATTTGTTGATTGATTTGTGTGAGCTAAGGCCATTAATTTGCTTATTTCTTCATTTGTAAACTCATAAGAACTCAGAGGTTTAGATTCATTCTTCAATTCTTCTTGAGTATTGACCAAATGTGTAGAAGTATGTATCTGATTTTGAGACTGTCTCTTCCCTTTTTGCCCCCATCCTATTGGATAACCGTATAGTTTGAAGCATTTATCTACTGAGTGTCCATTATAACCACAGTGTGTACAAACAATCTTTCTTTTTTCTGTATAAGTGTTTGAGCTTTGATTGTTCTTAGTGTAAAAAGCATGAGTAGGTGTAAGGAACATGGAGTTGGAGAGTGATCTTTGACTCTCTTTGAATCAACATAGCAAACACAGAATTCATTGAGGGTAAAGGATTCATTAACAAGATTTGACTTCTTACAGTTGCATAAGATTCGTTTAAACCGATTAAGAATTTGATGACAAAATCATTGTTCTGTCTATCTATGAGTGTATCGAGTATTTTGCAACTGCACTGATTCATACTTCCACATGTACAAGTAGGCATTGGTCTAAGATGAACATATTCATCCCAAAGATTCTTGAATTTTGCAAAGAAATCTGATATTGAAGATGAATCTTGAGAAATAGAACTTAAAGATTTTTCGAGAAAATAAACTCGTGTACCATAACTCTTTCCAAAACGAGTTTTGATTTCATTATACAAATCATGTGCTGAATTCACATATAGCAAACTACCTCTAATATCTCTAGAAATTGAGCTTAATAACCAAGAGAGGACAAGATTATTAGCTCGGTTCCAAGCTGAAAACAGAGCTAAATCAGTGAGAGGAGGTTGGGCAATTTCGCCATTTATGAATCCAAGTTTGTTTTTTACAGATAAAGCAATCTCAATTGCTCTTGTCCAAGATACGAAGTTGTCGCTAGTGAGAGCTTCTGAAACAAGTGAGACACATGTGCTCTCGCTAGGGTGAATGTAATAAGGAGAGAAAAGATTCTCTGTAATTGACGCCATTGATGAAGTTTCGAAGAGAGTTTGTGTGTTCTTGGTCTAAAGCAAGAAGAAGAATATTTTTGTGCGGAAATCTCTACTTTACATCTGATACCATGATAAATCTTATAGCTCTCAAGCTATTGATGATCAAGCTCAATTGAGCTTCATTACTGCGAGAAGACAAAGCTCGATAAAGAAGAAGAAGCAGAAAAGAGAGAGAGATAATAGAGATAGGACAAAACGAGTTTTTCTTATTGATATGTAAATGTACAGCTGGTTCTTTATATACAAAACAGAAAAATAACTAACTAACTAACTTCAAAGCTAATTACACTTTAGTCCCTTATTTTTACATTCTATCTTTTCAAGTTGTTTCTTATCCAATATTGTACTCCAAGAGATATCAACCCTGATTATAATTTGTTAAGACTAATTATTTGAAAAGATTTGGAAGATGAGAGTATATTTTTATTAAAAATGGGGCAAATTCTCACGGTTTATTTTTCATTTATTTAACTAATCTTGACATATATTAGTCTCATAATATAGTAACCTTCAATCTCACTATATATGTTCTTAATAGTAATAGTTAAAAATTACTTAAGATAAATGTATAGTTAAAATTTAAAAAAGAAGTTGAAACATCTCTCTCTTGTTCATTTTATTTGTCAATGAAATATTTCTTTCTTATATCAATGTTTTCTGGCAAATTTGTATTTTATTTAAGGATCAGTGGAAATATAGCTTCCGCTGTCCCTGGATTTGGCCATCAGTTCGACCAGATCTACTGCCACCTGATTTCAGAGACATATGCTCGTAATGATACTCCTTAGATTCCTTTCCTACAGCATATATCTCATGTTAGAGAGTTTTTTATTATTAACACAAATAATATAAATAATTTTAAAGAAAAAATTAAACAAAAAAAACTTCAAAAGCAATACACAGCGCTCCTTGGTGACCAAAAAGGCCTTCGCTAACATCTTTTGAATAATTTTGTGCTAAGCTGAATTTTGTTTTAACAGAAAAAATGTAAAACTCATTAACCATCTATTTCTGAAATGATTTTAGACTACATTAAATTGGTTAACGGTTTCTGAAATTATTTTTTCTCAAATCAAACTATTTCAAATTAGTTTAAACATATAGCCAGAGAATTGAAGTTGTGAGATTGAAAACTACTTTTTGACAAAAAAAAAAAAAAAAAAAAAAGATTGGAAACTACTTGACCAACTATTTTTGAAATAATTTGAGACTTGGCCGAATTGGTCAATAATCTTTGGAATGACTACAACTAACAGATGTAGCGACGCTATAACAAATTCAAACACAAAAATTGTACCAAATTGGACAATGTGTGTTCAACAAAATTGGACCTAACCCAATACCATCTAAAACTATTTGAATAAATAATGAGTTAGGCTTTTGATTAGCCATGTGTTTTGAATTTGATGGTCGACGTTGATCGATATTGTGTTGAAACCTGTGATGGTGAATCGGTGAAGGGTGTGTCGGGCATTCTTAAAACGTTGTTGATTTATATTTAAACGAGAACGTGAGCATAAATGTCGGAAGGAAACGTTGTATTGTGATTAACTTACTTAATTGTTATTTCTGTTGGATTGAAAAGCACATGGCGGAATACTAGTTACCTGAGCGGACAAAAAAAATCATGAGATGTGGTAGACAGGGTAGATATAGCAACAGTTCGAGAATTTTTCACATTGGGATTTTTGTTTAAGTAATTAAACACTATCCTCGCTCTCATTCCCAAAAAAGATAAACATTTGAATGTAGAGGATCATCAGTCAATCTCGTGTTGTAATATTATTTATAAAAGGTCATTGATGATCATTGTGGATAGGATTAAACCGGTTTTGGATGACTTGTTGATCATGCTTAAAGCGTTTTTTCATCTGGTAAGTCAACGTTCGATGATATTCATCTTATGCAAAAACTTTGAGGGGATATAACAACAAGAGTAGTTCTTCGAGATGTATGGTTATAATTGATTTGTGTAAATCATATGATCCGATTTTTTGAACGTTTCTACATGAGGTATTTAAATATTTAAACTTTTTAACTCGATTTGTGAATTGGAGAATGACTTGTGTTACCATACCCTCTTACTCGGTGAAGATTAACAAGAAACGCATGGTTTCTTCAGTAGTGGAAAAGGCTTAAGACAATGTCAGCCTCTCACCTTATTTTTTATGTTATGCCTTGAATATATCTCTTGACCCTTAAAGAAAGCAACATAGAGTGCATTTAATTACCATCCGAAATGTAGTAAGCTCAAGATAACTCATTTAGTGGTCATTAACTAACTTATGTTCTTATTGAGAGATGATCATGGGTTTGTAAAAACATTATGGATTGTTTGAAGTGTTCTTCAAGTGTTTGGGTCTTCATTTGAATATACCTAAATCTAATATATATTTTGTAGGTATCAAAGAAGACAAACTTGAAAGAATATTGGATATCTCACAACTTACTAAGGGTGATATGTCATTGTGTTATCTTGGGGTGCTGATTGGAGATTTGGTATTGTTCTATAGTGATTACGAACCACTTATTGATACAATGGAAAACTATGTTCAGTCATGGAATGCTCCATCATTGTCATAAGCGGGTCACTTGGAGTTTGTTTGATCTATTTGTCAAGGGGTGATTTGTTTTTGGTTTAGCTATATGCATTGTTTGAGAGATCGTATTACTAGTATTTGTCGAGGTTTTTTTGGAATGGTAAGTATACCCAAATAAGATGGAAAGCTATTTGCTGCAAGGCAAAGAAAAGGGTTTTGAAACCCAAACCATCGACAACCCAAACAGGAAAATCAAGTACAATAACTATTTCAGCTAGAGTTTTCCTATCCTTTTCAACTGAACAAGCTACAACTTTCAAAACTCCACCCTCATTTAACGAGTCATCGGGTGTAAAAGACAAATGAGTTTGGCCTTTTGGGGGTTAATTATTCGGGCACTTCTTTCACCTACCTAGGTTTATATGCTTAATAATATTAGTAGTCCCATGATTTCCAGAAAAGGTAGCAAAATAGTAATTCAAAAAAATCATATATGTAAATATAAATCTGTTTCGTTCAAAAATGCAATTTTTTACATTTCTAATTCAGGGCCGGCCCGAGCCTTTTGGGTACCTAAGGCGAGATAAAAAAATGAGGCCCTTTCTCGGTTTAATAAAAAAAATCAACAAAATCATATATAAATAATTCTATACTAATTTTTATTAAAAAGTATCGGGATAAAGTAATGTATCTAAAACAACTATATTAAAAGTGTTTAAAAAAATTCATCTAAAAACTTGTTTGCCGAGTTTTTCAATAATTCTTCGTTTCCTAATTTGTTTATTAAATTCGCTTACGATTTAAAGTAGATTTAACAAAACCTGCATTGATATAATTAAATTTTAATTTGAAACATATATAAAATGTTCAATACATAATAAACAAACATAAACCATCAATCTAACTTCATGGATGCAGCTATCTAGCTTTTAATTCTTCGTTGGTTTTTTTTTTTTTTTTTGTTTGCAGCTGTCTGGTTTGCCTCATCAATGGGCTAATATATAATGTAATGCTCCATCCATCAGTCCATTGCTAGTTTGCTACGGAACTCAAAATGTAAAAGGGAGGGAAAGGTTTCGAACTCAGGACCTGTCCTATGAATACAAGCCACACTTCCACCAAGCTAGTTAATATTTCACGATATTTTATGAACCGTAAGATATATAATATAAAGTAATACTATATATAATTTTTTTTGGGGCCCTCAAAAATCCGGGGCCCAAAGCGACCGCCTTGGCTGCTTTGGGCCCGGGCCGGCTCTGTTCTAATTTTGTAGAATTAGTAATGCATAGAAATTTGCTAAAAGTCCCAACACTTTTTATTAAAAGATTAGTGGAGACCCATATAGCAAAACCAACTTTCCATAAACATAATGTAAGTGTTGACTGGTCCATCTTTAATCCCCCACGTCACGTGGTCAATGCTTCCTTGGAAGTTTGCGCAGTTGTACGTTAAAATCTATACCCCAAATCTGGTGAAGAATACCTTCACTTCTTTTCACCATGCATGGGAAAAAGTATTTATACTGTTACAGAATCATCTCTGCCTTGGATTCAAAAAGGTTTGTCTTTTTAATTTAAGAAACAAAATGGGCGAACCAAGTGAAAATAAGATTTGTAGTGCTTTACATTGGTTTAATTTTTAAACATTGTATTTAATTTTTTTCCTAAATTTACACTTTTTTTTAATTTAATAAAAAGGACAACACCTAATTAATTACGCGGAAAAGGTAAGTATTCCCTATTAATTACAACTTCAACTTAATTCTCAATTAAGCACAAAATATTACCCAATTACCAAAATATCTTTCCATCTATTATTAATTATTTTAATTATATATTTTATTAATTATAGTTTAATGTTTATTTATTTTTTTCATATTTTTTTTAAATATTTTTTTTCGAAATATTTTTTTTTCAAATTTTTTTTTTCGGAAATATTTTTTTTCGAAAAATATTTTTTTTTCGGAAATATTTTTTTTTTTCGAATTTCTTTTTTCAAAAAAAAAATTTTCGAATTTTTTTTAATTTTTTTTGGAATTTTTTTTCGATTTTTCCCCCGGAATTTTTTTTCCATGATAACATGATGTAAGATTAGTACATATAGGGGTGAAATCGGAACTGAAATTTCCGATTTCCGACTTTTCCGATCCGAAAATTTCGATTTATGAACAACTTTTTAAGGTTCCGAAATTCCGATTTCCGATTTTTCCGAGAAAATCGGATCGGAATTGGAGCTACATATATATTTCCGAATATTCCGGGTTTTCCGATCCGATTTTTGTTTAGATTTTTATTTTCAAATGTAATATATTAAATAAATAAAAATGAATACTAAGAATAAGATAAAAGAAAAAGGTACAACAGGAAACTAAAAATTTTCAGAACAAAAATAAAAAAATATTAAACGTTGAAAAACAATGACACATTTTTTATTTTTTGGTAAAAGAAATAGAATAATAAAACAATGAAACATGATAAAAGCTAAAACCCATTTTTTCACACTCTCATTAGAACAAGAAATCTGACAAAAAAAAAAAATTGGAACAAGAAAAGAAATCACTTCACAAATTACTGTCTCACCTTCCCACCAAGCCACTCTCATACACAACAAAACGATTGTGACTTTTTAAGTTTTAACTTAATGACTGCTGTTATAACTACTCCCTCCGTCCACAAATGTTTGTCACAATTTCTAAAAATGGATGTCCACAAAAGGTTGTCATTTTAAAATATCAAGAAACTTTTTTACATGTTCTACCAAGTTTACCCTTATTTAATTTTCAAAAAGTAGAAGGCATTAATTGCTTTTCTTAATTATTAAATAGTTGGTTGAGGGTAATTTAGTAAAAGTAGAAGGCATTAATTGCTTTTCTTAATCTATGTGAAAGAAAAGGTATGACAAACATTTGTGGACGGAGGGAGTATTACTCTTAGTTTTAAAATTATCAAAACAAAAGTTTTGAAATTCAAAACCAAAAGTTCCGAAATTTCCGAACCAAAAGTTCCGAAAATTCCGCGCCGAAATTTCCGAATTTCTGGTAAATTCCGAAATTCTGAATTCGGAATTTTTTATTTTCTAGTTCCAAAAAATAGGAACGGAATTGGAATGGAAAAAATCTATTCCGAAAAACATAGGAAATTTTTCGAAAGACCCTTTTTCCGATCCGTTCCTTCCGATTTTCACCCCTAAATACATATGATCATTGTGTGTTAAAGTAACACAAAATCATATGTGTTGTGTGTTGCATGAACACCCAATATGTATAATATTGAGTTGCTTAAACACATATAAATAACAAATTGTGTGATACATGAACACAAAATAAGACAGACAGAATATTTGTACACAAAGGTATAGAATAATGTATATGTAGGCTGATTATGTGTTCATGCAACACGCAATTGCTAGAAGTATGTGTTACAGTAACACACAACAGTATGGGTTTTGTGTTGGTAAGATACACAATGCGTTTATCATTTACTGTTTTGCGTTGCTTAAACACACACAAATAACAATTGTGTGTTTTAGGAACACAGAATAAGATATACAGAATATTTGTACACAGTAATAGATAATAGTGTACAGATAGTCTGAACATCTGATTGTGTGTTAATGTAACACACAAATGCTTGATGTGTGAGTTACAGTAACACAAAACAGTATGGACTTGTATGTCATTTACAGTTTTGCGTTGCTTAAACACACACAAATAACAATTGTGTGTTGCGGGAACACAGAATAAGATATACAGAATATTTGTACACAGTAATAGATAATAGTGTACAGATAGTCTGAACATCTGATTGTGTGTTAATGTAACACACAATTGCTTGATGTGTGAGTTGCAGTAACACAAAACAGTATGGAATTGTGTGTTAATGAAAAAATCTTCGAAAAAAAAATTTAAAAAAGTATTTCCTAAAAAAAAATCGAAAAAAAAGAATTTCGAAAAAAAAATAAAAAAAACATTCGAAAAAAAATGAAAAAATAAATTCAGATGTTAAATATAAATATATAATCAAATAAAAAATCATATAAGGGCAATAATGGAAGGTAAATATGACCATGTGCTTAATTGAGAATTAAGTTGAAAATTTGTGAGTAGTAGTAAGTAATTTCCTCCTTCCTTTTTTTTGAGAATGAAATGTGAGTAAGTGTAATTAATTGGGAATTATCTCTTTTAAAATTTAATTTTTAAATATATATATATATATATACCCAAATTTAATTTTTTTTTACATCAGAATATTAATAAAAATAATTATTATCTAAATAAAAATTAGTCAATATTAAATTAATTTATTAATATAAATTATGAAATTAAAATAATGTATGTAATTATTAGTATCTTTTACATAAAGACTCAAATTTAAAACCAAACCTTTTGTGTTGACAATGATTTGAATATCTAATTTTAACAATAGGCCTTTAAACTGGGTCTTCAAATCTGTATTTGAAGACCTAAAATAAAGACCCCATTGGTCATACTCTTATTAGGGGTGGATGCGAAGGCAAGAAGGGGGATGTCTCGACCCGAGAATACAATGAAATTTTACATAATTTTCTTAATGAAATAAATTAGTAAAATTACACCCCCCCCCCCCCCCAGCACCCCTCCTCCTTCACGGTTGTCCCTGTACACAGAGGCAGATCTAGTGAAGGTCGAACCCGTAAATTTTATGATATGCAAATGTAATTTTTGTTCGAAAGATAATTAGTCTCATATGAAATTTTTTATTATACATTCTTGCTTTAAAGTACATATGTGATGTTGTAGCATAGCAGATTGCTATACTTGATTTTGAAGATTTAATAGAGGTTGTTTGTTTAAAACATAACACTTGTTTTATTTTTTTCTTAAATTCACATAAAATATAAACTCATTTTTACACAAATACACTTACAATAAAAATTCTTATATATTGCATAAATATTATTTATGACTTATCTTTATTCTTATATTTAATCTTTTTTGATTTTTTTATTTAATATACTAAATTTGAGTCATAACTTTGTCAATTTTTACCGACTTATAAAAATATTGTAATTCATTATATTATTCTCTATTCTGAATTTAGGCTAGCAATGTTTTTCTACATTATTTAATAAAATTATAATATTTATCTTTTTAGATAATTAGAATATGGATATAACATTATAAAATATTAATATAATTTTAGTGATGCTATGTAATATAGGTATGATGGGTTTTTTTTTCCCAAAATATAGTGTTATGGTGTTATTTTGCATCATTTTTAGGTAAATACTAACTTGTAAGTTCATTTTGTTGAATCATAATAGTGTTGCATGTCTACATCTATATTTTGACATTGGTAATTATAAATTTATGTTTTTTATATTTATCTTAAAACAATAAAAAATTGGAAACAATAACCCTCGAACCCCATATATATCAAACTCTCTCTCATTTTATCTCTTGGATCCATCCTTTCTTGCACAAGTCTAGATATTAGTCTTCTCCAATCTAAATATTAGGCGCATAACTAGAATTAACCTCCAATTTTTTCCGAAGCTACAACCCCAGTTTCCACAGGTTGTGTTAATTTTTCGTTCACCAGACTGAATATTTTTTGGTCCGCCCTAACCTTATATTTTATTGAAATTAAAAAATAATATTTTGGATAGCTGAAATAAAGGTTTAAGTATCAAATATATCCTCTAAAAGAAATGTTAGGATTCATAAAAAAAATTGGATGAATG
The DNA here is from genome assembly GCA_029959085.1 of Nemophila menziesii. Taxonomy (NCBI): domain Eukaryota; kingdom Viridiplantae; phylum Streptophyta; class Magnoliopsida; order Boraginales; family Hydrophyllaceae; genus Nemophila; species Nemophila menziesii. The sequence goes on from JARWIR010000008.1 coordinate 34,235,701, forward strand.
GTATTTGATAACGGTATAGCAACATATATAGGCTAGCCTAGTTAGAAATAAATACTAATAAATAAGTTATAACATATTTTATTCATACAGATTGTCTTAGCATTCTCCAAGGCCAGAATTTTACATATGTATCTAGTTGGAGACCTATAATGAGTAAATTAGAGAGTTTATTTGTAATAGACCATTTATTTCAATTCGACATGTTTCCAGGAATAAAGATGTAGAGGTCGATCTCTTTGTTAGGAGTTTCAGATGTAACTCTTTACGAGATAACTGGTCTTCACATCCTATCGCTGCTCTGGTATATATTAAACTGTGTACCCACTCCAATTTTATTTTATAATATCATGTTTATTGACAAGAAAAATTTGCTCAAGGTTAAGTATGATAACTTCACTTTCATTTTTTGGTTATGAAGGTTCTAAATTTATGTCTGACTAATTTTTTGAAACCAACCTTCAATCCATAGAAATTGTTCTAGATATATCACGGTATATTACTAGTATGATTCCCAAGTTCCCAACATTATCACTGCAGCATACAGTTTGCTGATTTATAACACACTGCCGCTTACAGTTTGCTGATTTATGTTGATTGTTCCACCAATTGAGATGTATATTGGGGCTAATTGAACACATGCCTTAACCTTTACTACTTGAGCAAGCATCATTGACAACAACTTCCCATTTAGTTAGAATCGGGGGTCAAACATTCTCTCTCTTTCAAATATTAACTCCCTAAAACAATTTTGCACCAACAGCTTCCGGTTCCAGTCTCCAATTTACAAGATCTCTATATTGACTTCACTCTGAATTTACTTCAAATGTTTCCCTATTTTATCTAATTTATTAATATTTTTTATTTTTCATTAATGTATTTATTTAAATATATGTGTTTTATATCATCACAGAATATTCAAAATTATTATTAATATAAATATTGAAATATATTAAATTGTATTTTTTTAATATTTTTTAAAACGTATATACTTTCATGTCAATATAACTTTAATAATAAAATACTATATTAGAATAATTATGTTAATTATATAGTCTCATAATATTATCGTTATATTTTGTTAACTGGGGTTATACAAATTGGATTCAGCACACCTGACTAGAAAAACACATGGATTTATTTCTCTAAAACTGGGTTCCCCAGAATAGGGTATCCACTAGAGATCCAAAACCTAGAATTCAATTCCTAAATCTAGCAAAATTATAAAATTAGGAGGTTGTTGGACTTAGCCTAATTACCTTGTAATCAGGGATGGGTCTGGGGGCTGGGAAAAGCCCCTAAAAACCCTTAATAAAAATAGACATTGACCCTCAAACCTAAAGATTAACCCCCTAGCCTAGATATTTTCATCCTAACCTATATATTAGTCATTTCCAGACTAAATACAATTCATTTAACCCTCTTCAAACAAAAACTTAACCAAAACAAAGTGTGCTCGTTGGTCTAATTCTTAACCCCCCTTGAAGAAAAATATTGGATCCTTCGTATACTAACATAACTATACATTTTGAAAAAAGAAATATAACTATATAACCACCACACATACTCACACATACACACACATACATATACATACATATATGGCATATTATTTTGAACCATGAATTAATAATAAATTATTCTTTTTTGTTTTTCAATTCTCTTTTTATTGTCATTATGGTATTATAAGTAAGACATTTCTATTTTGTCATTTCTTCTTCTCATAGCCACATACACAAAATCTCCATTTTATCTTGATTCTTGTAAGATCAAATTGATGTGGGTAATATGAGGAATGCGATATTGAGATTGAAAGCATTGACTCAGAGGACGTTTAAGGCCTTCAAGTTGAACCAATGAATCAAAGGTATGTTGGGGATATGGAAAGATGAGGTTGTGCTGCAAGGTAGCGGTCAATCCTCTAAATAGATTGCCAAGGGGAAATGATATTCTGTGTCTGGAATTTTTAGGGAATCTGGAAACCCATGTCAAGGTGAACGATTTAGTCCGTTGCAGATTGTTATAAACCAAGGATAGTGGTTTTTCAAACAATGTTAAGCACCTAAAACTTAGATGTGGTTGTTGGAAATTAAACTATGATCAGTGTTTTGTTACAGATATAAAGGGTAGTGCATTAAGATCTGGGATTGTGGAACTTGATTTTTTATTTAAGTATAGTTTGTTAATGTTCCTTGTGTAATTCCCCGCATTAATGCTAGTTCTTTTCCTTGGTACCTTGTAGTGCATGCACCATTTAATCATACAGTCGAAATTACAATATGTAGACAACCTACTTCTTTATGCATCATCAACCCACCACGTTTGTAAAGATAATCCAATACTACCCTTATAACTGATTGATATGTCAGACAATCCATTATTCAATTCAGATATTCCAATAATTTTTGTATATTCAGTTCACTGCCTTTTACTTACATTTTTAGTCTTTCCCGATTACTAATTTTTGTTTATTTATTTTGTTTTATGCATATTCAGATTTAGCTATGGTTTCAAATTACTTGTCGTATTATTATACCTTGAGGAGAAAACATTTGGTTTTGTTGTTTTGACTAGTTTGATATTCAGATGCCCAAATATTGTGGAAATAGAATAAGAAAGATTTTTGGTTCATTTTCTATGCAAACGCGTGGACTCGAACAAACAAGATGTAAGAGAAAGATTGTCTTTTGTCTATATTGGGCCTTGATGGTCATAAAATATGAGTTGCAGATCTTTTAAATAATCTATCTTTATATTTAATATGATTATTTGTGTGTTGAATGTAAATGCCTAATTATTTATCTTATTATTATCTAAGTTATATTGTAATTTATATATTTAGTAGGATTATTGCGTAAATTTGTAATAATTTATGTTTAATATGATTACTTTAGTTAAATATTGTTAAAATGATGTGCAATATGATTATTTGAGTCTAAATGTTAAATTTTTATACTCAATAATCTATTTGTTTTCATTACTTGATTATAAAAGATTTCCAAACCCAAAAGATCTGATAGAAAATTATTGTTTAATAAAGTTCACACTGAACAAATACGTATGACTTATCTTATTGATAAACACACAATGGATTAAAAAGACATTAATAGCTAACTAGAAAATATGTAAGCCATTAAAAATATGAAGATAACCATTGATAATTAGTTTTTGGGTAAAATCAGGGACGAATTACTTAAGACCCAGGGGGCTCAATCCCCCCTAAACACGTAAATTTTATGATATGCAAGTGTAGTTTTTGTTCGAAAAATAATTATTATACTATACATTCTTGCTTTATAATACACATATGATGGTCTTGCTTAGTGGAAGTTAATCTTGGTTTTTAAGATTTAGAATAAAGGTTGTGTGTTCGAAACATAACAATTGCTTTATTTTGTACTTAAATAAAATCATTTTTTACTTAAGGAGACGTAAAATAGAAAATCTTATATTTTGCATAACTATTTAATTAAATTTCATAACTATTTTCTATGACTTTCCTTTATTCTTATATTTTAACAGTTTTAATTTTTTTGTTTAATATACTAAATTTAAGTCATAACTTTGTCAAATTTCACTGACTTATAAAAATATTGTAATCCATTATACTAGTATTTAGTTTGAATTTAAGACTAACATTGCTTTTATACATTACTTAATAAAATTATAATATTTATCTTTTTAGATAATTAGATTACGAATATAACATTATAGAATAATAATATAATTTTATTGATAATATGTCAAATAGATGTAATGGTGTTTTTCTCAAAAATATAGCAATATTATTTTGCATCAATTTTAGGTATATTCTAACTTGTAAATTTATTTTATTGAACAAACAAGAATCATAATAATATTGAATGTCCATATTTATATTTTAACATTGGTAATTATAAATTTATGATTTTTATATTTAACTTAAAGAAAATAAAAAGAATAATCCCTTCCGGTCCTCGCTAGAACTACCGATCTATTACTATTTGTGTCATCAAACTTCATAATTTATTCGGTGAATCCCGGTGATGAACTGATGATCATATATTATTTGTCGTCTACACATATTTATCTCTATGTATAGAAGAATATTTAAGACTATCGAAATAAAAAATAATATATACGGAACAAAGCTAGGTAAGAAGACACAAGATAAGTGAATATAAAAAGGGTATATGTTTAACTCAGTCTCATGTCTCATCCATCTGCCATCTATATGCCAGTTTGGAAACTTTATATTTTCTCTTTGTGCTTCATTAATGCTGCCAAATAACACATCTGGCACCATCTATAACCAATACTCTAATACTCATTTATTAATAAAGATTTCCTCCTCTTTTAATTTGTGTCAAATGTTTAATATATCATTCGTTTTATTAAGGTTGTAATAGTACAGAAATCTTAATTATTACTATGCAGGACCAAATCGGTATCCCTGCTTGCTTTTCTTCCGGTGAAAAGTTAACCGACGATGGAGCTGCAGTTACCAGGTCAGGTCAAAGTGTTTTCATGTCTGTTTACCGGACAAAAATGGCGGATCAATGTCGATTAATCACTGTTACATGGTGCAAAAACTTACTTCTCCATGGATTATCAGTTTCTGTTGGGGGGATTAATCCAGATAATCAATATACATGTAAAGTCGAGCTAAAACCATGGTATTTCTGGAGGAAAAATGGCTCAAAACGATTCGTTGTAGATGGTTTACATGTAGACGTGTTCTGGGATCTTAAATCTGCGAAATTCAACGGTGAAACTGAACCGAATTCTGAATACTATGTTGCTGTAGTATATGATGAAGAAGTTGTGTTACTTCTTGGAGATTTAAAGAAAGATGCTTACAGAAGAACAGGTTGTAGACCAGCTTTGACCGATCCTATTTTAGTTTCACGAAAGGAGCATATATTTGGAAGGAAACGATTTGTTACAAGGGTTAAGTTTCATGACAAGGGTAGAATACACGAGATTTCGATCGAATGCAAGAATCGAGGCAGTTCTGGGGGAAGTGTTGGAAGTTCAAGCCATGGAAATGATCCAGAAATGGAGATAAAAATAGATGGTCATTTGGTGATTCATGTGAAGCATTTGCAATGGAAGTTTAGAGGTAATGAAGCTATTCGTGTGAATAAAGCTAAAGTTGAAGTTTATTGGGATGTTCATGATTGGTTATTTAGTCCTGGTTTAAGACATGCGTTGTTTATTTTCAAGCCAAGTTTTTCTACTACATCAACTTCACCATCTTCATCTGTCTCAACATTCTCATCTCCACCATTGTCTTCTTCTTCAACACCCTTATCATCACAAACTGAGAATTCTGGATCGTTAGAGGGGTTAAATTCCGAGTTTTGTTTGTTTGTTTATGCTTGGAAAGTAGAATAATAAAATTTATGCAATCATCGGAATTGTTGAAAAAGTTATATAGTAAATTAATCTTTTCGATAATTCAGACAAGATTTAGTTATACTCCACTAAGGATACGACGATAATGCAATCTTTATTTTCAAGACAATGACAGATTTTAATCTTTATCCTTGTCATCATCTACGTTAGTCTTGGATTATCTCTGTTATTATCGTTACAAATCAAGAATTCTAGATCGGTAAAGGAGTTAAATGATTAGTTTTGCTTGATTGTATATGATTGGAAAGTAAAATAATAAGTTTCTTGAAAAGGTTTATATAGTAAAATTCTTTTCAAATTAGTTATTTTTTGCTAAAGTAGATGTAAATAGATGATTTTTCAAAAAATTACTAAATTTGGTTGTGGGCCAATATCGAAAGTGGTGAGGGAGAAGATTGGCTTGAGAGTGAGAGGGGAATGCACATGGGATGTAAGTGGGACCCATGTTTAACAGCTGGGCTGGGGAAAAAAAAGAATTTTGACAGATTAGATAGTAGGAATAGGTTAATTTGTTTTCCTTTTCTTTTCGGTGCCCTTGGCACCATCCTTTGTCCAAAAAAAAAAAAAAAAGATACCACACTCCTGTCCAAAAAAAAAAAAAAGAAAAAAAGTACCCACACCATACATACATACATACATGATAAATACACATTGCTTAATAATTTTCCTCATCTATTATATTATCATGTTATCTTTCTCTCTCAATTATTTCTCTCTATCAACATTGTTGATATGGTCTTGGTAATGTAATATGTTTTCTTAAATATTAGATTCCCTATACAAAGAGAGATACTGACATTTTTTTTATTCTTGGCATATTATATTAAACAAGAATATATGGTGATACTTGTGATGCATATATAAGAGTTTATGGGTAGAGTAGGAGTTTCTGATATTGTCGACTTTAAATATATAATCTAAAAAAAAAACGGGAAATGCCATTTTTTCTAACGAAAATAAGCTAATTTTCAAAATCTTCTATAAATTTTAAATTTTATCCATATTTATCGTAAAATTAATTATGTCAAATGTAATTTTAGACTTTAAAAGATATTTTAGATTTTTCAACTTTTAAAATATAATTATTATATTAAAAAGTTTTAGTCAAATACTTTTTTCCCGATTAAATAATAATATAAAGATGGATAATTGATCTAAATGGTAAAAAAATTGTTCCCTTAAAATTCATATCAATTGAAAACAATAGCTATTAAAAAAAGACATGTAACCTATTATCAAAATACACGCAGACGACGATTAAAAAATACTTAATTTTTTGGACAAAATCCTAACCCACTAAAAAAAGGGTGAGTGATCCATGAAATTCATGAAATTCTGAAAACTCTTATTATAGTTGAAAGCACTTTATCTCTATATTTTTTTAATTAAATGTTATAAAAAATCAAATGAATAAAAAATATATAAATATATATATATATATATATATATATAAATGTAGTGATATTTTTTGTTTTTTTTTCACTTTTATATTACCTATTATGTGAAGGTTTTATATCAATTAAAGTGTTTCTTTTTCTTGATTTTTTCCCTTATTTTGATTTAATGCCACATAAGTTTTTTTATTATATGGGAGATCTTAAGACCGATTAAAATATGAAAATGTAGGAAGTCAACCACCCTATAAATCTAAATCTTCAGAATCCAAAGCGAAGACTCGTCTAGGCACTTTACAAGCACATATATCCTTCACTAGAGCACTCCAAATACTATCAGGTGGATCACTAAGAATCTCCTGGGTGTCCTTTAAATTCATTCCAAATCTCGCTAGCCAATCCGCACAGTAATTCACCTCTCGATATATGTCCTTGATAGTAAATCCACTATTAGAACTCAACAATCTCTTTATCTCCTCTACCCAAAGCCCAACATCACCTTCAACATTCGTCCTCTGCTGAATAAGTGCCAAAGCCTCTCTACAATCCGTTTCAACATCCACCGCACTAAGCCCCCACTCAATCGCTAGTCTCATCCCTTCATGTAACGCAATTCACTCTGCTACTACAACTGAAGAGCACTTGAGATCCATTGTAAAGCCTTTTATCCACGTACCTTCCTTATCATGTAAAAAAACCCCGCACCTCCACGCCTTGGACTCGCTACAAAACTCCCATCAACATTAAGTTTTAAACCTCGGTTAGGCTTGCTCCACCCCACCCTATAAATCTAAATCTTCAGAATCCAAATTGAAGACTCATCTAGGCACTTTACAAGCACATATATCCTTCACTAGAAAACTCCAAATACCATCAGGCGGATCACTAAGAATCTTTTGGGTGTCCATTAACTTCATTCCAAATATCGCTAGCCAATCCGCACAGTAATTCACCTCTCGATATATGTTCTTGATAGTAAATCCACTATTAGCACTCAACAATCTCTTTATTTCCTCTACCCAAAGCCCAACATCACCTCCCACATTTGTCCTCTACTGAATAAGCGCCAAAGCCTCTTTACAATCCATTTCAACATCCACCGCAATAAACCCCCACTCAGTCACTAGTATCATCCCTTCATGTAACGCAATTCACTCCACCACTGCAACTAAAGAGCACTTGAGATCCATTGCAAAGCCTATTATCCACGTACCCTCCTTATCACGTAACAAACCACCCACACCTCCACGCCTTTGACTCGCTACAAAACTCCCATCAACATTAACTTTTAAACCTCGGGTAGGCTTGCTCCACCCCCACCCATTCGATCGTATTCATGTCGCTAATTCCATCCCCGGTTGTGACCCTCATGCTTTAGTATACTCTTTCGCTCGCCACTTAGCCTTATCAACACACTCTCACTCGGAAACGCCACACTATTAAAAACTGCATCATTACGGACATTCCATATAACTCCTAACACTGCCCCAAAGAACACATTACACTCCAACCCATCATAAAGGCCCTTAGCAGATATATTTCTATTCCACCAACTTACCCGCTACTGCAAACCGTGTCTTGTGTTGTCCTCATTACCGTCCAACCGTGTACTCCCCTGTTGTTGCACCTGTCCCGCTGTACCAACTGCAGAATTCTCTTTCTCGGCACCCCTATCCATCTCCAAGGGCTGTAACAGCCCCTCCCCTGCCTCGCGCACCTGCAGCGACTGAAGTTGTTGTATCAACAACCCAATAACACCTAAATTGCAACCCTCAGTCCCTGGTACCGAACCTACCCCTCGCCATTCATTACTCTCAACCCGCCCCCTACCAAGCACCTGCTCCCCAGTCTCTCGTCTACCACTACCCTCTCCTTGCCTCCCCCTAATATCCGGCCCATACACCCCACTCTTCTATCCATGACAGAACCCAACCCTACTTCAGCTGCATCAACCCCTTGAACCACTCCATTTAACCCAGCCCCGAATCTCCTACCCCAGTCGATTTCCTTCCGGACCCTATCCCACACTTTCACCATCTGAGCACATTCTTTAGACAAATGAAACGCGTTTTCCTCCCGTAACCCACACCACTGACACTCCACATTTACCGCCATGCCTCTCCTACTTAGATATTTTCCAGTATTAAGAAGCTCCTGAATTGCCCACCACATGAGTACTCGTATATTTTCCGGGCATCTAATTTTCCATATTTTACCCCAAGCAATCCCATGCTCCCCCTCGCTATTCAACGATTCCCATAAGGCTGATCTCACTGTATATCTTCCATGCGCCTCATTTTCCCATATAATTTCATCACTGACATCACCATCTAAAACAACACTTTTGCTTTCTATTTCTGCAATCTTATTTGGCGGAAGAAGAGCTTGAAACCGATCCTAATTCCATATCCCATCCTCGTTAACATAATCACAAACTTTTTCTAATAACACCTCTCTCTCGATTGCAAGACCCGCCCATTCAAGAAAAGGTGTGTCCCCAACCCAAATAGCCGTCCAAAACCCAATCTTAGCCCCATTTTGTAATGACCATCGGGTTCCGTGTCTAACTACGGCAATACCTTCCACAATGGACCGGCTAACCTGTGAATCATAAGCCCTCGACACGTACTGTAAAGTATTATTTCTAAAGTATTTTTGATGCAAGGCAGTCACCCATAATGAAGACTCTTCCTGAACAACTTTCCAACCAAATTCGCGAGCAAGGCCATATTCATGTCCTCCGCTTTCCGAAATCCTAAACCACCTTGGTCCTTAGGCAAACATATTTTTCCCAAGAAACCCAACTTATTTTTCTTTTCTCATCCGACGAACCCAAAATAAAATCGCGTACTATTCTATCTATTTCATCACAAACCTATCCTGGAAATACCGCGACTTGCATGATATATACAGGCATCGCGCATAATAACTCTTTAGCTAATGTAATTCTTCCAGCAATCAATAAAGAGCGCCCCTCCCATCCAGCAAGCTTCCCTCATAAACTATTCACCATTTCACCGTAGAAACCTCGAGGTCTTCTCCCCAAAAGGAAGCTTAGTAAAAAACACTTTTCTCATATTTCTGCAAGAGCCAAGAAAGCTAAGGAGGATCTTGAAAAGGACAAGGTTACTTTCCAACAAAACTTAACTAATGATTGTACCTTTGGTATTTTAGTTGGGCTTCGGAATAGTGCGAGACTTCTTGAGAAAGCCGAGATTAGCTTTCATCAACAAAAAGCTAAGTTTGGCTATACTCTTAAAAGTGATAGATGTTTAAAATTGTTTCATGGGATTATGAAAATTAAACAAAGGCGGATATTTACTCCTAATATTATTTATAGTAATGGTGAATTATCAAATTCAAGTACCCAAGTGTATGAAGAGTTTATTAATCGTTTTCAAGCTTTATTGGGAAAACAGATACAACATCTCGTATTGATTCCGATGTTTTTAATTAGGGGTGTGTACTTTCACTAGAGCAAGGAGTTGAGGTGTGTAAAGATATTGCCGATAGTGAGATAAAGGAGACTATTTTTAGAATAGCAAATGATAAAGCTTCCAGACCTGATGGATTTTTGTCCCTTTTCTTTAAGCGTTCGTGAGATATTATTGGAGAAGATGTTTTATTAGTGGTCCGTGAATTTTTCAATTCTGGATTTTTACTTCGTCAATTAAATACTACGATTATCGCTTTAATTCCCAAGATAGATGATTCGAAGTGTGTAGATCATTTTCGAACCATTTCTTGTTGTAACGTGGTTTATAAGGCGATTACCATGATAATGACGGATCGACTTAAACCGATGCTTAATAATTTAATTGATAGATCTCAAAATGCTTTTGTGGAGGGAAGATCTATGATTGAGAATATACACCTCATGCAAGATCTTTCAAGGGGTTACAACAATAATATTAGCTCCTCGAGATGCACTATAAAGATCGATTTTTGAATGGTGTGTGATTCGATCTCTTGGGAATTCCTTCATGAGGTAATAAAGGGATTAAATTTTATGGATAAATTTGTGAATTGGATTATGACTCGTGTCTCATCTCCTTTCTATTTGGTGGCTATAAATGGAGAAATTCATGGATTCTTTAAAGGTAAAAAAGGATTAAGATAAGGTGGCCCTATTTCTTCTTATCTTTTTATCCTTTGTCTTGAATATTTCTCTAGGATTTTAAAGAAAAATATGAGTATTAATTTAAAATATCATCCTAAATGTGAGAAACAAAAGATCACTCATTTAGCCTTTGCGGATGATTTAATGCTACTTTCAAAAGAAGACAAGAAGTCGATAAAAATTCTTATGGATAGCTTAAATACCTCCGGATATTGTTTGAGATTTAGATTAAATGTTGAAAAGTCTAATATATACTATATTTGGGGTATCAAATGATGACACTGAAAATGGTGTGAAACCTACACTCTTAGAAAGATGTTTCATGCCTTTTTGTTATCTTGGGGTCCCACTTGGCTCCTCTGTTTTACTTTCGAGAGATTATAAACCTCTTTTTGACAAGTTGTAAGGTTATGTGAGGTCTTGGAGAGCGTCTTCTCTTTCTTTTATGGGGAGATTGGAATTAATTAGATCGGTTCTACAAGGAGTTATTTGTCTTTGGTTTGTACTTTTTTTAATTCCGATTGGTGTTCGAGATCGTGTCATTAGCATATTCCGGAATTTTTATTAGAAGAATAAACCTGTTGGCATATAGCCTCCCTTAATAGGTTGTTTTAATGTGACAAATCCTCTTGTGTTTAGTGTGCTAATTACTCTTGTTATACATATTCTATCTTGCACTCTAATTCATCAAAAAGCACATCTTTATCATTTAGATCTAAGCTTTATTGTTATATCTTATGAAACTAATTCTCATACAAATACTTTTAACCTTATCTTTGTGTACATTGAGAATTAGCTTTAGTGATCAACTACAAAGTTTCTTAGAATGATGTTTCCAACAATTCTCGTGAAGAAGGTTTTCTGATCCGAGCATCGTAGTGAAAGATATACTCATTAAAAGGTGTTTTAGACCTTTGGTGCGGTACACCGCACTATGGGCACGGTACACCGCAGATGTGCAGACCACGGCACGGACCAGGGGGCTAGCCCGTCAGAGAGCAAGTGAATTTAGCAAACTTGGCGCGGTGCACCTCACCAACCCCGAGGTGCACCTCACCAACCCCGCGGTGCACCTCACCAACCCCGCGGTGCACCGCAGATTAGGGTTTCCTGCATCAAAATAAAGACAAAAGGAATAGATCCGTTGGGGATATTAATATATCCGTTGGAGACAAGTCTTATGACCGTTGGGAGCATTTTGCAGCTATAAATTGAAGGTCTTTCAAGGCTACAACTACACCTTCAACCCATACACACTTAGGGGCTTAATTGTTATCATCCAAGAAGGTGTCAAGAGCTATAATTGTCATATCCACTCAATTAAGGAGTTAATCCAAGGAGCTTCAAAGTTATTATCAACTCAAGAGAAGTTTTAAGCTTATAGTTATATCATCTCTTTAGGAGTTCATTAGCAAAGTAGTTTCACCCCTTAAACACTTTGTATTTATCCTCTTAAGTCTAGTTCTTGTAATAGATAGATTAAGAGAGAATTTGAGTATCGGGAGTATACTCGGTGTCCTTGTGTTGTGATTACACAAGAGTTTCCTTCGTGGTTTCGAAGAGGTTGTCCTTGTGTTGCGATAGCACAAGTGTTTGTCCTTCGTGTTATCGAAGAGGTTGTAAGGGTTATTGTGTTCTCGACCCGGTTAAGAGAGACACGGGAGCTTAGTGAAAAGCTTGAAATCCTAAGGAGGCTTCCTTAGGTAGTGGATGTAGGGAAACCGAACCACTATAAATCGTGTGTATCTTTCTATCCCTACTCTATTTACTTTCCGCACTTTATATGTTTGATAATATGCTAGCATGAATATTGTGATATTGATTATCTAGTTTATCTAACATATTGTCATCTAGAGTAGTAAGAGATTAGAAACTCATTTTACTTGTATCACCTATATATCGAACCTCTTAGCTTATCCATTGTATGATCCCTTAGGAGTTTGATATATTAGTTGACTTAGAAGTTTCTTTCTTAAACTTATAATTGTCCAAAAGATTTTTTAATTAGGCATTAATCTTATTAGTAATCCTATTCACCCCCCCTCTAGGACTTTCAATTGGTATCAGAGCCTAACTCTACGTGAATAGCTTAACCGTTAGTAGAGTAAACGATTTGGAATTTAATCTTTTGGAAGAGTTGTTTTCTACACAACCTCCATTTCTTTGTAGGTGATCGTTACTTTGCTTGGAGGAAACAAATGGAAGACTTAATATACGAAAGAACACTCAAATCTCGAAAAAGGAAAATCCGGTGATTTCTTTTCTTTATCTCGTATATATTTTCGCGTTCCTCCTTATGGCTTGTGTTTATAATTATGATTTGGTTTTGATTTGATTAGTTGTGTTTATCATGTTTTATCCTTGGATATTATCTTGTGTTACTAATCATTTTTTCTATGTTATAAATGATATTGCATCAAAATCTCTTGAATCATGTTATTGCACTTTATCTCTTAGAATTTTGGTAATTGCATTTTAGTCCCCAAAATTCTCAAAATTGCACATTGACCCCTCATAGTTTTTAAATTCTCCAAAGTGTCATAGTTTGGACTTCATATTCTTTCTCTTGTAAAATTTGCCATTTTAGTTCATATTTTTGAAAAATTGCATTATTAGTCCCTACTTTGTGAAATTGCTTTTTAGTCCCTCAACGATTATAAAATTGCACTTTTTATTCTTACTAGTTTTTATATCTTTCAAAAGTGTCTATTGATTCTTTTTATCGTTGACAAAAAGGAAAGAAAGATCAAAGATACTAGTTTTCACTTTCAAATCTTTATTTATCTTTGAACACAAATTTGCATTTTCATATGTCTTTTAGTAAGGGTGAGTTTTAAAGAAATTGCTTTTCAAATTTTTTTTTTTTGATAATCTTTTGCATTTCCCATAGCATTTCAAAAATGTTTCTATACATAGATTTATGGGAAATTAATCCATTATTGGTCATTAACGCATTTGCATGAATTTGTTTAGCCTTACTATCTATATGTTGTGCTTCATTATGTGCTTATGTGGTTTATTCCCTATTGTGCAAATATCTTGTATGTCTTGACCTTTTCATACTTAAAATTGCTTAACTTTATTTTTGGGTCTTTTCGATTTTTTTAGAAAATATAGGGGTATTTGTGTAATAAACTGTTTTATGTGTTTTCGGGTTTTACTTTGTGTTTCTTTTCAAAACAAAAATTATCTTATAAGTTTTATACCATTCCGAATCTTTTGGGGAAGTTTCGAATGTGTTTCGGGTGTTTTTTAAAAGAACCAAAAAATTCCTTCTTGTTCACTTCGCCGAACGTTTTTGCGGTGCACCGGACCACTCCGCGGTACACCGCGATCCAGGATTTCTGTCTTTGTTATTTTTCTTTATCTTTCGCCCAGTTTATTCGCAAACATATTCTACAGTGCGGTACACCGCACAGTAATCGCGGTACACCGCGGAATAGGGTTTCGCCTGGATCCATGTTTTGGATATTTAGGACTTTATTGCTATATTTGGTATGATTTGGATAATTGGTTTAGTATGCTATGTTTTAATTTCGGATATTTGATGTTTAGATGCTTTAATTATATGCTTCGGATTTTATATTGTTGTGTTGATGTTGCTAACTCTTTCCTTGATGATATAGGTACTATTGCATCATTTATCCTTGATCTTGTTTTATTTTGCATTGTGGTCCCTATTGGTTGAAAATATTGCATTGTGATCCCTATAGGTTGGAAAATATTGATTTGAGGTCCCTATAGTTTGAACAAGTTGCATTTAGCTTTCTTATGCTTGAAAATTACACCTAGGTCCCTATTGTCTTGAGAAAGTTATACTTAGGTCCTTGAAATTTTTCAAAATTGCATCTAGTCCCTAAACTTTTGAAAAATGCATATTGACCCCTATACTTTTCAAAGATTAAAATTTTACCCCTTGATCTCTTAAAATCGTTTCAAAATATTCTTATTGGTAAAAAGGGGAGAAATTATTGGTCAAACTTTTTCAAAATTGAAACAAACTTTCTATGCATTTTGTGAGGGGGAGTTTTTCTTAAATTATCTTTAAAAACTCAAATGCTTGGTTAATCGTTTGCACTACTCGTTTATCTTATAATTGCACTAATCGTTTGTGTTGTTAGAAAGCTTATAAAGATGAAAACCTTTCAATCAAGAAGTTGGTAAAATGTCTCTATCTCTTATCTCATTATTTCATATTGATTCATGCTTTACTAATCCTTGTGCATTTCATTTTGTTAAAATGTTTTAATTGCTTTAAACTCTTGGACTCTTTTTATCATTGTTTAAAATCTATTCACTTAAGTTCTTGCTCTTCTATGTTTAGTTGCTTGATATTATTTTTATTAATCCGTCTTTTTGATGAAGACAAAGGGGGAGAAATATGTGCACTAAAACTTTCAAAATTGCACTTTTTAATACTCACAAATGCATTTCATATCTTATATTCATTTTTACTTAAATGCTTATTGTGAGGGGGAGCTTAATTGCATTAGAGCTTAAACTTTCATATCTTTCCTAAGGTGTTTTAGTGAAGGATTTGTCATCATCAAAAAGGGGGATATTGTTGGCATATAGCCTCCCTTAATAGGTTGTTTTAATGTGACAAATCCTCTTGTGTTTAGTGTGCTAATTACTCTTGTTATACATATTCTATCTTGCACTCTAATTCATCAAAAAGCACATCTTTATCATTTAGATCTAAGCTTTATTGTTATATCTTATGAAACTAATTCTCATACAAATACTTTTAACCTTATCTTTGTGTACATTGAGAATTAGCTTTAGTGATCAACTACAAAGTTTCTTAGAATGATGTTTCCAACAATTCTCGTGAAGAAGGTTTTCTGATCCGAGCATCGTAGTGAAAGATATACTCATTAAAAGGTGTTTTAGACCTTTGGTGCGGTACACCGCACTATGGGCACGGTACACCGCAGATGTGCAGACCACGGCACGGACCAGGGGGCTAGCCCGTCAGAGAGCAAGTGAATTTAGCAAGCTTGGCGCGGTGCACCTCACCAACCCCGCGGTGCACCTCACCAACCCCGCGGTGCACCGCAGATTAGGGTTTCCTGCAGCAAAATAAAGACAAAAGGAATAGATCCGTTGGGGATATTAATATATCCGTTGGAGACAAGTCTTATGACCGTTGGGAGCATTTTGCAGCTATAAATTGAAGGTCTTTCAAGGCTACAACTACACCTTCAACCCATACACACTTAGGGGCTTAATTGTTATCATCCAAGAAGGTGTCAAGAGCTATAATTGTCATATCCACTCAATTAAGGAGTTAATCCAAGGAGCTTCAAAGTTATTATCAACTCAAGAGAAGTTTTAAGCTTATAGTTATATCATCTCTTTAAGAGTTCATTAGCAAAGTAGTTTCACCCCTTAAACACTTTGTATTTATCCTCTTAAGTCTAGTTCTTGTAATAGATAGATTAAGAGAGAATTTGAGTATCGGGAGTATACTCGGTGTCCTTGTGTTGTGATTACACAAGAGTTTCCTTCGTGGTTTCGAAGAGGTTGTCCTTGTGTTGCGATAGCACAAGTGTTTGTCCTTCGTGTTATCGAAGAGGTTGTAAGGGTTATTGTGTTCTCGACCCGGTTAAGAGAGACACGGGAGCTTAGTGAAAAGCTTGAAATCCTAAGGAGGCTTCCTTAGGTAGTGGATGTAGGGAAACCGAACCACTATAAATCGTGTGTATCTTTCTATCCCTACTCTATTTACTTTCCGCACTTTATATGTTTGATAATATGCTAGCATGAATATTGTGATATTGATTATCTAGTTTATCTAACATATTGTCATCTAGAGTAGTAAGAGATTAGAAACTCATTTTACTTGTATCACCTATATATCGAACCTCTTAGCTTATCCATTGTATGATCCCTTAGGAGTTTGATATATTAGTTGACTTAGAAGTTTCTTTCTTAAACTTATAATTGTCCAAATTTTTTTTTAATTAGGCATTAATCTTATTAGTAATCCTATTCACCCCCCCCCTCTAGGACTTTCAAAACCTCCTCAAGTTAGTTGGAGCAAGATTTGTATACCAAAAGATGAAGGTGGACTTGAGTTAAAAAATTTAGAAGCATGGAACAAAGCATTACTATTAAAAGTGTTTTAGAAAATTGTGGAAAGAAATGATTCACTCTGGATTAAATGGATACATGGAGAATATTTTCAAACTTGTGGATTTTGGGAATAGAAACTGAGAAAGGGTGACTTTCCTTTATTGAATATGTTTGGGAGCTTAAGGATATTATTTGTGGGTCCTTAAGAGTGGAAGGTCGAGAGAGTAGTTTGGCTTTGTGGGTTTCCTCGAGAAATGCGAGTCACATTACACATGGGATATCAAGTAAGGAATTTTATTCTTTACATAAAGAATCTTATGTGGGGCTTTGTGGCTTTGTGTATTTCCTAAACATGCAATTATTGTGTGGACGGCTTTAAAGTGAGGCTTAAAACTAAGGATCGCATTACTTATTTGGAGTTGGATCCTCTTTATAATTTATGTGGGGAAGATTTTAAGTCAAACAAGCACCTATTTTTTATTGAGCTTATTCGAAGGCTGTTTGGGTTGAGATAAAGTCTTGGTTAGGATTGGATAAGGAGATGAACACGTTCCTAAGTGTTTTGAAATGGCTTAGAAAACTTAAAGTTAGAGAAAATTGGAGGAAGAAAGTATGGAGGATTGGATTTGAAGCTACCGTGTATTGTATTTGGAAAGCGAGAAATCATCTAGTCATGCGAGGTGAATCTTCATCTAGAGATACAGTTACCAAGAAAATCAAGTGGTTTATTTTTCCCATTTAGTTTTCCTTATTCCCACATCATTCGTTTATAGATGATGGTGGACGATTAGCTTGTATTAGTATTAGTATGAGATAGTCGTATTTAGCTTCTTAGTTGCTATTTTTTGCCTTTTAACTTGAATAGGCGATTCTCTTGTACAATAAAATTATTTTTGATTAATACAACTGTTCACCTAACCCAAAAACAAAAAAAGATTGTCAAAATATAAGTCAATCTCTAACACAACTTAAGCTTATAGATGAATAAGTAACTTAGTATTACAGCAGTCATCAGAGATGAGTTATACTAATACCTTAAGATCATATATCAATGTTCATGACAAAAATGAAATTATATGAAGATACCTCATAACAAAGCGAGTAGCTGATAAACAAGATAAAGAGATAGAAGAAAATTATGTGAATATTTATTCATCTTCAAGTGTTTATATAGAGAACAATAGACGTGTGAGAGAGATGTAATACATACAAAAAGATGTAAGTATATTATTCTAACTACTCTAACACTCTAACATTATTTGTTTAGCAAAACTGGGCATTTGTCTTTTGTGCTGAGTCACACAATGTATATTGCTTATCAGTGGTCTTCTTCTGCTCCTCACGAACAACGGCTTGCTCCGGCGAGGAGAAGTATCATCGCAGCTCGAACCATCGCTGCAAGAACAGATCTCGACGATGAGAGTAGATATTTTAATTTTGATTTAATTTAATTAGTTTAAGGAACATAGGTTTTGAGGAGATTTCTTGAAAACGGAATTATGTCTTTTAACAATTAAGTTTTTAGTCGTGGTGTATTCAGTAAATATGACTCAAATCCTATATGATTTATACCTTAAAATATATTTGTAAATTGAACAAACTAGCAAGTTAAAACAACTTGGTCTCTATCAATATACTCCACAAATTAAATTTTCTTTATCACTATATCATGATAATGATAATTATATATTATGCATGAGAGTCCTGCGCATATCAAAAACCACTATCTTATTTCATATCAAACACAAATACTCGTGCTAGGGATAGGATTGTAAAATTGCCAACTCTAGAATATGACTCCTACTACGAATAGGATTGTAAGATTTCTGACTATGGTTGCTCTTTAAATACTTAAAATCATCACCATTAATTCAACCAGATTTTTAATAGTTTACCATCGATAGAAAGAGTTACCTCCTCTTCGTTGTCTTCTTTCTTTCTCTTCGTCAATTTCATCTTTTTCCAAAACAAGAAACAGGTCAGTTTTCCTCATAAATTTAAGTTTATGTTATCTCGTGACTTAGTCTTTTTCTTTTTGGGTTTGAATTTGTTGTTCATGTGCATGGATGCATGGGCGTGTTAAACCATTGATTATTGCTGGCATGTTGTTTGGTTACTTTAAGTGCTTCTTGCATCTATTAATTTTTGTGTTAACTCGTTAGTTCATGTTCTCATGGTTTTTTTCCATCGCAATAAATCAATAACCGGGTGAATTTCTGTTCGGATTATATCTACCATTATTTTCTAAGGGATGCTTAATTTGGACTAATGTTAAAAATTAATGGAAAATAATTCCGAACCAAAGAGGGTACTCAGAGATAGGTCTAACTTTGAATTGGGGGATGGAACTTGTTCTACTCATGTTTTTTCAAAAAATAAAATTAAATTGGGTAGTTTGCACCCCCTTATCCGGAGAAAAATATTTGGTCTTACCTGAAATTAAGTAGTTCTTAATGATTTTCCTTTGTGACATTATGTTAGTTAGCTAGTTGAAACTTCTTTTAAAAATCGTGAAATACAAAGAAACTTAAATTTTATGTTTCAATAGTAACAATTTGAAGTTTTACGAGCTGGAAATTTATATTGGTTTTTGATATTTGCAGATTGAAAAATGGCAGTTGAAAACTTGAAGGTTCTAAATGCACTCGATGTGGCAAAGACACAATGGTATCATTTCACAGCAATCATCGTTGCAGGAATGGGATTTTTCACGGATGCTTACGATCTCTTTTGCATATCTCTTGTTACTAAGATGCTTGGTCGGATTTACTATCAAGAACTTTGTTCGTCCAGGCCCGGAAGCTTACCGCCAAACGTATCCGCTGCTGTAAATGGTGTTGCGTTCTGTGGTAATCTTGCCGGCCAGCTTTTCTTCGGTTGGTTGGGTGACAAATTGGGCAGAAAGAAAGTTTATGGAATGACGCTTATCCTTATGACTATTTGTGCTATTGGTTCGGGTCTTTCGTTTGGTGATACCCCTCAGGCTGTTATTGCGACTCTTTGTTTCTTTCGGTTCTGGCTAGGGTTTGGAATAGGTGGCGATTATCCTCTTTCTGCTACTATTATGTCCGAATACGCGAATAAGAAGACTCGTGGAGCCTTCATTGGTGCGGTTTTCGCGATGCAAGGGTTTGGGATTTTGGCAGCCGGGATTTTTTCGATGATTGTTTCAGCTGTGTTTGAAGCGAAGTTTAAAGCGCCATCTTTCGAGGTTAATGCGATTGCTTCGCTTGCCCCTCAAGCGGATTACGTGTGGAGGATTATTCTTATGGCAGGTGCACTTCCGGCTTTATTGACTTACTACTGGAGGATGAAGATGCCGGAAACTGCTCGTTATACCGCTCTTGTCGCCAAGAACGAGAAACAAGCTGCAAACGATATGGCCAAAGTTTTGAACGTCGAGATTGTGGTTGACCAGCCCAAGGAGGAAAACTTGACTACTAAGCGAAAGAACGTATTTGGTTTGTTTACTAAGGAATTTCTTCGACGCCATGGGGTCCACTTGCTTGGCACGGCTAGCACGTGGTTCTTGCTTGACATCGCGTATTACAGTCAGAATCTTTTTCAGAAGGATATTTTCAGCGCTATTGGTTGGCTTCCAGCAGGAAAGAAGATGAATGCGATTGAAGAGGTGTTTAAAATAGCGAGAGCGCAAACACTAATTGCTCTATGTAGTACAGTTCCCGGGTATTGGTTCACAGTGGCGCTCATCGATAGGATTGGCCGGTTCAAGATTCAGTTGATGGGGTTCGCTATGATGACAACGTTTATGTTTTGCCTCGCTATTCCTTACCACCACTGGATTCAACCGGGTAACCAGATCGGATTTGTGGTGCTTTATTCGTTCACTTTCTTCTTTGCAAACTTTGGACCAAACGCTACCACATTCATAGTTCCGGCAGAGATTTTCCCGGCTAGATTACGTTCGACTTGTCATGGAATATCGGCTGCAGCGGGTAAACTAGGGGCAATGGTTGGTGCTTTTGGGTTCTTATATTTGGCTCAGAATCAAGACCCTACCAAGACCGATCCCGGATATCCAGCAGGAATTGGAGTGAGAAACTCCCTTCTCGTGTTGGGCGTAGTGAATTTCCTCGGATTTTTGTTTACTTTCTTGGTTCCTGAACCAAATGGAAGATCGTTAGAAGAGATATCAGGTGAAAACGAAGAATATGTCGACGAACACGAGAACCAGAATCAGACTGTTCAAGTAACAGTCGAGTGAATGTGATAACAAATTTAGATAGTTGCGATCCAATCATTGTATTAATTACTAGTTAGATCTCTTTTTCAATTATGTAGTTTTTTCATCTTCTGATCAGAAAACCTATTGAATTTTATTTATTATTTATTAAAAGTAGAATTACAGTTGTTGGCCATTTCATGTGCCTTGTTCAAGATATTTGTGGAAAAGAACATATTAGAAAAGTCAAGTATATTTACCTTGTCGAGGTTTTATAGTACAGTAGATCAAAACGATTTTTTATCACGTCTCTAAATTTTTGCTTTGTTCTGCAATGATTCCTCGATCTGGAGCCTGCATCTATGATAAAGTCACCAAAGTAGTCCTTTTGGTCCAACAATTCTTTATTTCCTAAGTATCCCAAATTTACTCCAAAAAATATTGTGTATTTAAAACGAAACCCCAAATTCACCAATTTGTTTTTTTAAGCGTGTAGTGGAGTCTAAGTTAAGTATATACCAAAATGTGAGTTAAATATTCATATAATCGTCAAACTGAAACTGTGTTATAGGTTTTACAGAAAAATATCAGATTCGCCTTATTTATAATCTATTGTAAACATTAAGATAGTTTCTAGAAAAAAAATTAACAAGTAAATTGCACCAATTGTCCGAGTTTTATGCGAAATATTCAATATCTCGAAGCATCTCCAGTAGAATTAAAAAATGAGTTCAGTTATAGTCAACAGTGTTCCTTCAGCCCATGAGGTGATCAGTTTTACTTGCTTGGTGAAGGATTTATATCTATAACTTATGTCATGAGACTTGGAGCTGGCATGAGACCTCTTGTGAATTGAACCAAAGAAGTAACTAAACCACATAAACAAATACGATAAGAATAAAACTGAAATTCGTTTAATATCAAAACAAACATAATTCGAGTGATAACCTTCTTCAATACCAAACTTGTTTAACTACGTAGGTTCCTATTTTTAAATTGTAAATTTTACCATTTCATATAACCCTTAACATTTTCTCCATGAGACAAGAATTCAACCATGGCTTCTTCTTCTTCTTCCACCATTTTCTTTGCAACTCCATATCCCACCACCAAATTAACCTCTTCTCCATCAAATTCAAATTCCAATTCACTTTCCTTTTTCATTCCAATCTTAACATGGTTGTCTTGTCGTGAATGCTCCTACAGCTAATTGCAATATAGGCACCTATACTAGTTATTTGAGTTAATTGCATGGTAGGTCCTTATATAATTTTTTTCCAAGTTATGGTATATCACTCTATTAGTATAATTTCTTTTAACAGGGTCAAAGTATAACTTCTGAAACTTAAGGGACCATAACGCATAATTTTATCACTTCAGGAAGGAGTTGCTATTGAAATAGCCGAAGCTGTCGTCGGAGCACTGAACGGAGAACTTTCTGCTGCTGCCGTAAACACTCCAATGGTCCCTGCCGAGGTAAATGATTTTTTAAATTAATTGCACTATAGGTCCTTCAAGGGTATAATCGTAAATAATCTTCGAATATTTCAGTGGTTTTAAAGGAGCTAGCTCATTACGTGGTAGGTTAGCCGTTCAATTAGTGGCCAGTTCTCAGTGTCTGGATCCGAAGCAAGAGTAACAACCGAAGGACGTGGATATCGAAGTGCTCTTATTATGATCATTATACTTTTTTTTTTTCAAACCTTACTTCATATAAATAAAAACTTATTACAAACCAATCAATTCCCGAAGGAACGGCCTCGTCCTTAATGATATTAGCTAACCTACTTGGGTACGTGTCTAGACACGAGCCTAACATATTGCCACTTAGCTTATGTTTGGCTACCCCATCGGCTAACTTATTTCTACTACGATTAATCCATCGAAAAGTAGGTTTTATGTTTTCTGGAACTAAATAAATACTCTTAATAATATTACAAATAATGGGAGAATCAAATGAAAGCCTATTCTCTAAAGGAAACATCACTTGCTTGCAATCACTCTCTATAATAACATTGAGGTATGAATTATGTTGAGCAACTAAGCAAGCTTTAAGTATCCCCAAAGTTTCAGCCTCCTTTGGACTCTCGGCTTTGATCTCCCACGCTTTGTACTCCAAGATTCTTCCTGCTGCATCCCTAGAAACACAAGATATTGCACTTTTGTTAACATCAAACACAACATCACAGTTAATTTTAATAAAATTATTAGGAGAGGGTATCCATTTCAATTTTTTATTACCATTATTGTCACTTGAAATTGGTTTATTTCCACTAACCTCATTTGTACTACTTGTATTAGTAGCAACTTCATTATTATTATTTATATTATCCTTCAGTGGTGTTATTACATCATTAGGATAATTAATATTTGATATTCAAGCCACTCTTTTCTTGCACTTAGTACAATTCTTATTGGGTCAATTTTCACATTTTTGAACTTATATGCACATCTTTCCTTCCAAATATACCATAGTAATGTGCAAATCTGTTCCATTAGGAATTTATTATTGGTTTTTTCTTCCTTACCCTTATTTAGTATACTTGCCATCCATACATCTACTTTAGCAGTAGATTGGTTGCAAGTATATAAACTGAGGGAAGAAGCAAACCATGTAGCTCTCGCATATTCACAATTCAGGAGCATATGTTCATTATTTTCTACTTCTTTGTTACATAGATCACAAATAGGATTTTTGATAATCCTTCTTTGAAACACATTTTCATTTGTAGGAAGTAAATTCTTCACTACTCTCTATATAAAGTTTTTAATTTTAGGGGCTACTTTTAGCCTCCATATCATTTTCCACACTGAAATATCAACAATATGGGAAGAGGAAGCTTTAGGTTTGCTAATGTTCATATTTAACCCTTCTTTATTTTGTTTTAGTATATGATAACATTTCTTAACCGAGAAAATACCATCTTTATCATGAATCCAGTAAGGAGTATCATGTCCACCACTAAGTGGAATGAAGGTATTTAAAATACAATTTTCTACTTCATCATTATATAACTTTTTAATTAATTCAATATTCCATCTTCTCTCATAATGAATCAAGAGATCATTTACTTTTGTAACCTCATTGCTATTGGGTTTTACTAATTCGTTTTGATTACATATCCATATATCTTTATGTAGGTCTATAGTATATCCATTTCCAACTTTCCATTTAATATCCATTTTAATATTATCTCTACCCCTTAGTAATCTTTTCCATCCCCATGAGGGTTTACTTCCAACTTTAGCCTCCATAAATGTTTCAAGAGGGAAGTATTTTCCTTTTAGTACTTTATATAAAAGAGTATTGTTATTATTGTATAAACACCATGCTTGTTTACTTAAAAGTGCAAGATTCATAAGGTTTATGTCTCGAAAACCTAATCCACCATTGTACTTACTTTTTGTAATGGACTCCCAGCTTCCCCAATATACTTTATTATTTCCTTTACTTCCCCACCAAAAATTCGCTATTTGAGATGAGATTAAATCGCAAATCCTTTTAGGGATTAAATAAGATGACATAAAGTAATTGGGGAGACTTTGGAGCACATATTTTATAAGTATTTCCTTACCAGCGAGAGTTAAATAAAGGTTCTTCCAATTCTCTATTCTTTTTAAAGTTCTTTCTACTAGTAAGTTTAGGTCTTTTACTTTGGACCTACCCCATTCCGTGGGTAAGCCCAAGTAACTTCCTAAATTATTGTAACAGGCATGTTTAATTTTCTAGCAAGTTTTTTTTGTATATAATCAGGAGTGTTTGGGCTGAATTTCACCCCACATTTATTAAGGTTTAACTTCATTCCAGTAGCATAATTATATTTTTTAATTACATCATTGAATCCTTCAATTTCATCTACATTAGCTTTCATAAAGAAAATACTATCATCTGCAAAAAGTAAGTGTGTAACAGGAGGGGCCATTCTAGCAATTTTTATACCTTTCATAATATCTTGTTCTTTTTTATTATTGATGAGAATAGAGAGCATTTGAGTGATTATACAAAATAGGAAGGGAGAGAGGGGGTCTCCCTGTCTTAAACCCCTTTTGTGGGGTTTCTATTTTTATAGGGAATCCATTAAGTAAGTATGAATATGTAACTGAATTTACACACCTCATAATCTTACTTATCCATTTTATGTCAAAACCCATTCTTTTCATAATTTCCTCTAAAAAATCCCACTCCACATTTTCATAGGCCTTTTGAATATCGGCTTTGATTATTAAGTAGTGGGTTTTGGTTTTTCTTTGTTCTTTAATATAAGAAATTATTTCATGCGCCAACATAGTGTTATCTTGTATGTGCCTTCCTGGGACAAACGCTGATTGATTTTCATCAATAATCGCGTTCATCACCGGTTGCATCCTATTTACAAGTATCTTGGCAATGATTTTGTAAATAAAATTTGAATAACTTATGGGTCTAAAATGTTTTATATTAATAGGTATTGGGATTTTAGGTATAAGGAAATATAAGTATGGTTGATTTCTTCTAAGGTTCCCCCATTATACCAAAAATTGTTGATAAGTCTTATTACATCTTCTTTAGTAAATTCCCAATATTTCTTAAAAAATATCCCAGGAAACCCATCAGGGACTGGTGCTTTGTTCAAACCCAATCCATCTATTGCTCTCGTAATTTCCTCTATACTAAGAGGAAGATTCAAACTGTTGTTCATATTTTCAGTGACTAAAGGGGTTATAAGATCAGCAATTGAGGTAAAATCCCTTTGTCCTATGGTTTTGAATATATTATTAAAATAAGAAGTAATTTCTTCTTGAATATCATTAAAATTATCAACCCAGGATCCATCATCTTTTGTAATTCTTTTAATCTTGTTAATTTTTCTCCTTTCTTTAGTAGAGGCATGAATAAATGAGCTATTTTTATCTCCTTTTTTAAGCCAAAAGATCCTTGATCTATTGGCCCAAAAATCTTCTTCTCTTTTCCATAAAGTTTCAATATCTTTTACTATGGAATGGTATTCATCCCAATTGGTGGTGTTTGGATCATTATACTTAGTTGTAGCAACGATTGGCGTTTCTTAGTAGCTTTTGTGCAAGTTTTTTTTTTTTTTTATCATTATTAATGATTTAATGTCAATGTAATTTTATGTTTTTGTGCAAGTTTGTGTTTTTCCGTTTTTTATCGAGCCAATAATCCAGAAAAAACCCATTAAATACTTATTAGTAAAACAAAACCGACAACAAGTTTCTTTTTATATGTTTTTAATACCACTACAAGAAAGTTTATCTTTAGTGGCAAAAAATTTGCCGCTAAAAATCTCGATTTTTCCGCTAATAGGCATTAGCGGCAAACGTCACCGCTATTTGTTCGTCCCAATAAGTTCGTGTCTAAAGACATTTTTTGTAGCAAACTATTTATTTTTGCCTCTATTGATTTTATCTTTAGCGACAAATATTGCCGCTAAAAATATAATTAGAGGCCATTTTGGTGTTGCCGCAGCAATAAATGTTGCCATTTAAAATATCATTAGAGGTCATATTAGTTTTGTTGCAATATATATCGTCTCTATTGATACTATTTATTGTAGTGTACGACCAGTTTCTCCATTTGTTACAACATATACTAATCGAATTATTATTAGATTGATTATGTTAATGATAGGGGTGGGATGTGAGGAATCAGTTGAAGATTTTGTGCATTATAATCTTGGTGAGCCCGAAAACACTACCGTTTAATCTGCAGAACCAAATAAAAAACAGTTCAGTGAGCTATAGCTGCTGCAACTTTTACATAAAACGAGTACTACCGTAACGTGTTGAGAGCATATAAAAACAGCTCCTAATTAATGCCTGTGTATTAAAACTTCTCGTTACAGACCCACTATTTTATTTTATCTTTTAAATGTTCTTGAGTTGACCTGAATAAGAGCTGTAGTTGATCTTCCAGTTCCATGATGATCTGCACCAATGGGAACAAAGAGATGACGAAAGTAAGTGGGATTATCTCCATTCCAAAAGCAGCAATTTTCATAAAAACCATAAATAATATACATAGTATTGGACACCTACCTCATGATAATGTAGAGAAAGTTAACTCATGTATAGTTAAATATATACCATAGTTATAGAGAATATAAAGTAGTTAGCTAGAGTCCAAAAGTTGTTATTTCTTAGTCATGTGTGTAGTGTGCTTAGTTACTATAGCTTCTATAAATACATGAACCATCTTGTACATTTAATATAAGGAAATACAAAAATATATTTTCTCTTTTATTATTCAATACCTCATAGCTACTCCATTCTAAAAATTCTCTTTACATGAGAGTCATTCTCTTTATCAAGTCCACTACGTGCTTTAAATTAGTATCTACTTAAGGATTCTAAATAATATTTTACAAGGATTAGAATTGGCAACTCTTTGCTATATAAGTACTTTGACATCATCAATTAGTTCACCATCAATTCAGTATTCTCCTCTTAGGTACGTAGCTTCTCTTTTTCCTTTTGTTCATTAATATCAAAAGAAACAGGTAAGTTTTGCACGTAAATTAAATTACTTATTATTTGTAACGTGTCTCTTTTTGTTCAAATTTCTTGTTCATATGCATATGCATGGGCGTATTAAACCCTGTTAAAGTGCGAATTCAGAATTTTTAATCAGGAACAATTCAGGAATTTTTATTCGGAATCGTAGTTAAATTTATGTTTTTGGTCCAGATATTTTTCTTAAAATTACGTGTAATTTTAGCCAGCACTAGAAAACGTGATTGGCCTACACAAAAATCTTGAATTTATAAGAGTGTTTAGAATTAAAGAAATAAAATTCGGGTTTTGTAATATCTGAACCTCTCAACCATTTTCCTTTGTGACATCACGTTAGTTAGCTAGATAGAAATTCTATTCGTGAAATGTGAAAACATTAAAATTTCATGTTCATGGTAATATTTGTAATGCTTTCAATAAATTTGTTGCAATTCGAAGCTTTAAGAGCAGGAGACTGATAATTGTTTTTGGTGTTTGCAGTCTTGCAGATTGAAAAATGGCAATTGATAACTAGAAGGTTCTAAATGCACGCGATGTGGCAAAGACACAATGGTATCATTTCACAGCAATCATCGTTGCAGGAATGAGATTTTTCATGGATGCTTACGATCTCTTTTGCATATCTCTTGTTACGAAGATGCTAGGTCGGATTTACTATCAAGAACTTTGTTCGTCCAGGCCCGGAAGCTTACCCCCAAACGTATCGGCTGCTGTGAATGGTGTTGCGTTCTGTGGAAATCTTGCTGGCCAGCTTTTCTTCGGTTGGTTAGCCGAGAAATTGAGCCGAAAGAAAGTTTATGGAATGACACTTGTCCTTATGACTATTTGTGCGATTGGTTCGGGTGTTTCGTTTGGTGATACCCCTCAAGCTGTTATTGCGACTCTTTGTTTCTTTCGGTTTTGGCTGGGGTTTGGGATAGGTGGCGATTATCCTCTTTCTGCTACTATTATGTCGGAATACGCGAATAAGAAAACTCGTGGAGCGTTCATCGGTGCGTTTTCCGCATGCACGGGTTTGGGATTTTGGCAGCCGGGATTTGTTCGATGATTTTGTCGGCTGCGTTTGAGGCGAAGTTAAAGCGCCATTTTTGAGGTTAATCCGATTGGTTCGATTGTCCTTGAAGTGGATTACATGTGGAGGATTATTCTTATGGCAGGTGCATTTCCGGCTTTGTTGACTTACTATTGGAGGATAAAGATGCCAGAAACTGCTCTTTATACCGCTTTTGTCGCCAAGAACGAGAAACAAGCCGCAGCCGATATGGAGAAAGTTTTGAACGTCGAGATTGTAGTTGACCAGCCCAAGGAGGAAGATTTGACTACTAAGCGAAAGAACGGATTTGGTATGTGTTTAAAAAGAAACTTCTTAGTCAACATTCACTCGATTGTTATCACATTCACTCGACTGTTACTAGAACTGTCTGATTCTGGTTTTCCGTATTCATTTTCGCCTGATATCTCTTCTAATGATCTTCCCTTTGATTTAGGAACCAAGAAAGTAAACAAAAATCCGAGGAAATTCACTACGCCCCACACGAGAAGAGAGTTTCTCACTCCAATTCCTGCTGGATATCCCGGATCAGTCTTGGTAGGGTCTTGATTCTGAGCCAAATACAAAAACCCAAAAGCACCCACCATTGCTCCTAGTTTACCCGCTGCAGCCGTTCTTTCGCTTCGTAGTCAAGTCTTCCTCCTTGGGCTGGTCAACCACAATCTCAACGTTCAAAACTTTCTCCATATCGGCTGCGGCTTGTTTCTCGTTCTTGGCGACAAAAGCGGTATAAAGAGCAGTTTCTGGCATCTTCATCCTCCAATAGTAAGTCAACAAAGCTGGAAATGCACCTGCCATAAGAATAATCCTCCACACGTAATCCGCTTCAAGGACAATCGAACCAATCGGATTAACCTTAAAAATGGCGCTTTAAACTTCGTCTCAAACGCAGCCGACACAATCATCGAAAAATTCCGGCTGCCAAAATCCCAAACCCTTGCATCGCGAAAACCGCGCTGATGAACGCTCCACGAGTCTTCTTATTCGCGTATTCCGAAATAATAGTAGCAGAAAGAGGATAATCGCCACCTATCCCAAACCCTAGCCAGAACCGAAAGAAACAAAGAGTCACAATAACCGCTTGAGGGATATCACCAAACGAAAGACCCGAACCAATAGCACAAATAGTCATAAGGATAAGCGTCATTCCATAAACATTCTTTCGGCCCAATTTGTTGACCAACCAACCGAAGAAATGCTGGCCGGCAAGATTTCCACAGAACGCAACACCATTCACAGCAGCCGATACGTTTGGGGGTAAGCTTCCAGGCCTGGACGAACCAAGTTCTTGATAGTAAATCCGACCGAGCATCTTAGTAACAAGAGATATGCAAAAGAGATCGTAAGCATCCGTGAAAAATCCCATTCCTGCAACGATGATTGCTGTGAAATGATACCATGCCGCATCAAGTGCATTTAGCACCTTGAAGTCCTCCCTTTCCATATTTCAATCTGAAAATACCAAACACTGATGTTAGTCTTCTGCTTACAAATATTACTATAATAATGAACTTTTATTTCTTCATATTTTACGATTATTTAAAAGAAGTTCCAACTGGGTAAGGATGATTTAGTAGAAGTTCCAACTACCTAACGAACATATGATATCACAAAGGATAATTATTGAAAGCTACTTAATTTCAGGTATTCCAACTTGTTCTAAGGAGACAAATACATGAGTGGATAAGGGGAGATCTGTAGCCCTCCTTGGTTCGGTTTTTTTCGAATTAATGTTTGATTTTAGCCCCGATTAAGCATTATTTTCAATTGTAGATATAATTCCTAATAAAACTCATTCCGATTATGGATTAATTGCAATAGAGAATAATCAATCATAACTTGGATTAAAGGGTTGACCCAAAGCTAAAAGACGCAAAAAGCATATAAATTAACCAAACAACATGCAACAAATAAACATGGTTTAAAATAGCGAGAGCGCAAACACTAATTGCTCTATGTAGTAGAGTTCCCGGTTATTGGTTCACGGTGGCGCTCATCGATAAAATTGGCCGATTCAAAATTCAGTTGATGGGGTTCGCTATGATGACAGCGTTTATGTTTTGCCTCGCTATTCCTTACCACCACTGGGTTCAACCGGGTAACCAGATCGGATTTGTAGTGCTTTACTCGCTCACTTTCTTCTTTGCCAACTTTGGACCAAATGCCACCACGTTCATAATCCCGGCGGAGATTTTCCCATCTAGATTGCGTTCCACTTGCCATGGCATCTAGATTGGTGCTTTTGGGTCTCGTGTTGGGCGTCGTGAATTTCCTTGGAATTTTGTTTACTTTCTTGGTTCCTGAACCAAAAGGAAGATCATTGGAAGAGATATCAGGTGAAAACGAAGAATATGTCGACGAACACAAGCAAAACCAGACAGTTCATGTAACAGTCGAGTGAATGAGATAACAAACAAAGCTAATACGTTGTGATCCTATCATCTTCTATTACTAGTTACATCTCTTTGATAATTTTTTAATGTTTTAATTAATTTGTAATTTCAGAGATTCAGCTTTTATGATCCACAAAAATATTGATATTTATTGTTTAGTTTATTGTTTACTAAAAGTAGAATAACAATTAGTTGCCCTTTCATGTGCCTTGTTCATGATATTTATGGATGAATTTATATTACTAGAAAACCAATATATATACAGTAAACACCTTAAATCTTATTATCAATTAAGTCACTATACATAATTATTCTAATTCACAACTCTTTTTGTCAACACCTTAAATCTAATTATCAATACAAATCTTTTTCAATTGATTTCTAATGAATCAATAAAAGTTGGGATTTGCCTGGGAATCAGAAAAGCATGTGATGTAATAGGTGTACATTCATGTATGAACTACTTGACTGATAATGTCACCAATTCTTTCTTCATGCCGCCAATTGATATAAAGTATCCATGACTAATAGCTCCTTTTGATCCTCCTATTTGAAATGAATTTAAATCTGACTTGTTCTGATTAATTTTTTCCTTTGCCAACTTTGAGGAGACATCGATTTTTGCATCTTGTTGATCATGAGCGGTGGGTACTATGTTACATATACATACACTGCCGTAATTTGGACCATATAGCCATACAACAACAAAACTGCATAAACACCCACTTTCTCCATTTCAAATATTATGTTTCTTAGGGCACCTATCAAACCTACAAACCAAACTATGTTAAACAAAACAAATATCCTAAAACTCTTAAACAAAAATATCCTATAATAGCGATATGTTCTCAATAATAAATTTTCAAAACAATTATTTTTATACTATGCCACAAATAAGAGGTTTACATGAAGCATGTAAGACTACTAAACAAAAAAAATAGTCCAATAAACTTAGTTAATACATAATATACTTCCTTTTGAGGCAAAGTTTTAAACTGTGGTTAAGAAATTTGTTGTAACACTCTCTCCGTGAATTAATTTTCGCATTTACTATTACCGGAAACCTAAGGGAAGTAACCAGCCTTCGTGTGATGTGCAGAATGCTTAACATCAGATTTAAGATATATAGAGGTTTCAAACATTCTTTGTGTGATATGTATGATTGAGTGGGTGGTTTTAAAAGAAAAATAAATGAATGGTGATATAATGGATTTAATTAGTTTTCATATTTCAAAGACACGTGGCATTATGTAAAATGTAAAAAATAATCATATATCACGACAATATGTGGTTAGATTTAAGCCCCTCTTTTCTAAATAGATTTCAATCGTTTATATGGATGGTTATGATTATTTATAGAGATTATTACCTAAAAAAGTTTTGAAGACACACCCTAATACTTAATTACACTTTTTTAAGGTTAAAATTCTAATTACTTTTTACTTTTTTGAGAAAATGCCACTTAGGGTCTTGAACACATCCCCTCTTCTAATTAGAGACCTCTCTTACCTTCTCTTCTCACTAAAGACCTCAAAAAGAATTTAACACATGAGACCTAAAATCCCATTTACAATTATACCCTCTTTTGTTTTTTTTATTCCTATATATACTAATTATTCCCATTTACAATTTCATTCACGTTCTAAACATTCTCTATTTTGTCTCTCTCTTCAAAACCGCCACCACCACCACCATAAGACCACAACCACCACGTCTTGACTGGAAAACCTGCGAACACCACCACCATAACACCACAACCACCACGTCTTAACTGAAAAACCTGCAAAAATGTTTAGCTCGAAAGTTGCTGCTGAAAACAGTTCTCTTCTCCGGCGAATGGAGCCGCTAAACCCACCACCACCATAACACCTCCACGTAATAAGCACCAGCGCCGAGAGATCGAAGGAGTCATGGAGCTTCACAGCTGCCTTCGTGACTGCTGCTGCAATGTTGCTGTTGCTGCTTTCGTCTCCGGTGGCTGCTGATGGTGGAGCTTCGCCTTCTGTGTTCGCCAGCTAGCTCCAGTTTTGAGCTGCAGCAGTTCAAAGCTTCAAACACTGCTCCGTTCAAGCTCGGCTGAGACCAAGGTAGCACCACCGAAGCAGCTTTGACTGGCGCAGCAGCACCACCATAGGTTGAGGTCTTCGAGATCTCCACGGCGGCGCTTGACTCCTCGGCTTCTGTTCACTGGCGGAACCCATCCATGGAGCTCGAACCTGTGAAGCGCTGTCACGTGTTCGAGTTGCTTTCATGTCTTCACGATGCAGTTTTTTTTTAGTTTGACATGGTTGACCAGATCTAGATCTGGTCAAACCAAATAGATTTCCCTTTTTTTCTGATTGTGTAATAATATAATTTTTTGAATAATACACTATTTTTAATTTAGACTCATTGCTTTTTTTAAATTACTCTCTAATTGTTTTAGAATACTCACCAATTTTAAGAGTACTCAGAGATTTTTCTTAGAGTACTCCGAGATTTTCATAGAGTACTCCGAGATTTTCTTAGAGTACTCCGAGATTTAATTAGTGCACTCGAAAAAATTTAGAGAGTACTCCGCAAATTTATAGAGTACTCACAAATATATAGAGTACTTTATGTTTTTCCGATACTCTATGTTTTTTCCGGTGACCGGTGACTGGTGGTCGGAGGTCGGTGGTCGGAGGTCGGTGGTCGGAGGTTGGAGGTAGGTGGGTAGTGGTAGGTAGTGGAGAGAGAAACAGTGACATCACACTTTTGTTGTCTTTTATTGTTAGTAAGGGTAGGAAAGACAATTGTCAAATATGAGGTCTCTCATAAAAAGAGATCTCTGGACCATACTCTATAGAGAAGAATCTTTGTCTTCAAGACCCTATGTATAATTCACCCAACTTTTTTTTACTTTATTACCTATATATACTAATTTTTAAACCCTAATATTCATAAAAATCTTTTCTCTCTCTTCCTTTCCACCTCACGCTTATTACTCTCTTTCTTTACTAAACCTTATCTTCTTTTTATCAACTTCCTTCTCCAAGACCTCAGACGAAGATATGAACTCAGTGATCGACCTTCGGCGACGAGATGAAGCTCAAAAATCTGCTCGGAAACGGAGCTTCGAGCTCGAGCTTCATTGTTCAGCAATACATCTTCGAAAGGAAGAACCCTCAAGGAGCTCGTTCGCAGTAGATCTCACAGCTTCTTCACCGGACGACGAAATAGTGGATCTGAGCAGCGGCCTCCTTGTGCAGGCGAGAAACGGCGGTTTTCTTGTGTAGGGGAGCTCAAACGACGATCTTCTACTGCTGCTCGAATGACGATCTTCTGCAACTATGCTGGTCCGGTGAGAAGCTCCATGAGTTGCTAATCAAGAATTCCGGCATAGACCCCATGGTTCAAAGCTGAAGTTCCGCCATTCGTGAACTCAGATATAAGCTCCAACAGAAGTTCCGCCTTAGTCTCAGGCGAGGCTATGCTCTCCGTTCGGAGAAGCTCCAGCGAGTTGCTGAGTTTCTGTTTCGTTCGAAGCTTCACATATACTCCGGTAAATGTGAAGATGCAGAGCTCCGGCGAATGTTAAGAGGTAGAGCTCTCGAAGCTTTGGTGTACTCCTCCGGCGAAAGCAGCAGGCTGAATGACAAATGAGATCTGAAGAGATGAACGAAGCTTCATCTCTTCTCAACGCCGATCTATTTTTCTTTTTTTCTTTTTTTTCGTTTGAAATTAATGTTGTAGTATTTTTTTCCTTTTCCTTTTTCTTTTCATTTTCAGTGAGTAGGTGTATGTAGCCGTGTTTTTTTACTTTTCTTTTCTTGTTGAGTACGTGTATGTGTATGAATTTTTTAGCATTGTTTTCTTAATGAATTCTGTAATGTAAAATCCGCAGTTTCTTCCTAATACTCATTAAAATTCCCATATACTCAATAAATTCACAAATACTCAATAGCTTTTTAGGAAATTTAATGAAAAATTTGTATGGGTACTCAATAAAAAATTTCAAATACTCAGTAAAATTCTCAGTTACTTAATAATTATTCGCGATACTCAGTAACTTTTCCAGTGCCTCAGAAACTTTTTCTGAATACTCAGCAATTTTTCCGAATACTCAGTAACTTTTTCCGATACTCAGTATTTTTTCCGGCAGAGTACTCAATACTTTTTGCAAGTACTCGGTAACTTTTCCGAGTACTCAGTATATTTTCCGGCGACACTGGCAGTGGTCGGTGGTTGTGGGCGGAGTTGGAAAATATTGATGCTCAATAAAAGAAGATAGAGAACAATAGTAATGGAGGAAAGAAAAAAATAATAAGAGAGGAGAGGAGAGAGAAAATTGGTAATGGAGAAGAGACAGGGACGAACCAAAGTTATAACAATTAGGACCCAGGCCCCCCAATTTTTTCAAAAACTATTTTTTTTACCCTTATAAAAAATATAAAAAAATAAATCATTAAGCTTGGACCCTCCCCAAATTTTTCGATACCTTTTTTATGCCCCCACCCCCTCCCCAAATATAAATTCCTGGTTCCATCCCTGAGGAGAGAGAAAATGTTTTTTTTGTCTTATATATACTTTAAGGGTAATATTGACTTTATAGATAATATAGGCTCCTTTAGAGGAGAGCTAAATGAGATGTTCTTTTTGTGGCACTAAGATTGTCTCCAAGATCCTATAGGTAATTCACCCTTTATTATATAACTAAGTATAACCTGTGGCTGAGAGCACAATATCCAAACCTATAAAAATTGATTTATTTTTGAACAATAGATCAATTAAAATGTATACTTTTTTTAATATTGAACCTCTTTACTCATGATCTATTCGGTTAAACATGTTTCACATCATCTATTTTTAAACAAATTTGTAATCCACCTTATTCATCCACACCCTTCTTTAATACTTTTATACATATGTCTAATATCATCAACCAACAAATAAAACACAAAGACAGTACATAGCAGTCCATGATTCATTTCATGTTCTTTTCAGAGCATATCTTCTCTAAATTTTCGTATATCTAGATAACATAGGCGTTTCTATAGATCAAACCATATAGAAAATGGCTTCGACTCTTTGCATAATTAGATTTTAGTGCATTTTCACAATCAAAATTTGCAGGAATTATGACATGATACCTTTTTTGGATACAAAACGATGAGCACATCCTTGCAAAAGAAAAGAAAATATACACATATATATATAAGAGTAATTGAATTGCATAAATAGATAAAAACTATGTAATACCTACGAATTTGCAGTGATCGTGGAAGGGATTAGGAGAGGTGTGAACGGTTTCTTGAATGGTGTATAATGGGAGAACGACATAATTTGGTTTAGTGATGAGTGAAGAAGACCAAATGAGCATTCCAGACACTTTATAATTCTCAATTACACTAAATTCTTGAAGAAACAGATTGATGTTTTATCCAATATATTTTTTATAATTTAAATTATTATGACTATTTATAGCAAATGTTTCGAAATTGTAAAGGTTTGGTTTCTTTTTTTACTACCTTCACATGCTTCAAGAATACCATTTGTAGACGCCATTTTTGTTAACCTTTTCTTTAAAGTGAAGGTTAACAAAAATGGTTTCTACAAATGGTCTTCTTGGAGCATATAAAGGTAGTAAAAAAAGAAAACAAAACATTTACAATTTCAAAACATTTGTTATAGATTGTCATAATAATATTAATTATGAAAAATATTTTAGAGAAAACATTAATCTGTTTCTTCAATAATTTGATGTAATTGAGAATTATAGATTGTCTGGAATGCCCATTTGGACAACTTCACTCATCACTAAACCAAATTGTCGTTCTCCCATTCTACACCGTTCAAGAACCTGTTCACTCCTCTCCTAATCCCTTCTGCGATCACTACAAATTCGCAGGTAATACATAATTTTCATCACTTATTCAATTCAGTTACTCTTATATATACTTATGTGTATGTTTTCTCATCTTGTGCAAGGATGGGGTCATTATTTTGTGTCCAAAGAAGGTATCACGCCATATTTCCTACAAATGTTGATTGTGAAAGTGCACTATATTCCAATTGTACAAAGAGTCGAAGCCATTTTCTATATGGTTTGATCCATAGAAACTCCTATGGTTATTTGGTTACAAATCGTGCCCAAGGGCACAAAACTTAGAGAAGATATGCACTGAAAAGAACATGAAATGAATCCTAATGCACATGAAAAGAACATGAGATAGAAATAAAAGTGGCGGCTAGGGTTTTATAAATTGTTAAACGCTATCAAGGTATTCAATTTGGGCTTGAAGTCACAATCTATTTTAAATGTGTATAAAATATTTTAGGACAGAGTATTCTTTATTAGAAAGCCCAACCACCTTTTTTCTTCTTCTTGACGGCCCATGACCCATCATAACCTAATTTCATCATAATGTCATTTGCTTAGTGATATTGAACCAAAAATAAAAAATTGTGATATTGGTCAATACACCATAAGATAATTTATTTACTAAATGGTTAGGACATCAACAAATTTTGTCAGGTACAATAGATAGTAGACTCAATAAGACAATATATTGCTAATAGAATAATAATTCTTTTTGGTCTAGTGTTAATTAACCTTGTGTTGATGACGAATGCTTGGGTTGATAACAAAATAAAAGTGTATATTGGCTATATTTTAAGGTAGATTGTTGATCTATCTTACAAAGTACTAAAGATAAATATATAAGGTATTTTATGTTACACATTTTAATATTCTTGAAAGAAAATTATGACTTTTCCCCAAGATGAAGATAGAAGATACATGATATAAGCCCTAATTGGATTGATTGAACCGCAGAATTCTAAATTTGCCAAGTTAATCACCCAAATATATAAATGAAGTGTCAATTTGACATATTTTTGTATTATTTGAGCGACATTATTAGTCATAGGTTTGAAAAGGGGTGGTTAACATATCAAAACATCATTACTAATAGGTAGTACCTCCCAAGATAGAGTTGTGAATAAAGTGATTTACATTGCGTCTTTACTCGAGAGAGTATTAGACTATCCTACAACTTGTAGCACAAGGTTTCTCACAGAGACATGTGATTGATTATGAAGAAACATATTCTCTTGTGGTAGATGCAATCACCCTTAGATT
The DNA here is from genome assembly GCA_029959085.1 of Nemophila menziesii. Classification (NCBI taxonomy): domain Eukaryota; kingdom Viridiplantae; phylum Streptophyta; class Magnoliopsida; order Boraginales; family Hydrophyllaceae; genus Nemophila; species Nemophila menziesii. The sequence continues at coordinate 34,273,926 of JARWIR010000008.1, forward strand.
TTTGCTTAGTTTGGCAATTGCTGAAGGATTTCATATGCATTTGATGGATGTGGTAACAACTTACCTCTATGGATCACTCGATAACGACATTTTCATGAAAATCCCACAAGGATTAAAAATGCATGAAACATATAGCGCATACCCACGGGAAAATTACTTGATCAAATTACAAAGATCTTTATATGGATTAAAACAATCGGGACGAATATGGTATAATCTTCTTAGTACATACCTTGTCAAAGAAGGATATATTAACAATCCCATTAGTCTATGTGTTTTCATTAAAAAAAATTAATTTTGGATTTGTTATTATTGCGGTCTACATTGATGATCTAAACCTCATAGGGACTCTTAAAGAACTTACAATAGCAACAACTTATTTTTGCAAGAAATTGATATGAGAGATCTTGGTAAAATAAAACTTAGTCTTGGCTTACAAAATGAACATTTGGAAGATGGAATTTTCGTCCATCAATCAACTTATGTAAAAAAAAATCCTTAAGCGATTCAATATGGATAAATCTTATCTATTGAGTTCACCAATGGTTGTACGATCACTCGATCCACAAAAGAACATTTTTCGTCCATGTGAAGATAACGAAGAAATTCTTGGCCTAGAAGTACCATATCTTAGTGCAATTGGTGCATTGATGTATCTTTCTAATAACACTAGTCCAAATATTTCCTTTAGTGTAAATTTGTTATCAAAATATAGTTCATCACCAACAATGAGACATTGGAATGACATTAAACACATACTTCGTTATATTCGTGGAACTCACGATATGAGATAGTTATATTCAAAACATCATAAATCCGAATTGATTGATTATGTAGATGCTGGATATTTATCTGACCCGCATAAAGAAAGATCGCAAACGGGATATATATTCGCTTTTTGGGTGCACTTCTATCTCATGGCCCTCTACAAAACAAACAATTGCCGCTACATTTTCAAATCATGCTGAGATACTTGCACTTCATGAGGCAAGACAAGAATGTGTTTGGTTAAGATCACTGACTCAACATATTCAAGGGGAATACAATCTATATACAAACAAACAATATCCTACAATATTATACAAAGATAATGCTGCTTGTATCGCCAAGTCAAAAGAGGCTTCATCTTCATTAAAGGTGACCGAATCAAGCACATCTCCCCAATCCTTCTTTACGAATGAACTCCAAAAAATGTGAAATAGATGTTCATCAAGTTCTCTCAAGTGAAAATTTGGATGATATATTCACAAAGTCATTACCTACATCGACATTAAAGAAATTGATACACAAGATTGACATGCGATGACTTCAAAACCTTTCCTGAGATGTTGCCAAGAAGGGTAGTCGAATACACACTACACTCTTTTCCTTCATCAAGGTTTTGTTCTAATAGTTTTTCCTTGATAAAGGTTTTTAATGAGGTAACTTTAGAAATCGTATAAAGTAATGTACTTTTTTTCTCACTAGATATTTTTTCCTACTAGGTTTTTTTTAAGAAGGTTGTAACTAGGTATATTTTTAGGGATTGAATATCTAAGAGAGAGTTTTATTATAAAATGGATATTCATTCCAGCCCATGGGCTAATAGTTAAGAACATAAACATTAGGGTTTAAGGTTACTAGGTGCCGACCAAAATAGCATTTCAGATGTAAGTATTACATGTCATTTTCTGTTTTTTTTTTCTTTTGGTCGGGGAATTTTCTGGTATCTTATTATAAACAAGTGTGTAGTATAATTGATGTGTTGTCAAAGATGGGATGGAGATTAGAAACAATGAGTCAGAGAGAGAAGAGGCTAAAGGAGAAGGTGAAAGATAGGATTTGTCAGCTTTCAGATGATATCCTTATTCACATTCTATCTTTATTGACTACAAATGAAGCACAAACCACTAGTGTTTTATCCAGAAGATTGAGGTATTTATGGACACATAGATACTGTCTTGACTTCTACATAGACTTAAAAAAATATGACGATCCAAGAGAGGGAACAAAGTTTGTTAATTGGGTGAATAAAGTGTGCTCGTCAATCCAATCTCCAACGATTGATCACTTTATAGTTCACTCTAATATCGTTTCAGGCCCTATAATCAGGGGCGGACCCACTATGTGACCAAGGGGGGGCTCAAGCCCCCCTGAAATCGTAAATTTTATGATACGTAAATGTAATTTTGTCCTGAAAAATAATTAGTTTCTTCTGAACATTTATGTAAAACATGCATGTTCTAAATAACAAACAAGTTATTTTGGCTTAGTGGGTTAGTACATTTACATATTTAAATTTAGAGTGAAGGTTAGGTGTTTGAATCTTAGCATTTGTTTTATCCTTTTTCCCAAATACACACATAATAGAAAATTATTTCGAAGCTAAATTTAAAAATGATTTGATTCGGAAATATGTTCAATATGAAATAAGAATAATATTTCAAATTTATTCTTATATTCTAATTTTCAACAAATTTTTTTCAATTCTTTGATATATTGGATTGAAGAATTTTCAATTGGTTTAAGTTATAAAATTGTCAATTTTCATTAGACCGACTTATTAAATATTGAAATTTTTGTATACGAGTCTTTGTTTTAAATTGAGAGTAATAATACATAGTAATTATTATTTATATTACTTCAATAAAATTACAATGTTTGATTTTTGTAGATGATTTATTCCTCATATTTAAAAATAAAAATATTAATATAAAATATAGTATATTAATATAAAACTCACGGTACTATATAAGTTAAATGTAATGGTATTGAATTGTATATTTTTTGGATAAATAATGGAGTAACTGTTAAGTTCATCAACTAAAAAGTCGAGAAATGTAATGGCGTTAGATTCTCATATTGGTATTTTGACATTGGTAGTTATAAATTTATGTATCATATTTTTACCTTAAAAAATTTGAAAAACATTAACCTTAACTCATATATATTTTAAGCCCCCCCCCTCAATTTAGTCTCTGGATCCGCCCCTGGGCCCTATAGACACCATCGATTATTGGGTTGATTTTGCCACACGAAAGGGTGTTAAAAATCTTGAGCTATCCATGATGCACTCATCAAGTTATTTTTCCAGCCGCCCTATGTCATCAGGCCTTGAACATTTGAGATCACTTGTTTTAAAAAATATCAATATATCAGGTGAGGCCATTCAGCATTTTATTCTCCATTGCTTGTTATTGGAAAATTTATCTATTGAGGGCAATTCGGATTTAAGAACTCTGCAAGTTGGAGTTAGAGGTGATCCGTTGCATAATTTAAAGATGTTGAAGATATTTAATAATCGTTACCTGAATGATCTTCTACTATGTGCTCCTGTCCCAAAGCTCTCCAGTTTTCATTTTCAGGCTTATCATCAAAGCCAATTATATATTGACAATGCTCCTCCTCTACTTTCTCACGTGTATATTAGTGGATGTGGTGATAATAGCTGCGTAATTGGGCCATTTTGTAAATTTTCTACTCAACTTTCTCAGATTACAACTCTCGAGCTATCCTTTAAAACCTTGTATTCTTGTCTTTTTCATCACTTTCATCCATCATTTGAATTATCTTCTCTAAGGGAGTTGACCGTGACAATTTTTAATACTCGCAATGAGTACCACAGACTTGGCGTGATTTATTTATTTAAACACCTCTCCTTTTCTCCACAAGCTTAAAGTCGAGGTAATTTCCTTTGAATTCTTATCATAACAATGTTTTTATTTATGTTAGGTAGAGATTGTGAAGTTGTGATATGAATTCTCAACTCTTTTATCTTGTCTTGTGAAGATTGAACTTAGACTTCCAACAAACTACGACAACTTAATTATGTATGGTTACAAGATTATGTATGATGGACACATCAATATCTGAAGGTGTTAGAAGTTGGAAGATTTGTTGAGCATCAAAGTATAGTTGAATTTGTGAAGGATATATATAAGGTTGCTGCACATACACTTGAGAAAATTAGTATTGATCCAATGCCACTCGATATCATATAAAGATAAAAAAAAGTTATAATTGTACTTTAAGAGTTTATATTTTCTTACAAATATTCATAATAGCGATATTCTCATTTTTCTTACAATTTCTCTCTCAATAAGGATACACAAAGAATGATTCAACCATTCGTCACTCATTTGATTTTTCTTATTTAATCTTGACAATACTCATAGTTGAAAATACCCTCTCATACTTAATGTCAAAGTCAAAAGTAAGTAAACCAGCTAATTAATGAATCAATTAAAACTAGAGACAAATTCAAAAAAGACAACAACTTACTATCCTACGATTAATGCCTTTCAATTATTTCTTTTGTTATAAAACATATCAAATTAATTAAGGAATAATTTTAATGATATGAATATATATGTGTATATATATATATATATATATATATATATATATATATATATATATATATCTAATAATTAATATTTATTATATTAAAAAATTATACAAGATACCTGATAAGAAAAATTTAACAACATATTGAAAAAATTATATTAAGTGTAAAATAAGTTATTCTGATTAAAATATATAAGTAAAATTAAATGGGCTAAAAAACCTAACATAATTAAATATACTAAATTATAAATTATTTATTTTAAGAATTTGAGGGTGGGCACAAGCCCACCCCTTGTTCTATGTACCTCCGCCACTGAATGGAGAGATTGAGTTTAGTTACGAACATTAATTTTTTAAATATAACTGAAGAATGAGATATTATATAAATTAATATATTATTCTTCCATCAATTGTTTAAGGAATGCAATAGAATTATATTATTCTAATATAAGATTCAGAATTCATCAATTACATAAAAAAGTTTCAATTAATTGACTGATAACATATGCTATGACGGATAACAATGAAAGATCAACGCGAAATAATAAAAAATAACCATGTCAAAATAAGTGATAATCAACCGTTAGGTAGCATATAATAGAAACAAAAGACCAAGGTAGATAAAAATGAAGAAATTAAAATAAATAAATTAAAAAAAGTTGAAACTTTACACAAACCTTGATGAAATGAAATAACCATCGATCAAACCACACTTGGTAGGGAGATAGGAGATCTAAAGATAGATTGAGAAAACATATTGTTGATATAAGAAGAAGATCATTTAGTGGAGGAAAAAAAATGTTATTTAAAGAGAGGTACATGTTGTAAGTATATAGGCAGTATTAGGGTTTCACGGAAGTAAACTGGGCAAAGAAAAGCCCAACAAAAACTAGTTCAACTACTGCGATAGCCCACTTGAAAAACCCAATTACTTACGTTGTTTTTTTTTTAATAAAAAAAGCAAAGCAATTAGATCTTAAATTAAAAAAAAAAACTGTTTGTCTTGGACTAACATTGTTATATGAGGCGAGTACAATGTAATAACATATGTAAAAATCGTGTTTAATACATATAGACTATATAATACTCTTAGATTGTGTCAATCTCGCTAAATTTTTCACACTAAATTTTTTTTGATTAGTTTGTTTTAACAAAAAAAATTCAAATCTATTTTTTTTTCTACCACGTGAAGATAACGAAGAAATTCTTGACCCAGATGTACCATATCTTAGTGCAATTGGTGCATTGATTTATCTTTCTAATAACACTCGTCCAAATATTTCCTTTAGTGTAAATTTGTTATCAAAGATACAGTTCAACACCGACAATGAGACACTGGAATTACATTAAACACATACTTTGTTATATTCGTGAACTCACGATATTAGATTGCTATATTCGAAAAATTCGAATTGATTGGTTATGTAGATGTTGGATATTTATCTGAACCGCATAAAGAAAGATCGCAAACCGAATATATATTCACTTTTTGGGGGCACTGCTATCTCATGGCCCTCTACAAAACAAACCATTGCCGCTACATTTTCAAATCATGCTGAGATACTTGCACTTCATGGGGCAAGTCGGGAATGTATTTGGTTAAGATCACTGACTCAACATATTCAAGGGGAATGAAATCTTTATACAAACAAACAAAATCCTACAATATTATACGAAGATAATGCTGCTTGTATTGCCAAGTCAAAAGAGGCTTCATCTTCATCAAAGGTGATTGAATCAAGCACATCTCCCCAATTTTTTATTTATGCATGAACTCAAAAAAAAAATGTGAGATAGATATTCATCAAGTTCTCTCAAGTGACAATTTGGATGATATATTCACAAAGTCATTACCTACATCGACATTGAAGAAATTGATACACAAGATTGACATGCGATGACTTCAAGACCTTTCCTGAGATGTTGCCAAGAGAGGGAGTCGAATACGCACTACACTCTTTCCTTCATCAAGGTTTTGTTCTAATATTTTTTCCTTGATAAAGGTTTTTAATGAGGTAATTTTAGAAAGCGTATAAAGAAATGTATTTTTTTACTAGATATTTTTTCCTACTAGGTTTTTTCTAAGAAGGTTGTAGATATATTTTTAGGGGTTGAATATTCAAGAGAGAGTATTATCATAAAATGGATATTCATTCCAGTCCATGGGCTAATAGTCAAGCCCATAAGCATTAGGGTTTAGTTTTACCAGGTGCCGACCAAAAGTCGTTTTCTTTGTTTGGAGGTCGGATAAGAGAGCGCCGTCAGTCAATTCATTCTACAACCCTTTATATACGCGTTGCATCTTAGATGTAAGTATTACATGTCATTTTTTGTTATCTTTTTTCTTTTTGTCGGGGAATTTTCTGGTATCTTATTATAAACAAGTGTATAGTACAATTGATGTGTTGTCAAAGATGGGACGGCGATTAGAAACAATGAGGCAAAGGGAGAAGAGGCTAAAGGAGAAGGTGAAAGATAGGATTAGTCTGCTTTCAGATGATATCCTTATTCACATTCTGTCTTTATTGACTACAAAAGAAGCACAAAAAACTAGTGTTTTATCCATGGAAGTATTTATGGATACATAGAACCTGTCTCGACTTCTACTTAGACTTAACAAAATATGTCGATCCAAGAGAGGGAACAAAGTTTGTTAATTGGGTGAATAAAGTGTGCTCGTCAATCCAATCTCCAACGATTAATCACTTTATAGTTCACTGTAATATCGTTTCAGGCCCTATAGACACCATCGATAATTGGGTTGATTTAGCCACACGAAAAGGTGTTAAAAATCTTGAGCTATCTATGATGAACTCATCAAGTTATTTTTCCAACCGCCTGATGTCTCCTCATTTGTGATAGTAAAATATACTCATGAGACATCATTTTAGGCTTATTTATTAGTTTATAGGTTGATTTTAGCTTACTTTAGTGCACTTTCCTATTTTGGGTCTTGATTTGTAAAATTATTATTTTTAGAGCATATTGGGTTTAATTGTTTATTTAGTGTGAAGCTTTAAAGATAATTATGGACATTAATTAGAGTCCAAGTCAAAGACAACAACTTATGGAAGGAGATATGCATGGAAATTGGAGATAAGGAAATAAAAGCTAAAAAGTTGGAAAAGGAAAAGCTGCCTAAATCTGGGATTCTGCACACACGTCTAAAGATTGGTGTTTTTACCTAAGAAATAGGCCGAATTTGGTAATTTCCTTTCAAAGGGCCTAGATAATTCTGTTGCGATTCTTTTGGTATCTTATGGAGCTCAATCCGACCAATAACGAAGAAGATACACTCAAAATAGCGCAGCAGTGTTTATCCTACGAATTTGAGTTGGACCAGGAGTCCATTATTTGAAGTTATCTCCACCAAAACGAATTAGGTCAACCTCTACACTATAAATACAGCCTCTTAACACTCTTAAATCATCCTTGGTGAAACCTTAAGCCAAGAGGAAGCTTACAACACAAGAGAGAAGTCTGGAAGGAGCTGTCATCAACAATGTCTTCTTCTACCTTTAATTTTGTAATTTCTTTCCTTTCTTTCATGAACTAATTTTCTTTAGCTTAAGTTTTAGCATATATGTATGAACCCTAGTTTTGATTGACATCTATCTAATTTGGGAATTTAATGTTTTAAATAGAATTATAGTTTTTATTCTCTGTTTATGTGTTTGGATTTATATTCTGTGTTCTTGTGGACTGCAGCCATTAGAATTACCATCTAGTAATTAGGATACCATTGACAACGGTGTTTAATTACATGTTTAGCACATAACGTTTAGTTTTAGGTTTGATCTGACAACCCAACCTAGCTAGATAATCACTATGGTTTAGTCTTTGTGACTATTTACCAATTACAGGAAAAGTTTGCTTAGGAATCCTTATTGACACAGGTAAATCCTATTTGAAACTACCGATAGCATATTGGGACCGATTAGGGAAATACTACATAATTCACCCTTACATGTTTAGAACGGCAAAACTAGTGGGGATTACATGCTAATAACTTAAGCTATATTCTCATATCACTTCTCTTTCATATTTATTTTCTGTCTTTTAATTCTTAGTTTAATTTATTTAATTAGAAAATCAAACAAAAATCTATTTGTCATTACTTTTATTTGCGTTTAGTTGTTCTAGCCTGAACTATTGCACTAGGTGTTTGCATAAGATTCTCCTAACCTCTGTAGTCTCTGCGGAACGAATCTTTATCTAAAACTTGCATACGATCTGTATACTTGCAGAACCGTGTAGTTCTAGGGTGTTTTTGCACTTTAATTACATCTTATTTTATCACACCCTAGGCCCCACCAAGTTTTTGGCGCCGCTGCCGGGGACTACATCGTTAGTCCTTGTGCATATATCTTGTGCTTTTATTTTTAGTTAGTTCTATTTTACGCTTTTGTTTTTAGTTTTTGTTTTTCGGATTTAGTTACAGATGGAGAACCCAAGGAGACTTGAGCTACCCATCGAGTTCAGAGTGGAGCCACGAGGAATTCGAGCTCCAGAAATCCAAGCCGCGAAATTTAAACCTGATCCTGGGATGCTAACTCAATTTGCATCTCATGGATTATTCAGCGGAGTTGCACATCAAGATCCGATCCGATATATTCAGAAATTCATGCAGATCTGTGATGCTTATATCGTAAGAGGAGTTACTAGGGAGCAAGTATATTATTTGATGTTCCAGTTCTTCTTGACCAGATGTGCAAGCGATTGGTATGATACCCAATACCCTCATGTTATTCCAGATTGGGACAAGCTTCAAGCAAGATTCCTAGACCGTTTTTATCCGGTTAGTAGACGTTTAAAAGATATGTTGGAGCTTGAACAATTTATTCAGAAAGAGGAAGAGAGTTTGGGTGAAGCATGGTTACGATTCACAGATAAGAAGGCGAGATGTCCATATCATAGATCCTCGCCGGAATATTATTTAACCTTGTTTTATGGAAGCCTACATGATAAATCAAGAGAGAAAGCAGATTTGTTAGGAAACGCAGGTTTTGTGTTGCTAGATCCTGAAGAAGCAGAGTTGGGGATGGAAAGGATTCTTGAGAACGAGAGAAGTTGGCCAAAGAAATCAGCAAAGGAGGACACTTCAGCATCTCTGAAACTTGAAGAATTGGCTAAACAACTCGAAGAACTTAAGGAACAAGCCCGAATAATTGCTCAGGTGAATATGGTACGCACAATTCCTTCGTGTCCTGGTTGTGGATCAAGAAACCATGTGTGGGAAGGATGTATGAATAATCCAGACGTAGCTTCCATTCAATATCCTCAAGATAACTATTACTCTAATGGTTATACTTATCCTCAAGAAAGCTACACCCATTATCAACAACCTCCACAGCAAAAGAGTTGGGTCAGAAAGCAAGAAACTTATCTTCAACCCCAACTTACATCTTATAATCCACCACAACCTATTCAGAAAAAGGCACCCATTGTTGAAAAAGCTTGTCAAGAACCAAAGAAAGATCCACCTAAACAATCAATGCAACTGGCAAAACGAGAACAAATCCAAGACTTGAATTCGAGTATGGCTAAATTAATACAAGCAGCTGAGAAAATGAGTCATAGCCAACAGAAAGTTCAAACCCAGGATAAGATTATCAAGCAACGAGAGCATACTATATCACATATGGCGAGTAAATTACAAAATCGGCCAAAAGGGCAACTTCCAAGTGATACTATTGCTCCAAGAGATGATTCTTGCCATGCAGTTGAGTTGCGAAATGGAAAACAACTACCTCCACCTAGACCAGAAACAGAACCAATCCCTATTCCAAGACAGAGGGGGGAAGAAACAATCAAAGATACAGTTGAGGAGGTAGTTAAACCAAAGAGTGTTCAAGCCGAGACACTTGACAAGACAAGAAAACCAGTGGAACTTAATACACGCCCTCCACCACCATACCCTTCACGTGTCCGAAAGAAGGACAATGAACTGGAATTCAAGAAGTTCGATGACATGGTGAGCAAGGTTGAGATTAAAATGTCGTTTGTTGAAGCTATCAAAAGAATGACGAAATATCTAAAATACATGAAGGACATTCTTTCGAACGAACGAAGTATAGAAACCGCGGATATGAGTGGATCACCAGAGGGGTGTTATGCTATCAAGTTACCACCAGAAGAGCCCCTTCCCACGAAATCATGGATGAAACCATCCATACTTATGAAGAATCGAGCTGAAAAGTTCGTGGGAATCAAAGGAAAGGGGTAGAAATTTTGTCATTATTAATCAAATAAATTTTAGTTGAACGAGTTGGAGGAGTTTCGTTATCTTGCATATGAAAATTCACGCCTCTATAAGGAGAAAACAAAGCGATGGCATGATAAACGGCTCCGTCCAAAGCATTTCGAGATAGGACAAAAAGTTTTATTATACAACTCTCGATTTTCGAACTACCCAGGAAAGCTTAAATCCTGTTGGGGAGGACCTTACATTGTTACCAAAGTCACACCGCAGGGAGCGATTGAGATTGAAAATCAAATGGAGCAACGGACATTCATGGTGAATGGCCAGCGCTTGAAGAGATACTATGACAGTGAGGACTTTGGGCAAGGGGAGAAAATCTTTCTTGTCGAATGCGCTTAGCCTGAGGTACACGTCTAACTCAAAGACGTTAAACAAAAGTGCTCTTGGGAGACACCCCTTGTTTTAATTGCTTTTTAGATTAGTTGTTTTTGCTTTGTAGTGTATAATTTTAAGTTAGTGTATATTTTTAATTGTGTTTACAAGCTAATAGGAGAGAAAGGTAGTGTGTTATTGTGCAGGAAACGAGTTTGGGGTCGAAAAGGAAAAATCTGGAGGAACTCAAGACCTGGCGCGGACTACCCCGCGGACTACCCCATGGTCCGCAGGGATGCACCGTGCCCAAAAAACCCGTACCACGGTCGGGTACCACGGGTTTTATCCAGAAAGTAAAAAAATGGACAGGCGCGGTACACCGGACCCTGGTCCGCACGCCCAAAATGCGTGCCACGGGGTCGGGTACCACGGGTTTTTTGACGGACATGGCGCGGACTACCCTCTGCACCGCACCCCTGGTCCGCACGCCCAAAACACGTGCCACGGGGTGCTAGCTCGGGTATTATCCTGTGGGCAAAAATTTGGAGCAGCAGAAGCTGCGGTATACCGCAGGTTTCGTCCGGTGCACCGCAGGGAGGCGGTTTATGAAGGAATTCTTTTCCTAATCAAATTCTTACCTTATGAGATTAACCCTAGCCTTCACCCACGAATTTTTCAGACCCAAACCCTATATAAACATCTTAAAACTTGTGCAAACCTTCACAATTAACACAACAACTCATCAAATCCTCTCCTACATCTTCCATAAACACAATCCTTCATCAAATTCATCACACTACACCATCAAAACACCATCAAATTCAACAAGCTTTAAAGATTTCTTCCAAGATCAATCAATTAACCTTTCTCTTTCATCAATTCCAAGCAACAACATCAAGCTACACCAAATTTTCCTTAAACTTTTAATCCATCCTTGGTATAACTTGAGTTGTGGGTGAATCAAGCATGACTAACAGATCTGAAGCTATGGAATACAAGAGAAAGTGTTCAATCCTTGGGAAGAATAAGAAATTGCCTGGAGCCACCATTGAAAAACCCATCAATCTTGATGAGGTTTCTGAAGAATCAAAAGAACAGGCACCTGAACAACCACTACCAAAGAAGAGATTAACTGCTAGAATGTCCACACCATCAAGGAGGCCTTTAGACAAAATAAAAATCCAAGACCAAGGCTCTTCTACCTCTTCCTCTGAAATTGTTGATGACCTTCCTCCTTGGGCTCTCAAGTTACAGAACGAAGTTGAAAGATTACGTGAAGATAACAAAGACCTTTGGGTAGAAATCATACAGTTGGAAACACAGGTAGAAAATTTGACCTTGTATAAGGATGTTGATGATTATACCGATCCTTCGGATGACGAGGATGATATGATGGATCTCTATGGCCAGCCAGGTAGGTCATTCTAATTTTTCTCTATAGCTTGTATGCATTAGGTAGTTTAGTTAGTTTATTTTAAATTTTATTTCGTGCTTGAGTCTTTTTTTCGAGTCGTGGGGACACGGCTCACTTTTGAGTTGGGGGTGGGGATTCGTTGTCCTCATCTTCTTTTCGTTTTTTGCATAAAATTTAAAAATTTTAGGTTGAATTAAGGCATAGAATATCTTGAATGTACCTATTTGAGCATGATTTTATTAGGTCAATGATAGTAGGTAGTATGCTTTTGAATGATGCAAACAAATTTGTTTAGATGCATGTATGAAAACAGGAAATAAAGGATAGAAAAGTTAATGAGCAATGCTAAGAAATCACGTTGAAACTTAGGAATAGTTATTTGGTGTGTAGAACGTGAGGTTTAAAATTAGTTGAAAACCCGCTTATCTATGAACTAATAATGAAAACGTAACGAAATCCGGTAGTTAGAAAAATGACTAAGGCAGTTCTTTCATGATAAGACACTTGAAGCCTTTAGACTTTCTCACCCTTTTGTTTGATATTACTGTTATTTATCCGTCTTAGCCCCTCTGAGCCTTTCTAAAGCCTTTATTTGAAACACATTATAATCCATACCCTAGTTTTTAGGACTTATCTATATGACCCGCACTCGAATCGCAAAACCTGAGACACTCGTTTTAGAGCTTGAGTTTGGGGTGGTGGGTTTCATAATTAGGGAACTTTGGGATTTGGGAATTAGCTTTGTGATTTTATTGATGATGAAATTGTTATTATTGTAACCCTTTGTCCGGGTAATAGTGAATGAAAAAGAAGCTACGAGCTAATTTTGCCAACAAGGGCATAAAAAGAAAGAATATATATATATGAAAAAAATGAAAAATAGTATGATATCTCAAAATCAAAAGAGAATCATAACTATACAAAAGAAAAATTGATGTGAAAAGAAAATATATATTCGGACCGGCAAAGTGGATCTTATATCATCAAAGGTTTTAATTGGGATTATTGGGGATGCACATTAAAAAGCATCAATAAATTGGGTTGAGTGAGAACATCTTCGAGTGAAAACTCAAGCTCTAGGGCGATTCGTTGATGGCTAGTGAGGAGAGAGCCAAAAGCTCACTTTTCATTATCCAAATATACCACACCCGTCCTTAAGCCTAGTTATAACCAAGACCTTAGGATTTCTAAGTACTAGATGGAGAAACAATTGAGCTATTAGGTAGTAGGTAAGTGGACCATTGGATGCTGTATTTGGGACCTATGAACAACCTATAGCCATTAACCTGAACTAAGTTATCATCCTCTCCTTCTGGCATTGCGAAATTAATCTTAACTTGAATTTATAGATTGTTGATTACATGTGTATTAAGAATATTTGTGCATTATTTCTTGAGCATTACTACATGAGATTTTTTGGAATTTATGCTCTAGGATCATTCATTATATTTTGTTCTTGTTCTCCTCCGACTTCTTCTTGTTTATTTGACTACCCTACTGTTCTTTACTTTTATTGTATCGGGACGATACAACTTTGAGTTGGGGGTCTTGATGTCTCCTCATTTGTGATAGTAAAATATACTCATGAGACATCATTTTAGGCTTATTTATTAGTTTATAGGTTGATTTTAGCTTACTTTAGTGCTCTTTCCTATTTTGGGTCTTGATTTGTAGATTTATTATTTTTAGAGCATATTGGGTTTAATTGTTTATTTAGTGTGAAGCTTTAAAGATAATTATGGAGATTAATTAGAGTCCAAGTCAAAGACAACAACTTATGGAAGGAGATATGCATGGAAATTGGAGATAAGGAAATAAAAGCTAAAAAGATGGAAAAGGAAAAGCTGCCTAAATCTGGGATTCTCTACACACGTCTAAAGATTGGTGTTTTTACCTAAGAAATAGGCCGAATTTGGTAATTTCCTTCTAAAGGGCCTAGATAATTCTGTTGCAATTCTTTTGGTATCTTATGGAGCTCAATCCGACCAATAACGAAGAAGATACACTCAAAATAGCGCAGCAGTGTTTATCCTACGAATTTGAGTTGGGACAGGAGTCCATTATTTGAAGTTATCTCCACCAAAACGAATTAGGTCAACCTCTACACTATAAATACAGCCTCTTAACACTCTTAAATCATCCTTGGTGAAACCTTAATCCAAGAGGAAGCTTACAACACAAGAGAGAAGTCTGGAAGGAGCTGTCATCAACAATGTCTTCTTCTACCTTTAATTTTGTAATTTCTTTCCTTTCTTTCATGAACTAATTTTCTTTAGCTTAAGTTTTAGCATATATGTATGAACCCTAGTTTTGATTGACATCTATCTAATTTGGGAATTTAATGTTTTAAATATAATTATAGTTTTTATTCTCTGTTTATGTGTTTGGATTTATATTCTGTGTTCTTGTGGACTGCAGCCATTAGAATTACCATCTAGTAATTAGGATACCATTGACAATGGTGTTTAATTACATGTTTAGCACATAACGTTTAGTTTTAGGTTTGATCTGACAACCCAACCTAGCTAGATAATCACTATGGTTTAGTCTTTGTGATTATTTACCAATTACAGGAAAAGTTTGCTTAGGAAGCCTTATTGACACAGGTAAATCCTATTTGAAACTACCGATAGCATATTGGGACCGATTAGGGAAATACTACATAATTCACCTTTACATGTTTAGAACGGCAAAACTAGTGGGGATTACATGCTAATAACTTAAGCTATATTCTTATATCACTTCTCTTTCATATTTATTTTCTGTATTTTAATTCTTAGTTTAATTTAGTTAATTAGAAAATCAAACAAAAATCTATTTGTCTTTACTTTTATTTGCGTTTAGTTGTTCTAGCCTGAACTATTGCACTAGGTGTTTGCATAAGATTCTCCTAATCTCTGTAGTCTCTGCGGAACGAATCTTTATCTAAAACTTGCAATTGATCTGTATACTTGCAGAACCGTGTAGTTCTAGGGTGTTTTTGCACTTTAATTACATCTTATTTTATCACACCCTAGGCCCCACCACCGCCCTATGTCATCAGGCCTTGAACATTTGAGATCACTTGTTTTAAAAAATATCAATATATCAGGTGAGGCCATTCAGCATTTTATTCTCCATTGCTTGTCATTGGAAAATTTATCTATTGAGGGCAATTCGGATTTGAGAACTCTGCAAGTTGGAGTTATAGGTGATCCATTGCATAATTTAAAGATGTTGAAGATATTTAATAATCGTTACCTGGATGATCTTCTAAAATGTGCTCCTGTTCCAAAGCTCACCAGTTTTCATTTCCAGGGTTATCATCAAAGCCAATTATATATTGCCAATGCTCATCCTCTACTTTCTCACGTGTATATTAGTGGATGTGGTTATAATAGCTGCGTAACTGGGCCATTTTGTAAATTATCTACTCAACTTTCTCAGATTAAAACTCTTGAGCTATCCTTGTATTCTTGTCCCCTTCATCACTTACATCCATCATTTAAATTATCTTCTCTAAGGGAGTTGACAGTGACAGTTTCTAATACTCACGATGAGTACCAGAGACTTGGCGTTATTTATTTATTCTTAAACACCTCTCCTTTTCTCCACAAGCTTAAAGTCGAGGTAATTTCCTTTGAATTCTTATAATAACCATGTTTTTATTTATGTTAGGTAGAGATTGTGAAGTTGTGATATGAATTCTCAACTCTTTTATCTTGTCTTGTGAAGATTGAACTTAAACTTTCCAACAAACTACAACAACTTAATTATGAAGATTATGTATTACGGACACATCAATATCTGAAGGTGTTAGAAGTTGGTAGATTTGTTGAGCATCAAAGTATAGTTGAATTTGTGAAGGATATATATAAGGCTGCTGCACATACACTTGAGAAAATTATTGATCCAATGCCACTCGATATAATACCACCTTCTCCTAATCGAATATTATTTACCAAACACTTTGAGGAGCTGTTCGAGGAGGAGTTCGTTGCACCAGGGATCAAGCAAAGGATTGAGTTTATCTTATAGTTGTGGGGTCTGGGATTAATTTTATCTTATTATGTGGACATGTTACTTCGTTTCTATGTTTTTGTTCCTTATGGAGGATTTTTGTTCTCTCCGCTGGATTATTTATTGCTAAACATATTTTATATATGTAAGCCTTAGTCTTTTGATTTTTATTATTATTGTTTTTTTATCTTTTTTCTGGACGACATAAAATAAAGTACACACTACGCCTGGTTAGCCAATCCCGAGGCTGAACTGATATGTTAGGGTAAGCTGGCCTTCTTCCGTCCTGTCGCCTGCCTAGCTTTGCACGCGGTACCTTGACAAACGCTTTGACTTTCCACCATGCAGATGGCAGCGACTTGATACCTTGAATAAGATCAAGGTTATTCGAGCATATAATCGTTTTCTTGTCGGTTTCCTGTAGCCCCATTTATGCAGTTTCAAGGACAGCAATAGCTTCCCCTTCCGCTGCTGAGTCTATTCAAATAACCCTGTACATGTATCCCTTCTAACACTTCCAATGCCACTATCATAAAATTGAATTTCCTTGCATTATTAAATCAAACAACACACTATCTAGTCAGCTACAGTCTATATATAGATTTTCTTCAAATGTGGGTATAGTAAAGAGATTTTGGGGTTAATTTACAAGTCAGTGTATAAGAAGTATGATACTTACTGAACGATTAGTATATTATCTTGGATATTCTTTCCTTTGATAAAAGCTGACTGCATTGCCTCTATAATATCGTCCATTATAGCTTAAAGTCTAAGTGTCAATAATTTTGCGATAATTTTATAACTAAAATTAATACTCGATATCGGCCTGAAGTCTCGAAACGATTCCTGATAATCCCCTTTAGGAATTAGTGTAATGAGAGGGTAAGAATTCTTAGATGTAATATAGTACACTTATCAATGGGATGAAAGTGTATAAATGAAAAATAAAGATTATTATAAAAAGTGATATACTTAAAATAATTGGAGGCTTTACGCGACCGCGTCTTTCGCTTTGATACAGGATCCGTGCCAATACGCACCTGTCACCTTACACATTGGCCCAAGAGCGGAGCTAGGAATTATCGTTAGGGGGGCCAAGGGGGTTCGGGGGCATAGCCCTGAAAAAAAGTTTGGCCATATTTACACAATAAGTCCATATATTATGCAAAAATTGCAAAATAGGTCTTTATATTATGCAATAATGCACTATAGGTTCCTATATTGTGTAAATATTGCATTATAAGTCCTGATATTAACTTTTTTAATTAATTATTCTATAAATTTTTTTTAATACAAAATCATATATATTTTGTTGTAAAAAAAAAGCTTATAAATAAAATAAATTTTAAAAGTTAAGGGGGCTGAATAAATATTTTTTTAAAGTTTAAGGATTAATTACTAATATTTTTGTTAAGGTAGTTATAGATATTTTTATTTTGAAAAATCAGGAGGGGCCATGGACCCCTTTGGGTATAACACATCTCTGCTCCTTCTTTAGCCTATAAAAGGCACGGTATTTTTTATTGAACAATGAGTTATGAGAAGTTTTTCATAACTCAAATGACTTTTTTTAATAAGATAAAAAATGTAAAATGTATATAATCTTTTATGGGCAAAGAATTGATAGTAGATAATAGAGAAAAATAGGAATTAATTTAAACTTAATGTATTTTTTAGATATTAATTCTTAATTTAATTGTTTTAAGGAACGTCGGTTTTGAGGATGTTTTTAAAACGGAATTATGTCTTTTAACAATTGAGTTTTTAAACGTGGTGTAAAGGGAAAATGACCCAAAAAATCAAAATAACATTATTTTCAGCCCAATAACATCAATGACAAAATTTCTGCCCAATAACATCAATTTCATGTTTATTTCACGGTTTAAAACATAGAATTCCGTGTTTTAAACAGTGAATTTCGTGTCTGCGGAAAACAAATTCATTATTTTAAAACAGGAATTTCATGTTTAAAATATGGAATTCCGTGTCTGCGAATTAAAAAATTAAAAAAAAAATTTGAAAAAAATCATAAACGTAAATTTTAATTTGCTTTATCCAAATATATAAATTTTTTATTTTTTTGATTTTTTTAGAATTAGTTATGACGATTTTAAAAAAAATTCACGGACGCGCGCGTGTTTATTGTTTTTTGTTTTGTTTTTTTCTAATTTCTTTTTTTTAATTGTTAATTATAGGGGTTGTTTGGGATGGGGCTGTTTTCTATAAATTATCTTATTCAAGGCATCTTTTTTTTTTAATAAGTTTTTTAATAGGCATTAATCTATAATTGGCTCTTTAATTTATTATGTTTGTTAATAGAAAACGAATTCAAGATATCTTAGGAGAGTTTTACAGATTAGTGCATAATAAAAAAGTTACAAAATAGTCTAACTATTAAACCAACTATCGATCTTATGCAGAGATTTATTAAGGAGTAACCTTTTATTATAACATTTGATTTGGTTCAGGATCAATCACAAGACTTTCATAGGCAGGAAATCCTAATAATCTAGAAAGTTGCAACTTTCCATTTTAAAACCTTTAATTAATTAGTAAGCACGCCACGACGATACTTGATAAGTTGGAGTACAAATAACCAGTTGTGTTTGTTTAACTGTCAGATCCTTGCTATTTCTTCAATTCTGGGTAAAGCAAGAGATACAGCAGGGGCGGAGCCAAGAATTTTCGTTAGGAGAGGCCATGGGAGTTCGGGGGCAACGCCCCCCAAATTTTTTTTTTTTGCCACTATTTGCACAAAAAGTCTAAGTATTATACAAAAATTGCAAAATAGGTCTTTATAATATGGAAAATTGCATTAAAGGTCCCTATATTGTGTAAAGATTGTAATATAAGTTTTGATATTATTTTTTCTAATTAATTATGCTATAAGTTTCTTTTTTTAATATAATATAACATATATTTTGGTATAAAAAATAAAAAATCTTATAAATAAAATAACTTAAAGCTTAATAAAATAAATTTTATAAGTTAGGGGGGTCAAGTGGAGATATTTAAAAAATTTAGGGGTTATTTACTTATAATTTTTTTTTTTAAAATAGTTATAATTTTTCTTTTTTTTTTTGAAAAATCAGGGGGGGCCATGGACCCCCCCACAACCTAAATGGCTCCGCCCCTGAGATATAGGGTTCGAATCCCTTCCCTCTCTGAATATGGGTAACCTAGTTCTAATTTACCCGGGAATATACATGGAGAGGCATGTATATTTTCTATGGAATTAATCGTTGTGTGCGAAAGCTGGCTAGAATACCCATGTATTAAAAAAAAGTTTATGAGTGCAAATGACTAGACAAATCGTTTTTACATCACATTCAAAGATAATGATTGGGTAGGAGAGGACCTTAGCAAAGATCAAAACATTGTTAACTCCTAAAACTTCAACAAAGAAACTAGATTGGCAAAAATACTAGTTGTGTTTCCATGAAGAAGGGTTTCTTCGCGGTTTCACCAACAAAATCAACAACTCCCTTAATTTTTTATGAATCAACACCAACATTAATCTTTTAACATTATATGTAATTCCATTGGGAGTTAGCTGAAACAAAACACATACCAAAAGGTCCTTGTCCTTTGACAAGAAATTTATTTATACAATAATTTAGTCTATATATTACTTCATCAAAACAAAAACCATGTAAAAATTCGTATACTGAATTTCAGTGGAATATGTATAAATTGGCGAATTGCCATCAAAAGAGTATTGAATGCATATACCTTATAATCCAATCTTGAGGAAACTAATCACGCATAGTCATGATAGATTTCAATCTCTCTGGAACATTCTTCAGTTTCGGGCATTCTGTGATGTTCAAACGCCTAATCACCGGCATGGCCATTTCTTCTAAACTCCAATTCTCCAAGTTACTTAAATTGCAAAGTTTAAGATGTTCAAGTTGTACAAACTTATTGTTTCCGCACCTCATTTCTTTCCCGTCGTAAGCATACTCTAATTCGAGACTCTTCAGGTTTAACAATTTCTCCAATGTAGGCATGGGATCTTCCACGAGTTTCGAGCCTGTTAACTTCAATATCGTGAGAGATTCCGGCATTCCACTGAATGGTGCCAGGTTCTCTAGTCTCGCATGTAACCACAGGCTAAGTAGACACGAACAAGAAAATAACGGTTCTAGTGGTGGGAGATTTCGAGTGCTATGCAGAGTAAGAGTTGTAAGGCTTTTCAAGTTGCTAATCGAATCCAGAGAGTAAGTCGTATCTATAACTGGGGCAACATTGAAGACACGCAGTTCACGAAGATTGACTAGATTGATGGTATTAATAGTTATCCACTGATCATAATTAATACCCCTAAGAGTTCTCAAATTCACTAGCGTGCTGATTTTCAAATGCCCTTTGGAGTGCCTTAAAACCAAATATCGCAGATTGATGAGCTTAGATATGTCATCTGGCACTCTATAGGAAATAGCATCATTAGATGATATTTGAAGGGATTGTAGGCTTTTCAACTTACCTATAGTCGAAGGAAGTTGACTGAAATTGGTGCGTAATAGACCCAAGAACTTCAGGTGAATAAGATCTCCAATAGCATCGGGCAATCGACAAGGCTTTTTGAAATACTTACCGAAAGAAACATATTCTAGTTCCAGTACGCGAAGGAATTTGACTTTCCACCATGCAGATGGCAGCGACTTGATACCTTGAATAAGATCAAGGTTATTCGAGCATATAATCGTTTTCTTGTCGGTTTCCTGTAGCCCCATTTATGCAGTTTCAAGGACAGCAATAGCTTCCCCTTCCGCTGCTGAGTCTATTCAAATAACCCTGTACATGTATCCCTTCTAACACTTCCAATGCCACTATCATAAAATTGAATTTCCTTGCATTATTAAATCAAACAACACACTATCTAGTCAGCTACAGTCTATATATAGATTTTCTTCAAATGTGGGTATAGTAAAGAGATTTTGGGGTTAATTTACAAGTCAGTGTATAAGAAGTATGATACTTACTGAACGATTAGTATATTATCTTGGATATTCTTTCCTTTGATAAAAGCTGACTGCATTGCCTCTATAATATCGTCCATTATAGCTTAAAGTCTAAGTGTCAATAATTTTGCGATAATTTTATAACTAAAATTAATACTCGATATCGGCCTGAAGTCTCGAAACGATTCCTGATAATCCCCTTTAGGAATTAGTGTAATGAGAGGGTAAGAATTCTTAGATGTAATATAGTACACTTATCAATGGGATGAAAGTGTATAAATGAAAAATAAAGATTATTATAAAAAGTGATATACTTAAAATAATTGGAGGCTTTACGCGACCGCGTCTTTCGCTTTGATACAGGATCCGTGCCAATACGCACCTGTCACCTTACACATTGGCCCAAGAGCGGAGCTAGGAATTATCGTTAGGGGGGCCAAGGGGGTTCGGGGGCATAGCCCTGAAAAAAAGTTTGGCCATATTTACACAATAAGTCCATATATTATGCAAAAATTGCAAAATAGGTCTTTATATTATGCAATAATGCACTATAGGTTCCTATATTGTGTAAATATTGCATTATAAGTCCTGATATTAACTTTTTTAATTAATTATTCTATAAATTTTTTTTAATACAAAATCATATATATTTTGTTGTAAAAAAAAAGCTTATAAATAAAATAAATTTTAAAAGTTAAGGGGGCTGAATAAATATTTTTTTAAAGTTTAAGGATTAATTACTAATATTTTTGTTAAGGTAGTTATAGATATTTTTATTTTGAAAAATCAGGAGGGGCCATGGACCCCTTTGGGTATAACACATCTCTGCTCCTTCTTTAGCCTATAAAAGGCACGGTATTTTTTATTGAACAATGAGTTATGAGAAGTTTTTCATAACTCAAATGACTTTTTTTAATAAGATAAAAAATGTAAAATGTATATAATCTTTTATGGGCAAAGAATTGATAGTAGATAATAGAGAAAAATAGGAATTAATTTAAACTTAATGTATTTTTTAGATATTAATTCTTAATTTAATTGTTTTAAGGAACGTCGGTTTTGAGGATGTTTTTAAAACGGAATTATGTCTTTTAACAATTGAGTTTTTAAACGTGGTGTAAAGGGAAAATGACCCAAAAAATCAAAATAACATTATTTTCAGCCCAATAACATCAATGACAAAATTTCTGCCCAATAACATCAATTTCATGTTTATTTCACGGTTTAAAACATAGAATTCCGTGTTTTAAACAGTGAATTTCGTGTCTGCGGAAAACAAATTCATTATTTTAAAACAGGAATTTCATGTTTAAAATATGGAATTCCGTGTCTGCGAATTAAAAAATTAAAAAAAAAATTTGAAAAAAATCATAAACGTAAATTTTAATTTGCTTTATCCAAATATATAAATTTTTTATTTTTTTGATTTTTTTAGAATTAGTTATGACGATTTTAAAAAAAATTCACGGACGCGCGCGTGTTTATTGTTTTTTGTTTTGTTTTTTTCTAATTTCTTTTTTTTAATTGTTAATTATAGGGGTTGTTTGGGATGGGGCTGTTTTCTATAAATTATCTTATTCAAGGCATCTTTTTTTTTTAATAAGTTTTTTAATAGGCATTAATCTATAATTGGCTCTTTAATTTATTATGTTTGTTAATAGAAAACGAATTCAAGATATCTTAGGAGAGTTTTACAGATTAGTGCATAATAAAAAAGTTACAAAATAGTCTAACTATTAAACCAACTATCGATCTTATGCAGAGATTTATTAAGGAGTAACCTTTTATTATAACATTTGATTTGGTTCAGGATCAATCACAAGACTTTCATAGGCAGGAAATCCTAATAATCTAGAAAGTTGCAACTTTCCATTTTAAAACCTTTAATTAATTAGTAAGCACGCCACGACGATACTTGATAAGTTGGAGTACAAATAACCAGTTGTGTTTGTTTAACTGTCAGATCCTTGCTATTTCTTCAATTCTGGGTAAAGCAAGAGATACAGCAGGGGCGGAGCCAAGAATTTTCGTTAGGAGAGGCCATGGGAGTTCGGGGGCAACGCCCCCCAAATTTTTTTTTTTTGCCACTATTTGCACAAAAAGTCTAAGTATTATACAAAAATTGCAAAATAGGTCTTTATAATATGGAAAATTGCATTAAAGGTCCCTATATTGTGTAAAGATTGTAATATAAGTTTTGATATTATTTTTTCTAATTAATTATGCTATAAGTTTCTTTTTTTAATATAATATAACATATATTTTGGTATAAAAAATAAAAAATCTTATAAATAAAATAACTTAAAGCTTAATAAAATAAATTTTATAAGTTAGGGGGGTCAAGTGGAGATATTTAAAAAATTTAGGGGTTATTTACTTATAATTTTTTTTTTTAAAATAGTTATAATTTTTCTTTTTTTTTTTGAAAAATCAGGGGGGGCCATGGACCCCCCCACAACCTAAATGGCTCCGCCCCTGAGATATAGGGTTCGAATCCCTTCCCTCTCTGAATATGGGTAACCTAGTTCTAATTTACCCGGGAATATACATGGAGAGGCATGTATATTTTCTATGGAATTAATCGTTGTGTGCGAAAGCTGGCTAGAATACCCATGTATTAAAAAAAAGTTTATGAGTGCAAATGACTAGACAAATCGTTTTTACATCACATTCAAAGATAATGATTGGGTAGGAGAGGACCTTAGCAAAGATCAAAACATTGTTAACTCCTAAAACTTCAACAAAGAAACTAGATTGGCAAAAATACTAGTTGTGTTTCCATGAAGAAGGGTTTCTTCGCGGTTTCACCAACAAAATCAACAACTCCCTTAATTTTTTATGAATCAACACCAACATTAATCTTTTAACATTATATGTAATTCCATTGGGAGTTAGCTGAAACAAAACACATACCAAAAGGTCCTTGTCCTTTGACAAGAAATTTATTTATACAATAATTTAGTCTATATATTACTTCATCAAAACAAAAACCATGTAAAAATTCGTATACTGAATTTCAGTGGAATATGTATAAATTGGCGAATTGCCATCAAAAGAGTATTGAATGCATATACCTTATAATCCAATCTTGAGGAAACTAATCACGCATAGTCATGATAGATTTCAATCTCTCTGGAACATTCTTCAGTTTCGGGCATTCTGTGATGTTCAAACGCCTAATCACCGGCATGGCCATTTCTTCTAAACTCCAATTCTCCAAGTTACTTAAATTGCAAAGTTTAAGATGTTCAAGTTGTACAAACTTATTGTTTCCGCACCTCATTTCTTTCCCGTCGTAAGCATACTCTAATTCGAGACTCTTCAGGTTTAACAATTTCTCCAATGTAGGCATGGGATCTTCCACGAGTTTCGAGCCTGTTAACTTCAATATCGTGAGAGATTCCGGCATTCCACTGAATGGTGCCAGGTTCTCTAGTCTCGCATGTAACCACAGGCTAAGTAGACACGAACAAGAAAATAACGGTTCTAGTGGTGGGAGATTTCGAGTGCTATGCAGAGTAAGAGTTGTAAGGCTTTTCAAGTTGCTAATCGAATCCAGAGAGTAAGTCGTATCTATAACTGGGGCAACATTGAAGACACGCAGTTCACGAAGATTGACTAGATTGATGGTATTAATAGTTATCCACTGATCATAATTAATACCCCTAAGAGTTCTCAAATTCACTAGCGTGCTGATTTTCAAATGCCCTTTGGAGTGCCTTAAAACCAAATATCGCAGATTGATGAGCTTAGATATGTCATCTGGCACTCTATAGGAAATAGCATCATTAGATGATATTTGAAGGGATTGTAGGCTTTTCAACTTACCTATAGTCGAAGGAAGTTGACTGAAATTGGTGCGTAATAGACCCAAGAACTTCAGGTGAATAAGATCTCCAATAGCATCGGGCAATCGACAAGGCTTTTTGAAATACTTACCGAAAGAAACATATTCTAGTTCCAGTACGCGAAGGAATTTGACTTTCCACCATGCAGATGGCAGCGACTTGATACCTTGAATAAGATCAAGTTTATTCGAGCATATAATCGTTTTCTTGTCGGTTTCCTGTAGCCCCATTTATGCAGTTTCAAGGACAGCAATAGCTTCCCCTTCCGCTGCTGAGTCTATTCAAATAACCCTGTACATGTATCCCTTCTAACACTTCCAATGCCACTATCATAAAATTGAATTTCCTTGCATTATTAAATCAAACAACACACTATCTAGTCAGCTACAGTCTATATATAGATTTTCTTCAAATGTGGGTATAGTAAAGAGATTTTGGGGTTAATTTACAAGTCAGTGTATAAGAAGTATGATACTTACTGAACGATTAGTATATTATCTTGGATATTCTTTCCTTTGATAAAAGCTGACTGCATTGCCTCTATAATATCGTCCATTATAGCTTAAAGTCTAAGTGTCAATAATTTTGCGATAATTTTATAACTAAAATTAATACTCGATATCGGCCTGAAGTCTCGAAACGATTCCTGATAATCCCCTTTAGGAATTAGTGTAATGAGAGATTCATTTATTTTTTCAAGAGACCTAGACAATATGCTGTAGATATCACCGCCTAGGCGTCAACTCCCCCCCTCAACCGCTTACGCCTAGTAAAATTGCTAGGCGTTTTTGCCTAGCATCTTAGTCGTCGTGGAAGAGGCGCCTAACCCGCCTAGCCACTAATTAATGACAATAAATGGTCTAATTCTTTTTACTCTCGGAAATTCTTGAATTGATTTGGTAACTCTAATTTTTGTATTTTCATATTTGATATAGTGGTATTAGATGAATTTTATGACTTAAATAGATAAAATAATTATAATTAATACACATGTATTACTAAACATATATAAAACCACATAGCGGGAAGCAAAACCGCGTAATCCCGCCTCGGCCCCGCGTAGTCCCTTCTAGGCGCTAGGCCCCAGTCGACCGCCTAGACCGCGGAACCGAGTTCTACAACATAGCCTACAAGGTGTGATATTTGTCTCCAATTAATATATGATAAGTGAATATCGCTCTCCACATGAATGATGTTGATTTAACAAAGTCAAGTTCAAGTGTGTAATTAATTCTTGGGTCACAAAGAAGAATTGGTTGCTCAAAAGGTCCAAAAATATGTTCTCACAGCCTCAACAAGTCCAAATTTTGAACAATCTATGAGTTATCTTTGTGTTTTTAAAGGGGTGCGGTTTTTCTTAAGGGGTTACTTATGTTTCACCTTTTGGCATGTTATTTAATAGCCTGAGACATCTTTTCGTAGGGTTTTTTAGTTTAAAGTTGGAATTTTGTACCTTTATCAAATATATCTTGAGTCTTGATTTAGTGTTAATGTATCATGTATTTTTGGAATACTTTTAGATTTTTTGTACTTTATAGGTAAAACTCGTAGAAACATGTGAGGTTCAGGGACCAATATGCTAGTTAAGAAGTCAAAAAAAAAAAAAAGAGAAAAAATACCAAAAGTTGACTTGAGAAGTCAAGAGTTAACTTAAAGTTCAAGGAAGAGAGGTTACACGATCAGCCCAAAAACCTTCATCATAATGATGACAAAATTTATGGTACAAAGTGTTTATTAGTTGACGTATAATTTCACGTTTGAATTGTGTGTGACTTTAATTCAAAATTTATCATATTTTTCTTAAATTATAAACGCATCACTCTTTATAAAATATTTTAACTTTGTATAGACTTTATAATATGATGTACTTTATCTTAAGTATCTTATAAATTTTAGTCCAATATTTATATCCACATCAATATTATATCTTAACATTTTTATCCCTCTAAAATATTTGTACCCTTCTTCCACCGCCTTAATTTCCTACATCATTCAAACTAGGTCTAAACTGAGATCAATTCGACTTCCCACTCAACCCATAACCGAAGATTAATATGATAAACAACTGAAAATGACATCGGAATTTACCTTTGTCGTAGACCATCTCTGTCACAGAAGAAAATACCATCGGAGAAGACAAACGCAAGCATAATGCAACCAAATCGACATGATAAGGTTAGAAACAATAATATAAGGCAAACAATAAGAGAAACATAAGTGAAGAAAATGAATTAGAAATGGGGGAGGAACGGCGCCGATATAGAGAAAGGGAAGGAGTGGCGTCGTCATAGAGAGACGAAAGGAGCGGCGCGTAAAAGGAGCTCGATGGAGGAGCAGACATGACTTAGGTTAAGGATCGCTTTTCTTTAGAGAGAAAAGGAATTTAAAAAAGAAAATTGATAATTTGATTTATTAAAATGAAAGTGATACTTTTATATTATTGTAGCTAATATCTTCTTTTTTGTCCAAAAAAATAAATATACGACTTTTTTTTGAAGAGGGTAAGAATTCTTAGATGTAATATAGTACACTTATCAATGGGATGAAAGTGTATAAATGAAAAATAAAGATTATTATAAAAAGTGATATACTTAAAATAATTGGAGGCTTTACGCGACCGCGTCTTTCGCTTTGATACAGGATCCGTGCCAATACGCACCTGTCACCTTACACATTGGCCCAAGAGCGGAGCTAGGAATTATCGTTAGGGGGGCCAAGGGGGTTCGGGGGCATAGCCCTGAAAAAAAGTTTGGCCATATTTACACAATAAGTCCATATATTATGCAAAAATTGCAAAATAGGTCTTTATATTATGCAATAATGCACTATAGGTTCCTATATTGTGTAAATATTGCATTATAAGTCCTGATATTAACTTTTTTAATTAATTATTCTATAAATTTTTTTTAATACAAAATCATATATATTTTGTTGTAAAAAAAAAGCTTATAAATAAAATAAATTTTAAAAGTTAAGGGGGCTGAATAAATATTTTTTTAAAGTTTAAGGATTAATTACTAATATTTTTGTTAAGGTAGTTATAGATATTTTTATTTTGAAAAATCAGGAGGGGCCATGGACCCCTTTGGGTATAACACATCTCTGCTCCTTCTTTAGCCTATAAAAGGCACGGTATTTTTTATTGAACAATGAGTTATGAGAAGTTTTTCATAACTCAAATGACTTTTTTTAATAAGATAAAAAATGTAAAATGTATATAATCTTTTATGGGCAAAGAATTGATAGTAGATAATAGAGAAAAATAGGAATTAATTTAAACTTAATGTATTTTTTAGATATTAATTCTTAATTTAATTGTTTTAAGGAACGTCGGTTTTGAGGATGTTTTTAAAACGGAATTATGTCTTTTAACAATTGAGTTTTTAAACGTGGTGTAAAGGGAAAATGACCCAAAAAATCAAAATAACATTATTTTCAGCCCAATAACATCAATGACAAAATTTCTGCCCAATAACATCAATTTCATGTTTATTTCACGGTTTAAAACATAGAATTCCGTGTTTTAAACAGTGAATTTCGTGTCTGCGGAAAACAAATTCATTATTTTAAAACAGGAATTTCATGTTTAAAATATGGAATTCTGTGTCTGCGAATTAAAAAATTAAAAAAAAAATTTGAAAAAAATCATAAACGTAAATTTTAATTTGCTTTATCCAAATATATAAATTTTTTATTTTTTTGATTTTTTTAGAATTAGTTATGACGATTTTAAAAAAAATTCACGGACGCGCGCGTGTTTATTGTTTTTTGTTTTGTTTTTTTCTAATTTCTTTTTTTTAATTGTTAATTATAGGGGTTGTTTGGGATGGGGCTGTTTTCTATAAATTATCTTATTCAAGGCATCTTTTTTTTTTAATAAGTTTTTTAATAGGCATTAATCTATAATTGGCTCTTTAATTTATTATGTTTGTTAATAGAAAACGAATTCAAGATATCTTAGGAGAGTTTTACAGATTAGTGCATAATAAAAAAGTTACAAAATAGTCTAACTATTAAACCAACTATCGATCTTATGCAGAGATTTATTAAGGAGTAACCTTTTATTATAACATTTGATTTGGTTCAGGATCAATCACAAGACTTTCATAGGCAGGAAATCCTAATAATCTAGAAAGTTGCAACTTTCCATTTTAAAACCTTTAATTAATTAGTAAGCACGCCACGACGATACTTGATAAGTTGGAGTACAAATAACCAGTTGTGTTTGTTTAATTGTCAGATCCTTGCTATTTCTTCAATTCTGGGTAAAGCAAGAGATACAGCAGGGGCGGAGCCAAGAATTTTCGTTAGGAGAGGCCATGGGAGTTCGGGGGCAACGCCCCCCAAATTTTTTTTTTTTGCCACTATTTGCACAAAAAGTCTAAGTATTATACAAAAATTGCAAAATAGGTCTTTATAATATGGAAAATTGCATTAAAGGTCCCTATATTGTGTAAAGATTGCAATATAAGTTTTGATATTATTTTTTCTAATTAATTATGCTATAAGTTTCTTTTTTTAATATAATATAACATATATTTTGGTATAAAAAATAAAAAATCTTATAAATAAAATAACTTAAAGCTTAATAAAATAAATTTTATAAGTTAGGGGGGTCAAGTGGAGATATTTAAAAAATTTAGGGGTTATTTACTTATAATTTTTTTTTTTAAAATAGTTATAATTTTTCTTTTTTTTTTTTGAAAAATCAGGGGGGGCCATGGACCCCCCCACAACCTAAATGGCTCCGCCCCTGAGATATAGGGTTCGAATCCCTTCCCTCTCTGAATATGGGTAACCTAGTTCTAATTTACCCGGGAATATACATGGAGAGGCATGTATATTTTCTATGGAATTAATCGTTGTGTGCGAAAGCTGGCTAGAATACCCATGTATTAAAAAAAAGTTTATGAGTGCAAATGACTAGACAAATCGTTTTTACATCACATTCAAAGATAATGATTGGGTAGGAGAGGACCTTAGCAAAGATCAAAACATTGTTAACTCCTAAAACTTCAACAAAGAAACTAGATTGGCAAAAATACTAGTTGTGTTTCCATGAAGAAGGGTTTCTTCGCGGTTTCACCAACAAAATCAACAACTCCCTTAATTTTTTATGAATCAACACCAACATTAATCTTTTAACATTATATGTAATTCCATTGGGAGTTAGCTGAAACAAAACACATACCAAAAGGTCCTTGTCCTTTGACAAGAAATTTATTTATACAATAATTTAGTCTATATATTACTTCATCAAAACAAAAACCATGTAAAAATTCGTATACTGAATTTCAGTGGAATATGTATAAATTGGCGAATTGCCATCAAAAGAGTATTGAATGCATATACCTTATAATCCAATCTTGAGGAAACTAATCACGCATAGTCATGATAGATTTCAATCTCTCTGGAACATTCTTCAGTTTCGGGCATTCTGTGATGTTCAAACGCCTAATCACCGGCATGGCCATTTCTTCTAAACTCCAATTCTCCAAGTTACTTAAATTGCAAAGTTTAAGATGTTCAAGTTGTACAAACTTATTGTTTCCGCACCTCATTTCTTTCCCGTCGTAAGCATACTCTAATTCGAGACTCTTCAGGTTTAACAATTTCTCCAATGTAGGCATGGGATCTTCCACGAGTTTCGAGCCTGTTAACTTCAATATCGTGAGAGATTCCGGCATTCCACTGAATGGTGCCAGGTTCTCTAGTCTCGCATGTAACCACAGGCTAAGTAGACACGAACAAGAAAATAACGGTTCTAGTGGTGGGAGATTTCGAGTGCTATGCAGAGTAAGAGTTGTAAGGCTTTTCAAGTTGCTAATCGAATCCAGAGAGTAAGTCGTATCTATAACTGGGGCAACATTGAAGACACGCAGTTCACGAAGATTGACTAGATTGATGGTATTAATAGTTATCCACTGATCATAATTAATACCCCTAAGAGTTCTCAAATTCACTAGCGTGCTGATTTTCAAATGCCCTTTGGAGTGCCTTAAAACCAAATATCGCAGATTGATGAGCTTAGATATGTCATCTGGCACTCTATAGGAAATAGCATCATTAGATGATATTTGAAGGGATTGTAGGCTTTTCAACTTACCTATAGTCGAAGGAAGTTGACTGAAATTGGTGCGTAATAGACCCAAGAACTTCAGGTGAATAAGATCTCCAATAGCATCGGGCAATCGACAAGGCTTTTTGAAATACTTACCGAAAGAAACATATTCTAGTTCCAGTACGCGAAGGAATTTGACTTTCCACCATGCAGATGGCAGCGACTTGATACCTTGAATAAGATCAAGGTTATTCGAGCATATAATCGTTTTCTTGTCGGTTTCCTGTAGCCCCATTTATGCAGTTTCAAGGACAGCAATAGCTTCCCCTTCCGCTGCTGAGTCTATTCAAATAACCCTGTACATGTATCCCTTCTAACACTTCCAATGCCACTATCATAAAATTGAATTTCCTTGCATTATTAAATCAAACAACACACTATCTAGTCAGCTACAGTCTATATATAGATTTTCTTCAAATGTGGGTATAGTAAAGAGATTTTGGGGTTAATTTACAAGTCAGTGTATAAGAAGTATGATACTTACTGAACGATTAGTATATTATCTTGGATATTCTTTCCTTTGATAAAAGCTGACTGCATTGCCTCTATAATATCGTCCATTATAGCTTAAAGTCTAAGTGTCAATAATTTTGCGATAATTTTATAACTAAAATTAATACTCGATATCGGCCTGAAGTCTCGAAACGATTCCTGATAATCCCCTTTAGGAATTAGTGTAATGAGAGATTCATTTATTTTTTCAAGAGACCTAGACAATATGCTGTAGATATCACCGCCTAGGCGTCAACTCCCCCCCTCAACCGCTTACGCCTAGTAAAATTGCTAGGCGTTTTTGCCTAGCATCTTAGTCGTCGTGGAAGAGGCGCCTAACCCGCCTAGCCACTAATTAATGACAATAAATGGTCTAATTCTTTTTACTCTCGGAAATTCTTGAATTGATTTGGTAACTCTAATTTTTGTATTTTCATATTTGATATAGTGGTATTAGATGAATTTTATGACTTAAATAGATAAAATAATTATAATTAATACACATGTATTACTAAACATATATAAAACCACATAGCGGGAAGCAAAACCGCGTAATCCCGCCTCGGCCCCGCGTAGTCCCTTCTAGGCGCTAGGCCCCAGTCGACCGCCTAGACCGCGGAACCGAGTTCTACAACATAGCCTACAAGGTGTGATATTTGTCTCCAATTAATATATGATAAGTGAATATCGCTCTCCACATGAATGATGTTGATTTAACAAAGTCAAGTTCAAGTGTGTAACTAATTCTTGGGTCACAAAGAAGAATTGGTTGCTCAAAAGGTCCAAAAATATGTTCTCACAGCCTCAACAAGTCCAAATTTTGAACAATCTATGAGTTATCTTTGTGTTTTTAAAGGGGTGCGGTTTTTCTTAAGGGGTTACTTATGTTTCACCTTTTGGCATGTTATTTAATAGCCTGAGACATCTTTTCGTAGGGTTTTTTAGTTTAAAGTTGGAATTTTGTACCTTTATCAAATATATCTTGAGTCTTGATTTAGTGTTAATGTATCATGTATTTTTGGAATACTTTTAGATTTTTTGTACTTTATAGGTAAAACTCGTAGAAACATGTGAGGTTCAGGGACCAATATGCTAGTTAAGAAGTCAAAAAAAAAAAAAAGAGAAAAAATACCAAAAGTTGACTTGAGAAGTCAAGAGTTAACTTAAAGTTCAAGGAAGAGAGGTTACACGATCAGCCCAAAAACCTTCATCATAATGATGACAAAATTTATGGTACAAAGTGTTTATTAGTTGACGTATAATTTCACGTTTGAATTGTGTGTGACTTTAATTCAAAATTTATCATATTTTTCTTAAATTATAAACGCATCACTCTTTATAAAATATTTTAACTTTGTATAGACTTTATAATATGATGTACTTTATCTTAAGTATCTTATAAATTTTAGTCCAATATTTATATCCACATCAATATTATATCTTAACATTTTTATCCCTCTAAAATATTTGTACCCTTCTTCCACCGCCTTAATTTCCTACATCATTCAAACTAGGTCTAAACTGAGATCAATTCGACTTCCCACTCAACCCATAACCGAAGATTAATATGATAAACAACTGAAAATGACATCGGAATTTACCTTTGTCGTAGACCATCTCTGTCACAGAAGAAAATACCATCGGAGAAGACAAACGCAAGCATAATGCAACCAAATCGACATGATAAGGTTAGAAACAATAATATAAGGCAAACAATAAGAGAAACATAAGTGAAGAAAATGAATTAGAAATGGGGGAGGAACGGCGCCGATATAGAGAAAGGGAAGGAGTGGCGTCGTCATAGAGAGACGAAAGGAGCGGCGCGTAAAAGGAGCTCGATGGAGGAGCAGACATGACTTAGGTTAAGGATCGCTTTTCTTTAGAGAGAAAAGGAATTTAAAAAAGAAAATTGATAATTTGATTTATTAAAATGAAAGTGATACTTTTATATTATTGTAGCTAATATCTTCTTTTTTGTCCAAAAAAATAAATATACGACTTTTTTTTGAAGAGGGTAAGAATTCTTAGATGTAATATAGTACACTTATCAATGGGATGAAAGTGTATAAATGAAAAATAAAGATTATTATAAAAAGTGATATACTTAAAATAATTGGAGGCTTTACGCGACCGCGTCTTTCGCTTTGATACAGGATCCGTGCCAATACGCACCTGTCACCTTACACATTGGCCCAAGAGCGGAGCTAGGAATTATCGTTAGGGGGGCCAAGGGGGTTCGGGGGCATAGCCCTGAAAAAAAGTTTGGCCATATTTACACAATAAGTCCATATATTATGCAAAAATTGCAAAATAGGTCTTTATATTATGCAATAATGCACTATAGGTTCCTATATTGTGTAAATATTGCATTATAAGTCCTGATATTAACTTTTTTAATTAATTATTCTATAAATTTTTTTTAATACAAAATCATATATATTTTGTTGTAAAAAAAAAGCTTATAAATAAAATAAATTTTAAAAGTTAAGGGGGCTGAATAAATATTTTTTTAAAGTTTAAGGATTAATTACTAATATTTTTGTTAAGGTAGTTATAGATATTTTTATTTTGAAAAATCAGGAGGGGCCATGGACCCCTTTGGGTATAACACATCTCTGCTCCTTCTTTAGCCTATAAAAGGCACGGTATTTTTTATTGAACAATGAGTTATGAGAAGTTTTTCATAACTCAAATGACTTTTTTTAATAAGATAAAAAATGTAAAATGTATATAATCTTTTATGGGCAAAGAATTGATAGTAGATAATAGAGAAAAATAGGAATTAATTTAAACTTAATGTATTTTTTAGATATTAATTCTTAATTTAATTGTTTTAAGGAACGTCGGTTTTGAGGATGTTTTTAAAACGGAATTATGTCTTTTAACAATTGAGTTTTTAAACGTGGTGTAAAGGGAAAATGACCCAAAAAATCAAAATAACATTATTTTCAGCCCAATAACATCAATGACAAAATTTCTGCCCAATAACATCAATTTCATGTTTATTTCACGGTTTAAAACATAGAATTCCGTGTTTTAAACAGTGAATTTCGTGTCTGCGGAAAACAAATTCATTATTTTAAAACAGGAATTTCATGTTTAAAATATGGAATTCCGTGTCTGCGAATTAAAAAATTAAAAAAAAAATTTGAAAAAAATCATAAACGTAAATTTTAATTTGCTTTATCCAAATATATAAATTTTTTATTTTTTTGATTTTTTTAGAATTAGTTATGACGATTTTAAAAAAAATTCACGGACGCGCGCGTGTTTATTGTTTTTTGTTTTGTTTTTTTCTAATTTCTTTTTTTTAATTGTTAATTATAGGGGTTGTTTGGGATGGGGCTGTTTTCTATAAATTATCTTATTCAAGGCATCTTTTTTTTTTAATAAGTTTTTTAATAGGCATTAATCTATAATTGGCTCTTTAATTTATTATGTTTGTTAATAGAAAACGAATTCAAGATATCTTAGGAGAGTTTTACAGATTAGTGCATAATAAAAAAGTTACAAAATAGTCTAACTATTAAACCAACTATCGATCTTATGCAGAGATTTATTAAGGAGTAACCTTTTATTATAACATTTGATTTGGTTCAGGATCAATCACAAGACTTTCATAGGCAGGAAATCCTAATAATCTAGAAAGTTGCAACTTTCCATTTTAAAACCTTTAATTAATTAGTAAGCACGCCACGACGATACTTGATAAGTTGGAGTACAAATAACCAGTTGTGTTTGTTTAATTGTCAGATCCTTGCTATTTCTTCAATTCTGGGTAAAGCAAGAGATACAGCAGGGGCGGAGCCAAGAATTTTCGTTAGGAGAGGCCATGGGAGTTCGGGGGCAACGCCCCCCAAATTTTTTTTTTTTGCCACTATTTGCACAAAAAGTCTAAGTATTATACAAAAATTGCAAAATAGGTCTTTATAATATGGAAAATTGCATTAAAGGTCCCTATATTGTGTAAAGATTGCAATATAAGTTTTGATATTATTTTTTCTAATTAATTATGCTATAAGTTTCTTTTTTTAATATAATATAACATATATTTTGGTATAAAAAATAAAAAATCTTATAAATAAAATAACTTAAAGCTTAATAAAATAAATTTTATAAGTTAGGGGGGTCAAGTGGAGATATTTAAAAAATTTAGGGGTTATTTACTTATAATTTTTTTTTTTAAAATAGTTATAATTTTTCTTTTTTTTTTTTGAAAAATCAGGGGGGGCCATGGACCCCCCCACAACCTAAATGGCTCCGCCCCTGAGATATAGGGTTCGAATCCCTTCCCTCTCTGAATATGGGTAACCTAGTTCTAATTTACCCGGGAATATACATGGAGAGGCATGTATATTTTCTATGGAATTAATCGTTGTGTGCGAAAGCTGGCTAGAATACCCATGTATTAAAAAAAAGTTTATGAGTGCAAATGACTAGACAAATCGTTTTTACATCACATTCAAAGATAATGATTGGGTAGGAGAGGACCTTAGCAAAGATCAAAACATTGTTAACTCCTAAAACTTCAACAAAGAAACTAGATTGGCAAAAATACTAGTTGTGTTTCCATGAAGAAGGGTTTCTTCGCGGTTTCACCAACAAAATCAACAACTCCCTTAATTTTTTATGAATCAACACCAACATTAATCTTTTAACATTATATGTAATTCCATTGGGAGTTAGCTGAAACAAAACACATACCAAAAGGTCCTTGTCCTTTGACAAGAAATTTATTTATACAATAATTTAGTCTATATATTACTTCATCAAAACAAAAACCATGTAAAAATTCGTATACTGAATTTCAGTGGAATATGTATAAATTGGCGAATTGCCATCAAAAGAGTATTGAATGCATATACCTTATAATCCAATCTTGAGGAAACTAATCACGCATAGTCATGATAGATTTCAATCTCTCTGGAACATTCTTCAGTTTCGGGCATTCTGTGATGTTCAAACGCCTAA
Organism: Nemophila menziesii; assembly: GCA_029959085.1. Classification (NCBI taxonomy): domain Eukaryota; kingdom Viridiplantae; phylum Streptophyta; class Magnoliopsida; order Boraginales; family Hydrophyllaceae; genus Nemophila; species Nemophila menziesii. Next base: position 34,310,635 of record JARWIR010000008.1, read on the forward strand.
TCACCGGCATGGCCATTTCTTCTAAACTCCAATTCTCCAAGTTACTTAAATTGCAAAGTTTAAGATGTTCAAGTTGTACAAACTTATTGTTTCCGCACCTCATTTCTTTCCCGTCGTAAGCATACTCTAATTCGAGACTCTTCAGGTTTAACAATTTCTCCAATGTAGGCATGGGATCTTCCACGAGTTTCGAGCCTGTTAACTTCAATATCGTGAGAGATTCCGGCATTCCACTGAATGGTGCCAGGTTCTCTAGTCTCGCATGTAACCACAGGCTAAGTAGACACGAACAAGAAAATAACGGTTCTAGTGGTGGGAGATTTCGAGTGCTATGCAGAGTAAGAGTTGTAAGGCTTTTCAAGTTGCTAATCGAATCCAGAGAGTAAGTCGTATCTATAACTGGGGCAACATTGAAGACACGCAGTTCACGAAGATTGACTAGATTGATGGTATTAATAGTTATCCACTGATCATAATTAATACCCCTAAGAGTTCTCAAATTCACTAGCGTGCTGATTTTCAAATGCCCTTTGGAGTGCCTTAAAACCAAATATCGCAGATTGATGAGCTTAGATATGTCATCTGGCACTCTATAGGAAATAGCATCATTAGATGATATTTGAAGGGATTGTAGGCTTTTCAACTTACCTATAGTCGAAGGAAGTTGACTGAAATTGGTGCGTAATAGACCCAAGAACTTCAGGTGAATAAGATCTCCAATAGCATCGGGCAATCGACAAGGCTTTTTGAAATACTTACCGAAAGAAACATATTCTAGTTCCAGTACGCGAAGGAATTTGAGTTTTTCGCATATAATTTTCAGGTTTCGTATATCAAGACACTCATAATTTGGGTTAAAGAAGACTAGCGATCGCAATTTTGCACTGGAAATGCCAACTAAACAGAATTTCTCTATCTCAGTATGAATAGCATGTCGTCGCCCTGAATGTAGACCTGTGTATAATCGTGGATCGTATATATCAAAGAACTTCACTTTTTTGGCCTTCTCAACCACGAGATCTCGGAGAAGATCGTGTATCTTGCATGATTCAATTTTTCCCCAAGATTTATCGACCACTTGTAACAAACTACGGTCAATTAGCTCGTGCAAGTAATCCTCAGCAATGTCTTCCATTATGTCCCGTTGTGGTATGAATTCTTCTGCCATCCACAACAACATTAATTTCCTTGCTCTGATTACATAATCTTCAGGAAATATGCCAATATAGAGAAAACATTGTTTAAGTTCACTTGACAAATCATTGTAGCTTAAGGACAACACATGAGAAATGTCGACCGAATCATTCTTCATATGTTGCCAAAGTTGTTCCTTCACTTTGCGCCATTGTTTTGGGTCCTTTTTGTGGGACAACAACCCACCAAGAACAATGATTGCAAGAGGTAAACCACCGCATTTTCCTACAATTTCCTTCCCTAATTCCTTCAACGCGGGAGAGAACCAATGAGGATGTGCCTCTCCCCTAGAAATTATCGTCGTGAAAAGATCCCAACTCTCTTCTGGCCTTAAAAACCGGAGATGATGAACAAAGCTTATGTCATCTACACGTTCAGCCACCTCTTTATTCCGTGTCGTGATAATAACCCTACTACCATTACGACAATCCGGAAAGGCTCTTTTCAAGCTTTCCCAAGCTTCTTTGCGCCACACATCATCAATAACCACCAAATATCGTTGATCATTCAAGAACGCCTGAAGGTAACACTCCAAATCTCCCTCATTCATCATCTCTAACATCTCTAGTTCTTCTCTATGGCACCCCATTTTGAAAGATTTGATAACAGTCCGAAGAAGATCTTGAATACTATACTCTTGTGAGACACAAACCCAAGCCCGACAAGAAAAATGTATTTGAACATCAGTAGAATTGTAAAGATTTTGAGCAAGAGCAGTTTTACCTAAACCTCCCATGCCATAAATGGAAATGACACTTCGGTGTTCCTCATCTTTGAGTAGTTCTTTCATCAACATCTCCGCAACATCTGTGAAGCCAACAAAGTATTGTTCCCCCTCATATGAAGTAGTTCTTCTCCTTTCTCTCACCTTTGACCCTTCTCCGACAATACTGTTAATTTTTGTGATGTCATATGTCTTAAGCAAGCGGGATAAATTTAGTACCCTTTTCTTGAGAGACGCGATCTCGTGACCAATACCATATAGATCCGCTTCTCTTTTGCATATACAAGCGTAACTCTTCACACGATCTACAAGTCCATTTTCCAAAGCTACATGGTTTTCTACATTAATGGTGTATTCATCTAGGATATCGACAGTATCACGAGCAAGATCTGTGATTTCAGATAACCATTCCTGCACAAGATGACTCGTAATCTGTTTTTTTTCTGCATCTTTAAGAAAAGATTTCATGTATCGCAGCTCGGTTTTCATCCACTCCGCATCATCTCTGATGTTCCTTTGGAGTGTTGTTTTTTCGATTAAAAAGTCTCCAAGTTTTTGAAGTGCATATGAAACTATAGTGTCTACCATTCTTTTCTTTTCTTAATTTGACAAGAAAACCAGAAATATTCCTGGGAAAGAAGTGAAGCAAATTGAAGGCATGAATTGATACGGATTCATATTTCTTTATATAATTGTGATGCTGACTTCATAAACAATAACTACAAGCTACCTGTATTGACTTTTCACTAAAAAAACCTTTATTGACTCAATGCCAAGATTAACTAATCATGAATAATTTAAACTGAATTTCACATTGTTGACAAATCTTATGGTTGAGTTTCTTCGAACCAAAACAATCCATTCACCGTCCAAAAAAGAAAAAGAAATCTATTCGATCCCTACTGAGGAAATTATCCAAACGGTACTGAAAATATCCCCTTAAAACTCAACAAAATCTTATTTCCCTTTTTTTTATTAAATTTTATAAACAAAAATTAACATTATATTCCAAAATCCCAATTACTTTCTTACTTTTCTTTGTTTTTATATTACTATATATCTAATTTTTATAAAAAAATAAAAATTAAAACCCTCTCCTCTCTCCTTTCTCCTCTCTTTCTCTCTTAAAATTTACATTGCAAACATGGCTCACCGCAAGTAAGGACGGATCCAAAAACTAAAATGAGAGGATTTGAAATATATGAAGTTCAAAAGTAAACGTTTTCCAAAATTTTATAAGATAAAAATATGATACATAAATATATTACTACCAAATTCAAAATGCAAATACGAGAATCTAACACTATTACGTTTATCGTTCCCTTTAATTAATGAACTTAACAGTTAGTATTTATCCAAAAAATATGCAATTTAACACCATTACACTTAATTTATATAGTATCATTAGTATTATATTAATATACCATATGTTATATTAATATTCGAAATTTATAAATATGAGGAATAAATCATCAAGAAATAGTAAACATTATAATTTTATTGAAGTAATGTAAATGATAAATTACTAAGTATTAATATTCTCATACTCAAATTAGAGACTTGTATACAAAAATGACAATATTTAATAAACCGGATTTATGAAAATTGACAAATTTATAACTTAAATCATGTATATATTAAAAAATATGGGTTTTGTCTTTAGGAAATAAAATATAAGAATAGTATTGAATTTTTATTCTTATTTTATACTGAACTTAGTTTCAAATCAAATCATGTTTAAATCAATGTTAAGATTCGAACACCTAACCTCCATCCTACATACTAATATATAAAGATGCTAAACCATTAAGACACCATGGGTTTTATGATCTTTAAGCATGAATATTTTACATACATTCTAAAATGAAGCTAATTATTTTTCGAGACAAAATTACATTTACGTATTTTAAAATTTACGAGTCCAGTGGGGGGCTTGAACCCCCCTGGCCGCGAGGCTTGCTCCGGTCCATCGTGGAAGCTATCATCGAGTCTCGTAAAGAAGAAGCCGTCGTTGGGAGATCTAGCAGCTCCAGCTAGGCTGTGAGAAAAAGAAAAGAGCTAGAGCTCGAAGCCCCGTCCATGGGTGATTTATCGTGCAGCGCGGCGGATCTGTCGTGTAGCGGCAAGGCTTGCTCCGGTCCATGGTGGAAGCTGTCATCGAGTCTCGAGAAGTGCACGATACTCAATAACTTTTTTTTGAGTATACACCCGATACTCATGAGGTTAATCCAATTGGTTCGCTTGCCCCTGAAGCAGATTACGTGTGGAGGATCATTCTTATGGCAGGTGCACTTCCGGCTTTATTGACTTACTACTGGCAGATGAAGATGCCGGAAACTGCTCGTTACACCGCTCTTGTCGCCAAGAACGAGAAACAAGCCACAACCGATATGGCCAAAGTTTTGAACGTCGAGATAGTGGTTGACCAGCCCAAGGAAGACTTGACTACTAAGCGAAAGAAAGGATTTTGCTTAGTAGCCAAAGTTTTGAACGTTAATGACGAAGAAACTCCTTAGTAAACAAACCAAATACGTTCTTTGCTTAGTAGTCAAAGTCTTCCTCCTTGGGCTGGTCAACCGCAATCTTCAGCGTTCAAAACTTTCGCCATATCGGTCGTGGCCTATTTCTCGTTCTTGGCGACAAGAGCGGTGTAACGAGCAGTGTCTGGCATCTGCATCCTCCAATAGTAAGTCAACAAAGCCGGAAATGCACCTGCCATCAGAGCCGGCCCGGGCCCAAAGCAGCCAAGGCGGTCGCTTTGGGCCCCGGATTTTTGAGGGCCCCAAAAAAAATTATATATAGTATTACTTTATATTATATATCTTACGGTTCATAAAATATCGTGAAATATTAACTAGCTTGGTGGAAGTGTGGCTTGTATTCATAGGACAGGTCCTGAGTTCGAAACCTTTTCCTCCCTTTTACATTTTGAGTTCCGTAGCAAACTAGCAATGGACTGATGGATGGAGCATTACATTATATATTAGCCCATTGATGAGGCAAACCAGACAGCTGCAAACAAAAAAAAAAAAAAAAACCAACGAAGAATTAAAAGCTAGATAGCTGCATCCATGAAGTTAGATTGATGGTTTATGTTTGTTTATTATGTATTGAACATTTTATATATGTTTCAAATTAAAATTTAATTATATCAATGCAGGTTTTGTTAAATCTACTTTAAATCGTAAGCGAATTTAATAAACAAATTAGGAAACGAAGAATTATTGAAAAACTCGGCAAACAAGTTTTTAGATGAATTTTTTTAAACACTTTTAATATAGTTGTTTTAGATACATTACTTTATCCCGATACTTTTTAATAAAAATTAGTATAGAATTATTTATATATGATTTTGTTGATTTTTTTTATTAAACCGAGAAAGGGCCTCATTTTTTTATCTCGCCTTAGGTACCCAAAAGGCTCGGGCCGGCCCTGCTGCCATAAGAATAATCCTCCACATGTAATCCGCTTCAAGGACAATCGAACCAAGCGGATTAACCTCAAAAGATAGCGCTTTAAACTTCGCCTCAAAAGCAGCCGACACAATCATAGAAAAAATCCCGGCTGCCAAAATCCCAAACCCTTGCATCGCGAAAACTGCACCGATGAACGCTCCACGAGTCTTCTTATTCGCGTATTCCGAGATAATAGTAGCAAAAAGAGGATAATCGCCAACTATCCCAAACCCTAGCCAGAACCAAAAGAAACAAAGAGTCGCAATAACAGCTTGAGGGGTATCGCCAAGCGAAAGACCCGAACCAATAGCACAAATAGTCATAAGGATAAGCTTCATTCCATAAACTTTCTTTCGGCCCAATTTGTCACCCAACCAACCGAAGAAAAGCTGTCCGGCAAGATTACCACAGAACGCAACACCATTCACGGCAGCGGATACGTTTGGGGGTAAGCTTCCGAGCCTGGACGAACCAAGTTCTTGATAGTAAATCCGACCGAGCATCTTAGTAACAAGAGATGTGCAGAAGAGAACGTAAGCATCCGTGAAAAATCCCATTCCTGCAACTATGATTGCTGTGAAATGATAATATTGTGTCTTTGCCGCATCAAGTGCATTTATCACCTTCAAGTTAATCTTCTGCTTACAAATATTACTATTATATATGAACTTTTATTTCTTCATATTTCACGATTATTTAGAAAGAAGTTCCAACTGGCTAAGGATGATTTAGTAGAAGTTCCAACTAGCTAAAGAATATATGATGTCACAAAGGATCGTCATTGAAAGCTAATTAATTTCAGGTATTCCAACTTGTTCTAAGGAGACAAATAAGTGGGTGGATAAGGGGAGATCTGTAGCCCTCCTTGGTTCGGTTTTTTTGAATTAATGTTTAATTTTAGCCCCGATTAAGCATTATTTTCTATTGTAGATATAACTCCTAATAAAACTCACTCCGATTATGGATTAATTGCAATCGAGAAAAATTAATGATAACTTGGATTAAAGGGTTGACACAAAGCTAAAAGATGCAAGAAGCATATAAATTAACCAAACAACATGCAACAAATAAACATGGTTAAAATAGCGAGAGCGCAAACACTAATTGCTCTATGTAGTACAGTTCCCGGTTATTGGTTCACGGTGGCGCTCATCGATAAAATTGGCAGATTCAAATATTAGTTGATGGGATTTTCTATGATGACAGCGTTTAAGTTTTGCCTCGCTATTCCTTACCACCACTGTATTTAACCAGGTAACCAGATCGGATTTGTGGTGCTTTACTCGCTCACTTTCTTCTTTGCCAACTTTGGACCAAATGCCACCACATTCATAGTCCTGGCGGAGATTTTCCCATCTAGATCGCGTTCCACTTGCCATGGCATCTAGATTGGTGCTTATGGGTCTCGTGTTGGGCGTAGTGAATTTCCTCGGATTTTTGTTTACTTTCTTGGCTCCTGAACCAAATGGAAGATCATTAGAAGAGATATCAGGCGAAAACGAATAATACGTCGACGAAGACGAACAAAACCAGACAGTTTAATACGTTGTGTTCTTATCATCTTCTATAACTAGTTACATCTCTTTGATAATTTTCTAATGTTTCAGTTAATTTGTAATTTCAGAGATTCCGCTTTATATTGTTTATTAAAAGTAGAATAACGATTAGTTACCCTTTCATGTGCCTTGTTCATGATATTTATGGAAGAATTTATATTAGACAACCAATTATATATACCGTAAACACCTTAAATCGTATTATTAATTAAGTCACCTATACATAATTATTCTAATTCTCAACTCTTTTTGTCAACACCTTAAATCTTATTATCAATACAAATCTTTTTCAATTGATTTCTAATTAATCAATAAAAGTTGGGATTTGCCTGGGAATCAGATAAGCATGTGACGTAATAGATGTACATTCAGGTATGAACTACTCGACTGATAATGTCACTGATTCTTTCTTCATGCCGCCAATTGATATAAAGTCTCCATGACTAATAGCTCCTTTTGATCCTCCTATTTGAAATGAGTTTAAATCTGACTTGTTCTGAATAATTTTTTCCTTTGCCAACTTTGAGGAGACATCCATTTTTGGATCTTGTTGATCATGAGCGGTGGGTACTACGTTACATATACATACACTGCGTAGAGATTGTAAATCACCGTAATTTGGACCATATAGCCACACAACAACAAAACTGCATAAACACCCCTTTTCTCCATTTCAAATAGTATGTTTCTTATGATGCACCTATATCAAACCTACAAACCAAACTATGTTAAACAAAACAAATATTCTAAAACTATTAATCAAATATCCTATAATAGCGATATATTCTCAATAATAATTTTTCAAAACAATTATTTTTATACTATGCCACAAATAAGATGTTTACATGAAGCATGTAAGACTACTAAACAAAAAAAATAGTCCAATAAACTTAGTTAATACATAATATACTTCCTTTTGAGGCAAAGTTTTAAACTGTGGTTAGGAAATTTGTTGTAACACTCTCTCCCCGTGAATTAATTTTCTCATTTACTATTACCGGAAACCTAAGGGAAGTAACCAGCCTTCATGTGATGTGCAGAATACTTAACATCAGATTTAAGATATATAGAGGTTTCAAACATTCTTTGTGTGATATATGTATGATTGAGTGGGTGGTTTTAAAAGAAAAATAAATGAATGGTGATATAATGGATTTAATTAGTTTTTATATTTCAAAGACACGTGGCATTATGTCAAATGTAAAAAATAATCATATATCACGACAATATGTGGTTAGATTTGAGGGAAAATGACCCAAAAAATCAAAATAATATTATTTTCAGCCCAATAACATCAATGACAAAATTTCTTCCCAATAACATCATTAACTAAATTTTGTCCTTGATGGGAATCGTCCTTGACGGGAATCGTCCTTGACGGGAATCGTCCTTGATGGGAATCGTCCTTGACGGGAATCGTCCTTGATGGGAATCGTCCTTGCGGGAATCGTCTTTGACGGGTAAACATGTAATCTTATAATAGTAAGTTAATGGATGATTCTTTGGGGCAAGTATAATATTATTTTGATTTTTTGAGTCATTGACCCTAGATTTAAGCCCCTCTTTTCTAAATAGATTTCAATCGTTTATATTGATGGTTATGATTATTTATAGAGATTATTACCTAAAATGTTTTGAAGACACACCCTAATACTTAATTACACCTTTTTAAGGTTAAAATTTTAATTACTTTTTATTTTTTTGAGAAAATGCCATTTAGGGTATTGAAGACATCCTCTCTTCTAATTAGAGATCTCTCTTACCTTCTCTTCTCACTAAAGACCTCAAAAAGAATTTAACACATGAGACCTAAAATCCCATTTACAATTATACCCTCTTTTGTTTTTTTTATTCTTATATATACTAATTATTCCCATTTAAAATTTCATTCACGTTCTAAACATTCTCTATTTTGTCTCTCTCTTCAAAACCGCCACCACCACCACCATAAGACCACAACCACCACGTCTTGACTGGAAAACCTGCGAACACCACCACCATAACACCACAACCACCACGTCTTGACTGGAAAACCTGCAAAAATGTTTAGCTCGAAAGTTGCTGCTGAAAACAGTTCTCTTCTCTGGCGAATGGAGCCGCTAAACCCACCACCACCATAACACCTCCACGAAATAAGCACCAGCACCGACAGATCGAAGGAGTCATGGAGCTTCACAGCTGCCTTCGTGACTGCTGCAATGTTCCAGATCTGCAAGGTTGTTGTTGCTGCTTTCGTCTCCGGTGGCTGCTGATGGTGGAGCTTCGCCTTCTGTGTTCGCCAGCTAGCTGCAGCAGTTCAAAGCTTCAAACACTGCTTCGTTCAAGCTCGGCTGAGACCAAGGCAGCACCACCGAAGCAGCTTTGACTGGCGCAGCACCACCATAGGTTGAGGTCTTCGAGATCTCCACGGCGGCGCTTGACTCCTCGGCTTCTGTTCACTGGCGGAACCCATCCATGGAGCTCGAACCTGTGAAGCACTGTCACGTGTTCGAGTTGCTTTCATGTCTTCACGATGCAGTTTTTTTTTTGTTTAGTTTGACATGGTTGATCAGATCTAGATCTGGTCAAACCAAATAGATTTCCCTTTTTTTCTAATTGTGTAATAATATAATTTTTTGAATAAAACACTATTTTTAATTTAGACTCATTGCTTTTTTTAAATTACTCTCTAATTGTTTTAGAATACTCACCAATTTTAAGAGTACTCCGAGATTTTTCTTAGAGTACTCCGAGATTTTCTTAGAGTACTCCGAGATTTAATTAGTGCACTCGAAAAAATTTAGAGAGTACTCCGCAAATTTATAGAGTACTCAGCAAATATATAGAGTACTTTATGTTTTTCCGATACTCTATGTTTTTTCCGGTGACCGGTGACTGGTGGACGGAGGTCGGTGGTCGGAGGTCGGTGGTCGGAGGTCGGTGGTCGGTGGTAGATGGTCGGAGGTTGGAGGTAGGTGGGTAGTGGTCGGTAGTGGAGAGAGAAACAGTGACATCACACTTTTGTTGTCTTTTATTGTTAGTAAGGGTAGGAAAGACAATTGTCAAATATGAGGTCACTCATAAAAAGAGATCTCTGGACCATACTCTATAGAGAAGAATCTTCGTCTTCAAGGCCCTATGTATAATTCACCCAACTTTTTTTTACTTTATTACCTATATATACTAATTTTTAAACCTTAAAATTCATAAAAATCTTTTCTCTCTCTTCCTTTCCACCTCACGCTTATTACTCTCTTTCTTTACTAAACCTTATCTTCTTTTTATCAACTTCCTTCTCCAAGACCTCAGACGAAGATATGAACTCAGTGATCGACCTTCGGCGACAAGATGAAGCTCAAAAATCTGCTTGGAAACGGAGCTTCGAGCTCGAGCTTCATTGTTCAGCAATACATCTTCGAAAGGAAGAACCCTCAAGGAGCTCGTTCGCAGTAGATCTCACAGCTTCTTCACCGGACGACGAAATAGTGGATCTGAGCAGCGGCCTCCTTGTGCAAGCGAGAAACGGCGGTTTTCTTGTGTAGGGGAGCTCAAACGACGATCTTCTACTGCTGCTCGAACGACGATCTTCTGCAACTATGCTGGTCCGGTGAGAAGCTCCATGAGTTGCTGATCAAGAATTCCGGCAAAGACCCCATGGTTCAAAGCTGAAGTTCCGCCATTCGTGAACTCAGATATAAGCTCCAGCAGAAGTTCCGCCTTAGTCTCAGGGGAGGCTATGTTCTCCGTTCGGCGAAGCTCCAGCGAGTTGCTGAGTTTCTGTTTCGTTCGAAGCTTCACATATACTCCGGTAAATGTGAAGATGCAGAGCTCCAACGAATGTTAAGAGGTAGAGATCTCGAAGCTTTGGTGTACTCCTCCGGCGAAAGCAGCAGGCTGAGTGACGAACGAGATCTGAAGAGATGAACGAAGCTCCATCTCTTCTCAATGCCGATCTATTTTTCTTTTTTCTTTTTTTCTTTTTTTCTTTTTTTCGTTTGAAATTAATGTTGTAGTATTTTTTTCCTTTTCCTTTTCCTTTTCAGTGAGTAGGTGTATGTAGCCGTGTTTTTTTTACTTTTCTTTTCTTGTTGAGTACGTGTATGTGTATGAATTTTTTAGCATTGTTTTTTTAATGAATTATGTAATGTAAAATCCGCAGTTTCTTCCTAATACTCATTAAAATTCCCATATACTCAATAAATTCACAAATACTCAATAGCTTTTTAGGAAATTTAATGAAAAATTTGTATGGGTACTCAATAAAAAATTTCAAATACTCAGTAAAATTCTCAGTTACTTAATAATTATTCCCGATACTCAGTAACTTTTCCAGTGACTCAGAAACTTTTTCTGAATACTCAACAATTTTTCCGAATACTCAGTAACTTTTTCCGATACTCAGTATTTTTTCCGGCAGAGTACTCAATACTTTTTTCAAGTACTCGGTAACTTTTCCGAGTACTCAGTATATTTTCCGGCGACACTGGCAGTGGTCGATGGTTGTGGTCGGAATTGGAAAATATTGATGCTCAATAAAAGAAGATAGAGAACAATAGTAATGGAGGAAAGAAAAAAATAATAAGAGAGGAGAGGAGAGAGAAAATTGGTAATGGAGAAGAGACAGGGACGAACCAAAGTTATAACAATTAGGGCCCAGGCCCCCAATTTTTTCAAAAACTAGTTTTTTTACCCTTATAAAAAATATAAAAAAATAAATCATTAAGTTTGGACCCTCCCCAAATTTTTCGATACCTTTTTTATGCCCCCACCCCCCCTCCTCAAATATAAATTCCGGGTTCCATCCCTGAGGAGAGAGAAAATGTTTTTTTGTCTTATATATACTTTAAGGGTAATATTGACTTTATAGATAATATAGGCTCCTTTAGAGGAGAGCTGAATGAGATGTTCTTTTTGTGGCACTAAGATTGTCTCCAAGATCCTATAGGTAATTCACCCTTTATTATATAACTAGGTATAACCTGTGGCTGAGGGCACAATATCCAAACCTATAAAAATTGATTTATTTTTGAACAATAGATCAATTAAAATGTATACTTTTTTTAATATTGAACCTCTTTACTCATGATCTATTCGGTTAAACATGTTTCACATCATCTATTTTTAAACAAATTTGTAATCCACCTTATTCATCCACACCCTTCTTTAATACTTTTATACATATGTCTTATATCATCAACCAACAAATAAAATACAAAGACAGTATATAGCAGTCCATGATTCATTTCATGTTCTTTTCAGAGCATATCTTCTCTAAATTTTCGTATATCTAGATAACATAGGCGTTTCTATAGATCAAACCATATAGAAAATCGCTTCGACTCTTTGCATAATTGGATTTTAGTGCATTTTCACAATCAAAATTTGCAGGAATTATGACGTGATACCTTTTTTGGATACAAAACGATGAGCACATCCTTGCAAAAGAAAAGAAAATATACACATATATATAAGAGTAATTGAATTGCATAAGTGATAAAAACTATGTAATACCTACGAATTTGCAGTGATCGCGGAAGGGATTAGGAGAGGTGTGAACGGTGAAGAAGACATAATTTGGTTTAGTGATGAGTGATAAATTATTATGACTATTTATAGCAAATGTTTCGAAATTGTAAAGGTTTGGTTTCTTTTTTTACTACCTTCACATGCTTCAAGAATACCATTTGTAGACGCCATTTTTGTTAACCTTTTCTTTAGAGTGAAGGTTAACAAAAATGGTTTCTACAAATGGTCTTCTTGGAGCATATAAAGGTAGTAAAAAAAGAAAACAAAACATTTACAATTTTAAAACATTTATTATAAATTGTCATAATAATATTAATTATGAAAAATATTTTAGAGAAAACATTAATCCGTTTCTTCAATAATTTGATGTAATTGAGAATTATAGATTGTCTGGAATGCCCATTTGGACAACTTCACTCATCACTAAACCAAATTGTCGTTCTCCCATTCTACACCGTTCAAGAAACTGTTCACTCCTCTCCTAATCCCTTCTGCGATCACTACAAATTCGCAGGTAATACATAATTTTCATCACTTATTCAATTCAATTACTCTTATATATACTTATGTGTATGTTTTCTCATCTTGTGCAAGGATGGGGTCATTATTTTGTGTCCAAAGAAGGTATCACGCCATATTTCCTACAAATGTTGATTGTGAAAGTGCACTATATTCCAATTGTACAAAGAGTCGAAGCCATTTTCTATATGGTTTGATCCATAGAAACTCCTATGGTTATTTGGTTACAAATCGTGCCCAAGGGCACAAAACTTAGAGAAGATATGCACTGAAAATAACATGAAATGAATCAAAGACAACTATATATTATCTTTGTGTTTTATTTGTTGGTTGATGATATGAGACATATAAATAAAAGTAATAAAGAAGGGTGTGTATGAATAAGGTGGATTACAAATTTGTTTGAAAAATAGATTATGTAAAACATATTTAACGAATAGATCATGGGTAAAGAGGTTCAATTTTAAATTATCTAGACTTTGAAGAAATCTAGATCATTTTTTTTTCTTGAACTAGTCTTAGATCTTCTTTATATTTTCTTGTGTCATATTATTATTATTATTAATATATAAATCCTAATCGTTTTTATCAATCGTTGTGATTTATTATATATAGTTGAGAGTGAATGTCTAAAATACTTTTTATTTAAACGACGTATGTGGTAATTGCTAACATATTGACAAATTGTTGAATTAACAAAAGGTTAAAATCAAAAGGATGGTGTGCCAAATTCATAGATAAAAGAACAAAAGCTCACTTTAAAAAATAAGGAGAAAAAGTGTCCAAATTCCAAATATGATGAGCTATTGCAGGTATTTATCTATTATTATATTATTTAAACACTTATAGCTTTCTTGTCAAATTTACCGCCAATCCACATTATTATACATATTATACTATTATTAGAATAGATAAGACATACCAAAGTGATTTACCACATTCTGCTTGATCGGAAAAAAAAAATGCAATGACCAACAACCATTTTCAAATAAGTAAAATGCTCTCATGAAAAATAAGAACACTATAATAACATTAAACGTAGTAAAATTGAAGATATTTAGTATTATTTTATTTACAAGATTTATAAATTATATACTGAATGTAGGTCATTATATTTCTTCTTTAGTTTCATATATGTAATATATTTATATAAATGTGTGTCAGTTAAATTTTTAATAATGTTAACATATTAGTCATATCTTACATATAAAAAATCATCATATATGTTTAATATATCATATAGTATATTTTATAACATGGTAGAATTTTAAACCAGGTTTTTTTATGGTCGAATGTGATAAAAAAAAACCAAATTTATCATAGGATATTATATTTTATTTTTTGGGATTTCCAAAATTATTCGACCGGAATCAAAATTATATTTAAAAAGATATAATTTTTTTTTACTATTTTATATATATACACACATACACCTATTTATATTTTCTGGATATATATATTGAAATATCGTGAAAATTCTGTAAATACGAGTAAAAATTCAAAAGAAAGATCTGAAAATGGAAAAATAGATAAATTTTGAAGATTATACTATTCAAAAAAGTTTTGAGAGTTTTGAATTTGGATTTAAAATTTGAATTCGAAAAATATCATATCAGAATCGGATTTCCCTTTCCAAAAAAATACTGATTTTTTTGAACAACCCCTTACCAAGTCGAAATGACCTAATTCTACCCCTAATCTTAATACATCTAGACACTCACTTGACAGGTTTTTACGATATTTAGGAATTACATATAATTGTGTTTATATAAAACAAGATTAAAATGTGCATATCATAGTGACTCAAATGATATTAAATCCCAAAGAAAGGTTTAAAACACTTACCATCTAGATCTCCACTAAAAACTTGCATCACCATAGAGTTATGAAAACCTTATAGCAGTTGGATTGAGAAATCCAAAATAAAAGAATGTTGAAATTTTAGAATAGGTAAAATAATATGAGTGGCCACAAAGCTACGACGTACTCGTATATATAGAAATTATGTATCTAAATTTTGATAGTGAATATGAAGAGATAGAAATAAAAGTGGCGGCTAGGGTTTTATAAATTGTTAAACGCTATCAAGGTATTCAATTTGGGCTTGAAGTCACAATCTATTTTAAATGTGTATAAAATATTTTGGGACAGAGTATTCTTTATTAGAAAGCCCAACCACCTTTTATCTTCTTCTTGACGGCCCATGACCCATCTTAACCTAATTTCATCATAATGTCATTTGCTTAGTGATATTGAACCAAAAATAAAAAATTGTGATATCGGTCAATACACCATAAGATAATTTATTTACTAAATGGCTAGGACATCAACAAATTTTGTCAGGTACAATAGATAGTAGACTCGATAAGACAATATATTGCTAATAGAATAATAATTCTTTTTGGTCTAGTGTTAATTAACCTTGTGTTGATGACGAATGCTTGGGTTGATAACAAAATAAAAGTGTATATTGGCTATATATTAAGGTAGATTGTTGATCTATCTTACAAAGTACTAAAGATAAATATATAAGGTATTTTATGTTACACATTTTGATATTCTTGAAAGAAAATTATGGCTTTTCCCCAAGATGAAGATAGAAGATACATGATATAAGCCCTAATTGGATTTATTGAACCGCAGAATTCTAAATTTGCCAAGTTAATCACCCAAATATTTAAATGAAGTGTCAATTTGACATATTTTTGTATTATTTGAGCGACATTATTAGTCACAGGTTTGAAAAGGGGTGGTTAACATATCAAAACATCATTACTAATAGGTAGTACCTCCCAAAATAGAGTTGTGAATAAAGTGATTTACATTGCGTCTTTACTCGAGAGAGTATTAGACTATCCTACAACTTGTAGCACAAGGTTTCTCACAGAGACATGTGATTGATTATGAAGAAACATATTCTCTTGTGGTAGATGCAATCACTCTTAGATTTTTGCTTAGTTTGGCAATTGCTGAAGGATTTCATATGCATTTGATGGATGTGGTAACAACTTACCTCTATGGATCACTCGATAACGACATTTTCATGAAAATCCCACAAGGATTAAAAATGCCTGAAACATATAGCGCATACCCACGGGAAAATTACTTGATCAAATTACAAAGATATTTATATGGATTAAAACAATCGGGACGAATATGGTATAATCTTCTTAGTACATACCTTGTCAAAGAAGGATATATTAACAATCCCATTAGTCTATGTGTTTTCATTAAAAAAAATTAATTTTGGATTTGTTATTATTGCGGTCTACATTGATGATCTAAACCTCATAGGGACTCTTAAAGAAGTTACAATAGCAACAACTTATTTTTGCAAGAAATTGATATGAGAGATCTTGGTAAAATAAAATTTAGTCTTGGCTTACAAAATGAACATTTGGAAGATGGAATTTTCGTCCACCAATCAACTTATGTAAAAAAAAAAATCCTTAAGCGATTAAATATGGATAAATCTTATCTATTGAGTTCACCAATGGTTGTACGATCACTCGATCCACAAAAGAACATTTTTCGTCCATGTGAAGATAACGAAGAAATTCTTGGCCTAGAAGTACCATATCTTAGTGCAATTGGTGCATTGATGTATCTTTCTAATAACACTAGTCCAAATATTTCCTTTAGTGTAAATTTGTTATCAAAATATAGTTCATCACCAACAATGAGACATTGGAATGACATTAAACACATACTTCGTTATATTCGTGGAACTCAGGATATGAGATAGCTATATTCAAAACATCATAAATCCGAATTGATTGATTATGTAGATGCTGACTATTTATCTGACCCGCATAAAGAAAGATCGCAAACGGGATATATATTCGCTTTTTGGGTGCACTGCTATCTCATGGCCCTCTACAAAACAAACAATTGCCGCTACATTTTCAAATCATGCTGAGATACTTGCACTTCATGAGGCAAGACAAGAATGTGTTTGGTTAAGATCACTGACTCAACATATTCAAGGGGAATACAATCTATATACAAACAAACAATATCCTACAATATTATACGAAGATAATGCTGCTTGTATCGCCAAGTCAAAGGAGGCTTCATCTTCATTAAAGGTGACCGAATCAAGCACATCTCCCCAATCCTTCTTTACGAATGAACTCCAAAAAAAATGTGAAATAGATGTTCATCAAGTTCTCTCAAGTGACAATTTGGATGATATATTCACAAAGTCATTACCTACATCGACATTAAAGAAATTGATACACAAGATTGACATGCAATGACTTCAAAACCTTTCCTGAGATGTTGCCAAGAAGGGGAGTCGAATACACACTACACTCTTTTCCTTCATCAAGGTTTTGTTCTAATAGTTTTTTCTTGATTAAGGTTTTTAATGAGGTAACTTTAGAAATCGTATAAAGTAATGTACTTTTTTTCTCACTAGATATTTTTTCCTACTAGGTTTTTTTTGAGAAGGTTGTAACTAGGTATATTTTTAGAGATTGAATATCTAAGAGAGAGTTTTATAATAAAATGGATATTCATTCCAGCCCATGGGCTAATAGTTAAGCCCATAAACATTAGGGTTTAAGGTTACTAGGTGCCGACCAAAATATCATTTTTTTTGTTCGGATAAGAGAGCGCCGTCAGTCAATTCGTTCTACAACCCTTTATATACGCGTTGCATTTCAAATATAAGTATTACATGTCATTTTCTGTTATCTTTTTTTCTTTTGGTCGGGGAATTTTCTGGTATCTTATTATAAACAAGTGTGTAGTATAATTGATGTGTTGTCAAAGATAGGACGGCGATTAGAAACAATGAGGCAGAGAGAGTAGAGGCTAAAGGAGAAGGTGAAAGATAGGATTTGTCAGCTTTCAGATGATATCCTTATTCACATTCTATCTTTATTGACTACAAAAGAAGCACAAACCACTAGTGTTTTATCCAAAAGATCGAGGTATTTATGGACACATAGAACCTGTCTCGACTTCTACATAGACTTAACAAAATATGACGATCCAAGAGAGGGAACAAAGTTTGTTAATTGGGTGAATAAAGTGTGCTCGTCAATCCAATCTCCAACGATTGATCACTTTATAGTTCACTCTAATATCGTTTCAGGCCCTATAATCAGGGGCGGACCCACTATGTGACCAAGGGGGGCTCAAGCCCCCCCTGAAATCGTAAATTTTATGATACGTAAATGTAATTTTGTCCTGAAAAATAATTAGTTTCTTCTGAACATTTATGTAAAACATGCATGTTCTAAATAACAAACAAGTTATTTTGGCTTAGTGGTTTAGTACATTTACATATTTAAATTTAGAGTGATCGTTAGGTGTTCGAATCTTAGCATTTGTTTTATCCTTTTTCCCAAATACACACATAATAGAAAATTATTTCGAAACTAAATTTAAAAATGATTTGATTCGGAAATATGTTCAATGTAAAATAAGAATAATATTTCAAATTTATTCTTATATTCTAATTTTCAACAAATTTTTTTCAATTCTTTGATATATTGGATTGAAGGATTTTCAATTGGTTTAAGTTATAAAATTGTCAATTTTCATTAGACCGACTTATTAAATATTGTAATTTTTGTATACGAGTCTCTGTTTTAAATTGAGAGTAATAATACATAGTAATTATTATTTATATTACTTCAATAAAATTACAATGTTTGATTTTTGTAGATGATTTATTCCTCATATTTAAAAATAAGAATATTAATATAAAATATAGTATATTAATATAAAACTCATGGTACTATATAAGTTAAATGTAATGGTATTGAATTGTATATTTTTTGGATAAATAATGGAGTAACTGTTAAGTTCATCAACTAAAAAGTCGAGAAATGTAATGGCGTTAGATTCTCATAATGGTATTTTGACATTGGTAGTTATAAATTTATGTATCATATTTTTACCTTAAAAAATTTGAAAAACATTAACCCTTTAACTCATATATATTTTAACCCCCCCCCCTCAATTTAGTCCCTGGATCCGCCCCTGGGCCCTATAGACACCATCGATAATTGGGTTGATTTTGCCACACGAAAGGGTGTTAAAAATCTTGAGCTATCTATGATGCACTCATCAAGTTATTTTTCCAGCCGCCCTATGTCATCAGGCCTTGAACATTTGAGATCACTTGTTTTAAAAAATATCAATATATCAGGTGAGGCCATTCAGCATTTTATTCTCCATTGCTTGTTATAGGAAAATTTATCTATTGAGGGCAATTCGGATTTAAGAACTCTGCAAGTTGGAGTTAGAGGTGATCTATTGCATAATTTAAAGATGTTGAAGATATTTAATAATCGTTACCTGGATGATCTTCTACTATGTGCTCCTGTCCCAAAGCTCTCCAGTTTTCATTTCCAGGCTTATCATCAAAGCCAATTATATATTGACAATGCTCCTCCTCTACTTTCTCACGTGTATATTAGTGGATGTGGTGATAATAGCTGCGTAATTGGGCCATTTTGTAAATTTTCTACTCAACTTTCTCAGATTACAACTCTCGAGCTATCCTTTAAAACCTTGTATTCTTGTCCTTTTCATCACTTTCATCCATCATTTGAATTATCTTCTCTAAGGGAGTTGACAGTGACAATTTTTAATACTCACAATGAGTACCACAGACTTGGCGTGATTTATTTATTCTTAAACACCTCTCCTTTTCTCCACAAGCTTAAAGTCGGGGTAATTTCCTTTGAATTCTTATCATAACCATGTTTTTATTTATGTTAGGTAGAGATTGTGAAGTTGTGATATGA
Organism: Nemophila menziesii; assembly: GCA_029959085.1. Lineage (NCBI taxonomy): Eukaryota > Viridiplantae > Streptophyta > Magnoliopsida > Boraginales > Hydrophyllaceae > Nemophila > Nemophila menziesii. Next base: position 34,330,352 of record JARWIR010000008.1, read on the forward strand.
ATTCTCAACTCTTTTATCTTGTCTTGTGAAGATTGAACTTAGACTTCCAACAAACTACGACAACTTAATTATGTATGGTTACAAGATTATGTATGATGGACACATCAATATCTGAAGGTGTTAGAAGTTGGAAGATTTGTTGAGCATCAAAGTATAGTTGAATTTGTGAAGGATATATATAAGGTTGCTGCACATACACTTGAGAAAATTAGTATTGATCCAATGCCACTCGATATCATATAAAGATAAAAAAATTATAATTGTACTTTAAGAGTTTATATTTTCTTACAAATATTCATAATAGCGATATTCTCATTTTTCTTACAATTTCTCTCTCAATAAGGATACACAAAGAATGATTCAACCATTCGTCACTCATTTGATTTTTCTTATTTAATCTTGACAATTCTCATAGTTGAAAATACCCTCTCATACTTAATGTTAAAGTCAAAAGTAAGTAAACCAGCTAATTAATGAATCAATTAAAACTAGAGACAAATTCAAAAAAAAACAACTTACTATCCTACGATTAATGCCTTTCAATTATTTCTTTTGTTATAAAACATATTAAATTAATTAAGGAATAATTTTAGTGATATGAATATATATGTATATATATATATATATATATATTTATCTAATTATTAATATTTATTATATTAAAAAATTATACAAGATACCTGATAAGAAAAATTTAACAACATATTGAAAAAATTATATTAAGTGTAAAATATGTTATTCTGATTAAAGTATATAAGTAAAATTAAATGGGCTAAAAAACCTAACATAATTAAATATACTAAATTATAAATTATTTATTGTAAGAATTTGAGGGTGGGCACAAGCCCACCCCTTGTTCTATGTACCTCCGCCACTGAATGGAGAGATTGAGTTTAATTACGAACATTAATTTTTTAAATGTAACTGAAGAATGAGATATTATATAAATTAATATATTATTCTTCCATCAATTGTTTAAGGAATGCAATAGAATTATATTATTCTAATATAAGATTCAAAATTCATCAATTACATAAAAAAGTTTCAATTAATTGACTGATAACATATGCTATGACGGATAACAATGAAGGATCAACGCGAAATAATAAAAAATAACCATGTCAAAATAAGTGATAATCAACAGTTAGGTAGCATATAATAGAAACAAAAGACCAAGGTAGATAAAAATGAAGAAATTAAAATAAATAAATTAAAAAAAGTTGAAACTTTACACAAACCTTGATGAAATGAAATAACCATCGATCAAACCACACTTGGTAGGGAGATAGGAGATCAAAAGATAGATGGAGAAAACATATTGTTGAAATAAGAAGAAGATCATTTAGTGGAGGAAAAAAAATGTTATTTAAAGAGAGGTACATGTTGTAAGTATATAGGCAGTATTAGGGTTTCACGGAAGTAAACTGGGCAAAGAAAAGCCCAACAAAAACTAGTTCAACTACTGCGATAGCCCACTTGAAAAACCCAATTACTTACGTTGTTTTTTTTTAATAAAAAAAGCAAAGCAATTAGATCTTAAATTAAAAAAAAAAACTGTTTGTCTTGGACTAACATTGTTATATGAGGCGAGTACAATGTAATAACATATGTAAAAATCGTGTTTAATACATATAGACTATATAATACTCTTAGATTGTGTCAATCTCGCTAAATTTTTCACACTAAATTTTTTTTGATTAGTTTGTTTTAACAAAAAAAATTCAAATCTATTTTTTTTTCTACCACGTGAAGATAACGAAGAAATTCTTGACCCAGATGTACCATATCTTAGTGCAATTGGTGCATTGATTTATCTTTCTAATAACACTCGTCCAAATATTTCCTTTAGTGTAAATTTGTTATCAAAGATACAGTTCAACACCGACAATGAGACACTGGAATTCCATTAAACACATACTTTGTTATATTCGTGAACTCACGATATTAGATTGCTATATTCGAAAAATTCGAATTGATTGGTTATGTAGATGTTGGATATTTATCTGACCCGCATAAAAAAAGATCGCAAACCGAATATATATTCACTTTTTGGGGGCACTGCCATCTCATGGCCCTCTATAAAACAAACCATTGCCGCTACATTTTCAAATCATGTCGAGATACTTGCACTTCATGGGGCAAGTCGGGAATGTATTTGGTTAAGATCACCGACTCAACATATTCAAGGGGAATGCAATCTTTATACAAACAAACAAAATCCTACAATATTATACGAAGATAATGTTGCTTGTATCGCCAAGTCAAAGGAGGCTTCATCTTCATCAAAGGTGACTGAATCAAGCACATCTCCCCAATTTTTTCTTTATGCATGAACTCAAAAAAAAATGTGAGATAGATATTCATCAAATTCTCTCAAGTGACAATTTGGATGATATATTCAAAAAGTCATTACCTACATCGACATTGAAGAAATTGATACACAAGATTGACATGCGATGACTTCAAGACCTTTCCTGAGATGTTGCCAAGAGAGGGAGTCGAATACGCACTACACTCTTTTTCTTCATCAAGGTTTTGTTCTAATAGTTTTTCCTTGATAAAGGTTTTTAATGAGGTAATTTTAGAAAGCGTATAAAGAAATGTATTTTTTTACTAGATATTTTTTCCTATTAGGTTTTTTCTAAGAAGGTTGTAGATATATTTTTAGGGGTTGAATATTCAAGAGAAAGTATTATCATAAAATGGATATTCATTCCAGTCCATGGGCTAATAGTCAAGCCCATAAACATTAGGGTTTAGTTTTACCAGGTGCTGACCAAAAGTCGTTTTCTTTGTTTGGAGGTCGGATAAGAGAGCGCCGTCAGTCAATTCGTTCTACAACCCTTTATATACGCGTTGCATCTCAGATGTAAGTATTACATGTCATTTTCTGTTTTCTTTTTTCTTTTTGTCGGGGAATTTTCTGGTATCTTATTATAAACAAGTGTATAGTACAATTGATGTGTTGTCAAAGATGGGACGGTGATTAGAAACAATGAGGCAAAGGAAGAAGAGGCTAAAGGAGAAGGTGAAAGATAGGATTAGTCTGCTTTCAGATGATATCCTTATTCACATTCCATCTTTATTGACTACAAAAGAATGCACAAAAAACTAGTTTTTTATCCATGGAAGTATTTATGGACACATAGAACCTGTCTCGACTTCTACTTAGACTTAACAAAATATGACGATCCAAGAGACGGAATAAAGTTTGTTAATTGGGTGAATAAAGTGTGCTCGTCAATCCAATCTCCAACGATTGATCACTTAGTTCACTCTAATATCGTTTCAGGCCCTATATACACCATCGATAATTGGGTTGATTTTGCCACACGAAAGGGTGTTAAAAATCATGAGCTATCTATGATGAACTCATCAAGTTATTTTTCTAGCCGCCCTATGTCATCAGGCCTTGAACATTTGAGATCACTTGTTTTAAAAAATATCAATATATCAGGTGAGGCCATTCAGCATTTTATTCTCCACTGCTTGTCATTGGAAAATTTATCTATTAGGGGCAATTCGGATTTGAGAACTCTGCAAGTTGGAGTTATAGGTGATCCATTGCATAATTTAAAGATGTTGAAGATATTTAATAATCGTTACCTGGATGATCTTCTAATATGTGCTCCTGCTCCAAAGCTCACCAGTTTTCATTTTCAGAGTTATCATCAAAGGCAATTATATATTGCCAATGCTCCTCCTCTACTTTCTCACGTGTATATTAGTGGATTTGGTTATAATAGCTGCGTAACTGGGCCATTTTGTAAATTATCTACTCAACTTTCTCAGATTAAAACTCTTGAGCTATCCTTTAAAACCTTGTATTCTTGTCCCCTTCATCACTTACATCCATCATTTAAATTATCTTCTCTAAGGGAGTTGACAGTGACAGTTTCTAATACTCACAATGAGTACTAGAGACTTGGCGTTATTTATTTATTCTTAAACACCTCTCCTTTTCTCCACAAGCTTAAAGTCGAGGTAATTTCATTTGAATTCTTATCATAACCATGTTTTTATTTATGTTAGGTAGAGATTGTGAAGTGCTGATATGAATTCTCAACTCTTTTATCTTGTCTTGTGAAGATTGAACTTAAACTTTCCAACAAACTACAACAACTTAATTATGAAGATTATGTATTACAGACACATCAATATCTGAAGGTGTTACAAGTTGGTAGATTTGTTGAGCATCAAAGTATAGTTGAATTTGTGAAGGATATATATAAGGCTGCTGCACATACACTTGAGAAAATTATTGATCCAATGCCACTCGATGTAATACCACCTTCTCCTAATCGTATATTATTTACCAAACACTTTGAGGAGCTGTTCGAGGAGGAGTTCGTTGCACCAGGGATCAAGCAAAGGATTGAGTTTATCTTATAGTTGTGGGGTCTGGGATTAATTTTATCTTATTATGTGGACATGTTACTTCGTGTCTATGTTTTTGTTCCTTATGGAGGATTTTTGCTCTCTCCGCTGGATTATTTATTGCTAAACATATTTTATGTATGTAAGCCTTGATCTTTTGATTTTTATTATTATTGTTTTTTATCTTTTTTCTGGACGACGTAAAATAAAGTACACACTACGCCCGGTTAGCCAATCCCGAGGCTGAACTGATATGTTAGGGTAAGCTGGCCTTCTTCCGTCCTGTCGCCTGCCTAGCTTTGCACGTGGTACCTTGACAAACGCTTTGACTTTCCACCATGCAGATGGCAGCGACTTGATACCTTGAATAGGATCAAGGTTATTCGAGCATATAATCGTTTTCTTGTCGGTTTCCTGTAGCCCCATTTATGCAGTTTCAAGGACAGCAATAGCTTCCCCTTCCGCTGCTGAGTCTATTCAAATAACCCTGTACATGTATCCCTTCTAACACTTCCAATGCCACTATCATAAAATTGAATTTCCTTGCATTATTAAATCAGACAACACACTATCTAGTCAGCTACAGTCTATATATAGATTTTCTTCAAATGTGGGTATAGTAAAGAGATTTTGGGGTTAATTTACAAGTCAGTGTATAAGAAGTATGATACTTACTGAACGATTAGTATATTATCTTGGATATTCTTTCCTTTGATAAAAGCTGGCTGCATTGCCTCTATAATATCGTCCATTATAGCTTAAAGTCTAAGTGTCAATAATTTTGCGATAATTTAATAACTAAAATTAATACTCGATATCGGCCTGAAGTCTCGAAACGATTCCTGATAATCCTTTTAGGAATTAGTGTAATGAGAGATTCATTTATTTTTTCAAGAGACCTAGACACTATGATGTAGATATCGCCGACTAGGCGTCAACTCCCCCCTCAACCGCTTACGCCTAGTAAAAATGCTAGGCGTTTTTGCCTAGCATCTTAGTCGCCGTGGAAGAGGCGCCTAACCCGCCTAGCCACTAATTAATGACAATAAATGGTCTAATTTTTTTTACTCTCGGAAATTCTTGAATTGATTTGGTAACTCTAATTTTTGTATTTTCATATTTGATATAGTGGTATTAGATGAATTTTATGACTTAAATAGATAAAATAATTATAATTAATACACATGTATTACTAAACATATATAAAACCACATAGCGGGAATCAAAACTGCGTAATCCCGCCTCGGCCCCGCGTAGTCCCTTCTAGGCGCTAGGCCCCAGTCGACCGCCTAGACCGCGGAACCGAGTTCTACAACATAGCCTACAAGGTGTGATATTTGTATCCAATTAATATATGATAAGTGAATATCGTTCTCCACATGAATGATGTTGATTTAACAAAGTCAGGTTCAAGTGTGTAACTAATTCTTGGGTCACAAAGAAGAATTGGTTGCTCAAAAGGTCTAAAAATATGTTCTCACAACCTCAACAAGTCCAAATTTTGAACAATCTATGAGTTATCTTTGTGTTTTAAAGGGTTGCGGTTTTTCTTAAGGGGTTACTTATGTTTCACCTTTTGGCATGTTATTTAATAGCCCGAGACATCTTTTCGTAGGGTTTTTTAGTTTAAAGTTGGAATTTTGTACCTTTATCAAATATATCTTGAGTCTTGATTTAGTGTTAATGTATCATGTATTTTTGGAATACTTTTAGATGTTTTGTACTTTATAGGTAAAACTCATAGAAACATGTGAGGTTCAGGGACCAATATGCTAGTTAAGAAGTCAAAAAAAAGAAGAGAAAAAATACCAAAAGTTGACTTGAGAAGTCAAGAGTTAACTTAAAGTTCAAGGAAGAGAGGTTGCACGATCATCCCAAAAACCTTCATCATAATGATGACAAATTTTATGGTACAAAGTGTTTATTAGTTGACGTATAATTTCAAGTTTGAATTGTGTGTGACTTTAATTCAAAATTTATCATATTTTTCTTAAATTATAAACGCATCACTCTTTATAAAATATTTTAACTTTGTATAGACTTTATAATATGATGTACTTTATCTTAAGTATCTTATAAATTTTAGTCCAATATTTATATCCACATCAATATTATATCTTAACATTTTTATCCCTCTAAAATATCTGTACCCTTCTTCCACCGCCTTAATTTCCTACATCATTCAAACTAGGTCTAAATTGAGATCAATTCGACTTCCCACTCGACCCATAACCGAAGATTAATATGATAAACAACTGAAAATGACATCGGAATTTACCTCTGTCGTAGACCATCTCTGTCACAGAAGAAAATACCATCAGAGAAGACAAACGCAAGCATAATGCAACCAAATCGACATGATAAGGTTAGAAACAATAATATAAGGCAAACAATAAGAGAAACATAAGTGAAAAAAATGAATTAGAATTGGGGGAGGAACGGCGCCGATATAGAGAAAGGGAAGGAGTGGCGTCGTCATAGAGAGACGAAAGGAGCGGCGCGTAAAAGGAGCTCGATGGAGGAGCAGACATGACTTAGGTTAAGGATCACTTTTCTTTAGAGAGAAAAAGTATTTAAAAAAGAAAATTGATAATTTGATTTATTAAAATGAAATTGATACTTTTATATTATTGTAGCTAATATCTTCTTTTTTGTCCAAAAACATAAATATACGACTTTTTTTTGAAGAGGGTAAGAATTCTTAGATGTAATAGAGTACACTTATCAATGGGATGAAAGTGTATAAATGAAAATTAAAGATTATTATAAAAAGTGATATACTTAAAATAATTGGAGGCTTTACGCGACCGCGTCTTTCGCTTTGATACAGGATCCGTGCCAATATGCACCTGTCACCTTACACTCTGGCCCAAGAGCGGAGCTAGGAATTATCGCTAGGGGGGCTAAGGGGGTTCGGGGGCATAGCCCTGAAAAAAAGTTTGGTCATATTTACACAATAAGTCCATATATTATGCAAAAATTGCAAAATAGGTCTTTATATTATGCAATAATGCACTATAGGTTCCTATATTGTGTAAATATTGCAATATAAGTCCTGATATTAACTTTTTTAATTAATTATTCTATAAATTATTATTTTTTAATACAAAATCATATATATTTTGTTGTAAAAAAATTAAAAAAAAAACTTATAAATAAAATAATTTAAATTCAAATAAAATAAATTTTAAAAGTTAAGGGGGCTGAATAAATATTTTTTAAAAGTTTAAGGATTAATTACTAATATTTTTGTTAAGGTAGTTATAGATATTTTTATTTTGAAAAATCAGGAGGGGCCATGGACCCCTTTGGGTATAACACAGCTCTCTGCTCCTTCTTTAGCCTATAAAAGGCATCGTATTTTTTTATAGAACAATGAGTTTTGAGAAGTTTTTCATAACTTAAATGACTTTTTTTAATAAGATAAAAAATGTAAAATGTATATAATCTTTTATGGACAAAGAATTAATAGTAGATAATAGAGAAAAAGAGGAATTAATTTTAACTTAATGTATTTTTTAGATATTAATTCTTAATTTAATTGTTTTAAGGAACGTCGGTTTTGAGGATGTTTTTAAAACGGAATTATGTCTTTTAACAATTAAGTTTTTAAACGTGGTGTATTCTGTAAATATGACTCAAATTTTTATTCTAATATTTTAGTTGTAAAAACTCCTATAAGATTTATACCTTACAATATATTTGTTTTTTTTTTTTTTTTGACTCCTTACAATATATTTGTAAAATGAACAAACTAGCAAGTTAAAACAACTTGATCTCTATCAATATACTCCACAAATTAATTTTTTTTTTTTATCACTATATCATGATAATGATAATTATTTATTATGCATGAGAGTCCTGGGCATAATAAAAAACCACTATCTTATCTCATATCAAACATAAAATCTCCAACGATAAAATTGTAATTGCCAACTCTAGAATATGACTCCTACTAGGAATATGATTGTAAAATTGTCAACTATGGTTGCTCTTTAAATACTTAACATCATCACCATCAATTCAACCTGATTTTATAGTTTATTATCGATAGAAAGAGTTGCCTCCTCTTTGTTGTCTTCTTTCCTTCTCTTCGTCAATTTCATCTTTTTCTAGAACAAGAAACAGGTCAGTCTTCCTCATAAACTTAAGTTTATATTATCATATAACTTGTCGGGTATGAATTTGTTGTTCATGTGCATGGATGCATGGGCGTGTTAAACCATGGTTTATTTCTGGCATGTTGTTTGGTTACTTTAAGTGCTTCTTGCGTCTTTTAAATTTTGTGTTAACTCGTTAATTCATGTTCTCATGGTTTTATCTCCGTTGCAATAATCGGGCGAACTTTTGTTAGGAATTATATCTACCGTTATTTTCTAAAGGATGCTTAATTTGGATTAATGTTAATAATTGATGAAAAACAAATCTGAACCAAAGACGGTACTCATAGATAGTAGGTATTTAGTAAGGGGCGGATCTAGCTTTTTTTAGAAGCGTGGGTCAAATTTTTAGTTGAATAAAATAAAAGTGGGAAGTTCGTACCCAACCCCCCCCCCCCCCCCCCCCGCCCCCCCCCCCCCCCCGGAAATTAGGTAGTTCTTAATGATTTTCCTTTGTGACATTATATTAGTTAGCTAGTTGAAACTTCTATTATAGAATCGTGAAATATGAAAAAACTTAAATTCTATGTGTTTCATACTATGATAGTAACCCTTTGAAGTTTTACGAGGTGGAAATTTATATTGGTTTATGGGGTTTTGTATTTGCAGATTGAAAAATGGCAGTTGAAAACTTGAAGGTTCTAAATGCACTCGATGTGGCAAAGACACAGTGGTATCATTTCACAGCAGTCATCGTTGCAGGAATGGGATTTTTCACGGATGCTTACGATCTCTTTTGCATATCTCTTGTTACTAAGATGCTCGGTCGGATTTACTATCAAGAACTTGGTTCTTCCAGGCCCGGAAGCTTACCCCCAAATGTATCGGCCGCTGTGAATGGTGTTGCGTTCTGTGGTAATCTTGCCGGCCAGCTTTTCTTCGGTTGGTTGGGTGACAAATTGGGCAGAAAGAAAGTTTATGGAATGACGCTTATCCTTATGACTATTTGTGCTATTGGTTCGGGTCTTTCGTTTGGTGATACCCCTCAAGCTGTTATTGCGACTCTTTGTTTCTTTCGGTTCTGGCTAGGGTTTGGGATAGGTGGCGATTATCCTCTTTCTGCTACTATTATGTCGGAATACGCGAATAAGAAGACTCGTGGAGCGTTCATTGGTGCGGTTTTCGCAATGCAAGGGTTTGGGATTTTGGCAGCTGGAATTTTTTCCATGATTGTGTCGGCTGCGTTTGAGGCAAATTTTAAAGCGCCGTCGTTTGAGGTTAATCCGGTTGGTTCGCTTGCCCCTCAAGCGGATTACGTGTGGAGGATCATTCTTATGGCAGGTGCACTTCCGGCTTTATTGACTTACTACTGGAGGATGAAGATGCCGGAAACTGCTCGTTATACTGCTCTTGTCGCCAAGAACGAGAAACAAGCCGCAACCGATATGGCCAAAGTTTTGAACGTCGAGATTGTGGTTGACCAGCCCAAGGAAGACTTAACTACTAAGCGAAAGAACGGATTTGGTTTGTTTACTAAGGAATTTCTTCGACGCCATGGGCTCCACTTGCTTGGCACGGCTAGTACGTGGTTCTTGCTTGACATTGCGTATTACAGTCAGAATCTTTTTCAGAAGGATATTTTCAGCGCTATTGGTTGGCTTCCAGCAGGAAAGAAGATGAATGCGATTGAAGAGGTGTTTAAAATAGCAAGAGCGCAAACACTAATTGCTCTATGTAGTACAGTTCCCGGTTATTGGTTCACGGTGGCGCTCATCGATAGGATTGGCCGGTTCAAGATTCAGTTGATGGGGTTCGCTATGATGACAACGTTTATGTTTTGCCTCGCTATTCCTTACCACCACTGGATTCAACCGGGTAACCAGATCGGATTTGTGGTGCTTTATTCGTTCACTTTCTTCTTTGCAAACTTTGGACCAAACGCTACCACATTCATAGTCCCGGCAGAGATTTTCCCGGCTAGATTGCGCTCGACTTGCCATGGGATATCAGCTGCAGCGGGTAAACTAGGGGCAATGGTTGGTGCTTTTGGGTTCTTATATTTGGCTCAGAATCAAGACCCTACCAAGACCGATCCGGGATATCCAGCAGGAATTGGAGTGAGAAACTCCCTTCTCGTGTTGGGCGTAGTGAATTTCCTTGGATTTTTATTTACATTCTTGGTTCCTGAACCAAATGGAAGATCGTTAGAAGAAATATCAGGCGAAAACGAAGAATACGTCGACGAACACGAGAACCAGAATCAGACAGTTCAAGTAACAGTCAAGTGAATGTGATAACAAATTAAATGTGGTGATCCTATTTCTATTACTAGTTTACATCTCTTTTTTAATTCGGTAGTTTTTCAGTTAATTTGTAATTTTTAAGATTTTGTTTTCTGATCCGATAAAATATTGATATTTACAATATAATTTATTATTTATTAAAAGTAGAATAACAATTGTTAATGATCTTATATTTGCGGAAGAGGATGTATCAGAAAACCCAGTGTATTTACCTTGGAGTAGTTTTTGTTTTTACTTATATATATTTTGTTTTGTTCTGCTATAACTAGTAACTTAGTCGATTCCTCAATCTAGAACCCGCATTTAAGTTAAGCCACCAAAGTGCCTCAAATTTACTTCCGAAAAAAAATGTGTATCTAAAACGAAACCAGAAATTCACCAATGTTATCAAATGGGTCCTGCAGAAAACTAATCTTCTAATCGTCAAACTAATATTGTGTTATAGCTTCTGCAAAAGAATATCATATTAGCCTTATATTTTAAATGTCATAAAATCAATTGTAATTATTTAGGAAAGTCTCTACCGATTGAATTAACGAGTAGATTATGCCATTAATCCCTGTGTTATGCGAACTATCCAAGTGTACATGTGTACACGACAAATATACAGGCTTAAAACCTGAAGAAGTGACGACTTAGCTAGAAGCCTCTAGTTTATAGTATAAGATCCTAGAAAGTGTTAATACAGTTTCTCAACTCTATTTATAAGTTAACTTTCTTGTCAATGATCTTATGGTAAGCAACCAATGTTAATGAAAAATATGAAATATATGTAAGCAACCAATGTTTTGACCTTAGAGTGCGTATAGGACTAAGGCTTTTTTTTTTTTTTTGGTTATATAGGAGAGCGCTTTGGATTCAGAGTAATTCGAACCTGATGTGAGGAATGAGGTGTTTCGAGACATAAAGCTTCCTGATGTTATCTCTCACAGTCAAGATGTTATTTGTCCTAGTCAAGGTTATTATCGAATTAGCAAGATCCCCACAATCTTGAATGATATTCTTGCCTTGTTTGCATTCTCAGGTGGATATGGCCCGGTGAGTGCAAGAAGACGAATGTTAGTGGATATATGGGTGATGAAAGAATATGGTGTGATGGAATATTGGACAAAACAAATCAGCGTTTATGGACTTATGCATGGTATATCATTTCCTCGTTTTTTGTGGAACAATCAAGCCATACTTATTGAAACGGGTGAAGAGGAACAAAAATTGATATCGTGTGACATTGACACCGGTAAAATGACTAATACAGGAATATGTGGTTATAGTGACTATCATGACTCACTTGGAGTCATGGTTTACAGGGAGAGTTTAGTTTCTATAACGTGAGAGATGGTAATGTCAAGGAGAGTTTAGCTAGTTCTTTTAATTTATTACAATTTTCTACTTACATTTGTTTTTTGACCGTTTTTATATAATTAAATAAAATGTTCTATTCAGAAAGTTCTCCTCAGTGTAAGTTATTTGATTATTTTCATATTTTATTTGGATTGGCGTAGCCTTCATATGTTGATTTGTTATCAAGAGCATATCTATGTATTAACTATTTCATATGTTATTCGGATGTGTATGCAATTTAATCCAGCTCCACGGTTCTTTCCAAGTTCCACTTCGAGCCTGAACAAAAGGAATATTGGAAAAGACTGCTTTAGGTGAGTGATTTTCTTCAATCAATACTCTGACAACATGGTTCCCTGGTTAATAAGCTCTGGCATACACATAATCTTTGTAAAAATTGACTTTAGAAGGTTCTCCCATATCAGACTCTGCCCTGACAAAATCATCATTCAAAAGATCCTCACGTATACCATCAGGTTTTAAGCCATTTCATTGATTTACTTAAGCTCACAAGTTTTCTACTCTTGAATGACTCAAACATAGGAATGCTTTAATTGATCATCTCAACATAAGTTCTATTCAATGATAAGTTAAAATCCTCACTTCGCGCCAGATCAGATAATTTCCTGTAAAGAGATTCAGAAATTCGCGGAATCTAAAAGTTGATTAGGAATCAGATCCTTAAGAAGACCATATCCATCTCCTTCCGTGACATATATCAGTTCACTTACCCCTCTCTAAATTCTCTAATTTCGCAAACGAACCATTCGAAAGAGGGATCAAGGGCAGACCATAAAAACTCTCAGATACCCTTAGTAAAACATTTTAGGTATATATAAATAGATTAGCTCTTTACAGGTAAACCAAAGTATCTAAGGATACATGTTCGATAGGTTGGTGCGTTTTGCTTTCTTGGTAAAAGCTTTTTCTCTGTATCTTATGCCAAGAGGCATAGAGCTGAAATGTGACCTCTTGTAAATTGAACTAACACAAGTAAAAAACAAGCATACAAACTAATTAAGCTAAGAATAAAACTGAAAATGGTCTAACATTAAACCAAACATGAAATAAATTGTAATGATAACATTCAGAATTAACCTTGTTCAACTATGTCTAAATTTTAGATTTCACCTTCTCGTATTAACATAACCAATATATGTCGTTCATCCTCATTCATGGTGAAGAAAATATCAGTTAACTCATGATTCTGAGCAATGCGATATGCCACTTTAACAACATCACGAATAGCAAGATTTGGCATCTTTCGCAATTCCGGAATAATTTGTTGTCTTTTCTCTGAAATTTTTGCATCAACCCCAACTGATTTACTTAAAACTTCTGCCGATTTTACTATTGCGCTCCCAATTATAGAAGCTGTAGTTTGCATGCTATTCCTAATGTATGTCATATTATCTTCACTTCTTCTTCGTTTGCTCCTTCCTTTGGAGGAAATTTCCTCGCTTATTGGAGAGTGCTTACTCATAAATGTATGTGAAGCAGTCACATTCTCGGATCCAGTATTTGTCATACCTTCCAAATAAGTTTCTTGGTTTTCAGTCTTTTGTCTTTTTCCTTCCTAAAAACATAAAGCAACATCAATATGAAGATTAATTATTATATATGTTTAATATTAAGTTTTCCCAAAAAGAAAGGGACAATTTCGCATTACATTACACCTCAGCCAGGGATGTCAAAATTTCAAAGAACCTTCGGTTGTGAAAATAGAAGACGTCAACTCAATTCAAGCAATGATGTTGTTGTAAGTGAACCTGAGTTGGATTTAATAAGTCTTTTATACCTAATTGAGCATAATAATCCAATGATCTCTGGGATAAGCTTTCCCTCAAATAAACTTAACACCCTTCGTTCTTATATAAATTTAAAGATTCATAATGCAACTCTTGTAACAGTAGGAATGAACTTGAGAACTAATCCGAAAAAGATCCAAATTACTAACTCAGATGTTGCTAACTTTCTTCTATTAAATGAACACTATTCAGACTGCTAAGGATTATTCACAGCAAAAAAAGCAGCTAGCTTGCTATCTCATCTTTTAACCAAAAGAATCAACTTGAAATCACTAACTTATAGGTTGCACTACTTAAGTTGTTTGCAAAAGGTGTACTTCCCATTGCTCAAGGATCAAAACAAAATAGAACAATTTTTTTTCTTTGTTTGTTGTAAGAAAAACTTGTTATACGCCTATAATTATCCACACAAATAAAAAGTTTGGAACAGAAAAAGAACTACAATATAATAAAAATTTAGATCATAATTGTAAATAAAAGCCAATTAAATTTCTTAAAGCATCTCACGCATATTTTACACACCAAGTATATATTTTTTCTTTTTCTTCCAATAATTTTTGGAAAACTATATCTACTAATTAATGTCATATAACGGAATAGTGTTATTACACTTGTTATTACTTTTAGTTTAGATTACAAAGTAGATTTTGGTTGGGTTAAGTGCTCACATGTAAGTAACTTTTAAGATCATCTTATTCATTTTTACAAATTACGTAGAAGTTCGTATGTACCATTTGAATGTAATGAGCGATAACATTCCGTTCACAATTTGAGTCGCTGATTATAAACGAATAATAATTAAATAATAAATGTCGCCAATCAAAACCTAATATTACTCTTGGTAATGGTGACCTAAATCAACTCTAAGGAAGAATAATCATAACGTATGACCGCAGTCAAGAAGTAAAGAGGCATATAATATAAGATATATAAATTTTTACCTTTTCTGCAGAAAAATGTGGAGAAGCAACCGTAAATGAATTGCACGGTGAAGAGAAAAGATAATATGTTTGTAGGGTTTACAAGAATAGATATCCGTTAAAAATAAAACTTTATTCCATTTATATTAAATGAATCCGTTAAAAATCGTTTAGACCTCCTATGTAAAAAAAAAAAAAAAAATCCGTTAAAAATAAAATTTTGTTCCAGACTAATCCATTAAGTGTCTTCATCTTAGCCATGCTTTGGTGTCTGTATGGAAGTGTTTTTTTAAAAAAGACTTAAAAGTGTTTCTATTATTTTAAAAAAAAATTATTTTGAAAAACATTTTTATGAGAAGTACCAATTAATTGATGCTTCTTAAAAAAGGTTAATAATTTTTTTAATTTTTAATTTTATTTTAAAATAAGCACTTCTATATAGGCCCGTCAAGACTCTTTGATCAACATATCGTTATAAGAACACTATAGGGTAACCGGTTTGGGTTAGCTCAACGGGTCAGGATCCGGTCTTTTAAGAGGCATATCCTTGTACAGGGTGAACTTTTTCGTACTCTGACACGCTTGATCTATTCATTCTTTTGTTAATTAGGTAAATGTTTTAATATTAGGTATATTGTGATTAATGATTGGTGACAAAACAATACGTTTTGAATATGTACGATCTTACTATGAAAACTAAATTTATAATGTAATTTACAGGTTCAAGGAAGAAGAAAAATAAGAAAAAGAGAGACAAGTAAAGTCAAAGAAATTAAGATTAAGATATGATTCAAATAAGTGCTTAAAAGTGAAGAAGATGATGCTTGAAACATACAAAAAATAGTACTTAGGAATTAAAGTATGGAAGCTTATAAGATGAAGTGTGTATGCGTGGGTGATGAAGATGAAGAGTTAAGGAGAAGATTAATGAGAACTTGGATGATGAGACAGAAGAATAAAAATTGAGCATCGAATCTCAAAAAAAATAAAAGGTAGAATTCCTAATTTGGTCTGCTAAAGAAGACGAATAAGGATGGGAAAACCAAACTTCCAAAATGAAAACTAGGCAGAATAGTTGAACGTATTGGAGATTGGAGTTGAGAAGAAGTAGACCGGACCTTTGAAGCAAGACTAGGCGTAGTGGTTATACCCATTAGAGATTGAAATTGAGTAGGAGCAAAGTCCGGAACCCCGAAACTAGAACTAGGCAGAAAGCATATACATGTTAGAATTTGAAGTGTGAAGAAGAAATCGGATAGCTGGAGCAAAAGACACCTTATGTCTGATGGACTATGGTATGTGTGTAACTTGTTATGATAGGTTGGTAGGGTCCCAAACAATGATTTATAGGTTTTGCTTTAGAAGAGTCGGTCTTAAGATTTTGGGGGACTAAGATTATATTTGAATAGAGGCCAATCTTTTTACAGTTTTTTTATAAAACCCCTAAAGACAATATATTATGAATCGAAGGAAAAGTTAAATGAATTACATGGACATTATATATATATATATATATATATATATATATATATATATATATATATATATATTATATGGGTTATGAAATATACTTTCCTATTTCTTTTTTTATTTTATTTTTTAAATTTTAAATTATATAATGGATTAAGAAAACAAAAATGAACAAGTTATATTAAAAAATTCTTTATTGTATAAAATTATGGGCCTTTTAAAAATAAAATTTTATTGAGGGCCTAAGACCAAAACCTCATGGTTTTTTTTTCATAACCAGACCTGTTCTTTTTGGATATCTTCCACAGGGTTTCTAGTATTCGAGGTATGGCAATCCCGATCTTCAGCCTTATTGTCTCGCACTGTAGGGAACTTCATAGTGAGGTAGTACGTAGAAACTATAGCTCTCAGCTTGTAGAGGATAGTTCTTCGCAGAATGGCATGAATTTGCGGATTGGAACACAATGACTACAAACTTTGTTTGATTGGGAACATGGCTATCAATTAACCATGGTGGTGCTCCATTAGGACGGGGTGTTAGAGAATGAGAATAAAAGAAACTTAATATAGTATTAATTAATTTACGAGAAAAGGAAAAAATATATCAAAAGTTAAAACTATACTTTATGTTTGGAAAGGGTGAGCGAATGGCCTCCTAGATCTGTTTAGCAGGCTCATTTTAGCTCATAGGGTTCGTACACGTGGATTTTGGGTCTATACAGAGCCTTAGTGTTAGTAAAATCTACGAATTTAGACCTACGTCATGTCTTAATACTAAAAAAGTATGTTCAACTTATCCTAACCCTCTATATCAAAAATATTTTTAAGGTTCTTTTCGATACAAAATGC
Source organism: Nemophila menziesii (assembly GCA_029959085.1). Taxonomy (NCBI): domain Eukaryota; kingdom Viridiplantae; phylum Streptophyta; class Magnoliopsida; order Boraginales; family Hydrophyllaceae; genus Nemophila; species Nemophila menziesii. The sequence goes on from JARWIR010000008.1 coordinate 34,347,520, forward strand.
ACATTTAGGTCATGTTCTAACTAATAATTCATTCACGCTTTTGTTGATAGTCAGTTTTGATCAAGCAACATGCCATGGGCGGTATAATTTTTGGGTTGGGTAAACAATTGTATTAATATAAAAGGAGAAACTGTACAATATACAAAGAGTTACCTACCTAGGATTGAAGGCTTAAGGTAGCAACAAGCTATGACTATCAACTATCTCAAATAACAAGTTAAAATCTCACTATCATCCAAAAAGTTATAATAAAGGAACAAGGAGAATAGCATAGAATAGGTGCACCACTTAACTTCCTTGACAACCGCTTCTTTCGAAGAAGGCTCGTCTCTCATGGAAAATTATTTGTAGCCTTCCAAATGCAATATATAGTAGTTCCAAAAGTTACCTTCTAAGCATTCTTCCCCAAATCTTTCGCGCTTTGAGCTTCTTTGGTCACTTCAATGCACTCAATAAGGTACTTATCTCCTTGAATATACCCTACCACCACTCGACCTAAATATATCAAGCAAAAGCACATTCATTGTATAGATGATTACTCGATTCAAAATTCTCACCACACAATTTACAAAGTGGATCCTCACCACTCTTGAATATTTGACATAATAACACATGGTAGTTAGCTTTATTTTTAAAGTATTCATCGATCCAGTTTTATCTTAAAAAATACTTTATTTTGTCGAATTGTTATGTTAGAAAATGTCAAATTTTGTCCAAAATTTAATTTTTAAAAATGTCAATTTTATTAAATCTATTATCTTAAATGAAAAATCTCATTTCTTGATCAAATTTCTTAAGAATGATATATATTTTTAGATCAATTATGAATAGTAGAATATATAATGTAATCATGAATTTTTAAATTAATTTTGCTCAAGTATTTTAAGATATTATAGCAAATATAGTGTTAATTATGGTATAATAATTTATTAATGTCATTTAAGTGTAAAAAAAATGAAGATTTTCTCTAACCTATTGAGATAGCAAGACATTTGAAACAATTTGAAAACAATTGACGCAATGCAATTGAAGCTAAAGAAAGTACTTATACATGGCGTCTTTTTCGGTAACACTTTCTATTTTTAGTATCCTCTATAATCTTGAGAAAATTAAATGCATTACTTAAACATTTGCTCTTACGACCTTGTCTTGCAAGGATGTAGGATCTCATTTCACTCTTTCCCCCATATAACCTATCATAACCCTGAAAAACAGACGAAAAATAAACGAAATTGATAACTACCAAACATTTTTTCCTCTCCAAGCATTTATCTGTGTTTGTCCTAAACCTTGATCGATTTCTTGCTTTTTCTCCCCCCCGAGCATTCAAAAAGTCAAATATTCTCGAGTCTGTGTGATCACTAGCTCACACATTTAACAGGGGTTGATTCTATCAATCTAGTATTTTTATTTTTATTTTTATTTTTGGCCGAAATATATATACATTGTTACTCAATTAGAGTTACTGATATTCCAAAAGGGTTAGATCAAACTATAATATACTCTAAAAATATCGTTACGTAAAAATTAACAAGTTGTGAAAAACTCTAAAAAGGTGTCATTACTTGTATTCCAACTCCATTCTCCAATTTCCAAATACTTTTAAACTAGTGAGAAATTCTTATTGATCCCTCTCCAGGAGATCATTGCAATTCTAGGCATTGGTGTGGTCGAACCACTCCAATCATTGTTGAACAATTTCAAAAGTAATGAGATTTTGTGGTTTTTTTGGGACTTCAATTCTTCTCTCGTGCTTAGCAACAACTTGTTATGGTGATGTATCTTTTGCTACCCTTGAGAAGACTTTACGTGTGGAGGCTTTTGCTAATGCTGGAAAGGGTAAGAAATTTCATCTATGGTATATCTACGTTTGATTGAACTTGTGTAAATACATCGTAATGTAATTTGACAAAAAAAAATATTCTTTTTAATACATTTGAGAGCCACTGATTCACAGCCATTTTGACTCTGGTAAGATTTGATCTCAAGACTAGAATCAGGATCTCTTAGTCACCGCAGATTACTCTAACCGTCTAGAGGATAAATTTGTAGCGTGATTTGGACAAAAATATGGATGGTAGGTTTGCAACTTAACAAATCACAAGAGTTATAGTAATTTGATAGTAATATGTTTGTTGCAGAATTACAAGCCGGGGAAGATGAATTGACAGTGAAATGGTCATTGATCAAGGGATTTGACGATTCAAGCTACAAAATCATCAAACTTAAGCTATGTTATGCACCAATTAGCCAAAAAGATCGTTCATGGAGAAGAACGGATGATAATCTAAAGAAAGACAAGACTTGTCAATTCGAGATTATTGAAGTACCATACAAAGGGTCGAACAACAAATACACGTGGATGGTGGCACAAGATGTACCTACGGCAACTTACTTTATAAGGGCATATGCATATAATTCGGAGGGTCATGAGATTGGTTATGGACAAAACACGTATGAACTCGATGATGATGAGAAGTTGTATAGGGTAACTGCGATTAGTGGTCGAAATCGTATACTTGATATTTGTTCGCTTTCTTTCTCTGTTTTTTGTGTTGTTGCTTTGTTTGGATTCTTCTTCTTTGAGAATAGACCGTGTAAAAAGCCTCCCACTTAAAGCTTTGTATTTATTATGTGTACTTGAGTAGTGTTTCGTGCTCGCTTTGAGTCGATGACTCTTTCTATTTTTATATAAATCTATTAGCCCTCTAGGTTTAGGATCAATTTCTTTGAACTTTGGAGGACGGATGCAGAAGAGACTAGTTTGCAGAGTAATTGTTTTTCTTTTTCTTTTGGCAAAGGAGTGTAATTGTTCAATGTTTCGTTTATTCAATTTGCTCTCCACAAAATGCTACAAATTTTGATATATTAATGATGTTTTTATTAATTTCTTTTAGTTTTTTTGACTTCTCTTAGCAAGAATTTTAGCTTGAGTATTTATGACATTTTGTATACTTTCATTGTACCATGTCGATGAATAACAAAGTAAATTTTTACTGTGTACTTTCCTTTAATCCTTTTTATTGATGTTACAGAAATTATTCCCTTGTTTGATTGAGATCGTGTAATTGCAGTATTCCAGTGTTTGTCTAATCTCAACACATCCGATTTCAGAATAGCTCTCTCTTATTTCTAAAATTCTCTATGTCTTTCAAAAGGTTTTTCTTTTCTTAAACTCTCTCTTGTTTTCAAACATTTTTAAAAGATTTCCTAGACGGATTTTCTAATTAATCCATATTTCCTCAACAGATTTAACTATAAATATTCAGGGTGGGGTGGGTCCTTCAATTTCTATAATATTCTCAAAGAAAAACTCGGATTACTTATACATGGAGAGACCGCATTGCACCATTTTTCACCATCTATATTTTCCAGGCTTCATAATTCACTCTGCTTTTCTGAATCTTCCAATAATCTGAATGGTTTATGATTGTTGCACTCATCAGACTAACCAAAAAAATTTTTTATCAAGAACATATTGTAGTACACAATTCGAAGGAACATAAGATACGGAAAACTCAAAAGTAAAACCCAAATTGTATCACTTCTCCCCATCTCAGACTTCAAAAATCATTTTGCTTTTCTTGATCTTTATACAATCCAAACAAACACATATAAAGGGTAAAAGTTCAATTTCTTGGAATTTTCTTCATGATGTGTTTGAAAGGTTAAATTTTACGAAAAATGATGTGAATTGGATCATAGTTTGTGTTACTATTTCTTATTATTATGTGGCTATTAATGGAGAAGTTCATGGATTCATCAAAAGAACAAAAAGGCTTAAGGCAAGGTGATCCTATCTCGCCTTATTTCTTTATTTTTTTTCTTGAATACTTATCTAGTATTCAATACAAAGAAAAAAAAATACGGATCATGACGAGTATCATCTGAAGTGTGGTAAAGAAAAAATTACCCATATTGCCTTTGTCGATGACTTAATGTTCTTTCTAAAAGGGATCATTCGGTCGTTAAGATTTGTATTGATAGCTTGAAAGTGTTTGGTGATTGTTCGGGTCTTCATCTAAATGTTACTAAGTCGCCTATCTATTAAGTGGGGGTCAATAGTGACGAGTTTGCAAGTATTTTGGCAACTACACACTTGGATAAAAGAGAGATGCCTTTTAGATATTTAGGTATACATTTTGGGTCTTCTGGTTTACTTCAATTGATTGCAAACCTCTTTTTGATAAATAAGAGGGGTATGTGAGATCTTGGAATGTTTAATCCCTTTCATTGCAAGAAGATTGGAACTTATTAGATCGATTCTTCAAGGTGTGATTTGTTTTTTGTTCGTATATTTCTGGTCTTGATTGGTGTTCGAGATCGAATTGTTTGTATTTGTCGAATTTTTATTGGGATAGGAAGCCGTCACAAGTTAGTTGGAGTAAAATTTGTGTTTCAAAATAAGAGAGAGGTGTTAGGTTGAAATAAGCATTATTAATGAAAATGCTTTGGAAGATTGGTTCTAAAAAAAACTCTGTTTGGAACAAATGGATCCATTAGGAGTTTTTTCAAAATATTAGCTTTTGAAATTGAAACCCAAGAAAAGTGGATTCTCCTTTTTAAAGGATATATGGGAAATAAAAGAGGTGATTCGAGGATCGATTGGTGTTGATGATAGAGAAGGAATTATAAAAAGGTGGTTCTCTTTGGCTAGTGATCATCCCACCATTCATGAGGTATCTCGAATGGTGGGATGATTTTTTTTAAAAAATCATTAGATGAACCGTCCTCAAAGAATAATAATACATTCCGATTTATAAATGTGGTACCCGTTTTAGCTAGCAAATGTCATTGCAAACCAATGTGTTGTATGGCATCCTGAATTATCAAGTCAATATCCCACTCGTCATCCGAGAAGCGTCATCCTAATTTACAACGGGCAAGTGAGTCGCTTTTAAAATGAGGCGTTGGGTTTTAATCAGAGCGGGTAAATGGTACCCTTCATACAAATTGTCGTCCCAATTTGTCAAAATGGGATCCTACTTTATGTATTATCGGTTTTCAAATTTTAACCAAATAAAGCTCTAATAAGCTATAAATACCCTTCAAAATTACATTCATTATATCTTCATCTTCCACAACTATTACAATTTTAGAAGTTCATATCAAGCCTTCAATCATCACATTTACATCTAAATTGAAGGTTTGACACTTTATTTGTATCATCTTTCTTTTGGAACTCTTTATATTATCTTGTAAACACTTGGAGATATAATTACTATACTTTTTTTCTAAATTAGAACTTAGCTTCTTTAGAATCAAGAGAAAAGGATTTTATCACTAAAGAAAAAAAAAATTATCACTTTAAAGAGAAGTCTTTAACTTACTATACTTTTTTTCTAAATTAGAACTTAGCTTCTTTTGAATTAAGAGAAAAGAGTTTTATCATTTTAAAGAAAAAAATGAAAAAATTTTAACTTAGGTAGGTGATTACACAAAAAAATTTAACTCACAAAGTATTTGATAAAGTACTTCAATTAATTTTCAAATCTTAAAATTAATAAATATAATTGTAGTGTTCTATTCATCCACTCTAAGATACAAACTCTCATAAGGATTAAAGTGTGGGACGAGACGTGAGGAATAAGCAACCCAAAGTTGAGAAATAGATAATAGATAGTGAAGATATATTATATTCTATTAAAAACATCAAAACTGATATGTCCAAACACATCAAGACTGTCAAAAACGTAAAAAGATCGTCATTGATACAAAAAACGACCAAAGGGCCAAGAGTAAAAGAAACTAACATCAAATCTACCTATGTAAACTTATACTATATATTTACAATTCTTCCTTTAACAATCCCTAAACCAATCTTCAATACAGTTACTTAGTTCTTACAAACATCTCCTAAAACAATGTTCCTTTGAAAAAAAAGGATGTTTCAAAGCCTCACGTGCAGTTAATCGATCCGAAGGATCATATTTCAATAGCCCTTGCAACAAATTTATCAAATCCCCAGCTGAATGTTCCACACTTTGCATTATCATATTCTGTTCCATCCCAAACAATAATTAATTATAATTTTCCTTTAAAAAAAATAATAAATAAAAAAAAAATTTAAAAAAAAAAAACCTTACCTGTAAACGAGGTAACTTAAGAACAGCTTTAATACTCTCTCTAGAACTCGCACCTTCAGGCCAATCTAATCTATTCCTTCTTACATACTTCTCTGCATGTCTACTATATTAAAAAAACAACTCTGTTACATTCACATAATACAAGGACCTATAACGCAAATTTCGCTTAATATAAATAAACTTACTCAGCTTTCTTCAACATATGTTGAGGTAAAGTACCGATTACTCGCTCCATCATAGCAAGATGCTCTAAATTCTCGTGTGTATGAAACAATGCATCACCCTATAAATAATTAATCAAATTATTAAATAAAAACAAATTAAAAATTAAAAAAAATCACATACAGTGCAAAGCTCCACCAGTATACATCCAACACTCCATATATCACAAGGATAAGACCAACCCAAACCTATATAATTTCTTATCAGTAAAAAATTAAAAAATATTATTAAATTTAAAAATAATATGTTACCTAGTATAACTTCAGGTGCACGGTAATGTCTAGTAGAGACAATATATGTCTGATTTTGACGATCATAAGTTGTACTACCAAAATCAATAACTTTAATTGAACTTGATTTTGGAACTCTTTTGAAATATGAGCTATTATTTTGAGATCTTGTAGTAATCTGAAAATAAATAAAGCAAGTAAATATACACACCAAAAAGAAAATACAAGGTGGGTGAGGTGGGCCCCACTATTACCTTGAAATCAGGAACTTTTATGTATTCAGAAGAAGTAAGAAGAATATTCTCAGGCTTTAAATCAGTGTGGATCAAGCGTAGATCATGCATAACTATATTTACAAATAATAAAAACAAAAATGTTACTATATGCACTACTACTATAATGATTTGAAAGGTATGTTAAGAAAGGGTATAATGGTAAAATTACACACATGCTACACATTCCAAAATTTGTCTTCCAAAATCACGGACAAGATCAATAGGAAATGATCGATAATTGTTTTTCCGAAGAAAATCAAATAAGCTTGGACCAAGCTTTTCAAAAACCTGTTATAACACCATATTTAATTTTATTTTTATTTAATTTAATTAACCCAAATTTTATATTTTAACTTACAATACAAATATGGTTACGATAGTCAAACCAGTTCCGCATTTGCACACAACTGCAATGAATAAAACACCTCAAAAACACACATACAAAACCCTAGATGACTCTAAAATGCAGTAAAAAGATGGATTTACTTACAGTTTATTATCTTTATCATTTTTACCAAGCTGTTTTAATACATCAACTTCAATCATAGCTGCATCACGATACTTTTTAATACTACGAACAATTTTTATAGCGACCATTTCTTTTTTTTCTCTATCCCAGCATTCAAGAACTTGACCAAATGTACCTTCTCCCATTTTACTGTGTATATTATCTACAAAATAAAGAAGAAACTATTAATACACATTATCAAAGTTAAAGATAAGACATTCAAGAATACACTAATGAATTATTATTAATTCTACTGGACAATGCAAACTAATTTTTATGGTGGTAGAAAAAGGTAATTACAGCGAGAAGTTAAATTTTCTCCAAGCTCAAACTTATAATGTCCATCTTTATCATCTTCCCTCCTTGGAGGCGATTCTTTTCGTGCATTTCCCTTAACAAACAAAGAATTAGTATGGTCTGTAATAGCCTTCGAAGATTCATAGCTTGTAACATTCAATTTCCCATAATCTTGCCCAAATATTAAGCCTACCTGAGCCTACACCACATTCATGTTTCTCTTGATTTATACAAATTTTAATTAATTAAATTATTAGTAAATATATTGAAATTCAATAGTTTTGGGAACTAGGAGAAGTATATTATTATACAAGTAACAATCAACATGAGATTGATTTAAATTGATGAGTTAATTTACGTATTTGACATTTAAATTGCATAAACAGCGTGATATTATCATACCTGAGCGGATAATAATATTAATCTGCAACGGATCTAACAAAAGAACGAAATTTAATAGAATTAAGAAATGTGAGATGAGATCTAATACCTTAGGGGTTTGAGGAGCAACATCCCATCCTAAACGCTGTCGTTTTCTAGGACGATCCATGTGAGTGTGTGGAAAGTCGGTCACGCGCTCGGTCTCCATCGCTGAGAATAAAGAAACGAAGAGTTTCTAGAGAGAGAAGCAGTTTTGTAGAGAGAGAAAGCTGGTGTTGTACGAAAGTAAGGGATATTATATTCTGTTGTGGTACGTTGTGAAGAAACCCTAATATCTTGTCCTGATACCGCTTTTGATGGTTTAGAAGAGATCTAACCGTACACGTGTCCCACGTTTTTGTTTTGATTATTTCTTAGCTTAAAGGAGAGATTCTCTTCTCTCTCCTTACCCGAATATATGCGATGCGATAGAATTCCTAAGTTATTGGAACAAAAAAAAAAAGAATTCCTAAGTTGAGTTATTATCCCCTCAGGCCCATTATTTTTTGAGACATTTTCTATTGGCCCATTAGGCTAAAGATAATTTTAAATGAAATAAAGATTTTTCATTAAGGAGATTGCTAGAACAAAATTGCTGGAACTCGGCTTTGATTAACACTATATTTTTTTTTAAGATAGCTGCAACCATTAAGGAGATTTACTTGCCTTCATTTTACATTGAGGATACTCGGACTCAGTCTAATGATGGAGAGGTCACAGAAAAAGAAGCTAACAAAGAAGGAAAAACTTAAGAATTCATTTGAACAAAAAAAAAACTTAAGAATTCAAAAAAAGACTTCTTCTTTTTTACTGGATTTCCAAGACGGGAACTTTATTTTAAAGTAAAGTGCAACCAAAAATTAAAAACTTTGTATAGAAATGTTGTGAGAATGGCCTAAGCAACTAATGAGAATAAAAAGAAAAGAAAATCAATTGATTAAGCTTTGTGTGATTTATGTGGCAACAGTGATAAAAATATTGAGCACTTATTATTTCAATGCCCATGGGTTAGAGCTGTTTGGTTGGCTAGTCCTCTGGGCTACAACTCTTTCACTGATCTTTCTTTTAAGAGCCCGTTTGGGATTGATTATTTTGGAGCTAAAAGCGCTTTTTGATTAAAATTTAAATATTTGTAAAAAATATTAAAAAATATTTTGATATCTAAAATCACTTTAAGTGATTATTTCAATAATCACTAATTTAGTGCTTTTCCTAAAAGTGATTTTTAGAGTCTAAAATATCACTATGGATCTAAAATCACTTTAAGTGATTATTTTAAAAAACAATCCCAAACGGGTTAATGTCAAAAAATGGATTCATTTAATTAGGCATCTTTCAGAAGAAAATGAATATAAAGAAAGTAGTATAATGGGAAACTTCATTCTATATAGCCTGGTTTATATGGAAGGGGAGAAATGAATTTATGTATAGAGGAACAAGTCCTGACCCTCTGTATACACTTAAAGAAGCAATAGGAGCCTATGATGAATATAATCTAGCAACTAGATCTAAATCTGAGGATAAAAAATCAAACAACTCTTCACTAGATTCTGTTATTTCAAAATTGAATGAAAATCATACTGATGGAATTAATTGTAATATTGGTAATGCTATTACAGAAAGAGAGATGGATAATTGGATATTAACATAATAGGCAGGAGGGATTCAAATTGGAAAGCTCCACCTATGGGACATTATAAGATTTATAGTGATGCTTCTTTTAATCCTAACACTAACCAAGCCTCTATTACTTGTATTATTAGGGACTCTACAGGTACAATGCGGGGAGGAGTTGCAAAGAAGATTCAAATCACCTCAATTCAAGAAGCAGAAGCAAGGGGTATTTTGGAAGCCTGTATCTTGGCAACTGATTTTACTAGTGATACTGTGGAGATTGAGAATGATTGTATGAATGTGATTAAACAAACTATGCCTCGTAGCAAAAAAAATTGTAAAACTAAGGTTATAGTTAGGAATATTCTTTTGTGTAAGAGAAACAAAAAACTCAAGATTTCTTTTGTTAGCAGATCTAGTAATATGGTTGCTGATTGGGTGGCTAAACAAGATCTTAAAGGCTCTTTATTTAGCCTTTGGAACTTCTTTCCACCCTCTCAATTAGCTACTTTGCTCTTGAATGACTTTCATCTACTAGGGATTGGATAACCTTGTAATATACTTATGTTTATTTTAATGTATTTTACCGTCGACTACAAAAAAATAAAGATTTTTCACAATAATTATAAAATGAATATAGATCAATAATTAGTTAAGATAAATTTGAAAAGAAAATCAAGACATTATATAGGTCTGCCTTTATATAAGATACGAATTAAGATATATTACTTTTGACTCGGAATTCACATGAATTGGCAATGGTAAATTTAAGAATTTTGCCAAAAGTTTAATTTACGTAAGCGTTCAAAGAAAAATTGGTCTTGTTGTTGGGATTGTATGCCCAAGTTAATGACTCTCTACTTAGAAAATACAGGTACAAAATATGGATATAGCCACTGTGATTAAGACCATGATCACTTGATGCATATGGTTATTACTAATAATGACATAGTATAAGGTTAACTGATGTTTGAGTGTAAGGACACAACGGGTTGTCAAGACGACGATGCACATGTTGTAGGTCGGTACCTCAAGATATTCACATGAAAGCCATGGTGGAAGTTGATCATAATAGTAGGTGGCATGCTTACGGTCACGTAATAGTCCTCATTGTGGTCAATTGCACATCTGGATATGTATAGAAAGGACTTACAAGGATCATTTTACATGTTATAAAATGTCTTGTAGCTAATGAGCATTAGATACTCTCAAGCTTGAGTGTGTATAGATGAAGTGGTTATGTCAAGTTATGTTTCGATATACCATGTGTCTGGATCATCATGACCTTATATCTCATATATGTTGGGTATGTTGTTTGACTGGTCATGATGTGTACACGCAAGAAAGAATCTTGGAGATATCCACTTATAGTAAGATTGTATTGATTTACCTAACTCTGGTCAGGTAATATGTGATATAGCATATTCTAGTGTTATTGTTCAAGTCAATGCTTGAGATTAAGTGAATAATACCTATAAAGGTTATTTGAGTATGATTTTTTGCAGAATATATAGCAATAGTAAAAACACATTTATTAAGGTATTTTTGTCTTTTAAAATGTTCATAATCTGACTTCAGCTGAATTTTACTTAAAAAAATAACCAATGTTGTCCCAAAACGAAAATCAAAATGTATGAGACCAAAATGTTACATTTACAATATAAAGGGAAATTATAAAGAACTAAAAGGTTATATTTACGAAACAACGAAATATATTATCAGAAAGATTAAAGATCTATGACTAAATGCCTTTAAAATATCATTTCGTTGTTGTTACTTAGGCCCGTTTGGGATTGCTTTTTAAAATAATCACTTAAAATGATTTTAGATCCATAAAAATAATTTAGACTCTAAAAATCACTTTTAGGAAAAGCACTAGATAAGGGCTCATTTGGGATAATTTTTTAAAATAATCATTTGAAATGATTTAGATCCATAAAAATACTGTAGACCCTTAAAATCACTTTTAGGAAAAGCATTAGATAAGTTATTAAAATAACCACTTAAAGTGATTTTAGATGTCAAAATATATTTTAATTTTTACAGATATTTTAATTTGAATCGAAAAGCGCTTTTAACTGAAAAATAACCAATCCTAAACGGGCACTAAGTGATTATTAAAATAATCATTTAAAATAATCACTTGAAGTGATTATAGATATCTAATATTTTTTATAAATATTTAATTTTAATCGAAAAACACTTTTAACTCTAAATTATCCTCCCTAAAAATGACCACACTTATATATTTATAAATATATGAATAAAAAATAAGGAATTAAAAAGCTACCCAAAGTCACTATATACCTATTATCATTGATATCAATTAAAATAAAGATAAATTGATATCAATTAAAATAAAGATAAAAAGGAAAAGAAAATGAACTCGCCTTTAAGTGATTGGACACTAGGGTATCCTGAAACCTTCGTTGCAATTCCAAAACCATACTAGGATCAAGCTCTAAGGCAATCACATACTTCCTGGCTTTTATAAGCGTTTCAGTGAGATTACAGTTACATAACCAATTTAGAGGATAAGATTGGTACGCTTGATTCTAGATTTCTGAACAATCGAATCAACCAATAACAAATATTTAAGGATGTAATTTTGATATAATAATTTGTCTTGTGATGTATAGTTATTCATTTAGAATTCTTAGTCATAAGTAATTTATATTTTATTTGGGACATTTTATTAATTATAAGCATTACAAGATAGTAAAACCAAGAAATATAAAATTTATATAATATCAATGTGATACCATATAGTCAACCACAGTCCATCACGAAAATATTATTTCACCATATCTTAATTCGTCTCGTATCTCGTACATATATAAACTTTAATAGTAAAAGTCAACGTTCGAAATAGGTATTCTTCCAAGACGAATTGTATGTTAACTATATTAATAAAGATAGATCTTATTAAATTTGACCATTATATTAATAGAATTAATTTTTATTTAAAAATAAAAAATATTACAAGAGTTGTAAAACAAATTTCATTTAGTTAAGGTATAAAATCATATTTAAATAAAATTTAGTGGTGTGGTTAGGAAGTTTGAGATAAAGAAGCTTGATATTTATAAAGGTTGAAGAAGTAAGTATTTGCTATTTTTTATTACTTGAATTCTTTCGACTTATAAATCAATTGAAATATATTTAAATTACTCCTGAACATGACATCTCGTTCTTATAGATAGAAATTAAACGTGTCTTAAATTTTTACATGAAACTAATATAAAATCATAATAATTCATGGTATATTTAATTATATATCATTCTCTCAACCCTTTATTTATATATATATATATATATATATATATATATATATATATATATATATATATATATATATATATATATATATATATATATATATATATATATATATATATATCCCTTAATGCAAAATATCATCATACATTGTCAACTTGATTATAAAAGTCAATTCATTTAAATAAGATAAATTGGACATACTACAAGACAGAAATATTTAATAAAACAAGAAACAAAATTCTAATCTAACTTATAAAGATCATATTTTCTTTATGATTTTAGATGGGTTTGATAATTTAGGGTTATATAGTTTTATGCTGGGTATATCTCATATATGTCAATCACGACCCTATATTTCATGTATGTTGGTTTTGATATACCATGAGATATATGCAACGGTTATGTCAATCACGACCCTATATCTCATGTATGTTGGGTATGTTGTTTGACTTGTCACGATGTGTACACACAAGAAAGAATCTTGGAGATATCCAGTTATGTATTGATTAATCTAACCTTGATCAGGTAATATGTGATGTGATATAGCATATTCTAGTGTTATTGATTTTAAGTCAATGCTTGAGATTAAGTAAATAATACTTGTAAAGATGATTTGAGTATGATTCTTATAACTACGGATGATGTACTCATAAGTTTACTAGTGATAAAAGGGTAATTTGGTAAGTTAAACTTGTAAAGTTGATGACAAGAATCATGCTTCCTAACCCTTCGTATAAATAGTACTCACCCATGGAGTTTAGGCGTATTTTCATTACTCATTTAGCACAAACAATTATCATACTACAAAAAAATCCAACTCTAATACATATGAGCGCTTAGTAACCAAAAACGGATTCAATCATTTAACTAACTACAACTCCAAATCTCACATCAATAACACAAAATTTGCTTCCGATAAATAATTAACAAGAAAAAAATAAAAAATAAGTTACTAAACCCCATAATTTAGCAAGAAATAACCCAATAACTTTCAAACAATTGTTCTTGGACTAAGAAAAATGAATCCCAGCTGCATTAAACAAAGACAAAAGATGCATAAAATCCGCTTGAGTAAGCTTCGAAGATCTTCTCTCTTCAAACTTTCCTTCTTTCAAAACATTCAATACCTTCTCTTTAAACTCACTACGTTTCATATCATTCTCATCTATCTCCATTTCAATATCTTCATCATCTTCATCAATATTTAGCTCTTCAAACTCACTTCCCAAAGCCGAAACATCAATATCCATTGCCACATCAGCATCATTTTCTCCAGTTTGTACCGCTTGCAAAGTCTTATAATTCTTTTCAAGCATAGACAAAACCGATTTTAATCTAAATAATGCACCAATCGTTTTATTCTTTCGATTAAAACATATTCTAACTAAACCATCCCATTCTTTGAAATTTACAGGAGGTAAAGGTTTTCGAGGCTCGATTCTGACAACTGAGGAGTCGACTTTTGGTGGTGGCCGGAAATTATTCCGGCCAACTTTAAGGAGGTGTGAGACACGAGATAATAGCTGAGTGTTTACGGAGAGGCGGCAATAGAGTGAGTCACCAGGCTGAGCTACCAATCTCATGGCAAATTCTCGTTGAAACATTATTACAGCACATCGGAAAAGTGGACGATGTGCTAGTAATTTAAATGTTAAAGGTGATGAAATTTGATACGGAATATTTGCTACACATATATCGAAATATGGTAGATCAACTTTTAATACATCACCTTGTATAACCTGTGAATTAAATATTATAATTAAATGATAATAAAAAAAAATGAAAAAGAAATTAAATTAAATTGAACTAACCTTTAAGCGACTCGACATAGGTGTACCTTGAAACCTTCTTTGTAATTCGAGAACCATACGAGGATCAAGTTCAACAGCTATAACAGATTTACCAGCTTCTAGAAGCTTCTTAGTGAGATTACCAGTACCAGGACCAATTTCGAGGATAATATCAGTAGGTTTAATTCCTGATTTTTGAACAATTGAATCGACTAATAATGGATTTTTAAGGATGTGTTGTCCTTTTGATTTGTGAAATGATATTCCTCCTTGGTAATGTGGGTTTGAAGGTGCATTTGAGCGAGGCTTCTCCTTCTTAAACTTTCCTCCTGCCATGGCTTTTGCCGTAAAAGGTCTATTTTACCCTTTGGCTAATTTTGAGCTTTACTGCGTAGATATACACTATACTATACTCCCTGTATAAGACAACAATATTTAAGCATCACTGAATTATAATAGCATTTGAAATACCTCATAATCATAGAATTTTCATTGATAAGAATGAAAAGTTATATAAATACTGATCTTAAAAGATCGATGACAGAACCAAGTAATGCATCACATGAATTGAGAAATCAAGCAGAGAATCAGAAACACGTATATATAACTAAATCCCTATATAATTAAGTTTCATATTTGACCAAAAATTAAACAATTAGATTTCATAACGTACCAGAAGGCAGAAGCAACTGGGCGGCAGAAGGAGAGAAGAGAGTAAAAGGTTTTGGCACTGATTAGTGATTATATGCTTTGGGCTTTTGAGTCTAGTCAGTTGTTTTGGGCCGCGAGTGTGTTTATGGTTTGTTTTAGAAAACGAGTCCAATAAATTGGTTTGGCTTAACAGGTCTTACCATGTTTTTGAATTTCACGTTTTACTATAAAAATAAGAAAATAGCTAACGGTTTGGTTTTTCTTTTTTCAAAAATATAAAAAATCATATCATAATTATTTATTTTATTAAAAACCATAATCAATTTTAACCACGGGTTACATTCGGTTTCGATTTTTTAAACGGTTTTGTAGTTTTTAATTATAACCAAATGATAATTTAATAAATATATTTTTTTAATCAGCAAATCAGAATTATTTTATTAAAGATCAACATCCCATTATCTTTTTATCTTTTACAAGAGACTATATAAGCTCATTACATTTTTTGCGTTATAATTCGGCCCAAAACAAATCAAATCGGACAAGTAGGCACTATTAGCCCACTAAGCTATTACATAACAAATATGCCTATTACATTTTACCAAAACCTTATCCACGTTTTGAAATACGATCCATCATTACCAAGACATTTTTCTCCTTTAGTTTTCTTTGCAGCAACATAACCATGGTCTGATAGCGAATTTTTTCCCAAATTTTCTTTTCACAAAAACTTGTTCCACCATGATCTCTATTATTTCTTTCAGCCCAAATCCACTAAATAAAAGACGTAAAAAGTGAACTCACAATAATCCCGTGCTCATTAGATGATATTTGTAAAATTAAATCAATAACTTCATTAAGGTTCCCTGCTGAGGAAATAATATTACAAGTATTGAACAACTTACTCAGAATTCTGCTAGAAAAAGAACATGTCACAAATAGATGATTTATATCCTCTGTGCTTCTCATACATAAACTGCATAAAGGGTTAACATGTAATCCCTATTCCACCATTATACTCCTAGTAGCCAATCTATCTTGAATTTCTAGCCAAGAAATAAAAAAGCATACCATTTGACCTCTTATTTCTTTTCAGTATTATAAATAAGTATTTTTTTTAAAAGAGAAAACTTTTTTGTTACTATCTCTCCAAACTTTTACATCCTTGCCTGTGGTGATTTTAATGTTTTCAATCATATGTAAGATTTTACCAACACAGGGGGACATTACAGTTTACGTTCTGATTATCTAGCTCAACTTGAAGGATCTCTTACACATTTCCCCCAGCTATCCATCTATCCCATATTAAGAAAGTATTTCTCCCATCTTTTATTATATGATAAATAAACTCAAAAGCAACCTTTTTTTATTTTTAACAATTGTTTCCATATTCATGTGTGATACCGTATTGCTTCTAGACTCCATATGCATCTTCCTTTTAATATATTATATCGAGTGTATTTACTCCACAAGTTATGATGATGTGAATACATTCTCCAAAATGTGAAAAGTAAACATTAATTTGTTCAAATCTTCAATGTTTGGGATATTCAAGCCTCCATTCTCTTTTTTTGTACAAGTATTATCCCAAGCAATCTTAGCTCCTTGCGCACCTTGTTCTTTTTCCTTCCAAAGAAAGCTAGCTATTTTTTTATTAAAGTTTATATATAACCTGCTTTGGAAGTAAGAAAACTCTGCACCAAAATAGGATTTTACTAATGAGAACACTTCTGATTAATTCTATTCTTCCTGCATAAAACAGTAGCTTAGATGACCAATTATTGATACTTTTGCAAATCTTTTCTACAAGCTTGTTACCATCACTTACACTCAGTTTCTTGGAGTTAAGAGGGACTTCAAGATACCTAACAGGAAGAGCACCAATTTTTATATTAAGGATGCTTGAGATTTTGCTTCTTCACTTGTACCTCCAAAATATAACTCGCTTTAGTTGTAGTTTATATTCAGTCCTAAGATTCTAGAAAATAAATTCAAGGCTTCTTTTACAGCCTTATCTGACTTTACATCTGCTTTGAGAAAAATTAATACATCATCTGCAAAAACCATATGGTTAAGTTGCAAACTTCTGCACTTACTATGATAACTGAAACTAGATTTTCTTGCCATGTGATTAAAGAGCCCTGTAAACACCTCCATACAAATAGCAAAGAGATATGGAGAGAGAGAGGGTCTCCCTGCCTGAGCCCTCTCTTTCCTTTAAAAAAAAACCATAAGCTTCTCCATTAATACACACTGAGTAAGAAGGTATTTAATAAATATCTTATTTACCATAAAATAGAATCACATAATAAGAAAAATCTCTAAAGTATATAAAATATTGTGTTGGTCTTTGATTAAATTATATATTTATTATTTAGTTGGTTAAATCTTGTAAATGAATTCGGAATTAGTATTCCAATATATCTAATTTAACCTAGATTATTAAAAAAATGTGAAAAAATATATGATAATAAACGGTTTTTGGTTATTTGATTTTATTTTTATCTAAAACCATAACTTAATGGTTTTAATCACGGTTATGCAATCCAGTTTTTAATCGGTTTGGTAATCATCTGTTTCAGCTTTTAACCGTAACCATTGTCATCACTAATTATGGCTAACTCAACTCTATAGATCACATTTCATTTTGGATTAAGATAGACAACATACTGCCTATATTTATCAAGCAAGATAATGTTAAGAAGATTGCCTCCTAACTGGGAAAGGTGGAATTCGTAATGCTTCCAAACCCTGATAAATACAAGGAAAATTCAAGTGTGTTAGTTAGGATCTCATAGAGTATTTACAAGCCTCTTAACGCGGTATTTTACTTTTACTAGCGTCATAAGAAGCCTGTTTGGATTTCTTACAAAAGTGGTATTATCTCGCACGAAGAAGGGGGTGTGACAACCTAATCAAAATTCTTACTAAATCTAGCAACTAGTTTAGGGTGGTGTACTTCACTCCTCACGTAGGCGGCTACTTCAATGATTTTGTTTTCAAAGTTTGTAGTCAATACGATTTAGTAAGACCAGATTTAGCAACTAGGCTATTATACTTGACTATAACAAGACCAGATTTATCTTACTCGGTTAATTCACTTAGTCAATTTTTAGCAAAACCATGTATTAGTCCTTGGAAAGCTGCACAACGTGTTTTAAGATACATTAAAATGACACCAGGACAAGGTCTGATTTTTAATTCTATCTCTGAGGTAAAAAGAAAAGCCTATTGCGACAGTGATTGGGCTGGATGCCTTGATTCTAGGAGGAGTATCACTGGGTTTTGTATTTTTCTTGGTGATTCATTAATCTCTTGGAAGAGTAGGAAACAAACAACTATTAGCTGCTCATCAGCTGAAGCAGAGTATAGAGCGTTAGCTGCAGCAACTTGTGAGATTCAATGGATTATTTACGCATTAAAGGATTATAGTACTAATCATTCTACTCCTGCGCTAGTGTATACAGATAGCAAGTCAGCTATCTCCATGTCAACGAATCCAGTTCATCATGAACGTACAAAACATGTCGACATTGATTGCAAGTTAACACGTGAGAAAATTTAAGCTGGAATCATCAAGCTCTTCTACATACCATCGAATTTGCAACTTGCCGACATGTTTACTAAGCCTCTTGGCTCTCTTGATTTCCATAACAATTTGTCCAAGCTCAACATTTCTAACATCCATGTTCCGCTTGAGGGGGCTATTGGAATGTAATATTAGATAAAGTAGAGCTAAACTTAATAGAAAACAAAAGGTGAAGGACCATCTTGTAAATAGATAAATTAGTTTGTTACAACAGTTAGTTTGTTACAACATTTGAACACAGCTGTAAAAGTCTAACGAAATAAACTCAATTCTATTCTTCTTTTCCTTCATATTCTTCCCCTTTCTCTCTACAAGTCTTTTGCTCCCCTTTCTCCATTGATGGAAGCTTAAGTTTCTATGACTTAAGTATAACAAAACTTATCACTGAGCCACCAGTCTCATGGAGAATTCGCGTTGGAACATGGTAACTGTATACCAGAAAAGTGGGCGGTGTGCGAGTAATATGGGATATTTGCTATATGGAAGATTACACATTTGAGAGTGTCCCATTTTATAACCTGCACCTAAACGTTACTCATTTGGTCTCTTCTTTGTATGTTTTGGCATTTTAGTCCTTTACCTTGCAAGAGTAGCAATTTAGTCCCTTTAAATTTTGATTTTGTGAAAATGTCTCCTTTATCTTGCAAAAGTAACTATTTAGTCCATATCTTTTAATTTTATATGGTAGTTTTTTCCTTACATGGTAGCAAGTAGCCTATTGAATTTAGCGACATTAGATCAAACTACTTTCATAACAAATAAAGCCTATAACATATTTTTAGTTGTTCTAACACATAGACACATGACAAGAGTTTTGAGTTGAGAGTCCATAAAATATTTTACATCTGGAACGTCTGATATATTTATCTTATTTCTGGTTTCCAATTCCAGAAGGACCTTGTAAGTAGCACTAGCAAACGCTAGCTCATAATTATCTATAGAATCTAAGGTTCAGAGTGCCAATTATGTAAGATAATCACAGTAATTGTTGTTGTTTTTTCTTTGCATATTTCATATATAATAGCTATATTTAAGGAATGTTTACGGTTGAACCCAATTACTGAAGATTTGGCAAATGATTAAAATTTAATGATAGGGTTCCGTTTTCAATTTGGGCTTATGATAATAGTTAATTAGGTTTTAAGGTGTGTTAAGGGCTAAGCTAAATTTGCTAGACTTTGGTAAGCGATTAACACTTAATGATAAGGTTTAAATTCCAATTTGGGCCTGAGATAATGGTCAATTAGGATTAAAAAAACTAGGGTTAAAGTTTGGGCGCTTTTAACAATTCTTTGACTTAATCCCATTTCATATGTAGTAAAAGAATGGAGTGTCATACAGATCAATGAAGAGAATATTATATATTAAATTGTTTTTTGTTTTTTCAGATGAAGAAGAGTGTAAAAAGTTGGCTGAATGGCAATGCCCAAGCTAACATCTGGCATATAAATATTTTGGACGTTTGTGATGGTTTCAGTGATAACATAAAAGAGATCTTACAATGCTATTAAAGCAATTGGTTGCTATTTATAAGAATAATGAATGTCATGGTCAGTTGGAAACTCGTTGTCGTTTCAATAATGTCAAGTTTTCTATTGGCCAAATGAAAACAAGTTTACGTGATAGTTAGTATATTTTTTTATTAAACAATCAATATTATTTTTAATTAGTAAACCATTTTGTATAAAACACTAATTTATTAAATTAATTAGTTTTAGTGAGTGTTGATAGAATTGTAGTAGATTTCAACCTTGATCTTGAGTATTTAAGAAACTAATTACATAATTAGTATACTCTATTTGTGCACCTAACTATAACTCAGTAGAGATGCTTATATCATGTGCCAGTATTGCATATTTGTGACAAAGCAATTGAACTAAATAAATTACAAGAAAAAAGGTATATTTGACAATTATATTAATAGAATTAATTTGTATTTAAAAGTACAAATACATCCAAGAGTTGTAAAATAAATTTCATTTAGTTAAAGGTTTAAAATTATATTAAAATAGAATTTAGTAGTGTGGTTAGGAAGTTTACGATAAAAGAGTTTGAGATTCAAAAAAGGTTTAAGAAGTATCTACTTGATATTATTTATTACTTGAATTCATTCTATTTATAAGGCAATTAAAATATTTTTAAATAACTCTTTACCATGACATCTTGTTCTTATAAATAAAAAATTAGATGTGTCTTAAATTTTTACATAAAACTAATATAAAATTATAGTAATTTATGATATATTTAATTATATATCATTCTCTCGACTTTTATATATATATAAAATATGATTTACATTTACGGTAAATATAAAATATTATCAACATATGTATAATATAGACATAAACACGAAATATCCTCCAATAATGTCAACTAGGTTATAGAATTAATTTTTTTAATAAGATAATTTGGACATATTTATCCTTTGCTACAAGTCAAAAATATTTAAAAAAAAAAATTGTAATCTAACTTATAAAGATCACATTTTTAATGATTTTTTTAATTAAAATTACATACCTCTTTGTATTCAAAATTGCATTCCAATCTCTGTAATTTTCTGAAATTGTAATATCGGTCCCTATAAACTAAAGGTGGAAATCAACCGTTTCAGGGTGGAAAGGGGGTTGTGGTGAAATTTTCAGAATAGAAAAATCTAATCTAATACCAATAAAAGAAAACAAAATCAAAGATTTAATTCTGTTTTCTAAACATCTAGAAATTTATTTCATTTTCTTTATTTTGGAATTTATTTATTTACACAATTTTTAGATATTCATTTTTGGAGGTTTCAAATATTATATTATTTTCTTAAAATTACAAAAACAAACAATATAATTATACCTAAAATTAAATCATAGTGCCAAAAGAACATACCAATTCAACTTTTCATCCATAAAATGCAAATTTAAATTAGTTATAAAAGTTAATTAAGAATAATATATAATCATTCAAGTGGAAAAAAATCAACATGTAAGAATATAGTTCAAATTTCCCACCAAATTTTTATATGATCAAAAAAAAACTTTTATATGATTAAAAGGAGATAACCTCCAACATGTAATAGATTAACACGCTTAAATATTAAGCCTTCATTCGGTGATGTGATGGTGGACCTTTAGTTATGTGATGATGGTAATGTATGATTATGTGTGTTGTGTGGAAGAAAAATGGTTGGATCGTGTATGTGAAAGAGGAAGAACAGAACGAATAATTTTTTGTTTAGATGAATTTTGTAATTTAGGGTTATGTAAAAAAGACAAAGGTCTTCGGTGGTGGAAAGCAAAATGTAATCGAAGAACTAGAGAAACAAGGCTGAGATTTTAAATTTACTTTCAAAATAATTATTGGTGTAGTGTAGGCAAGGTTAACGCGTAATTAGATGTAAGTTCCTAAAGAAAAGCTTTTTTATTATGTGTAATTTACTTATATTTTTCTATATATTTCAGTTTCATTCTGCTTACCATATTGACAAAAATTTAGTTACCAAGAATATAACTTAGTTAATTAGACCGGTGATTAACCTATGGGGTCTTGAAGACAAACTTAGTGGCATATAGGCAACATGTGGGTAGGTTCTTCTTTAAAGAGGCAACCATCCAATCTTATGGGTTACCAAATACTAAAATGCCCTCAAATAAAACAAAATCCACATAAAAACAATAAAACAAGTGACATTAAGCATGAACCACCAAATTATCGAGTCGTGAGTATCAACCTATTGAGTATCAATTCACTGAGTAGAAATTCATTGAGTTTCAGTTCATTGAGTATCAATTCATTGAGTATCGATATTTTCCAGCTCCGACCACTACCAGAGTGCTTAGAAATTTTACTGAGTGCTCAAAATTTTTATTGAGCTTTCAGAGATTTTACTGAGTATTGCGGGAAAACTCATTAAGTATTGGAAAAAATTCACTGAGTATCTGGGAATTTCACAAGATTATCGGGAAAAATATTTCCACTGAGTATTTGGGAATTTCACTTAGTACCAGGTGAAAACACTGAATATGCTCAATTAATATCATGAGTATGGACTAGAAATACCGAGTACTCGGTGGGAAACTACTGAGTAGACTTGAAAAATTAAAATTAATCAAATAAATAAAAACAAGAAAGTTCATAATTTATATTTTATAATAAAGATATTATAAAACTCCTTTACTGAAAATATTCGAATATGGAAAAAATAATAGTAAACTCAATATACTTTACAGAAAAAAGAAAAAGAATGACAAATAAATTGCAAAAACATTAAAAAGAATATATAAAGAAAAATCATTTCCTTCATGGATATGTGTGAGAGTTCACTTGAGAAGGATTCTCCGCTCGAGCTCACGAGAGAAGGTTTATGAAGCAGTCATGGATCACCGAACCATCTGAGCTAAAAAGCCATAGCTTCGTAATGTTTCTTTGTTCATGTAATTATCAGGGTTTCACGCCAGAGTTGTTCTTCTTCGCTCGAAGCCTGGAGTTGTTCTACGAAGCTCGAAGGCACAAATATGTGAAGTCGGGGTTGTTCTTCTGCACAACGGAGTTGTTTTCTTCGCTCTAGGCCGCAAAACTCAACAATTTCATGCCAGAGCCATTGCTTCTTCTTCTCTCCGTTTGACTACTGCTTCTTCATCGCCATGAACTGTTGCTTCCTTAGTCAAAGCCATGGCTTCTTCTTCTTCTTCTTCATTGCCATGGACTCCGATCTGATAGTGGATCTTTAATGGTGAAACTTGAACAACGAACAAGGCTCCTTTTTCCTCGTCGGTGCAAGCTTCCTTTGTCCTTGTTGCCGATTTGTTGGTAAAGAAGAGATTTGTGACACTTTCATGGCTTTGGTGCCGAAAATGTTGATGCTTTAAGGAAATGAGAGAGGAAATATCGATAGCTTTGAAATCACATGTGAGGTGTGGGATGAAGATGAGAGAGGAGATAGGAGAGAGAAGATAGTAGAGAATAATTTTTCTAAGGTTTAAAAAATTATATGAATAATTTAGTATATATAGTAAAAAAAATATAATATAGGGTATAATGGATAGAGATATATAAAAAAATAAAAAAAACAAAAATTGACATATTGTGGTAACCCTTACAAATGTCATGTTGTGGTAAGAAGAATGAATTAGGTGAAACCACTGGGACTAGCTCAGTGGCCAGGACCCTGTCTCTCAATTAGGAGGTACAGGGTTTGAATCCCCGCAGCCGTGTTATTTCTTGAGCCCTTAAAGGGGGTAAGCAAGGGGTGCATGGTTCGAGTCTCCTCCCTGAACATGGGTAACCTAGTTCTGATTAAGTGGGAGTATGCATGAGGAGGCGTGTATATTTCCTATGGGATTAGTCGTGGTGCGCGTAAGCTGGCCCGGACACCCATACATCGAAAAAAAAAAATGAATTAGGTGATAACTATTGGGACTAGCGCAATGGCGAGGACCTTGTCTCTCATCTAAGAGGTATTCATATGGGAATAGTCGTGGTGCGCGTAAGCTGACCGGACACCCATACATAAAAAAAAATGAATTAGGTGATGATGCTAAACCGGACACCCATACATAAAAAAGAAAAACGAATTAAGTGATGATGATTAAGTTTATAGAAGATGTTTTTAAAACTTATTGAATAAAAATCTCATTGTATATATGTAAATTTTGAGACAAGTAGTTATTAACAATTTCAAATTACACAAAATAAATTTATTGAGTATGTCGTCAATCTAAAATTTTGTTGTAAAAGCTTATGTAGTTTTTTATATTTGTACATTGATTTATAAAGTTAAAGCCGGTTTGGGATTAACTACTTTAAACTTAAATATGCTTTATAATTAAAATTACTTGTAAAAGAATATTGATATTTAAAATTATTTTAAGTGATTAGTTTAAAAGGGTGATTTAATTAAAAAGGCCTATATCAAGGTCAAGCTTATACAAAAAGGCCTAAAGCAATTGGTAGTTAGCCAGGTTCGAACTAGGGAGCTTATTTACCAATCTGCCACCGAAAAGCAATTTACTACATGCAGCAAATGTCAATTCAACAGCTCTATTCACTTACACCCATTAATATTTTAATAGTAAAATCTCTTTCCCTCTCTCTTTATTGGTATCGATGTATTTGCTTTTTCATTCTCACACACTGTATAGCGCTCTGTTCATCTTCCTCATCAAAACCGCCATAGTCATAGTACCATAATCTTCAATAAATCCTCTCACAGGCAACTGAACAAAACACATCGTACTAAAAAGAACGACGAACCACCACATTTTTACATGGTGAAGCTTTTATTTCTTGTTGATAGAGAATCAGTAGACCCGTTTTTGGTTTAATCAGAAAAAACTTTGCGTGCAAGGACCGGCGTGACTAAGGTAAGCATATCTTCTATACGTATCATCTAAGATACATGTGTATTAATGAATTATTTCTATCTTAGGGTTTGGTTAATTTAATTTTGAATCTGGTATGTCGTAGTTAAATGTTTGGTTTTTATAAGGTAGTGGTAGTTTTGATGGTCATAATTGTAGAAATGCATTACGTTTTAATAGGTTGAATATGTAATTCATTTAATTATGTGTGGGTAAGAGGGTTTTGAATTTTAGATACTGAGGAAAATCAGTACTATGTAATAGTCAATAATGATTTCAATTTGTTTTTGTGTGAAGGAGATAAATGGCAGAAGACAGGTGTTCAATGGCTGCAGTTTTCAAGATTATACGTAATACCAAAATGACAGATTACTATTTTGATGGTTTAAGCAAAAGTCCATTTTTCCAGCTGTATAGAGGTATGAGGAGTTTTAGTGGTAGTAAGAGATGGGAAAAAAATGATAGCATTGTAGGAGATATTCTTATGACATACAATGATAATAATGAAGTATTTGAATTAGCTGGAGTTCCATTAAAGATTGAACCGATAGATGTTTCTTTAATTATGGGTGTTACCGGTGGTTCGTTGAAAGTACCAAGCTTCACACGTGCCGACCTCGGTCCTGGGCGATGGTTTAAGACTACTTTCCCCGGTGTGAAGTCAACTGGAACACTTTCGCAGTCTGCTGTAAAAGACGTTATAAATAGTATAATAGATAATGATGGAGGTGACCGAGATACAGTAGCAATCTGTGTGAACATGCTTACGATGTCTACAATATTCTACCCTTCTGGATCTGGTAGAATAACTCAATGGCACTTGAAGGTATCTGAAGGTTTAAGTGAATTAAATAGTTACAACTGGCCAAAACATATAGCTGAACATGTTATGAGTTCAGACACGATTCTAGGAGGAGGTTGCTCAGTCATGTTAGTGGTATGATTAGGAAATACAGTGATTGAGCTTTTTTTAAAGCTGTGTTTTGATTAGGTTGTTTCCTTTTGCAGGCTTGGTTATATGAACGCATTAAAATTCCAGGTGTCGAACCCGAGGAAGAACAGGCACTACCCAGGATTTTCAAATGGAATCTATCAAAAGGGGCTTCAGATTTCCGCAATAATGTAATTGATGCTATCAGACCACATATGGTAAGTACTATATAATATTCCATGTTGTACGTAGGTGTAATATACAGCTAATGTCTTGTTATGGTTTTTAATGGGCAGATACTTACAGATGGCCTCCAATTAACTCCTGCGGAACAAATTTTATTAGGTGGTGTTCGTGACGAAGATACGGAAGGTTCATCTCGTGGTGTTCCTACAGATGTAGATGACTTTTTTGGAAAGCATGCTGATAGAATTCCCGGAGGCAATACAGACGAGTTGGAGAAGGTTAAGATGCAGCTGGTAGAGGAGAAAGAGCGAAATCTGCAGTTGGTGGTCAAATATGATGAAATTCTAACTGAAAACCGGACCCTGAGGGAACGTGTAGATGAATTAAATTATCTGGTTAACGAGCTACGTTCGGAAAAAATAAACAATGACAATTTACCTGAATGTCCTGAGAAGTCACAGGCCGATCCACATGAAGAATTGATTTGTGATTTAAACAAGGATGTATTTGATTACATGCAAACCGATGTTAATGAAACTATGGAAGTGCATTGTAGTGAGAAAGAAGATGATGGTCAATACACGGTTCATGATGGTAAGTTTGTTTTGTTCAGTACAGCTTTTTAAATGTTATAAATCATGGATCAATTTGTCTTACTATAGATCAAGTTGTGGATGTTGATGAGCAGCAGCGATCGATTATTGGAAGGGTGAAGAATGATGATAGAGCTAAACGGAGGAAAACAATGGGAGAAAACTATACAACCCATGTAAAGCAGACAAAAAAAAGAAAAGTGGTAATAAACGATCTAGCCAACACAGATGATTACGATGATTGTGTTATCATTGGAGAAGACAATCCGAAAAAGAATATTTGTTATAAACCCGACTTACGACTACTACATAGTGTAATAACAAATTTTTCTAGGGATGCGTTGGTTTTTAGTCAATATGATTTAAATATATCAGCTGGAGATTGTATGATGGTTGGGGAACAGAACCGTTTAAAGTGGCAGGTAACAAACATGTAGGTATCTTGAAATTTTTCTTTATTACTTCTTACAAATGTTTTCATTACCACAGGTTGTTGATTACATGCTGCAGTACTGGGGAAAAATGGTGAAACCGGAAGAGTCGTGTATTGGGATATTACCTGCCAGAGCTTATGTAAGTTTTCTGTTTATGTGTGTTGAATGTTTAAAGTTAATCAATGTGTTTTCAATGTTTTTGCAGCATAAGAGAAAGTCCGAAGGGTTTGCAGATTATGAGTTACGGTGTAGAATAATGAATGATAAAAGCTGCCAATTAATTAGCTCAAATAGGTTTTTAGTTGTTCCACTAATAACCAAAATAGGCATAGCAACGTTATGGAGTGCGTTAATATATGACAACAGCGTTGGTACGTTTGTCAACTACAGTAACGCACGGCCTGGTAAAGGCGGTAATCCCCTTATGGACAAAGCTAACAGACATGGAATTCGGATTGCAAACATGATAATGGATAATTACCGGCCAGGAGCTGAAAAGAGGATGTTAAAAAACTGTGACAAACAATTGCCCAAGTCTACAATTAACTGGAGGGATTCTGGTGTTTACATGCTAGCCTGCGTAGACGATGTGTGCAGGACAAAGAATGTTCAAGGGGTGTATTGTATAAATTTGTTAACGAAGTTACGGAAGACGGTTGTTAAGACAATATTAGCTGATAAAAATGATAAATAACTGATTAGCAAGACTGTTAATCTGTTTGATTAGTTAAGAAAAGGATGATTGTTTAATGAGTATGGTGTTTAAGTGTTGTTTTTTAAGTATAATGTTTGTGATTAGGATTTTGTTTTTTAATACTTCTCCATGTTTTCGTTAAATGTATGGACATTTGATGTCTAATTTAGTTTGCGTTGTTTGTGAATCTTATTATTATTTGATTAATATATGAAAACAATGAATAATAAAGTATTCGATGCATCTTAAACTTTTGTTAGTGCTGAGATAAGACTAGCGATATAAAAAAAATGTTTTTATGTTAAAGACATAACAACGAATACGAACCTATTTGATTAGTTATACCTAGGATTAGGTTTCCTTGAATTGTCTTGTATATAGGTAGGTTTACGTTAGTCATTCGTGGAGTATCGCGTAATTGACTCAATTAGTCCTCCAATCAATTCACTATGTACGAGAATCTTGAAAGAATAATTTGGGTATATGCCCAAATGTACAATGTAATCTAAACATGCACTTGCCTTAACGTTGGGGGGTTGCCCAGTTTAACATGTTTGGGTATATGCACACAGAACAACAATGTAACTTATAATTATATTCTAATCATTAAGGTTTTATTGGGTAATGAACCACGTAGTTGAACGGTCATATCGTCATTTATCATTTTTGTCTAAGAACAACCAATTTAGTTCACTTTCATCATATTGGCATTTAACAAGAGTGGACGTAGTTTGTTTGGTAATTAGTCGACACAACAAACCTTGTTCCGGTTGGCTTGAATGTGTAATAACGAATAAAGTGAAGCACTTTCATTTGAGTTTATGCAAGATTAATGTATACCATATATCATATATAATTTACTTTTCAGGCTAGGGGTTCATGACGATACGTATTTGATTGGGTGGACGCCCAATTGAGTTATAATGTATTTGTTGGGAGGACGCCCAATCGCAGCACAACCAATGTTGGAGTGTCCAAACATACTGAATTGGGTAGGTTTACTTCCGTCATTTGTGGATTAGCGCGAAATTGACTCAATTAGTCCTCCAAGCAATTCACCATGTCATAGAATCTATAATAAAGAAATTGGGTATTTGACCAAATGTATGGTGGACTCTCAACATGAACATGACTTAACGTTGGGTGGATGCCCATTCTACCATGTTTGGGTATATGTACACCCCATATATGTTGAAAGTTCTAGCAGTGTTTAATTTTTTCGTGTGGCTGAAGTCCCACATAGAGGTGTGATTGCCACTTTTACAATGGTTGGGTATGTGTCCATTAACACCACAATAACTGGCAAAATTTTTTTCCCCCTTACGGTTTGCTTCGGTAATGCACCACATAGTTTAACAGTCGTATATATTCTTTACATCTATGTAAAAACATATTTCCAATTGTGTTTTCATCAAGTATGTGAATGCGGGAATAACATAGATTGGTTTGTTGTACAATCATATTAGACCAAATGTTAACCCTTTCCGTAGAGATTTGATTGACCCTTTAATCATGATTTGGTATATATCCACGAACACAGCCAGGAAAATCATTTATATTCCAAGCCGTAAGTTTTGTTCGGGTAACGTCCGACATATCTATAGCAACCGTTCGGGCATACATTGGTGTTAAATATATGTGCATGATCTCATGGTGTTGCTACAGATCAAATATATATGAATTCTTCATTTGGGTATACGAATAATCAAGTATTGGTTTGTCAACGAAACGATGGTTGGTGACCATCTATCTTCTGTCCAATTTTCAACATTAACATAAAGTGTGACAAAAAACATCGTTTGCGTAAATGGCCATAACCCAGTGCTTGTTCAGATTTACATGAACCAATACCTATCAGATATAGTATAACATATTCTGACAGTCATAGCTGTAAACAAGGTAGGTTATTATTCGACTCATAGTAATGTATGCAATTGGGTTTGTTTGGGTGACGACTAATAAATTGTACAACAGTAATTATTGTGTATGCGAAAGAAATGTAAAATGTATGTACCAGTCTTTTTCACATCTTGTTGTATCTGGGTAAATGAATTACGTTGGTGGACGCCCAAAAGCGTTACAGAATATGGGTGAAGGACAGAACATAATGAATGTAGTAGATAACATATCGATGAGTAAATTCATTCAATAGCTGCCTTATCGTATTGATGCACCCACATATCTTTTGTGGGAATTCCATCATATGTGCAAGTGATTATTGGTTGACACCAATTAGCAAACCTTCACTTGGGTTGGATATTGCAAGAAAATAAGGGGATACGACAAAAATTATGTTTCTTTAATCTTACTCAATTTATTGTATCATCCAAATATATGCTTGATGACACAGACATAAAGCTAGAACGATAGATAACATTATGTTAGACTAGTAGGCACTACCGGGTAATGTCAGAAAAATTCATTAAATGACTTATGTGTGCGACTGAGATATGGCTATCTCATAGAAGTATCTCACTTAAAATTCATTGGGATGCCTACCCTGTATATAGGCACGGAAGTCATTAGTTTAATCTGTTTCTTTGCAACATGGTCATTGGTATTATCGTACATGATTTATTTCGAACCCAGCAACTTATACGTCTATGAACAAACCCACATAATTAAAGGGTTGGTGGTTGTGTTTGACGTACGGAACTAGATTTATATCATAGACTGAAATGAATGTATTTGAACATCGGTTTTATGTAGCATAAACAAAAATATACTTCGTTACGTGTGTAGTAAAAAAAAACACCATCGATGCAATTAATTACGTGTATCGATTACGGACGTTAAATGTACATGTTCTAATGTCGGGTTTACGGGAAAAAAAATTGTTTTTATGTTTGCCATTTAGTCGATGTGAATTCGTCTTGTTTTAAGAATTAATACTATAATTCCTAAAGTTCACACGTGTGAAGTAATATAATTTCATTTTTTTAGTCAATCACATTAAGAAGCAGAAGGCTGTCAGACAAGGGTTACACCATAACGAAAGGCGGGAAACGAAAAAAGCAGCACATATATCGATGATAGACATTACACCTACTACCTATTGTACAAGGGAGAAAGCTTTATTCCATCCTTTTCATTGCATATCACACGGCATACTAAACATCAGCAAGAAGATAGATAATCGAAGAGGGTTATTGTCTAATCCATTAACACTCTACTTTAAGGTATGTAACATTTTTATGAGATCGAATCGATAATGTTTCTTGTACTTGACAAAGGGTTTATTATACATACGATAGACAGTTAAACAAAGTGGTCATAGATTATTTTGCTAAATGTCAATAACACGGTTAAAAGGGTATTAAATATATTTATTTGATGAATTTTTTGCTTGTATGGGTTTTTTTTACGAACAACAGGTTGTTTAGGGAAAATATGATTGTTTGTTTTATTTAAACAGGTATTTGAAATCTTGAAGAATAATGGGAGAATTTAGATGTACTTTACAGACAGTGTACACAGCTCTAAGTGATGAGAACATTACAAGTGATGATATAGATGCTTTGAACAAGTCTCCTTTTTTTGGTCTGCTACTCGGTTTGTTTAATAAAGAAGGGGATAAAGGGTCAAATAAATGTTATTCTTTAATCTGTGACATTATCAAGACATATGATGCAGCCAGGCAATGTTTTGTGTTTGGTGGGGTGGAGAAAAGTGTATCAGCTAGAGATGTGAGGCTAATACTTGGCGTTGAAGGTGGTATTCAAAGGATTCCAAAGTACACAAAAAACCAAATGAGAGCTTCAACATGGTTTGCGAAGAACTTTCCGGGGGTAACAACCGGTTCGTTATCACAAAAAGCTGTTAAAGATAAAATTAAAGAAGTATTGGCAGAGAGGAGGCCTGGTGGGAGAAGAACTCTTGTTAGATGCCTGAACATGTTGACAATGTCAACAATTATTTATCCTTCGCCTTCAGGTAGAATCACTCAGTGGCATGTCAAGATATCTGAAGACATTGACAGTCTAAAAATGTATGACTGGGCCTCACATATTGCAAAAAGTATAATGGACCCCGTTAATGGATTGGGGCAGAGCTGCTGCATAATGCTTGTGGTAATTTTTTTTTTTATTGTGTTCATTTGCTTTGGTAATATATAAACTAATGCTTTGTATATGTGATTAACTCAGCCATGGTTTGCTGAGCATGTGTCTGGATCGGGTATATTGGAATTGAGCGGTAGCAAAATCCCTAGGATATTCAAATGGAGCTTAACAGTACCGCCAGAAAACTTCCATTCCGCAATCATAGAAACAATTCGTCCTGAAATGGTGAGGTTTATGATTAAGCAATATATGTAGACCATTATATATCAAGAAACTTTAATTTTTACAGGTTATGATTGGAGAGCTATCAATGACAGATGAAGAATTGGAGGAGTACGGATCAGATTGTATCGATGATGACAGGTCAGATGTTAACCAGGATGCGGTTGAAACAGGAACAATATATTCAGATTACGAAGAACAATTGAGATTGTTGCAATTGGACTTACTGCGTGAAAAGGAACTTACACATACCCTTCAGTCAAAATTAGAAGAGGAAAACAAGCAAAACATAATGCTATTGGGTGAAGTCGAAAGGTTAGGAATATTACTGAAAAAAGCGAATCAGAATAGGGAAAATCTGTCAGATGGGGGAAGTGCAGAAGGTATATATTATTTGAAATCATCTTCTGTATCTAAATATGTGTTGTTGTGTTATAGTTTTTATTGTTGATTGTCAGGTGATGTTACTCAGCAAAACACATTTCAGGGCTTCACCACCACGGAAGATGATGTGAGAATCATGGATGATACGGTAGCGGATTTGAATTTTACTTCAGAAACCGATGGAATCGTCAAACATAGTATGGAGGAGGTTATGAAAGTTAGTCAAAGTAGTAGTAGACTACACATTTTTTGCGGGAATGAAACCATGGTACACTCAGAAACCGAAGAACAACATACCGTGAGAACGCTAGATGTTGAATTTGACCAAGTATCTGATGATATTCCGCGTGACAAAAACTTATATATGGGTAGTGGTTGTGCAGAGGAAATAGTGAATGGGAGCCAGATAGAACAAAGTGTTTCATCGCTAACTGGGAAGTTGAATGAACTTTGTAAAGGTGCATTAGGTAGTTGTGCTGATAGAGGGATTATGTCTGCAAATGAAGTTCATATATCCGTTGTGGCTCCCACTGAAGATCATATGGTGACAGTAACAAACAAAGATTACCTTGATGATGTTTCGGACAACGATGTTGATGAGTCTGAGCTATCATCGTTAGTACAGAAGATAGCCGAAGCAGAGGGTTTGGATGTTCAACCTAAGCGACGTAGTTCTATGGTTGATCGTGTGAAGGAGACTGATAGGACAAGGAGAAAGAAGATGTTGGGCGATGCATTTATTACTGGTCAGACACCAAGGAAAAGAAAGTTTTCGGATAGGGAAGTTTATAATAACAATGATTATGTAACTGGAGTTGATCAGGCGACGTTGGATAACGTAGGATTTGATAAGTGTGGATCAACTATTGGGCTATCGGGGACGGTGGGATCCACTATCAATTACAATGCAGGGTCTTCTAGTACAACAGTTTTCGCGTCTGGTGTTGTATTGAATTCTGAAAATAGAAGACGAAACGTAGCATCAGATAGTGATTTGAAAGTGCTAGAATATATTAAGCTTCGTCTTTCCGGTTCAACACCCGTATGGATTGACAATGACATCACCATAACAGTCGATGACTGTATCGGGATAGGAGAGGAATCTACTGTTAATTGGGCGGTAAACTAAATTCATAGAAGTTATGTTGTTGTCAAAAATGTGGTGTGATAACTAATTCAAATTCGTTGCGTTGTTTTTAGGTAATGGAAGGGGTTATGTCAATATGGCAGGCTGCAAACGAAAAGAGAAGAGGTGTGCACAAATTTCTGTTTCTATCATCAAGGCCAATGGTATGTTATTCGATACTTAAATAATTTAGTTTATGGTTGTTTTGTATTAAATATTATTAACGTTTCCGGAAATTTGACTTGTTGAGTCTTTGTATATGTAAGTGTAATCAACAAGGAGATGTAGATTGGGAGTTTGGGATATCGAAGCCCTTGTTCGATTTAAACAGTTACGTCATTATTCCAAACTTAGCGGTTGTTGACGGTGAATCTTTCTGGAGCATGATTGTATACACGAAGGCAGTGGATACTTTCAAGCATTTCACATCAATTAATTCTAGTAGCCATATTAGACTAGCAAACGAATCACAACATCATGCTGAACGTATTGTTGAAGTATTGTGCCACAAGTTATGGCCAGAATTTACTGAGTATGGTCAGAAGAAGTTGTTCGCCTACAAAATGAAGATAGATGATAAACCCCATGAATGTCACGATTCGGGAATTTTTGTATTGAAGGGGATGTTTGATTTAGTTAGGCGAAAGCCTCTGAACAGGGTTTACAGTCTTAATGATTTAAGGAGCATGCGCAGTTATATCGTTAACTTGATCCTCCATGACGATAAGACAACAGATGTTGTTTCGCAGGCAAGAAATCACATTATTCTAGTTATCTAAACAATACGTATGATACGCACATGTACGCGTTGGTAGTTTTTTGTTATTTTGTTATGAATTAAAGAATCAAGGCTGCTATTTTTGTGTAACTAAATGTGATAACAAACTAGCGTAATCGTGTCGAGCCGGGATATGTTATTTGTTATTGAAAAACAAACTGAATTTATTGCCTATTGTTCTTAATTTGTAGACCGCATATTATGATATATTATATATTATATTCGTAAAAACTATCTTAAATATGGTGGTTGATAGAAAAAAACAGGAAAAAAATGAAGGGGTGCATGCAATAAGCAAATATAAGCAAATATAAGCAAAAATCATTTTGTATTATGTCTAATACATGTAATTGGGTGCATGCACAAAAAAGAATAAAAGTAATACAACAATTGTATTCGTGCCTTTTGTTTTAATGACAATATGATCTTGCGTTGGTGCATGACCAATTGAGTTATGTGCTTCATTCATTTAGACATTTTACATGTTTGGGTGTACGCCCAATCATTTTATAGTGTTTTTGATTTAGGTTTTAGTAGTTTGGGTTTAGGTTGTATGGATTACGGATTAGGGTTTGGACATTGTGTGTGTCAATGAACAAACGATTTGGCTTGGATGCACACCCAATCTAGGGTTTAGGGTTTAGGATGTAGGGTTAAGTGTTTTGGGTTTATTGCTTATGTTTTACGGTTTAGGGTTTATGGTTTATGGTTTAGGGTATATGGTTTAGGGTTAAATGTTTCGGGTATAGTTTTTATGGTATATGGTTTCATGAAAATTCTTACTCTGGGTGTATGCCCAGAGCACTTTGCTTGGGTGGATGCCCAATCACTTTAGAATCTTCCTTCATATGTTCATAGTCGAAACAATTGTTTCATGAAAAATCTTTCTTTGGGTGTATGCCCAGAGTACTTTGCTTGGGTGGACGCCCAATCACGTTAGACCCTTTCCTTCATATGTTCATAGTCACGTTAGAAACTTCCTTCAGGTGGTCCATCTTCAAGTGGGTGTATGCGTAACAGAACTAATAAGCCACTACTATATTTGTAACTGACCTACATAATGAAACGCCCACCTTTGGGTGTGTGCCCATAGGTGTTTGCTTGGGATGACACACACGAACGTAAAAACATTCATTCAACCGTAACACCTTCATGTGTGTGTATGAACACTACACATAATTAGCCGTTACATGATTTGTAATTGTAATACACAACGAAACTTCTACCTTTGTGTTGGCTTGTGTTGATGCCCAACCATGTCAGAACCATCGTTTCGGTGTATGCCCAATAGATCTAATAAGCCATTATTATTTTTAACTGAACGAAGTAATGAAACTCCATCCTTTGGGTGTATGCACGGAGGATTTTGCTTGGGTGGACGCCCAATCTCGTTAGAACCTTCCTTCATATGTACCATAGACATGTTAGAAACTTTCTTCATTTGTGCCATCTTCATTTTTGTGTATACCCAATAGAACTAATAGGCCACTATTATATTGTAATTGACCTACGTAATGAAACTACCCCCTTTGGGTGTATGCCCAGAGGACTTTGCTTGGGTTGAAACAACTGTTTCATATACAACCTTCTGTATTTGGGGTTACGCCCAGAGGTTTTTGCTTGGGATGACGCATTAGGGTTTAGGGTTCAGGGTTTAGGGTTTAGTGTTTAGGGTTTAGGGTTTAGGGTTTAGGGTTTAGGGTTTATGTTTTAGGGTTTAGGGTTTAGGGTTCATTGTTTATGGTATAGGGTTTAGGTTTAAGGTTTTTAGTGTTTAGGATAGAGGGTTTAGGTTTTATGGCTTTGGTTTTATTGTTTAGTGTTTAGGGTTGAGGGTATAGGTATTCTTGTTTTAGATATAAAATTATTCGTTTGGGTGTATGCCCAATTTAATATAAAATATATGTACAATTATATATTGGTCTTTGAGATGCATGCGCAAATGCATTGTATTGGGTTGGTTAGGGTTTAGTGATTAGGGTTTAAGGTTTAGGATGTAGGGTTAAGTGTTTTGGGTTTATTGCTTATGTTTTACGGTTTAGGGTTTATGGTTTAGGGTTTAGGGTATATGTTTTAGGGTTTAATGTTTATGGTATAGGGTTTATGGTATATGGTTTAGGGTTTATGGTTTATGATTTATTGTTTATGGTATATGGGTTAGGGTTAAGGGTTTTATGGTTTAGGAAAGAGGTCTTTGCTTGGGTGGACGCCCAGTCAGGTTAGATTCTTCCTTCATATGTACCATAGTCATGTTAGAAACTTCCTTCATATGTGTCATCTTCATTTGGGTGTATGCCCAGAGGACTTTGCTAGGGTTAAAACAATTTTTTAATGAAACTTCTTTCTTTTGGTGTATGCCCAGAGGACTTTGCTTGGGTGGTTGCCCAATCACGATAGAACCTTCCTTCATATGTTCATAGTCACGTTAGATACTTCCTTCAGCTGGGCCATATTCATTTGGGTGTATGCCCAACCATGTTAGGACCCTCTTTGCTTGGGTGGACGCCCAATCACGTTAGATCCTTCCTTCTTATGTACCGTAGTCATGTTAGAAACTTCCTTCATATGTGTCATCTTCATTTGGGTGTATGCCTAGAGGACTTTGCTAGGGTTGAAACAATTTTTTCATGAAATTTCTTTCTTTGGGTGTATGCCCATAGGACTTTGCTTGGGTGGGTTAGGGTTTAGTGATTAGGGTTTAGGGTTTAGGGTTTAGGGTTTAATGTTTAGGGTATAGGGTTTATGGTTTAGGGTTTAGGGTTTAGGGTTTATGATTTATTGTTTATGGTTAGGGTTTAGGGTTAGGGTTTAGGGTTTTATGGTTTAGGAACGAGGTATTTGCTTAGGTGGACGCCCAATCAGGTTAGATCCTTCCTTCATATGTACGGTAGTCATGTTAGAAACTTCCTTCATATGTGTCATCTTCATTTGGTTGTATGCCCATAGGACTTTGCTAGGGTTGAAACAATTTTTTCATGAAACTTTTTTCTTTGGGTGTATGCCCAGAGGAATTTGCTTGGGTGGTTGCCCAATCACGATAGAACCTTCCTTCATATGTTCATAGTCACGTTTGATACTTCCTTCAGCTGGGCCATATTCATTTGGGTGTATGCCCAACCATGTCAGAACCCTCTTTGATTGGATGGACGCCCAATCACGTTAGATCCTTCCTTCTTATGTACCGTAGTCATGGTAGAAACTTCCTGCATATGTGTCATCTTCATTTGGGTGTATGACTAGAGGACTTTGCTAGGGTTGAAACAATTTTTTCATGAAATTTCTTTCTTTGGGTGTATGCCCATAGGACTTTGCTTGGGTGGACGACCAATCACGTTAGAACCTTCCTTCATATGTTCATAGTAACGTTAGAATCTTCCTTCAGCTGGGCCATCTTCATTTGGGTGTATGCCTAATAGAACTAATAACCCACTACTATATTTGTAATTGACCTACGTAATTAAACGCCCCCCGTTGGGTGTGTGCCCATAGGTGTTTGCTTGGGATGACGCACACGAACGTAAAAACAGTCATTCAACCGTAACACCTTCATGTGTGTGTATGAACACTACACCTAATTAGCCGTTACGTGATATGTAATTGTAATACACAACGAAACTTCTACCTTTGTGTTGGCTTGTGTTGATGCCCAACCATGTCAGAACCATCGTTTCGGTGTATGCCAGAACAAGTTGGGAAGCATTCATGGGCACAATTTTGTATTCGATCCAATTGTGAATGACACAATAAAATTGATTGGGGCAAAGACAAATCAAGATATAACCTTCATTCGTATATAGACATAATAAATTGTGGCTATGCCAGTTTTATAGAACAAGGTCCTGCTAATATTTAACATAGTATGTCGGATTGTATTCGAGACTACCCAAACATATTATAATAGTCCTTTGGGCGTATGTCCAAACGATAAATTAGATCCTTCGATTTTGAGAATTTGGTTAAAACACATATAAACATGAGTTTGGATATGCTAAAACTTTAGACTATGTGTGGTTGTTAACTAGTACAAAAACATTAATTTTAATGTATTCAACGTTATATTTAAATAAGTTCAATATGGCAGACAAAAGGCTGGTAAGCATATCTCAGATGCCTAACATTACATTGATTGGTTTCAGAACCAAAAAAAACATACACATAGCTATGGGAATCGATGATGTAAGTCCCTTGCATGATTCACCACGTTCGTACAGAACTCGTGGTTTAGCAGTTTTTCTACAATAGTACACCTCATTTTCCTAAAATCCGCAGCACTGTATATGCCCCTAACGTAACCTAATTCATAAATGTCTTTTGCACAAAGCATTACGTATACACCGGAGTTCTCTACTGTGCATCTGGTTTGAAAAAATGAAGAAGTCTTGTATTTTTCCGCGCGCTGGTTTACTTCTGGTCCCTCCATTGAGTAAATTCCACTAAGCACATTGTCGTATATATATTTATACATCTTAGTAGCATTTGTTTCAGCTACCTTCGCGCACAAATTACCATTTTCAGCTTTCATGCCACTAAAGTGTTCAAAGGAGTAGTCTTTCCTCGTGTCATAAACTAATAAACTCCAGAATGTAGTACTACCAACTTTGGACATAATCGGTATCAATACAACTTGGTACACATCAAAAACAGACCTGAATCCCGATAGAATATAATCTTCAGCAAACGCAACCATTCCCTTGTTGTAATAGTACTGAATTGTTTGGAACAGATTAGTCTTATTTATCCTATGCAAAAAAAAAGGTCAATGAAATTCAATTTTACTAACCATGGACCGTGCTCGTAAACGTTGACACCAACCCACCCTTTCAACAGTAATAAATGATGGAGGGTTCTTCATGCTGTCCAAGTTCCATATCAGCAAAACAGCGTCTATCACCTTTACCGTAACAAAGTTATATAGATATATTAGGTTGTAAAGTTATAGATATAATTTGTAAGAAGATAACATTATATAGATTCCATGTAATACCTGCCATTTTAAAATTCTTTGATGTGCAACATCATGACAATGCATTGCCTTCACCTGGATGTATTCGAAACCCCATACAATGGTTGATTCCGACATATGACTGTATATCCTATCCAATAGCAAGTCGTCAACTCTGCGTGCCAAGGATACCTTCAATATAACAGCTCTGTTGTCGT
Organism: Nemophila menziesii; assembly: GCA_029959085.1. Taxonomy (NCBI): domain Eukaryota; kingdom Viridiplantae; phylum Streptophyta; class Magnoliopsida; order Boraginales; family Hydrophyllaceae; genus Nemophila; species Nemophila menziesii. Next base: position 34,387,394 of record JARWIR010000008.1, read on the forward strand.
TACTTACGGACTCTTTTGATAATCTATTATGAACAACATTCGTAATATCTGCTAAAGGTGAACTAACAACCAAGGGGTGTACAATTTTACGCTTCACACTACGTACCACAGTAGGTGGCTTGCTGCTATTCCAATATTGCTGCTCCCTCCTTTTAGCCAAAAGCTTAGATAGTGGAACGTGATCATCATCGAATAAACCATTTTGTACAAGACGTTCGCATTCTTTTATCTCATCTGTTACACAAACAACGTTGTCATTATCAACGCGAGGGACGTAGTGAGTTGTCGATTTCTTAGCTGCCACGTTAAATGCAATAGGTGTATCTTGCATTTTACCTTTCCCCTTTGCAGTTATCAATCCTGAGGAGTTAGGTGCGTCTTTAACATTCGGTGCAAACGTAACCCTTTTTTTACTTTTATCACTTAAAGATACAGCCTTTTCAGGTGGTGTAATTATTCCCAAATCGAAGGTTGGAACGTTGTACGCATTTTTACAGTTATCATTACTGGCAGAAACACTACCATCGTCTACGTTTTTCCCGAAGCAGCGGAACAAAACTTTAGGAGTTATGCAACCAGCATCCATCAAACTACCATTCTTTTTTACATTACCTTCATCGCTATGGTCAGATACAGGTCCCTCGAAGCCAACACTCCCTTGACGTTGTATTATCAAGTCATGAACTATTGGTCGGGACTTTTCAACGACTTCGACTAGATTTTTCTGGGTTAGACTTAACGGATAGCTTTCTATTTCCGGTACATTGACAAAGCCTATCTGACAATTTGCATCTTCCAAATTTTCTACAGTGCAAGGTGATTTGGATGCCACTATCCTTTGGTAACTTTGCACGATATCTTCAAGTTGCCGGCATTTCCGTTGAAGTACAGCGTTTTTTTTTTTCTCAACATCCAAATCTGTCTTTACCTTGGTTTCCATGTCTATTTTATTGATTATCTCCTCTTTTAACTTTAATATTTCTGAACTGATGATTAGTTTAATGTTCAACAAGTCTACCTTATGAGTCGTAGTATCCGGAGATCCACTATCATCAACACTGATAACATTTCCCGCCTCTACCTGGCTTGGGATTGGTTGTCCAGGTTGGACAAAAAAATCGTCAGCTGAATCACTGCATAATTCAACATTGACTGGAATATAATCATCCACACTAATAGGTTGATTTTGTACTTGTCCAAAATTAGGGTCTTCAGGCTCACTTGTATCAATAGCTATTAAATTCTCCAAATCATATAACTGGGTATAAAAGAACAATAAATTAAGCATACCATTGCATAAATTATCAGAACATATAACTCACTGAGAAGTATACACCATATAATAAACTAACTGAAAGCATAATAATCTTACCCATAACGAGTCATCCATTTGTTATGCCACTTATGCAATTTGCTTGTTAAATTGTTGCACTACATGTAAGAATATATAACTAATAAATTAAAAATATAGACAACAAATTTCATGTATTAAATAATATTGTGTATTACCTGCGTACAATGGTTTCTGCTGTTATGATGTTGTGGTTTAAGAAAGCCAAAATGAAGTGGGTATATGTGGGTAGGGTTTATAGTGTGTGTTGCCGAAGATATTTGTTTGTTTGTAAATTGTGATGTTCAAATCTTTGTGAAAATACAAAGATTGCATAAAGGTGCTTTTCACATCGATCAAGGTGGTATAGTATGTTGTGGTCAGTAATTGGAGAGAGAGTTTGTCTGCTTGATGTGATGGAATGAAGCTTACGTACAACACATGCCATCAACCATGCTTGCTTTTCCTGTTGGCATAATTTTTAATCATTGTTTAATACTTGTACTAACCTGATCACTTACCCATTACACGTCTCATACCATATAACTTTATAATATTCATGTTAATAGGCGGTCTCCTATAGTAGTAAACCTAAGATAGTAATGTTTTTAAAATGGACTACCTAGATTGTTATGGTCACAAACCATACTAAAGAATTTATGATACTAAAATGTTGTTTCGTGTGTTAAAAAAAGGGACTTCCATCGCAATAGAATTTATCGCAATAGTGTATATATAAAAGACGGTTCTACGTTGGATGGGCGTCCACCCAAAAGTTTATATAATATTTGAGGGAGGGTCCTTCAATGGGACGTTCAACCAAATAGAATTACTTTGGATATTCACAAATAGTCTGAAAAGTAAGATGTAAATATTGTTTTAGTGGCACATCCATAAGAATAGTGTATATATAAAAGACGTTTCTAACTTGAATGGGCGTCCACCCAAATGTGAATAATAGATAGTAGTGAGGTTCCTTCAATGTAACGATCAACAAAATAGAATTCCTTTTGGCACATCCATAGGAATATTGTACAGATAAAAGACGGTTCTACCATGAATGGTTGTACAACAATAAAGTATGATTTTATATGAGATTGATTTTTATGGTTCCCATGTACATCTATAGCAATAGGGTGGGAATAACATACGGGTATACGATGAATGGGTGTACACCCGATATTATGATTCGACATGGGAGAATGTTCTGCATTGAATGGGTGTCCACCCAAATGTGTATATTAGATATTATGGAAGTTCGTTAACTGGGACTTCCATCGCAATAGAATGTATCGCAATAGTGTATATATAAAAGACGGTTCTACCGTGACTGGGCGTCCACCCAAAAATTTATATAATATTTGAGGGAACGTCCTTCAATGGGACGTTCAACCAAATAGAATTCCGTTGGGTATTCACAAATAGTATGAAAAGTAAGATGTAAATATTGTTTTACTGGCACATCCATAAGAATAGTGTATATATAATAGACGTTTCTAACTTGAATGGGCGTCCACCCAAATGTGAATATTAGATAGTAGTGAGGTTCCTTCAATGTAACGATCAACAAAATAGAATTCCTCTTGGCACATCCATAGGAATAGTGTACATATAAAAGACGGTTCTACCATGAATGGGTGTACAACAATAAATTATGATTTTATATGAGATTGATTTTTATGGTTCACATGTACATCTATAGCAATAGTGTGGGAATAACAGACGGGTATACGATTAATGGGTGTACACCCGATAGTATGATTAGACATGGGAGAATGGTCTGCATGGAATGGGTGTCCACCCAAATGTGTATATTAGATATTATGGAAGTTCCTTAACTGGGACTTCCATCGCAAATGATAATTATCGCAATAGTGTATATATAAAAGACGGTTCTACCTTGAATGTGCGTCCACCCAAAAGTTTATATAATATTTGAGTGAAGGTCCTTCAATGGGAGGTTCAACCAAATAGAATTCCTTTGGATATTCACAAATAGTATGAAAAGTAAGATGTAATTATTGTTTTACTGGCACATCCATAAGAATAGTGTATATATAAAAGACGTTTATAACTTGAATGGGCGTCCACCCAAATGTGAATATTAGATAGTAGTGAGGTTCCTTCAATGTAACGATTAAGAAAATATAATTCCTTTTGGCACATCCATAGGAATAGTGTACATATAAAAGACGGTTCTACCATGAATGGGTGTACAACAATAAATTATGACTTTATATGAAATAATGTTCAGCCTTGACTGGACGTCCACCCAAATGTTTATAGTAGGTATGATGGAAGGTCATGCAATGGGACTTTCAGCAAAATATAATTCCTTTGAGGATTCAAAACTATTATGAAAAGTAAGATGTACCTGTTGCTTTAGGAAAACATCCATAGGATAAGTGTACATATAAAAGCCGGTTCTACCATGAATGGGTGTACTCCAAATAGAATTAGTTTTGTCATCGTCAAAAATTCTGGAATGCAAATTGAATATACGGAAGAGGTGAGCTTGATTTGTATGGTTCCCATGTACATCTATAGGAATAGTGTGTGGATAACAGACTGGTATACGATGAATGGGTGTACACCCGATATTATGATTATATATGGGAGAATTGTCTGCCTTGAATGGGTGTCCACCGAAATATGAATATTAGATAGTAGGGAAGTTCCTTCAATGGGACGTTCAACACAACATAATGCCATTGGGCACATCCATAGTAATAGTGTATACATGATAGAATGTTCTAACATGAATGGGTGTACATCACTAAAGTCTGATTTGTTATGAAAGAAGGGTCTGCCTTGAATGGGTGTCCAACCAAAAGTTTATATTAGATATGATGGAAGGTCATCCAATTTGACTATGAATGGGTGCACACCCAATAGAATTATTTTTGATAAACGACGGATATACTATGAATGGGTGTACATCAATAAAGACTGATTTGTTATGAAAGAAGGTTCTGCCTTGAATGGGTGTCCTACCAAAAGTTTATATTAGATATGAGGGGAGATCATTCAATGGGACTATGAAGAGGTGTACACCCAAAAGAATTATTTTTGATAAAAGACGGATATACTATGAATGGGTGTACACCCAATCGAATTAGTTTTGATATGAAATAACGATGAACCTCGGAAATTATGGTTATAAACCGAAATGCTGCTTTATGATTAGATATGGGAGACTTGTCTGCCTTGAATGGGTGTCCACCGAAATATGAATATTAGATATTAGGGAAGTTCCTTCAATGGGACGTTCAACACAACATAATCCCATTGGGCACATCCATAATAATAGTGTATACATGATAGAATGTTCTAACATGAATGGGTGTACATCACTAAAGTCTGATTTGTTATGAAAGAAGGTTCTGCCTTGAATGGGTGTCCAACCAAAAGTTTATATTAGATATGATGGAAGGTCATCCAATTTGACTATGAATGGGTGTACACCCAATAGAATTATTTTTGATAAAAGACGGATATACTATGAATGGGTGTACATCAATAAAGACTGATTTGTTATGAAAGAAGGTTCTGCCTTGAATGGGTGTCCTACCAAAAGTTTATATTAGATATGATGGAAGATCATTCAATGGGACTATGAATGGGTGTACACCGAAAAGAATTATTTTTTATAAAAGACGGATATACTATGAATGGGTGTACACCCAATAGAATTAGTTTTGATATGAAATGTCGATGAACCTCGGAAATTATGGTTATAAACCGAAATACTGCTTTATGATTAGATATGGGAGACTTGTCTGCCTTGAATGGGTGTCCACCGAAATATGAATATTAGATATTAGGGAAGTACCTTCAATGGGACGTTCAACACAACATAATCCCCTTGGGCACATCCATAGTAATAGTGTATACATGATAGAATGTTCTAACATGAATGGGTGTACATCACTAAAGTCTGATTTGTTATGAAAGAAGGTTCTGCCTTGAATGGGTGTCCAACCAAAAGTTTATATTAGATATGATGGAAGGTCATCCAATTTGACTATGAATGGGTGTACACCCAATAGAATTATTTTTGACAAACGACGGATATACTATGAATGGGTGTACATCAATAAAGACTGATTTGTTATGAAAGAAGGTTCTGCCTTGAATGGGTGTCCTACCAAAAGTTTAAATTAGATATGATGGAAGATCATTCAATGGGACTATGAATGGGTGTACACCCAAAAGAATTATTTTTGATAAAAGACGGATATACTATGAATGGGTGTACACCCAAATAGAATTAGTTTTGATATGAAATAACGATGAACCTCGGAAATTATGGTTATAAACCGAAATGCTGCTTTATGATTAGATATGGGAGACTTGTCTGCCTTGAATGGGTGTCCACCGAAATATGAATATTAGATATTAGGGAAGTTCCTTCAATGGGACGTTCAACACAACATAATCCCATTGGGCACATCCATAGTAATAGTGTATACATGATAGAATGTTCTAACATGAATGGGTGTACATCACTAAAGTCTGATTTGTTATGAAAGAAGGTTCTGCCTTGAATGGGTGTCCAACCAAAAGTTTATATTAGATATGATGGAAGGTCATCCAATTTGACTATGAATGGGTGTACACCCAATAGAAATATTTTTGATAAAAGCCGGATATACTATGAATGGGTGTACATCAATAAAGACTGATTTGGTATGAAAGAAGGTTCTGCCTTGAATGGGTGTCCTACCAAAAGTTTATGTTAGATATGATGGAAGATCATTCAATGGGAATATGAATGGGTGTACACCCAAAAGAATTATTTTTGATAAAAGACGGATATACTATGAATGGGTGTACACCCAATAGAATTAGTTTTGATATGAAATAACGATGAACCTCGGAAATTATGGTTATAAACCGAAATGCTGCTTTAGGTCCACATCCATAGGAATAATGTAGTTATAACATACAGTTGTTCATTGAATGGGTGTACACCCAATGTGCTTAGTATTGGCACTCACAGAAGCCTTAGTCACATATATTTTCGAAAATAGACTTAAATTAAAATAGATGTTGTACTCTGTTTTCCCGAGAAAGGAACAGTTAGATATACAAAACAGTGTGGAATGTTCAACCTAATGTAATAAGAACATAAAGTGCATATTACACCAAGAACATAAACACTAACTCAAAAGGGCATCTGGAATCACAAGTTTGTAGTGCAGGTTCTCTTGTTGTGGTATCCCATAAGGCCACATCTACCACAACGTATCTGTGCCCGAAGAAGTTCGACCTGTGATAATTTACGTTTACTTTGAGGCCTACCCGGGGGGATTTTGCATAACGGAGGTAAGATCTCTTCTTGAATGTTTGATTGTGAAGCAGTGCAAAACGTTGAAAGTGCCGGAATTTTGGATTCATATACCTGCCTAATACAGTCTGTATGGAAAAACTTCTCAATGTAATCGTATTTATTGTCAGGTTTAGCATAAGACAGTACACGTACTCCATGTTCACATGGGAACCCATCTATTTGCCATTTACCACACGAACACATCCTACGTTCAATGTCTACTATCATCCTAGGGTCACAACGAACCTCAAAAACGTTAGCAGCAGCTTGTGAAACCTCCCAGGTTCTTGATGATTGATAGTTTTCATTATACTCAATCTGTCTCAATGGAGCTAGAGTTGTCGTCCACGATTCCACCAACACCGAACGGTCATATGTTTGTGTCATTAACATAAGTCTTATCTTGTCAACAAACTGAGCAACAGGTAGTTCCCGTATCTTCAAAATTTGATTATTGAATGACTCTGCAGCATTCGAAGTCAACTCCCCGTACCTTTTGACGGGACAATGAACATTTGTGAAGTTCTCTAAGGGTAGGTTGTCAAGGAAGTTTATCGCGTTTTGTTCACCGTACTTAATGAAATCAGCCATGTATAAATCAAACAACTCAACGTTGGGGGCCTTTGCTAAATGTTCAAATGCCCATAGTGCTTCACGACGATGTTTCCCAGATAATTTAGATATCAAGTTACCTTTGATATGTCGGAAACAGAAAGAATGATGCGCTTCAGGGAATATGTTACGCACACCATTAATAAGACCAGGGTGGCGGTCAGATATAAATACAAGAGCCCTACCAGATACCAGGGGTCGGAGGAATTGCATAAATGCAGCCCAATTAGCATTATCCTCTGCCCGTACAATGGCGAATGCAATTGGGACAAGTCCTACATTGGAAGTGATAAAAATTAGTTTATGATTAAATGTAAACTTATTATATTATAGCAAACCTATAGAACTCACCACTATTGCCATCTTTTCCTACTGCAGTCAGAAGGGTGCCTTTGAATTTGTTTTTCAGAAACGTACCATCCATGAAAATAATAGGCCGGCAAGCGCGGAAACCATCTAACGAAGCGCCGAATGCAAAATGTGCACGTTCGAATGTGCCATGGACTGGATCAGTTTCTAGTAAATAACTACCAGATGGGTCGGATTGCTTCAACTTAATAAAATAATCCTTTATCACATTGTATGACCTTCCTGGATCTCCATTTATATCAATCTTAGCGCTAGTAAGTGCGTCATATGCTGTCTCGTAATTAATGGTAAAACCATAGCTCTCCCTTAACCGATGTATGACTTCTTTCGGCCTCATATCAAGACGACCACGAGCATCGTCTAATATCAGGTCTTTCACCAAACCCGATGTCATAGCTGAGTTGATCATTCTACGATCTGGAGTCTTACATGTATGAACGTTGTAAAATGTCTTGACATAGAGCAAGCCGTCTTTTGATGAAATAGATGCGTATATCCACCACTTACAACCAGTTGAGTTGCGGAATAAACAGTGTGCACCGTACTTTGAATGGTTGTTATGTGAAGACTTTGTGCGATACCCAGATTCGCATTGGTACTTGCAAATCGCATTGCGTAATTCAGGGAAACCATTAGGGAAACATGTTCCAACATCTCCCAAGCACTCAGGCCAATCCTTACTAAGAAGAATCTTTTCACGATGAACATAAAATGCGGGGTCTGCTTCTCCGTCATTACACCCTTCAGAGAGGTTTGTATTATACTGAACATGAGATACCTGCTTTGAGCTACGCGAAAACCCAATAATTTGCCCAGAAACTATTATTTCAACTTTATCAGCATCATCCCTGTTTATCAACCATAATAACCCAGAAAAGTCAACTTGGGAATCGACTTTACAGTTTACATTATCACCAACTGAATAATGGTACTCTACTGTATCTCCATCTAAAAACTTCCATTTATTATTAGCATAAGTGACTAAGGCTTCAAAACAATCAAACAAACTAGCGGGGGCTATATACTTGTCATTCCCGTTCATGAAAATGAAGAGGCATCTTTCCATATTGTATCTGCATGTTCAAAAAAGTTCTTAATAACTTTAAATATATATAAACAAACGATTACTTAATACTATTACCACTGTGATGGAGGACATATCAACAACAAATAAAAAAGAAATAGATATAACAGTAAGACCATAAATTTATTTCATGGTTTGTGCTAATAACTTACAAATGTTACTATATATTTTTCCAAAATATTTCAGATCGAGATAATACCCATTTAGTTTTATAAACTCGTCGATATAAATGAAGAAAAACATATAAGCAAAATATTGTCAGATCACAGTTATGTTACAAGAAATAAGCAAGATTGGATTGCATAAAATTATTTCTTCATAGAATGTTACTATGATTAATATGCATACATGTAATCTAATTTACAAGCTAACGGGCTTGTTAAATAATATTAATGAATGAACAAATCGAATAAAGATGATGAAGATGCATACCTGTATTGTAACGTAGCCGATGATTTTTGCGATGAACGATGATAACTTGAAGGGGGAACAATTTGAATTCAAATTTCAAATTAACATAAAGAATAAACAAAGACTTTTTCTTATCAAAGATGTACCAAAGGGTGTATTGTCGGATGTTAGAAGAAAGGTTAACTGACGATGTGGGGTAATATGCATTTAATGAGAAGCCAATGATGGGACATAAATGCTGTGTGAGGAAATTAGACAATAAATGCTACGCAGCCTATTTGTGTAGAAGCCCAACGCACATTTAGTTACCTAATGCCTTTGTGAGAAGTTTTGGGCGTTTATTAGAAGTAAATTCTAACCAGGCCCATGAGAGTAGAACGTTTGTTAGTTGGGCCTATTTGTGTAGTTTTCTCAGTTTAAAAATTATTTTTCTAGTATTTTTTTTTTAAATAATTTTAAAAATTTAAATTATTTTATATTATTTTAAATAATTATTTTATAAAACAATCTCAATCTGGATCGTAGAATAGTAAAATAAAAAGTTTTATAAACGCATATACCAAGTAACATATGTAATTCTTCTATGTTCATTTAAGGTTTACTATAAGCGTTTAGAACAAAAAAAAAAAATTTAAGGTTTACCGTTAGTAACAAAGTCCTACTAGATCTAGTAAAATGGTCCATGTGATATTATAAATGATAACGTAAGAATAAAGAACTTTACCATAGTTAGGGATGTCAATAGGGCGGGTTTGGGGCGGGTTCGCCTCTCCCCGCACCCCGCCCCACAGAAAAATAGAAGCCCCACGTCCCGCCTCGCCCCCGCGTTGTTCTTCCCTACGCCCCGCCCCGCCCCGTTCTTTTATTTCCCGTGGGGTGTGGATTCTACCCGCGAGTTTCAATTTGATCGTTCAAATTTTTTTTTTATTACTACAAATTTACTATTTTAAAACTCTCAAATATTCCAATCTTTAGAATCTGCATTTGTATTTTGATTTTTAAACAAATTCTCTTCTTGGAGTTGCACTTTGATTTGAATAATTTTAAACTTTCTGTGTTGTAATAGACACACACAAACTTTGATTTGAATAATTATTGAAATTAAAATATATATATATATATATATAAAATATATTAATTATATACTATATACATACGGGAAGGGTTTGCGGGGTGGGGAATACTTATCCCCACAACCCGCCCCGTCTCGTGCGGGTTTTGAAAATTCATACCCACAACCCGCCATAATCCCCATTTAGTACCTTAAAACCCACCCTGTTTAAAGTGAGGTGGGGCGGGAACCCGCAAACCTACGCCCCATTGACATTCCTAACCATAGCTAGTGATGTATTTCAATAATATATCTAAAAGGTGTATATATTATACATTGAATTGGTCCAACATCAATTTTAAGCTACAACATATGTATACGTTCATATATGTTTTTTCTTCAAATATATATCATATACGACTCGGGACAAAACCTATCCCACAATATAATATTTGTCTAACAAAAGTTGTTAAGTACCTGTACAACCCATAATGCTCACAAAGTATTTTTCATTAGACAAAGAACACGTGTAGCCATGCATAGGTCCTATTGTCTAAAGTAACATAGTAACGATGTATACTACTTAAATTTATATCACTTAATTACCATTTATGACATGACCACTGATAAATCTATGTTAGGCCTAAAAGAGGTCTCAAGCCTCCCCTAACTTTTTTTTTTATTTATTTTTTTATTCTATATATTAGTAACTTATGGTTAAAGAATGTTTTTTATTTTTTAATTCTAATAATTTTTTTTAACCTTTATAAAACATTATTTCTTATAAATTACACAGTATTATTTATATATATATTACTTTAATATCATTTTTTTACGAATTATTTTGAATTTATTCAACAGTCACAACAATCCACTTCTTTACAAAAACTAAAAAAATTCAATAATTTTTTTTAATTAAGAAGAATTTGGTTAATATTTTTATAATGCAATGGATATTATTTTTATTGATTACCTAAAACGTATTTTAATATTAGTATTTACGTAAATATTGTGTTAGTATTACATAACTTAAGAAAAAAAAGATGATGTACCTAAGTTTACTATACACCCTTAAAAAAAAATCGGGGGAGTTGCCCCCGAACCCCTATATATTTTAAGCCGCTCCTTAAATCTTATCCTGGATCCGTGCCTGGACGTGACGTGAATTGGTTGGAAGTAAATCGTTAATCAAATAAAAAAAAATAGATAAACGATTTTTAATCAACCAATTCACGTCATATCATAGATGATATACTTGGGTCAGTTGGGTGATATGATTTTGAATGGTATATGTCATTATTCTTGTCTAATCTAAGTGCACATCAATAATAATTGAGTAGATAAACGCGTAATATCCAGTAGTTTAGGAAAAATGTAAAAAAAAGTTAGTTTAGGATTAGTGTAACGAAACTCTTATCGTGTATTGTTTAAATTTATAATCTAGATCATGTATTTTGTCTATTGATGGCCAAATGAATATCATATCTCATTCTTATTTGACAAACTCACACCAAGTGTTCTACATTCTTATTTTACAAAGAAAAAGTGTTCTACATTCGGGAAAAAAATACTCAATTCCTGAAACTTCAATTGTATATTTAAAATTTCACATAAATAAAAATAATAATAATTTTTTTTTTGCTTAAATATCTCTCATAAAATATATTAATAAATTTTAATATTTTAATAAAAACAATCATAAAAAATATATATTTTAATATTCTAAAAGAATAATCTAAAAACTATTTTTTTAAGACATAGAAACCTTACATGAACAAAGAGGGCTCTGTTTAGTTCATGAAAATAATGGATATTTTTTGTTTTTATTTTCTATATTTTGCAAATACTAATAAAAACGTGTTTGGCTAGAGAAAATGAAAACAAATTTATGAAAAATTAAATAAAAGTGCTGCTATATTGGAAAACGTGAAATCGATGTTTTTCATATTTTTTGAAAATATTGTACACAAAAACAAAAAATTGTTTTCTAAAAACATATTCTAAAAAAGAAAATAGAAAATATTTTCTCAAACCAAACAGGGTCTTATAATTTCTTTTTTTAGAAAATAGATCATATATATAGAAAAATTGACATAAAAGCTAAATCTAATATATATATAGATATTCCATAAATACAAAATAAAAAAAAGAAGTTATTTGATACTTAGTCTTTCATCACTATTATGCAAGTGACAAAATCTAATTTGTAAATGGTTATTAATAGTCATCTACCTCCATTTTCTAGTTAGGTTATCAATAATATTGTTCAATTAGCGAGAAATATGGAAAAAGTAGATAACAAGATCAAATTCTATCTTTTTACAATTTTTGAATAAGATTGGTTCAATTATCCATTTAGACTCAAATAGATCTTGAAATACCACGAGTACACTCAAGGATGTTCGATTAAATAACTTTATTTATACCATACAAATTTCTTTCCACAGGAGTAGCTACTAGCTTGCGATATGATATCTTCTCTTTCAAGTAATTAATTACACCTAATTGTTGAACCCGATTATTTGTAAATCACGTCATTTTAAATACACACCAACAACTACAACTTTTGTCTATCCCCAAGAAGTTAAAAAAGACGTATCACAAAAAAAAAAAAAAAAAAAAAATCTCAAACTTGTATCCGTATTCATATCAACATTAACACCCCTTGAACTATAAGATTTACTGGTATATTGACCACCAGTGTTCCACTTGAAGAAAAATAACTCTATAATTAAAAAAATATGTTTTAAAGATTCACATCATATTTTTTAATCCTAATCTTCTTGTGAATCTCTCACATTTTCATATTCCATATATGCCAAAATAGGATAAGAATATAAGTGAGGACATTTGTAACATCCCAACCATTCCTCAATAACCATCCATAACTTGAAATATTTAATGGCCCATGGGTTCAATCTTATCCTTTACAATACATATACGTAGACTTGATGATGTACATACCATCTAAGCGATTAGAACAAAAAAAAAAAAATGATGTACATACCTTTATACTTTTTTGGACAAGTAAGTAACATTTGATCCACCGACTCCCCTTCGACTCCACACCATATACACCATTCTTCTTTTGCACATTTTTTATTTCAACAAGTTACAAAATGTTGAGATTTCATCTCTACAACAATTCCAAGTATAGATGTGGATATTTGTCAATACGTTCGAACTCCAAACACATTTCATAGTCGAGGATTCTATTCTTCATTACTTGTGGATGAATGGCATTTCTTCTACAACTCTTTACGAACCAACGAGTGACATCCATACTCAGTAGTGTACTTTCTTGACACTATGTGAGGCCAAACAAAGTATCCACATGATGCAACTAGAGTAGATGAATATATTTAGCATTCGATGCCATAAGAAATATTCAATCTATCATGCTAGAATTACAATTATGAGTTTCTCTATTAAGGAGAGCATAAACTATAGTTACAAATCAATTTTCTTGCTTCTCAAATATTTAAATCTTTGGTAATCAAGTATGCTACCAAATATTAATGGACCGATATTTCCCAGCCTAATACACCCTTTCAGATAAGATTAACTGCCTACATTTAAGTAGAGCTATCCAAGACTGAGATCTACTTGTTGGGAGTATGAGTTTAAAAAAATAGTATTTGGAGAGTAGATATCTTTAAGAATTCGAGATGCTATAGAATTCTGATTCTGCTTCAACCTCCACGCTTGATTATCTAAAAACACAACATCCATCTTTTGGAAATTACAAAAGCTGAGATCTCCAATTAAATTTCCGTCACAGTTTTTCCCACGCCAACCAGTGGATCCTTTTTTTTTGTCTCCACCGAATTCCACCAAATTTGAGCAATCATAATATATAGTTTCTTTATAAAACATTTTAGGTTATAAATAGATAGACATATCATACGACATAATAGCATGTAGCACAATTTTAACAAGCACCTATTTACCATAGTTTGAGAATAAAGTTGTATCCAATCCTGAAGCAAATAACCTATCACTTATCAAGGTAATTACCTGGATTTTAGATATTTGATGGAACATGGGAAGACCTAGGTATATCACAACATTGTTGGATGGTTCAATGTCTAAATATCAAATTGTAGATTGAATAGACGTCATGGATTACCTTTACTAAAGCAGACAAAAGATATATTCAAGTTTACACTCTGCCATGGACACCGCATTAAGTACGCATAATATTTTGAAAACCTTGTAATTATTCCTTTCCCAAAAGACATACAAAAAAAAAGAATCATCTGCAAAAAGAAGATGATCCTGACTTAGAAATTTACATGGGACTCTATCAATTTTTGATATTGTCCTTCATGCATTCCTTATTTATAAGACTAAGAAGACTTAAAAGGAAAGGTGATAACCAACTCATATTGATTGAAATATGTGTAAATGCACACCCCTTTCAATCCCGACAACCTTGTCCTTATTCCTACTCCTAACCAACTCCATCGCTACGTGATAAAATGTTGATCTTCCAGAAAGATCCGTATTCATTGACTTTCATGTTGTTTAAATTTAAGTATTATGTTTTGTAGTTGTTCGAGAGCTACTAATCTCTATTCGACAACTAAGATATGGTACTTGTTACCAAGAAACAAGGTATTGGTAGTCAAAGGGAGAGGGTCCTCCTAATGGTACATTAGCGTTCAAGTCAGTATCAACATGACAATCTATCCAGACAAGTAGCTCAGTGCGAACCTATCTTCTTTTACAAAAATATGGGTATTTATAGGGGCCTTACGGCCAGAAGGAGCCAATGAACTTTGTTAAATTACAACATTCAGCACATGTGTTTTACCAAGTCAATAATAAGTTAGTCGTTAGTTCCTGAGTCATTTAATTAGCTTTATCAAATCAGTTTCTGTTTTCCTATTTTCTAGAGATTAGTTGGTTAGTGGAGTCCTTATTTGTTTGCCTATATAAAGGAGTATATTAGCATGAGATAAACAATTCATTCGGTAGCTTATTTATCTTCTGCAGCAAAATATTTCTTCATTCTGTTAATAACATTTGTCAATTCTATTTCAACAATCTGGTATCAGAGCCAGACAGTCAGAGTAGTGTATTTGTTTGGTAACAACTTTCGATTGCAAGGATGGGTGATCTCCAAGTCGTCGGCGGAATCAAAAAGCTTAACAATCGGAACTATAATTTTTGGTCTACTTGCATAATGTCGTATATGCAAGGCCAAGACTTGTGGGAGGTTGTTAACGGAAACGAAGTTACACAACCAAATGTAGAAGATGCAAATGGTGTACTGCGTAAGTGGAAGATAAAGGCGGGCAAAGCGATGTTCGCTTTGAAGACTACGATTGAAGATGAGGTGCTAGAGCACATTCGGGATGCCAAAACCCCGAAAGAAGCTTGGGATACGTTCGCCAAGCTGTTCTCAAAGAAGAATGACACGAGGCTTCAACTTCTCGAGAGCGAGTTATTGTCGATAGCTCAACGCGATATGACAGTCGCTCAATATTTCCATAGAGTGAAGTCACTATGTCAAGAAATTTCGGAGCTAGATCCAGAAGCTCCAATAGGAGAAACCAGAATAAAAAGAATTATTATTCATGGTTTGAGGCCTGAATATAGAGGCTTTGTTGCTGCAATACAGGGTTGGCCAAATCAGCCATCACTTGTCGAGTTCGAGAATTTGCTTGCCGGTCAAGAAGCTCTAGCTAAGCAAATGGGAGGAGTTTCATCAAAGGGTGACGATGAAGCACTCTACGCCAATAAAGGTGGTTGGAAATCAAAACAACATGGGTCTGGTAGATCTAAAAGAAATTGACGATAAAACGAAAAATCATCAAGGTGAAGGTCCAGGGGCAGGTTCAAGAAACAATGGCAAGAGATTTGAAGGAGATTGTTACAATTGTGGAAAGAAGGGTCACATAGCAAAGTTTTGTCGAGCACCAAAAGGATCAGTACAGAGTAATGCAGCTACTTCCAAAATTGAAGAGGAATGGGATGCTGAGGCACTCCTTGCTGTAGAAGAAGGTCATGAGATAGCTTTAGCAACAAACATGTCATCTAAAATTGACTATGAGAATGATTGGATAGTCGACTCAGGGTGCTCAAACCATATGACGGGTGACAAGGAGAAGCTGCAAAATATTTCGGAATATAAGGGAAATCGAGTAGTTGTGACCGCCGACAACTCAAAATTACCAATAGCTCACATCGGTAATATTCTCGTCTCTTCTCAGAATAGTTCTAATGAAGTACCGCTGCAAAATGTCTATCACGTTCTAGGCATGACGAAAAATTTGCTATCAGTACCACAATTAACAAAATCTGGGAATTTGTGGTTTTTGGCCCGGAAGATGTGAGAGTATACGGCCACTTGGATATTGTGGAACAACCGGTGATGAAGGGAAAGAAACTAGAGTCCGTCTATGTGATGAGTGCCGAAACAACATATGTTGACAAGGCGAGGAAAAACGAGACGGCGGATTTATGGCATATGCGGTTAAGCCATGTTAGCTATTCTAAGCTAAATGTGATGATAAAAAAGACAATGTTGAGGGGTCTTCCAAATCTTGAATAAGAACTGACACAATTTGTTCGGGATGTCAGTACGGGAAATCTCATCAATTGCCATATGAAGAATCTAAATACAAAGCAAAAGAACCGTTAGAGTTGGTTCACTCCGATGTGTTTGGACCCGTCAAGCTAGCTTCGATCGGAGGAATGAAGTATATGGTAACTTTTATCGACGATTTTTCAAGATATGTGTGGGTCTATTTTATCAAGGAAAATCAGAAACTTTTTCTAAGTTCAAGGAGTTTAAAAAGATAGCAGAAGGAGAAATCGGCAAAAAGATTCGATGTTTGCGGACCGACAATGGGGGGGAGTATACCTCAGATGAGTTCTCAGATTTTCTGCGGGAGCTTCAAATACGCCATCACTTCACATGTGCCTATACCCCGTAGCAAAACGGCGTAGCCGAAAGAAAGAACAGGCATTTGGCGGAAATTTGTAGAAGCATTCTTCATGCGAAAAATGTACCTGGACAGTTTTGGGCAGAAGCAATGACGACGGCTGCGTTTGTGATTAATCGGTTGCCACAACAAAGGTTATATTTTCTATCACCTTTCGAAAAAATATGGAATAAGAAACCTACAGTTAATTATTTTCGGGTTTTCGGATGTGTATGCTATGTATTTGTACCTACTCATTTGCGTAGTAAAATGGAAAAGAAAGCTGTTAGGTGTATTTTTGTAAGGTATGATAGTCAAAGAAAGGGTTGGAAATGTTGTGATCCTACAACTAGGAAATGTTACACATCACGAAATGTTGTGTTTGATGAAGCATCTTCGTGGTGGTCCTCGGAAAAGGAGACTTTACCAGATTCAGATATAGTTAAAGCAAAGTTGGAATCTGCCCAAATTCAACTAAGTATAGGAGACGTTGAAGATGAAAATGATGGCGGGGATGTCGAAGAAGGCATAGCTCAGCAGCCTTGGCAATCTGGTGCTTATCAACAACCAAATGAAGAAACTGAACCTAATGAAAGAGAAGGGGCTGTTTCACTTAGAAGATCAACAAGAGCCAAAAGGCCGAATCCTAAATATGCTAATGCTGCCATAGTGGAAGAATCTGATGAAAAGGAGTCTGAAACCTTTGAGGAAGCATCTCAAAATTCTGAGTGGAATAAAGCTATGGAAAAGGAGATTGAAGCACTAGAACAAAACGAGACTTGGAAGCTTGTACGAAAACCAAGAGATGTGAAGCCCATCTCTTGTAAATGGGTGTACAAAATAAAGCGTAATACGGATGGATCAATTGAGAGGCGCAAAGCTCGTTTGGTAGCGCGAGGATTTTCTTAACAATATGGTCTTGATTACGATGAAACAATCAGTCCGGTTGCAAAGCTTACAACTGTTCGGGTCTTAATTGCACTTGCAGCAAGTAAAAATCAGAATTTATGGCAAATGGACGTGAAAAATGCGTTCTTACACGGAGAATTGGATTGCTCATATTCTAGAGTTGGATTGCTATTATGATTCCTATAAGTAAACAAATGGAGATGGAAGACTTTAGTATTCTTAGATTAAAGAACGACTTTTGCACTTAATGATAAACCACATTGTTTTTTTTTGACAAACAAACGTGTATAATTCGACAAAAGAAAAAGACAACTCTTACACAACACTCTCTTTAAATGTTAAAGTGACGAAAATAACACCAAATTATCAAATATCAAACTTAAGTTGATCTTTGAATTAAAAACAAACAAATCAACAAACAACAATATAACTTAAAACACGTAGACTATTTCTTACATCAACTAATACATATCTCACGTGAAATCTCATAACGACACGAATACATAATTAAAAAAGCTAAATTGCCTAACATGCCGCACAATTCGAATCAAGAGGTAGTACTAGTTTCCTAGTAGAAGAAACTTCTTGGAACAAGGCATTTTAAACAGTACTCCATAGTCATTTCTTACTAGTATTAAGTAGTGAAAATAAGTGAATAAATAAATCAGCAAGAATCCAAAAAAATACCTCTTGGTCCATTTCCAGCTCTTATCTTTAAATTATTCTACACACATCTCTCTCCTGTCTCAACTAATGCTGCAAAACCTGGAAGTTGCTTCGAAAGGTACTGAAAATTCAATCTTTCACTTTCAGAGAATAAATTAAAAGTAAATAAATAAAGGTATTCTTATTTTACCCATTTCAGTTTTTTAATAAAATACGTTGATATGTGTTTGATTAATGTCGATTCCTAGTTATATGATCTTTTAACTTAATGGGTTTCTCTCAAAATTCGTTCTTTTTTGAAGATATTGAGCTAAGAACGTACTAAAAAAATTGTTGAATCATGATATAAATTGTCGGTTGTGTTAAATTTCGTATAATTAATCTCATGATTTTTATCAACCCCTCTCAAATCTTGATTATGGAGTTTCTATAAATGAATGTTTTTAAAAAAATTAAAACATAATTAACCTTTGCATTTCTCTAGATCGTATACATAAAGGTCTGTTAAATTATAAAAATAGTTAATTAAATTTCACTAGTGAATCACTCGGAAACTAAGTGGTTGACCAATAATAATTTTACATTAATTAATAATAATATAAATCTATCAAATGATTAAGACAGTTCAACAACTATATCCTATTTTGAAACAACATATATTCATGAACTATGATTGATTTAGTCATATTTTCTTCACTTGTCAGAAATTTTAATCAATGGGTGGTAAAAGTTCGAAAAGTTCAAGGGGTAAAAGTGGAAGATACGCATCATATGCATCAAGTTCATATGCTCATTCAAGGCAACTTCCTTACAATGATCCAATCAGTACATATCAACACGGTTATGCTTATTCGCCACCTCATCAACAAAGTGGGCCCGTGTTAAAAAAACAGCTTGAGCGTAAATATTCGAGAATCGATGATAATTATAATACTTTAGAACAAGTTACTGATGCACTTGCTAGAGCTGGATTAGAATCTTCCAATTTAATAGTTGGCATTGATTTTACTAAAAGCAATGAATGGACTGGTATGATTTTTAATAATTGCATTATAGGTCCTTATATCATGTGAAATTTATACTATAGGCAGGTGCTTAGCTAGGATTTTGTGTTGGGGGATTTTTTTCTGAGTTAATTGCACTATAAGTCCCTGTACTATGCAAAAATTGCACTGTAAGTTCCTATAATATGCAAAAATTGCACATAGGTCCCTATATTGTGCAAAATTGTACTGTAGGTTGCTTAATATGCAAAAATTGCACTATATGTCCCTATATTATGCAAAAATTGCACTGTAGGTCCATATATTATGCAAAATTGCACTATAGGCCATGGTATTAATTATTTTGAATTAGTTACACTATAAGTCCCTATAATATACGAATAACCTATAATTCTTGTATTATGCAAAAATTGCACTGTAGGCCCTGATATTAATATCTTTTTTGAGTTAGTTACACTACATGTACCTTTATTGTAAAAAAATAACCTATATTTTATTATTAAAAAAAACAAAATAATACAAATAAAATAAATCAAGGCCTAATAAGATAAATTTTAAAAGGTGGGGGGCCAAGTGAAAGATTCTAAAAATTTGGGGTGGGGCATAAGGTAATGATAGGTTTTTTTGTTAGTGGTCAATTTTTGTTTTTTGTAAAGTCAGGGGGTCCCATAGGTCCCTATATTATGCAAAAATGTACTACTATTTATATATTTTTAAATCAATTGCACTTTAAGTCCCTATACTATAAAAGATAACATATATTTCATCATATAAACAACAAAATAAATCAATAAAAACAGGGGAGACCAAGTGAAAGTTCTGAAAACTTGGGGGAGTATAACGTATTTTTTTTGGGGGTCAAATTGTTATTTCCCAAAACTCAGGGGTTGTATTGTTTTATAATTAGGTGCGAAATCATTTAATCGGAAAAGTTTACATCATATTGGGAATGAGCAAAATCCTTATGAACAAGCAATATCAGTTATTGGAAGAACATTATCTAAATTTGATGAAGATAATTTAATTCCTTGTTTCGGATTTGGAGATGGTAAGAATATTCAGACATATATAATGTTTGTTTTTTAAGGTTTTTTTTAATGTTTTTTTTTTATTGTTTTATAGCTTCTACTCATGATCAAGAAGTGTTTAGTTTTTTTCCTGATGAGAGGTTTTGTAATGGATTTGAAGAAGTTTTGAGTAGATATCGAGAATTAGTCCCTCAATTGAGACTTGCAGGTTTGTTTATTTGCATATTTTTACATTTTAGTCCCTTATGTTTTGTATTTGTTACAATTATGGTCCTTTATCTTGCAAATATATCATTTTTCGTCTCGTATCTTTCGATTTTGTGACTGTTTTTTTGAGTAAATTGCACTATAAGTGTCTAATTTTTGCAAAAATTGCAACATAGATACCTAGATTATATAAATTTTGCACTATAAGTCCCTACTTTTTGTGATACCTTAGTTGCATTATAGGTTCCTTTATTATGAGAAAAAGTTTTATTATTTTAATAATTGCACTATAGGTCCCTATATTATGTAAAGTAACCTATCTTTCAATATCAAAATTTACAATTTAAACTCCCAAAAAATATAAAATGCATATAAAATTCAAAATGATAAATTATAAACAAAGACTTTATAATAAAAAAATTATATGTTGACACAAAAAAAATTAATTTTCAAAAGTCAGGGGGCCCGTAAGATACATAAAAAGAAATTATGTGGTCAAATTTGGCAATAACAAAATGACATTTTCAAGGATATTTTAGTCTTTTATCACTGTTAATAATACAATGACATGTATTAGAAAGTGGAAATATGAAAAAGGACTAAAGTTGTTGCAAAATCGAAACATAAGAGACTAAAAAGGTTATGTTTTACAAGATAAGGGACTAAATTGTCGAAAAGGACTATATGGTAAATTTAATAGTATATATATATATGGTTTTTTGTAGGGCCCACATCATTTGCTCCAATAATAGAAATGGCTATAACTATTGTTGAACAAAGTGGTGGTCAATACCATGTACTTTTAATTATAGCTGATGGTCAAGTTACAAGAAGTGTTGATACTGTTCGTGGACAATTAAGCCCTCAAGAAATGAAAACTGTTGAAGCAATTGTTAAAGCCAGGTTATATTTGCGTTTTTAGTCCCTCTATTTTAAGTTAATTTAGTTTTTTTTAACTTTGTTTTTATTGGTTTTATTGCAGTGCCTATCCTTTGTCGATTGTTGTAGTTGGTGTTGGAGATGGTCCATGGGATATGATGAAGGAATTTGACGATAATATCCCTGCTCGTGCTTTTGATAATTTTCAGGTAATTAAGTTTCTTAATTTTGCATTTTGGTCCTTTATCTTGCAAAAGTAACATTTTCATCCCTTGTTTTGCAATTTTGTGACAATGTTAGTCCTTTACCTAGCAAACTTTTACGTTTTAGTCCATTATGTTTCGATTTTACAACAATGTTAGTCCTTTTTTGTTGTTGCAATAGCAAAATAACATTTTAAAGGGTATTTCAGTCTTTTATCACATCATGCTATGCAAAAGCAACATTTTAATCCCCTTTTTGCTATTTTGTGACAATGTTAGTCCTTTATCTTGCAAAAGTTTACGTTTTACTCCCTTATCTTTTGATTTTATTACGATATTAGTCCTTTTTTGTCATCTTTTGACTTAACATGTTGCGATACACTTCAAAGGGTATATTAGTCTTTTATCACATCAAAAATATGACAGACACATGGATGGATTTAACGCCTATAATAAGTTAGTATACACAAAAAAGGATTGACATTGTCACAAAATCAATAAATAAGAGACTAAATTGTCAAAAGGTCAAAGATAAAGGACCAAATAGGTTATTTACTTATTTACCATTTTACCCTTTTATTTTCCTCCTTATTTCTATTAAAATCTTACATAATTACTGTTTCTTTTCCTCTTTTTAGTTCGTAAATTCAACAGATATATTATCAAAAAACACGAATCGATCAAGAAAAGAAGCAGAGTTTGCTTTAGCAGCTTTAATGGAGATTCCATCTCAATATAAAGCTACATTAGAGCTTAATTTATTAGGGTAAAATCGTAAATTTAAACTTTCCATATTAGGGACCTATAATGCAATTAAATTAATCTTTTTTCTCAGTGCTCGAAGAGGAAAAGATATAGATCGAGTCTCTTTACCCCCACCTTCATATGGATCCGCTTCTTTAGGTACACCTAAACCTTCACGAAACAATAGTTTTGGTCCAACTGCCCCTTCAAGTTCAAATAATTTCACAAGACACCCCGAAAGTTCTTCCGAAAATCATGTAAGGTCCTTCATTATTAATTAATGAGCATTTGAATAAATTTTTGATGCGGTTTTTTTCACAGCTTTGTCCTATATGTCTTTCGATTCCGAAAGATATGGCATTTGGATGTGGACATCAGGTACTAATATTTTTGCATTTTAGTCCCTTATCTTTTGAATATGTGATAATGTTAGTCTTTTTTTTTTGTAGACGTGTTGTGAATGTGGACAAGATCTTGAAACATGCCCGATTTGTAGACACACTATTCAAACAAGAATAAAGCTTTACTAAATGGAGCACTCTTATTATTTACTTTTATAAATTATTATCGAAATATTTCGAGTGCTATGTACATAATTTATTTTATTTTTGTTTTTAAGTTATAAGACTAAGAAATAAATATTTGTAGAGTTATTTATTATGAATACTCAATTTTATTGTTATTTTCACGAGCATTCAATTAGTATCGATCTTTCTAGTAATTCACTTTTCAATTATCAATTAGTGACGTTATCAAATGATGATCATCTAACAAACATAAGTTTTTTGAACAAAAAAAGTAAATAAAAAGACATTAGAGGTCAAAGAAATAAAAATCTGTCTTGGAAAAAAGAAAATGAAAATCCGTCTAACAAAAATAACAAGAGCAAGAAATAATAAAAAAAAATTCATCTAATTTTTTTTTTCCATACATAAGAGGCTTAAAAGCCGATTAAAACAATATTACAAAAGTTGAAAACCTTTATTAATGATACAATACAACTCTAACAGTTGCACACTGACTCCTATTTCTTGTAATGTAGTTCTATAAATAATCCGAAGGCTCTTCGAATATCACGCGTTATTTACGCATACTCGCTCCTTCCTTTGCTAATTTATTTATACAAAAATTAGCTTCTCGATATATATGATTAAATTCAAACTTAGGATATTCATGTAGCATCTCATGACATTCTCTTATAATGACATCACGTTGACTACCTGAGTTCCCACCTTCACTAGCGCATGGAACTCCCCCGAGTCCATGAAATCACGACTACTTGAACTCCCACCGCCGTTCACTAGCGCATGGAGTTCCTTCGAGTCTGTTTCAATATAAACTTCTGTAATGCCTTTATTAATAATCCACCTCAACCCGAAATGAAGTGCAAAGATTTCGGATATAAGTGGTGAAACGGGTAAACACGCCCCAACATATCCGGTAATGCAAGATCCATTTTTGTCTCTCAAGATCCCACCTATATCCGCAATTCCCTTGTTTTGATCATACGAGCCATCTATATTAAGCTTAACTTTATCATGGGGCTTAACCCATTTTACCATTTCATTCGAAGCTGATTTAATTACGCCTCCATCAAGTTCCTTCCCCAAGCTAAGACAAAATTGCTTGCTAGAGAGAAGATATCTCTTTTAAGTTTCTCAATATGAGGCAATTTCTGTATTTCATTAAATATTTATTTGATTCCGTTTTACTCATATTACCCAACTTATTGCCGCAAAAACCAGAGGCCATTCAAGGCCCTGAACCTTCACTCTTGAACGAAGATGATAACCCAACCAAGCTTTAGTGTGAGTTGTATCTGAATCACAAGCTGCTCCAGTAGTTGCACAAGCTAAAGCTGCAGAATCTGCAGCACCATCATGCGCCACAACGTCTGCCACGAGAAAGCCAGATTCCAGTGACCAATTCCAGTCTTGATTCGCCTGTTATAATGCCGCTTGAAAACACAAAGGTAGGATCGAGTATTTTTTAGGTCCAAGGTGAGCTGCTGCAGTAACCTCTGACCCAAATAGTCGCCAAATCAAAGCTGAAATTCTGCAGTTCAAGAATAAATGCCGAATATCCTCTGTCGCAGCTTCACAAATAACACAGTGACTAGAAACAGTTACACCCCTGCCATATATATTGTCCATAGAAGCCAAACGGTTCAAGGCCACTCTCTATAAGAGAAAGCGAACCTTCTGTGAACACTTCAGCTCCCATATCAAACCCCATTTAAAGGATGTATCTGCTGTGCTATTTTCTAGTCTCACATATGGCGATTTAACTAAAAAAACGCCAGAAGCTTCAAAGCGCCACTTGAAGTTGGTTCCTGAGTGCCCGACTAGTTCAACAACACCATCCCGAATGACTTTTAAGCCAACTAGAATAGCTTTGCAAATACTAGAATCATTTTCTCTTTGCTCTCGATTCAATACTCCTTCTTTGAAATATTTAGCCTTGAGAATATTAATCCAAGCCACACTTTGTCCTTGTTGTAAAATCTTCCACCCAAGCTTTGCTATTAACGCTAAATTATAATTTTCCGCATTTCTAATCCCAAGACCTCCCATCTCTTTCGGCTTACAAAATTGTTTCCACGCAACCCAATGTAACTTCCTATCCGAGTCCGCCGAACCCCATATGAAATTTCTTACCACTTTATCAATTTCCCCACAAATATACTTTGGGAGTTTCATTACTTGCATCTGATAGACCAACATCGCGATAAGCACCGATTGCGCCAATATAACTTGACCAGTGTTTTAGTCTTCCATGTAGCTAGCTTTCCTCTCATCTTTTCCACAATTTTCTTATAAAAACCCTTTGGTAATCTCCCCGATAGTATAGGTGTCCCTAGGTAAGTACAAAAAGAATCACTATGACAAAACCCGCTAGCCACGGCTAACTCATGTTGTAATTGCTCCGGTACATTCTTCGAAAAATAAATAAGTGACTTTTCGGCACTAACGGACTGTCCAGCTTCTTCACAAAATTTATCCATCGTCTCCTGAATCAGCTGTATCTGCAATAAAGATGCTTCACCAAACAAAATTAGATCGTCAGCAAAAAACAAATGAGATAGTTACGGGCCCTGCCTACCCATCCTAATCGCCTTTCAACTTCCAGCATCACATAACTCCTGAATTAAAAGAGAGAGTCTCTCCATACACATAACAAATATGTAAGGAGAAAGGGGGTCTCCTTAACGAATACCACGGAAAGGCCTAAAAGGTGCCAAAGGTTCACCGTTCCACAAAACACGCATTTCATTTTCCTTCATACTAGACATAATTAAATATATCCAGGACTCCGGAAGACCAAAATGCCTAATTGTGTCCTCAACGAATTCCCATCTTATCTTATCATAGGCTTTTGCGAGATCTATTTTAATCGTCGTGATACCGTTCTTCCTTTGAAGATGTCTCATCCTATGATCAACCTCACGTACAAGAACTATATTATCTATCGTCGATCGACCTGGTAAGAAACTACTTTGACAATGACCAATAATATTAGATAATATAGGCCTAAGTCTATTGACCATTGCCTTCATTGTAAATTTAACTGGCGAATTAATCAAACTAATAGGACAAAATAAAGGTACCCGATTCGGGTCTGACACTTTCGGAATAAGATGTATTAGTGTACCGTTCAGACCCGAAGGCAAGTGACCTGTGCTTACCGCTTATCGAACCATCTTACATATCGAGGGACCTACCGTTACCCAACATTTCTGATAGAAGGCCGATGACATGCCATCAGGGCCCGGAGCTTTCGTTGGGTTTGATTGAAAAATCACTTCTTTTATCTCTTCGTCTCAAAAAGGCCTTTCTAATTCACGAATTACCTCAGAATCAATTGGGCCTACTTGCGGTAGTGTGAACACTCCATCACGAGTCTATGGTTTATCATATAAGGATTCAAGATATTCGCGAACCAAATCCTTCAATTCCTCCTCACCCTCTACCCAAATATCCAAGCCATTTAACAATCTTATGCAATAATCCTTTGGTCTTACGAATAGAAACCACAAGTTGATAGAATTTGGTATTACGTTCACCCGAATATATCCACTTTTCCCTCGATTTTTGAAAGTACATAATCTCATCCTGTTCAAGTACGCTTTCATATTCTTTAACAAGCTGAAATCCCAGCTGTCGTAGCGAAGAATTATGACTTTTGGATTCCCCTTATTCTTGCATTTAATATTCTCTTCCTTTTATTTAAATCCCCAAATATGTCTACTTTCCATTTTCTTAGATGATCCTGAATTGCTACTATACTATCTCCCAAGTCGCTATTATTATCATCCCATTTGCTAGCTATGAATTCCCGGAAGTCCTTGTGAAGACACCAAGCTGTTTCAAATCTAAAACGGCGAGCATCAAGCTTGGGTCTTTCAGTTGAGCACAGTTGGATAAGAATCGGCATGTGATCGGAATAAACCCTTGCCAAGTGAATAACACGTGTATTAGGAAAATGATCCAACCATTCCACATTACCACATTTTAGAGACAGATAAAGAAATTTAAATGTATAATTGAGTTTTTGTTTTTTATAATTTAATAAAAATATTTATTTTTATATATATTTTTTTCCCCAATTTGTTCCAAAATCCTAACAATTCGCCGTTTTATATCCAACCCTTTTGCCTCTCGAAAGCCCCTCTTCTCTTCTCCTCTTTATCTCCATCCTCTTATCCTTTAAAACCCTTCTTTCTCACTCTGCATATACGTACACATATAGTATATCGATATGAGTATGACTATGTCTTCTTCAGTTCAAGCTTTGTTAAAGCCTTCATCAATGGCGGCAACAAACACTTGCTTTATGTCACTACCATCATATTCATACCACCCACATCTTTCACTCATTTCATCAAAACCCTATAAACTTAACATTTCGTGCACTTATTCTCCATCACCCTTGTTCTCTCTCAAAAAGAAAAATACCCATTTCAGAACTATGGTTTCTGTTGTTTCAGCTCCAGAAGAAGAAAATTTCGAGTCAAATGGTGAAGCGGAGTTTCAAGAACCTTCTGAAGATGCTAAAGTGTTTGTTGGGAATTTACCTTATGACATTGATAGTGAGAAATTAGCTCACATGTTTGAAAAATCTGGGGTTGTTGAAATTGCTGAGGTAAAGTAATTATATTTGTCTTGTGTACAAGATTAAATTTTGAAGTTGTTCTTGGGGGTTTCGATAGTTTTTAGTATCTGGGTATGTACTAATTTGTGAAAATGATTAAGCTTTTAATATATTTGATTTTGCAGGTTATTTATAACAGAGAGACTAATCAGAGTAGAGGATTTGGGTTTGTTACTATGAGCACTGTGGAAGAAGCTGAGAAAGCTGTGGAAATGTACAGTAATTATGTAAGTTTCAAGAGTTTTGGGGTAAAATTTAGTTTTATTTGAATTTAAGGGGTCATAATGTGTAATATACAGGATATGGATGGGAGGATTTTGACAGTAAACAAAGCTGCACCACGTGGGTCCCGCCCAGAGCGTACACCAAGAGTGTATGAACCTTCACACAGAATCTATATAGGGAATCTTCCATGGGATGTAGATGATTCACAACTTATGCAACTTTTTAGTGAACATGGAAAAGTTATTAATGCTCGTGTGGTGTATGATCGTGAAACTAATCGATCACGTGGTTTTGGGTTTGTAACTATGTCAAGTGAATCTGAACTTAATGATGCTATTGCTAATCTTGATGGACAAGTAAGTATTTTAACTTTTTTTATTATTGCATTTTGGTCCTTCAAGTTTTCAGAATCTTCACTTGCTACTTTTCCTTAGCCTATTGAAATTGTTTTTAACCTGGATCTTTTACTATGCATTGTTGATATGGACTTCAAACTGTAATTAACTTGGAAGAATTGAATATAAGGACCTATAGTGTCTTTTTTGCATAATATAGGGACTTGTAGTGCAATTAACTAATAAAAAAATTAATATACGGATATAGTGTCTTTTTTGTGTAGTATAGGGACATATAGAAGATTATTTCAACACATAAATATTGAGACTTATATTGCAATTAACTCAATTTTTTTTATTAGGGACCTATGGTGCAATTTTTGCCTAATGTAGGGACCTATATTGCAATTAGTGTGTAGTGTAGGGACCTATGGTGCAATATTTGCATAATAATAGGGACATATAGAGCAATGAATGCATAATATAGGGATCTATGTTTCAATTTTTTGCATAGTGTAGGGATATATGGTGCATTTTTTAATAATATAGGGACATACAGTGCACTTATAGGGACATACAGTGCACTTAATGCATAATATAGGGACCTATGGTGCAATTCTAATTGTTTTTTTTTTATTTTTTTTGTGGGAATTGATGCAGACTGTGGATGGGAGAACAGTAAGAGTAAATGCTGCTGAAGGAAGGCCTCAGAGAAATTGAATTTAAATGAGGAGAGGATTAATTATTATGATGAATTAATGAATTATCTATTTTGTTTGAGGTTTTTATGTTATAATTTTTCAACATTTTAGTGGACAAGATTTTGAGTAGGAATTTGTTAAAGTTTTTAGCATGTTACATTCCTTTTTGGCAACATATCAATCTTTAGGGATCTGCAATTAAAAATTGGAACTCAAATCTTTATTATTTTTTTGTTCGTCTTTTCGATTTCTTTTTTGTTTGAAAATTCGTCTTTTCGATTAGAGAATGCATCTTACATGATTAATTCCCACCCCACCAAAGTTAGTAACAAAAACCATAGAAATAAAATTTCTGTTTCTACACTCCTTTGGATTGAGAAACCTTATATATGAGGTTTGTTATTTATATTTTTTGTCAAATATCCTAATATTTTTATATTTTTAAGATTGTAGGATTAAGTGTGGATTAGAATAAATAAATAAATAAATAAATAAATAATATAATTAATATCAAAGGTGTTTCGGTATGTGATGCTGATAAATGAAGAATGTACATGAACTATGATAGTTATCTAGAAATTGTTTGATGGGTAGAATTTTTTGTGTTTGGTAATATCAATTATCACCTATGTGAAAATAATTTTTTTCTTCTTTATCACTAAATTATGAATTTAATAATATATAATAATATAAGAAAATATTTTAGTGATTATTTTATGCAAACCTGTGAGTATTTGTTCATTAATATATTAATTCTGGTTAGAGGAGAGTTTAATTTAAATTGGTTGCTCATGAGTTTTTTTTTTTTTTTTTTTTACATGGGTTCCAGGCTTGCTTTCGCGCACTTGACTAATCCCACGGAGATATACATGCCTCCCCATATATATTCTCATGGTAAATCAGAACTAGGTTACCCATGTTCAGGGAGGGGTTCGAGCCTTGTACCTTTTACTGGTGGAGATTCGAACCATGGACCTCCCCTTTAAATGCTGAAGAAATAGCAAGGCTCTGGCCAGTTAAGCTAACCCCAACTGGTTTTGCTCATGAGCTTTAGTAGTCAAGGTCGACCATGCACTTATAACCCTCTTGTTACTTGTATATAGTTGAAATAAGAGAAAAACTACGTGTGTATCTATAGAATTCGAAAAAAGAATTCTGAATACCCATAATATAAAATAGGATTTTTAGGTATTCAACTTTTTTTTTTTAATCGCTAGTGTTTTCTAAAATTGAGTATGATGTGGAGCCTATGTGGATTGGTTTTCTTTTATTTTGAAAGGTATAAGTGGTGGTGCCACATAGGCTTCACATAGGCTCCACATCATACTTAATGTGTGAGATAATAGTAAACATTAACAGTTGGATAAGAAAAAGTTAGATACCTAAAAGTTTTAGTTTATAGTATACGTACTTAGAAATCCCTTTTCGAATGCCATACACTTCCACAGAGTCTTTTTCTCTTAAAATATAAACAAAACCCTTAAGTATATCAAGTTCATTGGAAAGCTCTCTAAACCTATCATCGCAATTCCATGTAAATTATGATTAGAAAGTAAAGGAAACTTAATTCTTATAAAATGTCAAATTTCTATTATGTTTAATGGAAAAAATTCTTATAATAAAAGTGAAAATATTATTAATTTATGCTTAGTAAAATATAATAAAATCTTTCATATTAGGCAAATATATTGGCCATAACAATATATTAGTTCAAATTAATTCAGATTATTTTACACAATATAAAAATTCTATTGTTACACAAACTAGTTTCAAACCCATAAGTCCAAAAATAAATTATAAAATTATCAATTTTTATCATAGAACACCTATAAAAACTAAACATGCATTTCAAAATATATACCACAATCATTAATACCATATATATAATTATAAAAGCATATTTAAAAAACATTAATATCTACAATATTTTTAATAAAAAATAAAAAACTTAAATGATTTTCTTTATGAATAATATTAAATAAAGTCATTAATATTATGTTTATTTATAAAATATAATTATTAGGGTGAATTATCTACTATTTTAGTACCACAAAAGTAACATTATATTCCTCTCTTCTCCAAAGAGATCTCTAAGATGCCCATTGTCATAAATACCCTTATAGTGGATATAAGACAAAAAAATTACTCGTTTTTTTCCTCCATTACCATTTTTTTCCTCTATTACCATTAATCTTTCTCTTCTTTTACCATTTTTTTTTCTCATTCTTCATTATGTATCAATTTCCAGCTCCGACCACAACCACCAACCACCGCCAGAAAAAGTACTGAGTATGGAAAAAGTTATTGAGTCGCCGAAAAAAGTTACTGAGTGTTCGAATTTTTTTATGAGTAACTTTACTGAGTATGTTCGTATGTTCAATTCCATTACTGAGTATGCTCAGTAACTTTGCCGAGTATCAAGAAAATTTATTGAGTTTTTTGGATTTTTGCAGAGTATTAAGGCAAAACAGTTGAGTATATGATATAAAACTGCTGAGTAGCCATAAAGGCAATAAAATCTTATTTATTTATAAAATATAAAAATTACATTGAAATAAATTACAAATTCCTAAATTCAAACAAGAAAAAAAAAGTAATTGAAAAGAAAAGCAATTAAAATGTACACCATTTACCAAATTAGACTATTTACATAGAAGGAAAAGAATAACCTACTCAAGTTTAGAGTATTACAAAAAAAGGTTGTTGAGCATAACTTGGGTTCTAATTCACCCTTTTTCTATAGTATAAAGAAAGAAAGAAAAAACAAAAGACCAATTAAGACGCATCTTCAATCACTGAGCTTCCCACTTTGTTAGCAGAAATGATACCTTCTTGTATTATGAGCTTCCCTCACTACCTATGCTCAACTTCACGTGAGCTTCATCTGACAAAAAACAAAATAAAATAAAATTCACCAAAACAAAATAATCAAAGCAAGCTTAGATCTGCTGAGTAAAGCAAGAAAAGGAAAATAATAATTATACTGAGTACGTTGACCAAAAGCAAGGTCACGTGTGGTGGTGTCGCTCGGAGTTATTATGGAGAAGAAGAGAAGTCGCGCTCGAACGGGTTGCTGCTGGTTGGGTCTGGGCTCGAACAGGTTGTTGTTGGTGGTCGGACCTGGCTCGAACAGGAAGAGTTGGATCGGAAGGTGGGCTGTGATGGTGGGTTGGGGTTGTGGCTCGGAGTTAATTCGCGGCCGAAGATGAATGGAAGGGGATCAACGCTACTGGTCGAAGTGTATCTCCTATCTTATAGTCGCGCGAAAGTCACGGTCACGGCTGTCTTCGAACAGAGTTGGGTGCGCGAGATGACCAGAGATAAGTTTGTGTTGTACATATACGTTATGCTCGGAGCATTGCGTCGCTGCTAATCAGAATTGCAGTCTTCTTCGCTAGAGAAGAACATGAATGGAGGTCGGACGATGGTGATGAACGAAGCAGCGTTGGACTGTGTTGGTACGGTTGGCTGTTGTACGACGGTAGATTGGAACGGCGGTGACTAGGAGATGACATTAATACTTTAGGGAAGCTTTGTGTTTATGGAGTGAGAAGAAAGGAGAAAGAATAGAATTTTAGGGTTACAGGAGATAGGAAGAGAGAATAAAAAGAAAGAATTTTATATTTTTCTTGAATAAATTAGTATATATAGAAAAAAAAAAAAAAGGTAAAAAAGTAATTGAATTTTTTGTTTATAGTATTAATTTTTGTTTGTGACCTTTAGTGCTTTGGATAATTTCCTCTTACTATTATTGATTAAGCACCGTCTTTTAAATATGTATTGATAATAATATTTTTTATTGTAAATAAAAGTATATTTCTACTTTTTTTTTATATAATTCACTGTATAATAAATTAGGGGAAATATATTATAGGTTTATGTTAATATTAGGTAAGTTTTAATAAGTTGTAAGGTTAAAAAAAATCTAATATATATTATAAAAAAAAATGAGATGTCATATTATTAAATAGTTTAAAAATATTTCACTTATGGTATAAGTCTAAGTTGAAAAAAATATCCATCTCATAATCTTTTAGTTTTTATAGATATCAAATTCTTTAACTTTAACTTTAACTTTTTAATTCCATCATTAAATTTTATTTTATTTTAAATTCCAGCTATAAAAAAATTCTTTCATAACTCTTACGACATTTTTGTTAATTTTTAATAAAAAAATATTGTTACTAATATAAAAGACTTAGTTTAAAAAATTCGTGCAGGGCCTTTAAATATACAAGACCAATCAAGTTAACTTTCCATTTCTCTATTTTTTTTTTAGGAAAAAGAAATGAAATGAAAAAGTACTGGTTTGTAATATTGATGGACATCAATAACGTTTAAACAGTAAAACTATATAACTTGTATGAATTTTTTTATGTAGTAGTTATATATAGAAATTCATGTTATTTTAATACTTTAAATTATTATTAAATTATTTTATTTATCTAATTTCTATTAACTACACAAGAAAGGTGTATATAAGGGGTTGACGTTTACAATTACCCTAATCCTGAAGTCCAATGCAAATCTGCCTTTTTAAAAGAAAAGAAAATTGGTAAAAATTTCAGGTCTATATACAAATTCAAATTTTTAATCCAAATTAAGTTTTCGATTTGTAATTTCGATTTTTATTTTCGAGATTCATTGTCCATTCTCAATTCTGATTTTTATTTCTATATGTTGAACTGGAAACTATTTTATAACCATAGAAGACGAAAAGGGTAAAAATTTAATCTAAAATCTTATGGATATTTGCTTTTTTTTTTTGGTCGAACGAACAAAAAGTGTAAAAGTGCGAGATATCAGCCTATTCCGAGCCTCCGAAAGTCCCTCGCCAGAGAACCATTGGGGGACCTCTCAACGAACCGTTGTCTAGCAATACGCGCGGCTTTATCCGCCCATCCATTCTGATTACGAGGAACATGCCGAAATGACACGGATCCGTGTCTTTCAGCAATCTGCTTAACAAGCTAAAGAGATGGTCTGATTTTCCACCAGGCTGCTGACAACTTGGAAATACCTTGAATAACTTCAAGGTTGTCTGAGCAAATGATAGTTTTAAGAGATGTTTCCCTACTTGCCATCTTTGTTGTCTCGAGAACTGCCATCATTTCTGCTTCCAAAGGTGAATCTGTCCAGACTGGTGCCAAAAACACTTGTCGAAAGCCTGTGTTAATGTTCCTGCGTACAATTCCAATTCCACTTTGTGTTGTTTGATCTTTGAAAGATGCATCACAAGTGTAAACGATTTGTGTATCGTGTGGGATGTCAGGGCCAGTAGGCTGCTGTGGAGGGGGGTTCACAGCCGTTGTTGCAGAGCTTGTAGTAGTTGTCCAGTCCTGTCCAAAAAGGTCAGTCATTGAAACATGTGTAAGATGTAGAACCGTTTGGATATTAGGTGATCCTGTTTCATAAAGACATTTCGTCTTTTGTTTCCAGATATTCCAAAGTATAAAAAAGATATATGCTGTTAGAATATTAATGTCCCATGGCCATCTGGAATTCTTGTCGGAAATTGTAAGTATCCAAGTATTAATATTCAAGTTTTCATCCTCCGGTATACGAATTTGCATTGCTGATCCTGCCCATACCTGTTTACAAAAATGACATGAGAGTAGTAAATGAGTACAAGTTTCTGGTTTCCCACACCAAGGACATTGGTCGTCCTCAGTGCATTTTCGATTATATAAATTGCGTTTGGTAGGTAAGATGTCCCAGCAAATTTTCCATATGAAGTGACGAACTTTTGAGGGCACATTTGATTTCCAAACTAATTTCCATAACGGAGATGAATACATTTCTGCTTGGGCAGAGGTTTGCGGTGTATTCCGGAGTAATTCCTTAGAGAGAGTAGCATAACCAGATTTAGTTGAATAGGATCCGTTTTTTGTATGTGGCCAGATGAGTTTGTCCTGTGACTCCTGTGATAATAAGGGAATGCGATGTACTTCCTCTTTCACCGGATCCAGGATGTTTGCATCAATCAGTTCCAAATTCCACGTTCCGTCAGTTGTGTGCATTAATTGGTCAACCCTTTCAATGTTTGTTGCAGTCGGTTTGTCTTTAATAATGCCAGATAAGAGCCATCTGTCCTCCCAGATACGTGTTGATTTACCATTTCCAATTTGCATGAGTCCTTGAGCTTGTAAGAGATCCCTACCTTCCAAGAGGCTAGCCCATGACCAGGATCTACTTTGCTTGGGTTTGACCTGCATAAAATCCTGATGAGGAAAATAAATACCTCTGAGTAGTCTGAAAACCAAAGAATTTGGAGAGTGGTAGATCCTCCAAGCCTGCTGTGCAAGTAAAGCTGTGTTTGCTCTTTTGATATCTCGGAAACCGAGTCCTCCGATTAGCTTGTGAAGCGTTAATTTATCCCATTGTTTCCAGTGAATACGCTTTCGTTCGATTGAGTTCCACCAGAATCGTGCAATAATTGATGTAATTTTTTTGCAAAATCCCAGTGGAAATGAGAAGATTGTCATCGCATACGAGGGGATGGCTTGTAGAACGGCCTTAATTAAGACCTCTTTACCTCCTTCAGAAAGAAGTTTAGCTATCCAGCCTTGTGCTTTGTTGAAAATTTTATCTGATAGCCACTGGAGTGTTTCAATTTTTGATCTTTAATGACAAAGGGGAATGCCAAGATATTTCCCCAAGTCTGATTTATCTTGTATCTGAAGCTTCTGTGTCACATTTGTCCTAGTGTCAATAGGAGTTTGAGTACTAAATGATATAGCCGATTTATGGAAGTTGACCTTCTGTCCCGAGCCTTGACAGTACGTTTGTATACATTCTTGAAACTCATCAACATCATTACCGTCAAGGGACAAGAAGAAGAGAGAGTCATCGACAAAGAGAAGGTGAGAGATCACTGGGCAATTTCTTGTAATCTGTACCCCTTGAATTTTCCCTGTGGCAACCTTCATTTCAATGAGAGAGATTAGAGATTCAGTAAGTAATGAGAACAGTAAAGGGTATAGAGGGTCTCCCTGTCTTAGGCCTTTCCCCGGAAAGAAGAGCTGCTGTCTTTCTCCATTAATGTTAAGTTGTGATGATACCGTGGATATGCAATTCCAAATCCATTGAACCCAATTGTGAGCAAAACCAAGTTTAATAAGAAGTTCCCTCAAAAAGTCCCATCTGACTAAGTCAAAAGCTTTGGCCATGTCCAGCTTAATAGCTGCAATCTGTTTTTGCGTTTTCAGTTTTCATTTCATGTAAAATGATAGTTCTTGCGCTATTAGAATGTTATTTTGTATCACTCTTCCCTTGATAAAAGCAGTTTGTGTTGGTGAAGTAATTTGATCCATGATTTGTTGCAGTCTTGTGGCTAATATCTTGGAGATTATTTTATAGATGAAGTTGATGCACGATATTGGACGATAGTCCCCCACACCAAGTTGAATTTCGCCTTTGGGGATTAGTGTAATTAAAGTCTCATTTAAAGTAGCAAGGGAAGTGTTGTTGATAAAGAAATCCTGCACTACGTAGAAAATATCATGTTGTATAATGGTCCAAAAGTCTTGGTAAAATTTTCCGTTTAATCCGTCTGGCCTTGGTGCTTTCCCCGGGTGCATACTAAAGACTGCGTCCTCTACTTCTTTCATGTCAGGTATGGTAGTGAGTTTATTGTTCATGGTTGACGTTATTCTGCTTTGAATATCTCGTAAAGCTTCGGAATTGAGATCATTATCCGGACTTTTTAGTAGATTAGTGTAGAAGTCATTGAATTGAGCTTTAATCTCTCTTTCATCCTGTGTCCGTATGCCGGTTGGTGATTGTAAAGCGGAGATTCGATTCCAGTTTCTGCGCAAAGATGTTAAGGCAAAGAAAAGTTTGGTGTTCTTATCACCATATTTAAGCCACTGTTGTCTAGACCGGTCAAACCAGTAGATTTCCTCTCTTTTCCAGTAATATTTGATTTGTTCTTTGAGTTGTTGTTCGTTTGTGTAGTTATTTGAACTGCCGTTGTTGTTGTCCATGTGAATGAGCTGATTTTCTAATTCTTTAATCTTTCGTTTGTTATTTGGAAAAGCTGTTTTACTCCAGTTAGTAAGTGCCTTGGTTGTAGCATCGCGTTTGATTGGGATAGTTTGAGCTGTGGAAGAGGTGAGAGGTGGGCCCCATGCCCCTTCAATAATACCATAGCAATCTGCATGTGCTGTCCAATTTGTCTCAAAATGAAAATTGAGTTTGCGTTTTTTACCTTTTCCTTCCTGGTAGAGGATGATCGGCGAATGATCCGATCCTGTTGCTGGAGGTATAAAAAGATTCGCATTTGGATATTGATTTGTCCAGTCTACATTTGCGAAGGCTCTATCAATCTTGGATTTAACCAGTGTATTGTGAGTTTGTCTATTCGACCATGTGTAAAAGCATCCAGAAGATGTGATTTCTGTAAGGTCATTATTTGTTAGAAAGTTATTAAAGTTCAAAATTTGTTGAAAATTGATAGGGGAAGAACTAAGTCTCTCAGTAGTATTCTTAATGTCATTAAAGTCCCCAAGTAGGATAGTAGGAGTGTTCTGATTGTGAATGCGTGTAGTTAAATTATCATAAAAAGCAAGTCTGTCACTGTATAAAGATGGTGTGTGAACAAACGTCAAGTAATACGAGAAATTAAAAAGCTTGATATTAATAGAAATAGAGTAAGGGCAAGAGTACAAAATAGATAAAGAGACATCAGAATTCCAAAGGAGGAGGAAGCCACCCTTATGATCCCTAGAACCTGTTGGATTAACGATAAAATGATTTTGAAAGCCAAGGTTCCGAATTATAAGGGCGGCATCCTTCTCCAAAAGCATTGTCTCACAAAAACAGGCAATGGAAGGTCTATACTCCTTAACCATCACCTTCAAAACCTGAGCTGTCAAGGGGGCCCTAATCATTTGGCAGTTCCAAAATAAGACAATCATTTCCCCTTCGCGGCCCAAACCGGGGGGCCGCGTCCTCGTCCTCCTCGACCTCTAAACCTACCTCTTCCATCAGCTCTAATTTCCTCCACCAATCTTAAGTATTGCCTATCCAGCTCACTATCACCATCGGAGTTATCCTGATTAAAGAGTTCATCATTCTCCAACTGACCACCAGCCAATGCTTCATCACTATCAGTCACCGAGTCACTATCATTAACATCGTAAAGTTCTGCAAAATCGCTGTTACTTAATTGTTCTGTGTTCTTGTCAGATTGATCTCCACTCCGATTACTGCGAGTAGCAAATTTCCTGTTTTTTCCAAAGTAGTTAGTATGCGCATCATGCATCACTTGCTTCTGTCTTTTCACTTTGTTTTGATTGTCATCTGTTTCCATGGGCTCACTATTACGTTTGCGTGGAAAAGATATACCAGCTACATCCACTTGAAATTGCTCATCTTCCAATCGTTCTGTAATTTTCTGAATTTTTGCATGTATGTCATCCTCATTGAGATCAAGTTGGAGACCCCTAGCCTCACAGTCTTCACCTACACCCTGGTCAACAGTCTCTGCAATATTGGTAGTTCTCTGAAAAGTTGCAAATGTACCTTATTGCATGGCTTGGTTAATAACATCCTCAAGTGTTCCGGTTACCCTGCGCCTTCTGCTGTCTGCTCCATCGTCATTTGGGTGATCTGAATCAGAGTCCTCATCCCCTCGCGGAGGTCTACCTGTACCTGGTCTGTCATTGCGACGTTTGGTTCGTTGTTCGTGATCTCCAGCTGTTGGGGAAGGTGAGCGGTCTTCATCTCTGTTCCATGAATAATATGGAATAAACGGCCCAAAAGTCTGACCACGACGTTTCCTAATACCGTAAAGTGGTGTAGCCAAAGTTTCTTTGAGGACATTTTTCGGTCCCCAAGTTTGATATTTGAGATCGATCACCGAGATTCCTTCCTTCTGTGGTGGTTCTGGACAGTTGTTCCTCATATGGCCAAGCTTGCCACATTCGAAGCATAGCATGCCAATGTTCTCATATTTGAATGGGATCCAAGCGACCCCATCTCGTTGCCTGACATAAGCACCTGGAGGAAGTGGATCCAATACACGAAACTTAACACGAAAACATAAAGTATGAACCTGTTGAGTATCCGACTCCGGGTAGTCTATTTCTTCAAGATCTGTGAAACACCGAGTGATATTCCTGATCGTATTGATCGTATTCTGTATAAAAGCTAGGCCAGATGTTTGAACCCATGCAGCCGAGTAATTGGATTCAATGAAAGTGCCATCAAAGTCACCATTGCCTTTTGTAAAGGCTGCATGATAGCCGATAAAGTTTCCTGGTCTCAATCCCCATAGTTGTTCGAACTCTGATTGTTGTATGATTTGAAGCATAAAAGTATTTTTGCTGGCCTCCGTGACATGAACTGCCCCTTTTACAAGCCATCGATCGTGAACCCATCTGCGAAAGCCGTTCAGATTTATTTTCTCCTCACCAAGTATGCGCACCTTAAGTGTGCCTTCTGGGATTAGATGCTCGACGCTTTGTACTTGAATATCAAGATGAATAATACCATAGTCTGCGTCTGCTGCTTCATCAAGAGAGAAAGTGTGAAGGGCGTGCCTATCTGTAGTGGCCATTATCCTGTTGCAAAAGAAGATAATACAAGGGGAGTATGGAAGAGAGATTGAATTTTTAGTCGGAGAGGGAGAATAGAGAGAATGAGAAGTGATGAGAAGTGAAGTGTTGGGGAGTATATAAAGGGAGTGTGAAGGTCGTACCTCGAGAATCGGAAAGGACACTTGTTTATTAATAAAAATAGGGGTTATTGTTGAAAACATCCTCATAAAACTCTCTAATTGTTATTTTGTGCCTTCAATAACCTTATTTATAAAAAATGCCTAATGAAATAATTATTTATAGAAAACATCCCCTTTATATTTTCTATACCTTTACTACCCTTATTATTAAATATATTATTTTATTTTAATACAATATTAATTTTTAAATATTAAACAAATAATAGGGTACTTCTTTTTCCACCACCACCACCACCACCACCACCACAACCACCACCACAACCACCATGTATGTAACCACTACTACATCCACCACAACCATCACCACCTCCACCACAACCACCACCACCACCACCACCACCTACTAC
The DNA here is from genome assembly GCA_029959085.1 of Nemophila menziesii. Classification (NCBI taxonomy): domain Eukaryota; kingdom Viridiplantae; phylum Streptophyta; class Magnoliopsida; order Boraginales; family Hydrophyllaceae; genus Nemophila; species Nemophila menziesii. Next base: position 34,427,655 of record JARWIR010000008.1, read on the forward strand.
TACTAATTCCATCGCACGCGCGCGTCCGTGAATTTTTTTTAAAATCGTCATAACTAATTCAAAAAAAATCAGAAAATTAAAAAAATTGTATTTTTGAATAAAGCAAATTAATATTTACGTCTATGAATTTTTTTGATTTTTTTTGAATTTTTTGATTTTTTTGAATTTTTTTGATTTTTTTTCGCAGACACGGATTTTCATGTTTTAAACATGGAACATGTTTAAAACATGTAATTTCGTGTCTGCGAAAAAAAAATTAAAAAAAATCAAAAAATTCAGAAAATTCCGAAAAAAATCATAGACGTAAATATTAATTTGATTTATCCAAATATAATTTTTTTTTTATTTTTTTGATGTTTTTTGAATTAGTTATGACGATTTTAAAAAAAATTCACGGACGCGCGCGTGTGATTATTAGTTTTTTTCTTATTTTTAATTGTTAATTATAAGGGTAATTTTGGGATGGGGCTGTTTTCAATAAATATTTTTTCCTAGGCACCTTTTTCTAAATAAGTTTTTTAATAGGCATCAATCAACAATTGGCTCATAAAAAAACAAGTACTAAGGTGGCGTTTAAGTAAACAATGAATCATGTCATTACCAACGCATGAGAGAGGCACGTGTGAACACCATCCAAGACAAATCGAAGCGTCCGTGGGAAGAAGATCAAGATAAAGATAAATTTTGTCTTCGTGGGCTTTAATACTTCTGCATGTGTGCCAGCATAGATCAAGTGTAATCATTACCTCCCAATTATCGTGGTTCTTATTCTGCCAAGTGGAATCCACTAAACATTTGTTCGTTCTAAAGAAGCCTCGAGTGAACATATTGGAATAGAGTTTTGTTAGGGTTATAACCCAAACCGCAGAGAACTTTGTGTTTTGTGTGAAGAGATATAAAAAGCCACTGGTATTGTTCCAGTTAATCCACCTGTAAGTAGAAGCAGTCAAGAGAGTAGAAGATTTCCAAAACCTGAACTGTAAAGCTTGATATCTGTAAGACGTCATAGTGGTCTGAGTAGATCTGGGTAGAGCCGTTGCAGAAGAAGTAAGATTGACCAAAGACTGTATCGGTTGGAGATGTTCATGAGGCTGACGCTTGATCTGACGATGTGATGTTCTATCAGTAGAGAGACCCATTCTCAATGGGTCAAGAGGTTAATAAACGGGTCACGTATTAATTTTGAAGGTGATGATCTGAATTCGTTCCAGTTGAGGTTGTCGCCGATGTTTGGTGATGTAGCCGGTGGATGAAGGTTAAGCAAACCCTAGTCGGAGATGTTCGCCTTTTTTCGCCTTAGTGTGAAAGCGAATAGTACTTTGTTACTCCCCCAATCGCTCTTAAACTTGATAATTACAAACTATAGTTTTTTTTATTTTTACTTATGGATATTTGCTTGAAACTAAGAAATTTATTTTTGTATTTTGTAAAAATTTCCACTTAAATGTTTTTATTAAATTAATCATATTTTCAATAATTCTACGATCGGAACATCTCGAAGCTTATCCTCTCGAAACTTATCTCCTTACTGACAACTTCATCTTCATCCATTTCAACTTTCAATCGACAAGAAATTATCCATTGAAGCAATCAGATCAAATAACAAACATAGCACAGATAACCCAAACAACACAACCCTTAATTTTGCGTATAATCATGACTGAATTCTCGGATGGTGTCAAAATACGAATACAAGAGCACAGAAACAACACGATGGGATATGGGAACTGGGACAAACTTTACTATAGACCGACAGTAACAAGTGAAGAGAGTTCGTATAGCAGTTGGAAGAATATGGTTATGAAGAAAGAACAGGCTACTTACGACACAAGACAACACCAGACTCACTACAACATATATGGAATAGCTGTAGAGGTTTGACTAAGTTATCAAGGAAAGGACGAAGGTTTTGGGAACACAGGTCTGACTTTTTCACTATTATATTTGCTACGTTTGAATGACCGGCGACTTTTCAATAGCTATTTTCGAATTAACACCAGTTTGTTCCTTGCCCATATCCAAGTATATACTTTTAACATCATGAGTGCTTTATCTAGTGGGTCTGGGATGAGGAGGACTGCTGAGAAGTGCGAGAATATAGGCAAACATTACAGGAAATTACTACGAACGATGGCCATCGATCTCGAATGGAGTCTTGCTGAAGAATTAAGCAACAAAGAAGTGGAGGGTAAAGAAATTTCCGAGGATATGGTCATGGCTAAAGAGAATAGAAATACAATTAATAAGAACAAATCATATATGCATAATAATTATTACTACTGGGACAACAATATACTGGGTAAGGTCTGGATTTGGTGGACAATTAGAGCTAACCTGTATAAGATCGATGGCCAGGATAAGGGAAGAGAATAGGGGATTGAATTTAATACTGCGAAGTTGCAGAAACGAGAAATTGGTAAAAGAATAAGTACGATGATTAATGGGTGCAGACTAAAACGGAAGACAACATCCGTTGATAGGGCGGGTGGAGTTAATGCAGGAAACAAATCGGTGAGGAAGAAGATGGCCTGGAACGATAACTGGAGTGCGATAAAGAATGTGGACATCAATATGGTTATGGATTATAATTGGGCTGGCTGGGCCAGAACATTTAAGAATAATGGACTAGCTTTTCTCTCGAAAACTCTACACTTTACAATCAATGGCCGATATAAGATCGATGGCTGGAATAAACAAAAACAAATTGACAGAAAATTGGCCAAGGTTTATTACATCAAATATATGAATTACTACACTACTATCGGACTCAAAACTCTCGAATGTAAGTTTTGTTACTTTTATGTGATATTTGATTTCTATGAAGGTACTGAGAACATTACTATTAAGAGTACGATTGGGTATTGCTTTAATAATAATAACAAAAACAAGAAAAAGGAAAGAATGGCTAGAAGGGATATCCGGACTGTCCCCAAGACGTCCGAGGATATTCAGTGAATACGCTAGTGTGGAACTGTCAGGGTATACGGGCTCCCCTGACGATTTCTAGTCTTAAGTCCGTAGTAAATAGGTTTAAGCCAGGAGTCACGTGTTTTTTTGAAACCATGCTACGCGCTAAGGATGCTCCCGATGTTTTGAAAAACTTTAACTACGCTAATAATTTTATAAGAGACCCCGTCAGTAATGCATATCATTCCGGCGGCATTTTGGTTATCTGGCATACGGATATTAAGCTTGATATTATTATGTCTAATCAGCATTATGTAATCATGCATATTAATGATCAGTCTTTTTCCTACTATTTAGTGTGTATTCATGCTCCGAACGATTTTGACCAACGCCTAAAACTTTGGGATGATATCTCTATCTGGAATAATAATGTTAATAAACCTTGGGTTTTAATTGGGGATTTTGACGATATTTTAAGTGCGTCTGAGAAATTTAGTAAAACGCCCCCTAATCATAATCACATTCACGAATTTAATATATTTATTTCGAATAATGGTCTTATTGAGATTCCGTCTCGAGGTAGTTATTTTACGTGGACTAATCGTAGTATTGATAAACCCGTCAAGGTCAAACTTGATCGGGCATTTGCCTCTAATGATTGGTCGACCAGGTTCCCAGGTGCTCAAGTTACAGTCCCACCAGCAATCGGGTCAGACCACTGTCCTCCTTTCTTACATACCGATCGATTTAGGTTTCAAGGAAAAAAATGGTTCAAATTCGAGTCTATGTGGGTTGAACACGAACAATGCAAAGAGGTGGTCACACAGGCTTGGGGAGATCCTGGCCCCGAGGCCTCTTTGCCAATTTTTCTGGATAAAAGAGACAACACAATTAATTCACTGACTATCTGGAGTAAACGTACTTTCCACAACAACGCTCTAAAAATTAAAAGTTTGACGGAGAAATTACTCCATCTCGAAACGCAACCCGTGACAAGACAAATTTTAGAAGAATGGTGTGGCCTAAGGTGTGATAAAAAGATGTATAAAATAAGTGCAACTAAACACCCTAAGCTAACACGGTTCTGCAAGTATACAGATCGTATGCAAGTTTTAATGAATAAGTAAGATTCGTTCCTCAGGGACTACGAAGGTTAAGAAGAACTTATGCAAATTATTCAAGTGCAGATATTAAAGATAGAACAGATAATACGCTAGTAGGAAGAAGAGATAGACAAATATTTATTTGGTTTTCGAATAATAAAACTAAACTAATAAACTAAAGACAGAAAATAAATAAAAGAAAAGAGAATAGTATGAATGTTAGCTTGAGTAATTAGCATGTAATCCCCACTAGTTTTGCCGTTCTAAACATGTGAGGGTGAATTATGTAGTATTTCAATAATCGGTTCCAATTCGCTATCGGTAGTTTAAAATAGGATTTACCTGTGTCAATAAGGCTTCCTAAGCAAACTTTTCCTGTAATTGGTAAATAGTCACAAGAACTAAACCATAGTGATTATCTAGCTAGGTTGGGTTGTCAGATCAAACCTTATACTAGACGTTATGTGCTGAACATGTAATTAAACACCGTTGTCAATGGTGACCTAATTACTAGATGGTAATTCTATATGGCCTAGGTTCCACAAGAACACAAAATATAAATCCAAGCACATAAACAGAGAATAAAAACAATAATTCAATTTAAAATATATAATTCCCAAATTAGATAGATGTCAATCAAAACTAGGGTTCATACATCTATGCTAAAACTCAAACTAATGGAATTTAATTCATACAAAGAAAAGAAGAGAAAAGAATTACAGAATTAGAGGTTGAAGAAGACATATGGTGTTCTGCTCCTTCCAGTCTTCTCTTCTTGTGTTGCAGCTTCCTCTTGGCCTTAAGGTCTGGCCAAGGATGATTTAAGAGTGTTAAGAGGCTGTCTTTATAGTGTATAGGTTGACCTAATTCGTTTCTTGGAGGAAAGGCCAAGTAATAGACTCCAAACCCAACTCAAATTCGTAAGGAAATAAAGATAAACACTGCTGGACCGTTTTGAGCATATCTTCTTCGTTATTGGTCGGTTTGTGCTCCATAATATACCAAAAGAATCGTCACAAAATTATCTATGTCCCAATGAAAGGAATCTTCCAAAATCGGCTTCCTTGTAGGAGTAATTACCACTTCTTTAGGCGTGTGCTGCAGAAATTCATATTTAGGCAGTTTTTCCTTTTCCTAATTGAACTTTGTTTCCTTCTATCTCCAATTACCATGCATATCTCTTTCCATATCTTGTAGTCTTTGACTTGGACTCTAATTAATCTCCATAATTATCTTTAAAGCTTCACACTAAATAAACAATTAAACCCAATATGCTCTAAAAATATTATGTTACTAAATCAAGACTCAAAATAGGAAAGTGCACTAGATTAAGCTAAGATCAACCTATAAACTAATAGATACACCAAAAATGATGTCTCTGAAGTATATTTAATTATCACAAATGAGGAGACATCAAAGAACAAGTAATCATTAAACAAGAAATAAAAAAAGCATACAAAGCAGAAGAACAATACTGGTACGATCGAGCTCGGAAAAGCTGGCTCAAATATGGAGACAAAAATACGAAATTCTTTTTCCAGGCAACCGTTAGTCGACGGACTTTGAATCGGATACTTCGGATTGAAAATCAACAAAGGGATTTGGGTTGATGAGGTTTCGGAGGTTCGGAATGGATTTCAGCACTATTATGCGAACCTATTTAAAGAATGTAACCAAGACCGGATGAATGAAGCACTGGAAGGAATCTCGAGGAAAGTCACACAGGAAATGAATGAGAAACTTCTTAGACAACCGACAATGGAGGAAACAAAGAAAGCGGTCTTTGACATGTCTCCAAGCAAGGCGCCGGGACCAGATGGTCTAAATGGTAAGTTGTATCAGGAATATATGCACATCATTCAGTACGATGTGCTTCTCATGGTCCAGGATTTCTTTAATAATAATATCTCTCTCGACACCTTAAATGAAACTCTTATAACCTTGATACCCAAAGGGGACATTCAGGAACAAATTGGAGACTACAGGCCCATATCTTGTGTTAACTTTGGTTATAAGATTATATCGAAAATATTAGCTAACAGATTACAGGAATTCGTGGAAGTCATTGTATCTTCGACCCAAGCAGCCTTCACCAAAGGCCGAGCCATTCAAGACAATATACTGGTGGCACAAGAAGTTTCTTTTTACATGAAAAAGAAACGAAAGAACGCAAAACCAATGGAGGCGATCAAACTGGACTTGGCTAAGGCATATAATCATGTACGCTGGGATTTCTTACTTCTAGTTCTCAAGAAACTAGGTTTTCATGAAAAATGGATCACATGGATCTCGAATTGCTTATCTTCAGTTACTTTTCAATTAAATTTTAATGGTGAAAGATTACAGAAATTCAAACCACAACGGGGATTAAGACAAGGTGACCCCTATCCCCGTTCCTTTTCTCCTTAATGACCGAGTCACTTATTAGCTTAATTGACACAAAGATTAGCCGAAATGATCTCAAGGGTATACAAATAACACGAAATTGTCCAGTTATTTCTCACTTGTTATTTGCAGATGATTCGCTTTTCTTTCTAACTCTAGATGGCAATGAGGTTCAACATTTCGAAGACTGTATAACAAAGTACTGCACGGCCTCTGGACAACGAATAAATTACAACAAATCTTCCATTTATTTTAGTAGAGACTCTCCGGAAGCCATACATCAACAAGTCACAACCAGGTTACAGATACAGGAAAAGGAAAATCTTGGAAAATACCTAGGGATACCATTGTGTCATGAGCAGTCAAAGGTTGAAGCACTACAATGGATTGCCGAAAGACTTTTTAGGAAAACAGAGGGATGGAAAGCACACCTTTTGTCGGAAGGAGGCAAAGAAGTCCTCATTAAAGCAGTTCTCCAGGCTCTTCCCACATACTTTATGTCAATCTTCTCGTTTCCATTTACTTTTTGTAATAAATTAATATCGGTAATTTCGAATTTTTGGTGGAATTCAGGTGAAAAATCTCGAATACATTGGCTAGCATGGGAAAAACTAGCTGTCAGCAAACTTCTTGGCGGCATGGGCTTCAAGGACTTTAAGCGTATGAATACGGCCTTACTTGCAGCACAGGCGTGGCGAATCCTCAACAATCCTGACACGCTAGCAGCTCGCTTACTTAAAGGTATTTATTTTCCGAAAACTACTTTTCTCGACGTCAAATTAAGACAATCTCGAACTTGGTCTTGGGCTAGCTTAATAGAAGGCCGAGATATGCTCAAAAAATATGGCCGATTTCAAATAGGTAACGGTAAATCGATTAATATTTGAAATGATAAATGGTTAGATACGCCGTGGAAGTTAGAACGTCCACAGGGTTGCCAACTAGAAAAACTCTATGAACTCTGGAATGATGATCTTTCGACTTGGAATACAGAATTAATTTGTGATCTCTTCCCCACCGCTATTATTCCAGTCATACTCCGAACAAGATTCTTCTCGACTGAAGCTCCTGACAAGTTCATATGGCCATATGCCAAGAATGGCGACTATGTTACGAAGACGGGATACAAAATTCTTACCGATCATGCTGTGTTCGAGGAACCGCATCAATCAACCGGTGTACCGGTGGCAGAGATTCTTTGGAAAACAATTTGGGGATCCAATGTACCTACAAAGGTTAGAATCTTTTCTTATAAAGTTTGTAATAATGCAATCCCGACAGGTGCAAACCTAGAAAAAAGGAAATGTGAAAGCCAGAGCAACTGTCGCTGGTGCAATGCAGAACAGGAAACAACGGAACATCTACTGCTCAATTGTGGGGTATCAAAACTCATCTGGGCAGGATCGTCTCTACAGATACATGTGGACAACGTCGAGCTGGACGTGGGCCACTGGTTTTTAACAATGGTTGAAATATATACGAAAGGAGGATGGCAAAAGGAGGTTGTAATTTCTTACATCTTGCTTTGGAAAGCAAAAATGAAAAGTCGGCATAATAATTCAGATATCGATCCAAAAATAGTGATTCACCTTACTAATTCTCAAATCCAGGAACACTTTGGTACAAACTGGTTCAACAGGGAACATTCAAATCTCGAAAATATCATAACGCCAATCTCTGGGAGTACGAGTCTCGACTGTACCACAACGCTCACATTTACTTGTGACACGTCCTTTACACAACCACATCTCCCCACGGGGATTGGAATTATGCAAATAAATAAAGACGACGGATCAAGGGTAAAGTATATGACAATGGCCAACTGTAATACCAGTGTTGAAGGGGAAGCTTTGGCCGTTATTAAGGCATTGGAAATTGGACAACAATGGCCACAACGAGAGAAAACTTTTCTCTCGGATAACCTTGACTTGATTCAAGGTATTCAGCAAGTGTCGGCAGCTAGATGGGATCTTCGACCTTTCATCAGACATATTCATAAACTAGTTGGGGAATCGGGCCCAGTTTTCTTCAAACACATTCCCCGCAGGTTTAATGCAGGTGCTGATCATCTAGCAAAAGTAGCCAGGCACAGGGCAACTGACGGATATTTGTCTCTTGACGTTTTCATTTACAGGTTCTCGAAACTAGACACTGGTTAATTTTATGGTCCCGGGATCTTTTGTAATATATGTACCCGTCCAAAAAAAAGATGTTTTTATTATAATGTTATTCATATTTGAGTTGTAATTATTAATTAGATATTCAATTTCATCGAATTAAGTTATATTTGTTTTAAATTTTTGATTGTAGGATGTAATATGAACCTATGTTAAGTGATATTCTTTTTGAAATGACAAAAAAAAAGTTTAGTAGATTTTGTTATGAATAAATTATATTATTATGTGGATGTCCAAAAGCCAAAAGTTTCCTACTTAATTCTTGTAAATATGGGCAAGTAAAGAGACACTTATTTCCTATAAATATAGGACTTGTTTCATTGTAATAGAACTAGAGATTATGTTAATATACAAGAAAATGTTCTTCCCTATATTTTATCTTCTTCTTTTCTTTAGTTTATAACACGTTATCAGCACGAGCCTCTGCCGATCGAATCAAGGAAGAATATTTCCAGGTATGATTTATATTGTTCTAATTTATATATATTATTTTTCACAAAGAAAATAAGAGAGAGTATTATAAGGACTTTCCATTGCAATCGATAAATATTAGATGGACTTCCATTGCATCCTATACAATACTCTTATACTATTCAAGCAGATAAATCGGTTATCACTTTAGAAAAAAAAATAGAGGCATGAAGCCTATTTGTAAATATAATTTTGAATGGCTTAAAAATAAAACAAGATGTTTTTCTAGGCTTGAAGCCTACAATGCCCGAAGCATGAAAAAATAACCGCATAAGCATGGAAAAATAATCGTATAGGTCTGAAACCTAAATTTTATATTATAGGCTCGAAGCTTAGGAAATAAATTATATGCCCAAAGCATAAAAAAAATCCGAAAACTAACGCTAAAAAGGCCGCAAATTATATCATATGAAGCATCTTAAATTTATAGGTACGAAACCTAAAACAAAATTCTATATGCTAAAAGCATATACTAAAATTTAAAGGCCTGAAGCCTATATGTATTTTTAGAAAACATGAAGCTAATTATTAATTTTAAAGGGCTCGAACCCTTAATAAAATTCAAAACCCCGAAACTATAAAAATTAATGGTGTAGACTCAAAGTCTCAATTTCGATTAATATAGATGATGCTATATATAGATTTATTAATCATCTCGAAATTAAAAAAAATAGAATTGGTATAACTTTGAGAAGTATGGGGGATTTGAACTTGAGACTTTTAGATAGTAGAGAATTTGGGTATAACCGCTAGGCTATAGATTTATTTTGTCTTATAATAGTAATTTTTGAACAATATATTCTACAATTCTACATTTTGTTATATGTTATTCACATTCTACAATTTATAGGCCCGAAGCATAAATAGAAATTTATATTATCGGGAGCATATACCAAAAATTATAGGCCCGAAACCTAGAACTCAATTTATATGTCAAAAGTATATAACAAATTTTATAGGCCAGAAACCTATCACAAATTTTATATGCCAGAAAAATAAAATAAATCTTATAGGCTTGAAGCCTTGAATACAATTTATATGCCTGAAGCATAAAAAAAATAATTGAAAGGCTTGAAGCCTAGATCGAGTTTTAAAGGTTTTGAAACCTAATCAATTTTGTTATAATTTTCACAAAAGAATTTGGGAATGCAATTTAACTTCTAAAGAAAAAAAAATTTCATTCATCTCATGAAGAGAACTTTATTGAATATAAACCAGAAGTATAAGAGGAATTATATATGCACGAAGCATACAACAATTTTTTAAATGCTTGTAGGATTAAATTTCAACAGCTCGAAATCTAAAAGAATTGCAAAGACTTGAAGTCTTAATTCAGATTAATGGGTTTAAAGGAAAACGATTGTATATAATAAAAAAACTCATATGGATATTTAAGAATTGTATGTTAAAGGTTTCGAACCTGCAACCTCCCTTATGAAGGTTCATAGTGTTACCATTTAGACAGTTTAATAATTTGTTAGTAAATTGGACAAAACCAAATGTTAGTACAATTTCAGGTACTACTAAATTAAGTGAGGATTTTAAACGGGCAAATGTAATATTATCGAGTGGAACAAATATACGTCTCCTTGTATCAAATCACGCATATACTCCTGAAGTAGCTATAACGTGAATAAAGGTTTTACAAAATACTATGAGATTGTTTGTCTCGTAAGCAAGCAAAGTAATGAATTGTTGATATAATCATATTTTGTGCTCCATTTACATAATACTATTCCCTGAAGTGATTAGAATTAAATTCCCTAAACGAATGCAATAACTTCCAAATGCGTATCAAAATAAACATTGTGGTGACAAAATTTGATTGAAGAAAATCACATTCTCTGGCTCAAAACAATTCCACGTAGTGGATGGAATTGCATTCCTTGTAACGATTGTTGAATTTTTCAATATCTTTGAAAATGGATATGAAAACATAACTAGTAGGGTTAAATACAATTAAATATTGTATTCTCTAGATAAAATTATTCATTATAGTGAATAAAAGTACATTTCCTGAAGAAAATGCTACGTCTTTTAATGTGTATTGAAATCAGCGTGGTGGTGATCATAACTCCACCTGAGGTTGAAAATCATGATAGTGTTTCAGAGTTTGCTTTGCTGGTACGTTTTCCTAAAGTATATATAATTTATATATATGATTGTTTTTATTAGAATTGTTGTTTAAGAAAAAAAAAGAGGTAAGGACGACAAGATTTATCATGAAAAAAAAAAGGATTAGAAGCAAAACATACCCAAAAAGGACGAGGTTAATTATTTCATGAGAATGCAAAGGAAAAATAAGATATCGTCGCTATACTTCTATACTTCAAGGTTACATAATTATTCTCCAGAAGTAGATATTATTGTAGCTAGAAGTATTTTGTTAAAAAAAAAAAGGATAATGGTAAGACCTTTTACAGATTTCATGTCATGAAAATACTCTTGAAGTAGTAATATCGTAAAGTAGAGTTTTATCCCAATATTAAGGTTTAACATTACATTCTCTTGTAAACTATAACATTTCATTCCTCGAAGTGAATGGAGTTGTATTCCTTGAAGTGAATGTAACCGTTTTCATAATCTAAATAAATAGACGTATGGATGACAAAACAAGTGTGTTAGTGTTGTATTCCTTGACTAGAAATTATTCCTAGAAGATAATATGATCACATTCTCTGAAGCAAATTCATCATTTCCAGCTTATATTACATTGACCCGGTAATGGAAATAATTGAGTGATTTAAATACTGTTTTTTTCCTAGCTAAAAACCATTCATTGAAGTGAATGGAAGTGCGTTTCTGGAAGAAATTGCAATGTTTTTCAATGTGTCTGGAATAGACATCTTGGTGACCCAAACTCTTGACGAGGTTAAGGTAAGAAAAAAAATCCTTACCACCAGAAGTGGAATAAATAAGGAACCTGGAAGTAAAAGGTCGATAAGCCATCATGAAATGGTAAGCATGAATATTATCGATAAAGTGGAATTATATAGTGTTTGCGTACTCATGGAATACTAAGACATTTAGTTGATCTAATTAAAGGTTTTTGGATGCTCAAAAGTTATGTTACCTTGTGGTACAAAATTGGAAAATTATGTTAAAAGTAAATCCCGAAGAAATTTACTAAATTTAAAGGATAATATCCAAAATTAGTATTTTGTATAAGCCACAAGTGTCCATAACAATGTATATCTTTTGCATTATTTACTAAAAGTCTCACCAGAAGTGTGTATGAAAATAAAATATGTTATTCCTTTGGGGTTATATATATACAGATTCAAGCAGTTGAAACGCTCATTGTGCAAAAGAAAAGATGTCATAATCCAAAGAACTTTGTATTATTACAAGACTGACTTGGTAACCTAGTGCAGTAATGATATGTCGAATAATAGATTACTTACTTGGTATCTACTTAAAAGAACCAGAAGATTCATTTTACCAAGTGAGTACCCCGCTTATTAGGGGGAGAGACAAGTCAACCTGAAGTTGCGTAACATATAGACGAGGCAACTTGAAGTTGCATGACGTATGGTAGAATACAATTTATTATATCATTTATATCCACAACTAAAGAATAGGAACTTGAAGTTAAAAGGAACTCTATTTGAAAAGTATTGCAAATAATATACCTAATACATTCGCAAGTAGAATATATTCAAAATCCCAGAATATGTTGTAAACGCTCCAACATAGATTACTGTCTCATATAGACACATAAAAAAAATATTCCAGCGAATGTATCAAACCAACGCATGAAGCGTGTTAAACCTGTAATGCATATAACCAACACATGAAGTGTGGTAAGCCTGTCGATTTAAAGTATACCATGCCCCAAAGAAGAAAATCTCATGAGTAAATGATAAATGGTAAATATTATGGAATGTGCACTCCACGCGACACGACAGGAATTATTAAGTCAACTAATGTTGGCACACGAATTGATCTTAAAGGAAGTAATGGCCATTGAAGAACCTAGGTACCTAAATACGAGAAAATATATGTAGATTATTAGTCTACTAAAAATATTTAAAACAGTTAGAATAGTTTATGGGATTAATATATTTACATTTAATATAGCGCTTAAATTAAATAATAAGGATCCTAAACCAAAAAGTGATGAAATAGGTCGAAGACAATAGAAAGTGTAATAGTGAATTTTGAAATAAAAAAACACTACTTGTATCACGAAGGTTCCTGCAGAAACCTAGATTTAACTATGGGGAGACGTCCTCATTCTTATGTTATCGATACAGTGTAGTGATTATTAGATGAATATTAAAGTTTTTGATAAACAAAATAGGTGCTAGAAGCATGACATGTGCCCAAAAAAGAAAGGTGTTTGAAAGCACAACAAGTGCCTGAAGCACGATAGGTACTTGAAGTACTTAGAGCGTTTAAATATGAATTGATCGAATATTGAGAAGTTCCTGAAATAGAAAAGTTCATGGAGTATAAAAGTTCTCAAAGAACGTAATTTATTTAAATCACAAGAGAAAAGTGTATGAAAATGAAAGGATACTCGGTAATTGTTGTCATAATGAAAAGGATGTGATATTGGCATATTGTACTCTTTTTCCTTCACTAAGGTTTTTTTCCCACTGGGTTTTTCCTAGTAAGGTTTTAACAAGGCATGAAAATATTCATTGTCGAAGGAAGTATAAACTATTTTATTGATCAAGAAAATGATATTACTATTACTAAATACCCTCAAGTAAAAATCTAGAAGATTTAATAATTAAAGGTTAATTAACGACGACATCAAGTTACAAATATATTTAGAAATATGTAATGTCGTAATGAGGGGGAGAATATATTGAATTCTGCATTTTTTTTTCCTTCACCACGGTTTTTTCCCATTGGGTTTTCCTGGTAAGATTTTAACAAGACAAATGGAATATGTGTCATAACCCCCAAGGATTAGTGTACTCTTTTTCCTTCATCAAGTTTTGTCCCAATGGGTTTTCTTGATAAGGTTTTAATGAGGCATATCTTTCAGTGAATATCCAAGGGGGAGTGGTATGAATATTTATTAAGTGGATGATTCAACATACCAAAAGAAAGTGTGGTCTATCTCCAACAAGAATATAGTGATGGTATTTTATGAGGATATTATTGCTTGTACCACACATAATTATTATGACTACATCAAATGTGACAAAACAGAACATATTTCACCAAAGTCTCCTACACACACGAGCTACAGAAGAATGTGGATATTGACACTCGACAGATACAATCACGTACGACTTTTGTAGATTTTCCTGATGAAATCATTGTCAACCACAATATTCAAGAAGTAGGTCCTTATATTGAAATACGACAACTCAGAGATCTCTTGCCAACATCAGGGGGAGCGTAAACAAGACTGTACTCTTTTCCCTTCGTCCAAGTTTTGTCCCAATGGGTTTTCTTGGAAAGGTTTTAACGAGGCAGCATTTCAATATGATTAGTTCCATCTATATGTACTCTTTTCCCTTCGACCAAGTTTTTATCCCACAGAGTTTTCTTGGCAAGGTTTTAACGAGACATATTTTCTAATGGATGGACATCCAAGGGGGAGTGTTATGAATAAATTATATTATTATGTGGATGTCCAAAAGCCAAAAGTTTCCTACTTAATTCTTGTAAATATGGGCAAGTAAAGAGACACTTATTTCCTATAAATATAGAACTTGTTTCATTGTAATAGAACTAAAGATTATGTTAATATACAAGAAAATGTTCTTCCCTATATTTTATCTTCTTCTTTTCTTTAGTTTATAACAGATTTGAGATTTTTAACTTTTTTTTTTGGAGAATTAATTTTGAGTTTCTGAACAAAAAATTCTTAAATTCTAAATTTACGATATTTCAATTCATTCCGATTTTTTCGAATTTAAAATTGATTTTTGAATTTCAATTTTTTTTGAAAGGAATCGGAATTAATTTTTTCCAATTCAAAAAAATTGAAAATTTCCGAATGACCCATTTCCTGATTTGTTTAGTCCTATTTCCACCCTACTCAAGGCGTTCTCGTGATTGTGAGTTGGATAGTTTTGGTGTCTTTTCTAAACTTCACATGCTGTTTACTCGATAGGTGTTATGTAATTTTGTTGTTCACCCTCTTTTCAATATCTTCGGTTTTAGGCATTTAAATAATTTCATGGCTATTAGGCCTCTTTAATTGACAATTGCTATAACTATAATGGTTAGAGGTACTATATACTGATAAAGAGAGATCTAGGATCAATGGAGTCAATCACACAAAGTAACAGAAATGAAATAAATATCCCACAATATTACAACTAAAACAAAGATATCCAGTTTCAATAACATTAAAACCCAACAAAAACTTAAACTATACAATAAACTTAACAGAATAATGCCACATCATCAACGTCCCTTCAACTGAGATTCACGACTAGTTAACGGAACATACCTAACAGATGTCTCGGTACGTTCACTAACCGACCCATCTAAATTCTTTTCCACAACCTTTAACTCTTGAATATTCTCCCCTACTGGAATTACCAATCTACCCCCGGGCTTTAATTGTTCTATTAATGCTGTAGGAATTTCTGGAGCTGCTGCTCCAACATGAATTGCATTGTAAGGCGCATATTCTGCCCATCCAAGTCTTCCATCTATCATTTGACCCAAAAGGAAATGTCAATACAGGTTATTTTGTATAATATAGCGACTTATAGTGCAATTAAAACATACCACCAACATTCACTGAGAGAAAACCTTCCTTAAGCAAAGTAGAAGCTGCACTTTTTTCGATATTTTTAATCGATCCATCAGCTAATTCCGGAATATGTTCAACACCAAGTGTACGACCTTCTGGTCCCACCATAAGAGCAAAACATGCTGTTAAATACCCCGTTCCTACAATAAATGTTCCAAACATAAGGATCATTTGTGTAATTACATAATAATTAAGAAATATTTACCTGAACCAACATCTAAAACACGCATACCAGGTTGTAAATGATTTTCTAATAATTCAAGACACATAGCATGCATATGAGGAGCAGAAATAGTGGCATTATAACCAATTCTCATTGGACTATCAGTATAAGGTGGGGTACCTTCAGGTACAAACAATGCTCGATCTATATTTTCCATTACTTCAACTACTTTCTTTGATTTTATAATACCATGTTTATATAACTGCTCCACCATTCCTTTGTTCTTATTGATAGCATTACCATTCCAGAATTTCTGTACAGAAACATGAGTGTATTTTTTGGTTATTTTGTATAACAAAAGGACTAATCGTGCAATTTCCCCTTTTGCTAAGACACATTAAACTTCAATCGGTTAATTAGTTAAATTGATTAGCAGTTAATACTCATAAACATATTGAAATTCACCAATTGAAGTTTAATTAGCAAAATACAGAATCTAACAAGGTCTGGGACCACTGAGTTGCCGATTAAACCTTACCCGAGTTATTTAAAGTCTAATTATCATCTATGTGCACTTAGATATATAGATAGAGAGATACATAATACATAACCATGGTGTGTATAGAATATAGATAGAGAGAGACCTTCATGCTTGAAGAGAGAGATTTCAGGAAACGGTGACGATCGTTTGAGACGGAGTGATTGTAGAGAGTGGTTGTATTATCTGATCTTTTTACTATGCCAAATGATAATAATATATAAAGTAAAATAATTTAAGAGAAATTAGAAAATTGTTATTGATGACATTTTTTCAATATTTCTTTTTTTTCCTAAATAAATGATGTCATATACCAATATTTATTGGTACATGAGTGGTTTAGACCAAGTTCTATACACACTTCTCACTTTCATACCTTTTAAGTAGGATGTGCATAAGTTGTTTTTGGATGAAAAATGTTTACCCTGTAAATCGTACGTTCTTGGGTGAGTCTTGTAAACTTAGACTTTCATTCGCCAATACGTTATATAAACCGTTGAATTTTGTGTAAGACAGGTTACATGTGACTTAATTTGATAAAGACACTATTTATTCTTTTTTTATAAAACAAAAATTTAGTTTTACTATTCAAAACACTAATAATTTATATAAATATCTTCAAATATATGTGTTGTGTATCATGATTTGACAAAATAAAATTAAACCAGTTTCGGTTAGCTCAACTGGCCAGAGCCTTGGTTATCCTTCTAAACTGTACAGGTTCGAACCGTGTTAATGACACCGAGTCCAACAATGGCTCTCCCATGTAACAAAAAATAAATAAATTAGAGAATAAATATATAGTATAAAAAGTCATTTAATACAAAAAAAATAACTTAATTAATAAAAATATAAATATTTTAATAAATTTATTAGTAGAAGAAATTGGGGAAAAGGTGTATTAAGATTTTAAATAAATAATAATTTTAAAACATGATTTTTTGTAGGTAGATATTATTTATGGAACAAAGAAAATAATAAATGTCGTTAGTTATATTATTAAAGATAATCATATAAAATAAGAAAATATAAGATCGATAGTTGATCTAGTAGTTAGATTACTATGCGGTGATCAAGAGGTTTTGGATCGAATATTACTGGAATCAAAATAATTAAGAGTATAAAGTAAAAAAATCATTTTAATTCGGTTCAAATTGTTATACTTCTCAAAAGAAACAAGATCTTGGCCCGATGGACTGATTATTATATTGCACCTTCCAATAAAAAACAAAAACCAACCGGCCTAATTTATATTGGAGGAAAATACAAAATAAGGCCCCAAATGATCCATTTTTATATTATAAGTCCAAACTAAAAAATAATTCTATAAAAGTCCTAATTCTAATTATTTGTTTGGTTTTTTACCCTTATGCCCTTTGTTGGTCTGAATAGAGAAATTTTTTAGATTTTTTGGTGGTACAGACCCATTAACGCTCGCACCTATTTTCGTAAATTGACCAATGATGGGTACAGACCCATGTCGTTTATTAAATTTTATTAAGTCATTTTTTACTGTCTATATAAAAGTCCAACTGGGTAGGGACCCATCTCACCAATAACTAGATAGGGACGGACCCATCTCGCACATTAACTAGATGGGTACGTACCGAATTAAACCATCTCTAGCAGTTATGTGCAGTGGGTTGTACCCATGACTCAAACTACATCTCTTCACACTGGGTTGTACCCATGGCCCAGCGAACATCGCTTCGCACTCGCCGGAACAAAAAAACAAAACGAAATCCCTTCACACTTTTTGCAATGGAACAAAAACAAAAAGAAATCTCTTCACACTTGTTTTTCACAGTGGGTTGAGCCCATGACCCAACTCGCTTCACACTCACCGGAACAAAAAAATGAAATCTCTTCGCACTCATGAAGAGGTGGTGGAGAATGGCACACGATGACAATGGTTTTCTTGTGAAGCAGCACAGAGGCCGCGACTTGGTTCGAAGGTGCGACCTGAGGTGAAAAGGTGAGACCTGAATGGTGAAAAATGGCCACGAACGGCGGCGGTTTCCTTATGCACCAGATCGGAGGATTGTGAAGACCTGGCCCACGAACGACGGCGGTTTGGAAGTGAAGAAAGACTCGCGAACGGCGGCGGTTTGACAGTGAAAAAGGCCCACGAACGGGGCCGTTTTTTTTTTATGTATGGGTGTCCGGGCCAGTTTACGGGTACCACGACTATTCCCATTGAAAATATACACGCCTCCTCATGCATACTCCCGTTTAATCATAACTAGGTTACCCATGTTCAGGGAGGGAAAAGTGAGATTTGGGTGTGAAGAAATGCGGTGGGGGCTGATGTTTGTTGGTGGGAAAGTGAGATCGTCAGAGGCGGTTTTCTTGTACTGGAGAAAGGCTTGGTGCGAAGGTGGAGAAAGAATGGTCCACATGGCGGCTTCTTGTGCACTAGAGAGACGGCGGTTTTCTGGTCGAGAGAGAAAAGAGAGAGGAGGGGAGGTGCTGGGGTAGGGGCGGAGCCAAGAATTTTTGTAAAGGGGGGCCAAGGGGGTTCGGGGGCAACGACCCCCCAATACCCCCCCCCCACCCCAATATTTGCACTATAAGTCGAAATATCATACAAAAATCGTAAGATAGGTCCCTATATTAGGAGAATTGCTCTAAAGGTCCCTATATTGTGTAAATATTACAATATAAGTCTCGATATCGATTTTCTAATTAATTATGCTATAAGTTTCTTTTTTTAATATCAAATAACATATATTTTGTTATAAAAAATAAAAAAATGGGACAATGCCCTCTTAAATTATAATACTAATGTATCTTCCCATTTAGATCATACAACAATTTGAAAGAAAACATTACTATACTACCCTTACTTTTGACAACTAATTGCTGACTTAGACTAGAATTTTTCCCATTTAAATTAAATAATATTCAAAACTAAAAACCGTACACCTCCCACGTCAAAAGCAACTCACACACCAAATACACACACAACACACACAGCATACACGCAAAAAACACACACACTATACACAAAGCAAAAACCCTCGAAATTCTTCACTGAAGAACGCGTTTTAGCTTCGATTATTCGCTTCGACTGTTGAAATCAAACTGAAATTGCATAGCTTCAACTGATTATCTCGCTTCGACGCATTTTCGTTTCAGTTGATCCCATTTCATTAGCTTCTTCTTCTTTTTTCTACTGATTTAAGGTAATTTCTGATGTTTTTTTGTTTTTTTGTTTATTATTCATCTACGCGATTACAATAGTAGCTTTATGAAAACAATGCATGCTAATTATAACCGATTTCTAGGGTTTAAACTATTATATGCGTGATATAGAACAATCTGAAATGGGAGTTGATGAATTAGATGAAACGGGACTAATACTAGCTCGCTATTACTGTATTGAATGTTAGTTGTCCAATTTAGGTTTAATAAATTGATATAAAATTTGAATTCAATGTGATAATTAGTGGTAAATGTTATAAAATATCAAATGGGATGGTTTGCATCTGAAAATGGTATGTGTTTATTACAACACTCATTATTAATGTGTTACAGGAACAAAAATCCATAATGAAACTGTTTGTTACTAATTAGTTACTGAATTTGACTGTTTGCTACTTATCCCATTTGATTAAGTGTTAATTTGATAAATTAGCTGTAAATGGGACTGACTGCTAGCTTGTTATCAGTGTATTAAGTATTAGTTGTTCAATTTAGTGTGATTAATGAACTGAATTTTAATGTTGTAATGTGTGTTAAGCATCCCACTTACTGTAGTTAAGTGATATATTTGTGCACATAGGTGATGGGACAGAATCCCATCTAACATTGCTTGTGATTTGGTTAAGAATTTGGAAATCACATGTGAGATGGGACAAAGTCCCATCTCAACTTTGCTTGAATCTGTTTTTTCGATGTTGACTGTACTTACAGTTGTGATTCTTTGTACAGATATGACTACATACGAAGTTCGATCTTCAGTTGATGGGCTATTTACAGAACTGAAACAACCAAACATCACTAAGGCACACATACGTGCCTGCAAACCACTCCCGTTTTATCTTTTAATCAAAGAGATTTACAGGCAGACTAAAGAAAAAAAAGCATTACGAAAGGACAACACAACTATCAACTATATTGTACAGACATATAACCCTACTACTAGAACATTTCAAATAGCAAAAAAAGGTATTAAGATTACCGAAACAGATGTCCGATTAATAATGGGCGTAGAAGGTGGACATAAGCCATTACCAACTTACAACCGAAAAGATGTTTTGTCTACTAGATGGTTTAGAAGACAATTTCCAAACCATAGAGGTCAACTGAGTCCAGGTGCACTGAAAAATCGACTTAGAGAAATCGTAAATTCAGGGGATCTCAGTGACAAAGCATTGAAGAATTTTGCTCGTTTAATAAGTATTTTAGCCCTACATACCTGCTTCTACCCATATAGAGCAGGAAGAATAGATTGGACAGCCGTGGGAATATCAAGAAACCTCAAAAAGATGAGGAAATACAATTGGGCAGGTGATATGGCTGATAACCTCATGACATCAGTCAAGTTACGAAAAACTTCGGCTCTAAAAGGACCTGGATGCATGATTTTCGTAAGTTATTTACCTTTTTTAAGTAGTTTACTTTTAGACAAACATTTACTAACTTATAAATGTTATGTTCTTTAATGTAGCCATTTTTTTTTGAGCACGTAAATAGATGGGAACCGTCTGACAAATATGTGTATCCACGTTATTTCAAGTGGTTGAATGTTATACCTGCCAAAGATGGCGACAAGTTCAAGAAACAATATCTCGACACTGTTAAATAAAAAAATGTAAGTGTAAAGTTTAAGTTCAAAACAGTTTTATCGTTAAAATCATGCGTACTAAAACTTTATTGCTTTGCAGGTTAGAGAAGATGACCTAGTGCTTGAGCCATCAGAGGATCAAACTATTGAAATGGCATATGGAGATGAAGATAGTGATGAAGATAGTGAGAAAGAGGCTGATGTTGAAGGAGAGGAAGAATCACAAGATGATGAAGATCAAGAAGAGGCTGTGTATGCAAAAATTTGGATGAAGACTTGCATATCTATGACAATATGTAACAATTTAGTTTAAGAGATTATGTCCTATTAACTATTATTCTATATTTCTCTTTATTATGTTTGTGTGATAACTATTTTAAACTCTGAACTATGTGTGTTAGCTTTTTTAAACTCTGAACTATGTGTTTTAGCTTTTTTAAACTCTGAACTATGTGTTTTTATATTAGTTTGTTTGTGTTTTATATACATGTGTTTTATAAGTAGGCATATTTCAGGGAATCGTCCCATAAAGATAGATGGGAAAAATGTCCCATATAGATAGATGGGATTTGTCCCATTAAGACAGAATAAATCCCAGAATGCAAAACACAAACAAATCTTACAAAAAAAATAAAAAAAGGGGACAATTTTTTTTAATGGTAGCATGCGGGATTCAAACTCAGGATCTCAATAGTAAAGTGTTAGCGTTTTACCGCTAGGCTATGTTTATTCGTCAAACATACTTGGTTAATATTTATATATAACAAGATAACACTAACAAAAATATTGACTAAGACAAAGACACTAGGAGTTGTCCCATTAACACAATAGTTTATGATGAAATCTAAAATCACCACACAATTAAAGACAGAAACTCATCAAACACAAAAAAATCTTACAAAAAAAAAAAAAAGGGACAATTTTTTTAATGGTAGCATGCGGGATTCGAACTCTAGATCTCAATAGTAAAGTGTTACTCCCTCCGTTTCAAAATGTTTGTCCACTTTGCATTTCACACAAATTAAGAAATGTAATTATTGCACTCCCTATTACAAAAGTACCCTTCATAAAGTGTCTTGATAATTTAAATGTGTATTGGAAACATAAATTTTAATTTTTTAATAAGGGTAAGAGTGGAAAAAATGGGTAAAAAATGTCTTGATATTCTAAGTGGACAAACATTTTGAAACTACATTTTTAGTAAGTGGACAAACATTATGAAACAGAGGGAGTAGCATTTTACCGCTAGGCTATGTTTATTCATCAAACATACTTGGTTAATATTTATATATAACAAGATAACACTAACAAAAATATTGACTAAGATAAAGACACTAGGAGTTGTCCCATTAACACAATAGTTTATGATAAAATCTAAAATCACCACACAATTAAAGACAGAAACTCATCAAACACAAAAAAATCTTACAAAAAAAAAAAAAATGGACAATTTTTTTTAATGGTAGCATGCAAGATTCGAACTCTAGATCTCAATAGTAAAGTGTTAGCATTTTACCGCTAGGCTATGTTTGTTCGTCAAACATACTTGGTTAATATTTATATATAACAAGATAACACTTAAAAAAATCTTGACTAAGACAAAGACACTAGGAGTTGTCCCATTAATACTATATTTTATGATAAAATCTAAAATCACCACACAAGTAAAGATGGAAAACACGTTAAAACACTTGATCAATGCGTATGAAAGTTCAAAATTGTAGCACATATGAAAACTTAAAAGATACTCAATGTGTTCAACAACTAAAAAAATGCTTATTTCAAAAAACACCTGATTATCAATAGTTTTCAAAGATTGTGATCAAATCACAGCAGTGCAAGTGGAACGATTGTGGTAACAAAGTTGTTTGCAACGACCGCAAATCCTTCTTTTCCGAGAATATTCTACTCCAGCAAGATGACGATTCTTTTTCGGCCTCCCAGGTGTTCGTTTGGTTGAAGGAGGAAATACAGTAAACTGACTGTCATAATCACTATCATCCTGAAAAGTTGAGAGAGCTGGGATACTATGAGAGTAAGTCTCCCTGAATGAGGATTGGTGGAAGTATTTATCGACATACGCAAATCTTGTACATTTTCGAGCAGATTCTATTGCTGCGACAGCATGAACACAAGGAAACCCAACGATTTGCCAGCTGCAACAAGAACAGGTACGAGAGGATATATCAACAGTCATGATCGGATCAGAATGAACCTGGAAAACAGTTTCACTAGATGGTTTCACAACCCAAGGGCGACAAAATTTGAATTTGTCCCAGTATCTAACATCTGAATCAACTGACAATGTAGTGGTGCACAACTTCGACAACTTGTGACGTTTGACCATTTGCACCATGATCAAGTTTCGAATACTATCAATCAGTTCAGTAACAGGTAACTCACGACGCTCTTTTATTTGTGCATTAAAAGCCTCAGCTGCATTTGATGTCATTTCACCATATCGCTTGCCCTTGAAAAATGCATCACTAAAATGCTCCCTTGGCAAGCTTTTCAAAAAATCAACCGCTTTTTCTGATCCCACTTTACAATATGCTCGGACACATTTATCGTACTCTGATTCGTTAACAGCATGTGCAATATCATCCAGGTAAGACATCATAGTTTTTGTAAAGCCAGTAGAACCTTTGTATTTAGTCTTTAAATTCTTCTTCAGATGTACCATGCAAAACGCATTCGGTGAAGATGGAAAGGCAGTGCGTAAAGCCAACACTATAGCCGGATGACGATCAGATACAAAGGTAATCTTTCGGTCTGAAATAAGTGGAGCAAGGAAACTCAAAAACCTAGTCCAAGACTCGCCATCCTCTGCCCGGCCAATCGAAAAAGCAACTGGAAACAAGCCTGGAAAGACAGAAAATCAGATGGGACAAAAAATATACATATGGGACAGAGTCCCATATTGACAGATGGGACAAGAATCCCATACTCAGAGATGGGGTTAGAAAAAAAAAACAGAACATACCACTGTTTGCATCCTTTGCAGTAGCAATAAGTAGTACACCCTTGTATTTGTTCTTCAGAAATGTTGCATCAATGAAGAGCAATGGGCGACAAGCTCGGAAACCCGCAATACAAGCACCAAATGCAATGTGACAATTCTCAAAAGCTTGGGTTTCAGGATGAACATTTAAATACAACTCCGTAGATGGATCAACTGCTTTTAACTTCTTAAAATAAGGATAAATCTGATTGTAAGATAGACCGGCATCTCCAAAAACAGAATTCCTTGCTTTGTTAACGGCAGTATATGCACGTTTATATGATATTTCATAACCATAGCTATGTTTTAAATGTAAAACAATATCATTTGGTCTCGTAGAAGGATTACTCTTTACTTGATCCATTATTATGCCCTTAAGGACTTCAGAACTTAGATGATCACAAGTCATGGATTTCTCGGGTACACCACACGTGTGTTCTCCTCGAAACGAACGAACATAAAGCTTTAACTTTGAAACATCAGAAGTAGCGTAAATATACCAACGACATCCTGTAGCTTTCTTGTTCTTGCAATATACACTTGCTCTAGTTGCACAATTTTGATTAAAAGTAAAATCGTATCCCGTTTCGCATGAATACTTAGCAACAGTGGACCTTAACTCCGCAATACCACCATGATATATTTCACCAACAGGTTTCAATAGCTTGTCCCAATTGGCACTAAGAAGTTTCTTCTCAGTAAGAACATGACGCTCTTTATCTATACTCCGAGATTCAGTAATTTGATCACTACCTAACAAACATAAACCAGCCGATACTACTGAAGATACTAGAGAACTTGAAGAAGCAGATGTTTGTGAAGATGTAGAAGAAGGAACGGTTGCAACACTAATCTCAATAAGAAGGTTACTAGATGTAGTTGACACATTATGATGATATAACCATACAATAGTAGCATAATCTGCTTCACCAAGCATTAAACACGACTTTTGATTGCCAAAAGTGTATCTGTATTCTAACAAGCAAACACTCAAATCTTTCCACCGGCCTATGACATAATCCTTGATCGACTGGAATGAATCGAAAAAGTCAAAGGGATACAGAGCAAGTTGATCACCATATTTAAATTCAACAATAGCATTTGATGCCATAATACAAAACCTGGAAACAATAACACACAGAAACATGAATAAAGCAATAATCCCATCTATTAATAAACTGGAACACAAATTCGTCCCACCTATAAACTGAAGAAAACATTAAAGATTGAAGCTAAGTAACACTAAACCTATAGAAGGAACTCGAATATCAACCTAGAAACTGAGGTAAGAATCAAAAAATTGCAGCGCATATCATGAATAAACAATCATGATAAAAAAAATGCAGCGCATATCATGAATAACACAATCATGATCAAAAAAATGCAGCGCAGGTAAGAATCAAACATGAATAAAGCAAAAAACACATAAAATGTCCAATCAAACAGCTAAATATATTAAAATATGCAAAAACTAACATCAACTAACACAGGACCCTAACAATTCGTAAAATTTATGAATTGAAGAAACATTGAAGAACAGAAAAACTGAAGATGGAGAAGAACGAACCTGGAGAATTGAAGATAGCGAATGAAATTACAGAATAAAAAACGAAAATTTGAAGAAGAAATCTCCTCCGCGACGAACACAGCGAATCTCGATCGTATTACAGTGAATCTCGATCGTATTACAGCGAATCTCGATCTTATTAATGGACTGAATGTTCTTCAATTGGAAATTAATGCAGTTAATAGTGATGAATTAATGAAGGAAGGTTTATTAATGTGGAAGATCTTTGTAAGGAAATGAGTTTAAAATTAATGAAGGAAATGGGTATTTAAGCCAGGCGGCTGAGAGAAAAAAAAATGCTGACTTTGACAACTAAATGAAGACTTTGACTAGAAGAGTACCAATGTAATTGTATAATAGAAATTTGATTTAAATGGGAAACAGCCTAATTTATTTGGGAAGAATCTATCACCTGTCAACATTTGGGCATAGACAATGCGATGTATGATTTAATTGGGCATTTTCCCTAAAAAAATCTTATAAATAAAATAATTTAAAACTTAATAAAATAAACTTTTAAAAGTTAAAGAGGGCTAAATGAAGATTTTTTTAAAATATAAAGGTTTATAAATTTTTTTTTCAAAAAATCAGGGACCATGGACCGTCCTACCATGTGCATGGCTTCGTCCCTAAGCTGGTGTATCATACGCAGGAGAGCGTGTTGGTGGGATGGTAGGATGGTGAGAAAGAAGAGATCCAATTTTTATTTGTTTTTTGTTTTCTTTTTTAAATTTTTTGGATATTTTTGGCCTTTTATTTGAGCTTCTAAAAAAATAGGTAGGTTAGGAATTTTGAAAGTATTATGATAAGAACTTGGGCCTTTCACCCCAAGGCAGGGCCTGCTCCCTGTAACTGCCCCTTCATGAAACTTCCATTGGGGTATGAAGCTTGAAGACACCGACATAGTTCAAAATCCAGTGATAATATTGTACACTTTTCCTTTCTCTTTTTCTTTTTCTTTTGGATAAGTGTAGAATTTGCTTTATCTTTTTTTCTTTCTTTATATAGTATTCTGTTTTTCTTTAACGTTGATCTAAAGTGTAAGGTTCTCTTGTGGGAATAACTCAACGCTTTGCTGTCTTTACTGATGAGGTAAAACCACAAACAGTGAAGAAAAAATTCATCGTGACTCCATAATTGGAAGTCCTCAACAAAGAATAATTTAACATTTCTGAATGTTCAAGTCTATTGGGGCCGTGGTTCCCGGATCTTATTTTTTGGAAGAATGTGAATTAAAAAAAATTATAAACTTTTGGTTAATGAACATTAGGCTCGTCTGAAAATCGTGGATCCGTTCCGCAAATTTAGAAATTAATCTTGCATGCATACTGGAGGCTGAATTTTATATAGAGGAGAGTAATCATGATGTAGATGCTCATTTAATTCTTTATACTGTAGTTCATATGACTGATCATGGGACCAAATCAAAGACAAAACAACTTTAATAACTTGAACTCTCATTGCAAGTAAGGTACTAAATTCAAATGATCAAATTCTACTTTAGTTGATTCTCTATGTATCTTTTCATCACTATATATAGCCTTGCATTTCATCATGGAATAACCACAAAACTGAAGTACCTTTGCAAGTATAATCAGCTTTAACAAGTAATCTGATCAAAAGTCACTCAAAAAATGGCAAGTTCTGCAATTGTTTCAACTAGGAATCAACAAGTTAGGCGTGATCGTGGAATGTTCTCCGCATCAGAAGATAGCGCCATGATGAAGCAAATCCATGGAACACATGCTCCTGATGGTCGTCAAGTTGACATTATACCTGTTCTACAAGTCATTGAAGAGATACTTTATCACGTTTCACCTCACATTAAAGGCGGGGTAAGTATTCGAATTTGATCATTAGTCTTATTTTGCATGCAAGCAATCATATGATCGCTAACTTGTTACGGTACGACTTGTTAGGGTTCCGGGGAAAGAATCGATTCGTTGGAGGAGAAGCTTGCTTTAGCCGCGTTTGATGGCATTCTTGAAGGATTAGCATTTATCGTTCACAAAATATCTTGCGAGGTACTATAAGAAATATCCTGGAACATGTTACATGTGGTATTTAATTTGTGGCTTTAGATTTTTACTTCGACTTGTAGCATGCCAAAACAAGTTAACTAAACGCCGCTAAAAGGCATATTAAATCCCCCACCTTTTCTCTTTTTAAATTTTGTAATGGTAATTAACTACTATGATTATATCCTTTAGTCCTATAAAAGATTAATCTATTCCTTACCACTTCATGGGCGTATATTTTGGCAGTTATCGTGCAAATGTTCCGGTGGAGGAGATGCTCACGCTTCAACAATGGCGATTCTAGGCATGATTTCAAGCTACCAATGGGATGCAAAACTAGTCATAGCTTTAGCCGCCTTTGCGGTGGTTTTCGGAGAATTCTGGCTCATCGCTCAACTATTCACGACACATCCATTGGCTAAATCCTTAGCCGTGCTTAAGCAAATGCCAAATGTGGTTGAGCATTCCCAAGCATTGAAGTCTCGATTTGATGCAATCAATGACCTCGTGAAAGCTATGCTAGATGTGACTCAATGCGTGGTCGTGTTTAATTCGCTTCCGTCTCAGTATATTACGGATGATACTCAACCTATGTCTATCGCTAAAGCTCACATTCCGGCTGCTGTGTACTGGACTATTCGGAGTATGGTGGCTTCTTCGTCGCAGATCACTAGCCTTCTTGGCATGAATTTCGAGTAAGCTATATTCAACTCTTGCTTACTTCTTTAATGGATATGGACCTATAATGCATTTAATTCACAACAATTAATATATGAACCTATAGTCAAGGGGTGGATTGGTCTGGGTGTGGTGTGGTGGGGGGATTGGTGGGAGTAGCGAGAAATCTGCCAGAATTTTTTATTTTTTAAATAAAAAACCTTAGTAAAATAGATTTCAACCCCGCTTGAATATTGGATTTTTAGCCCTCCTGGAAAGTAACCAAAAACAATGTTCTAATTTTTAAATTTTAAGAGAAAATTTCTAGATCCGTCCTGTGTACATAATGCAATATATTTAATATAGTGACTTGTAATGCAATTAACTCAAAAAAAACAATATAGAGATCTATAGGGTAAGTAACTACAATATAATAATTTAGGGGCCTTAGAGTGAATTTTGTGCATAATATAAGGACCTGTAGTGCAATTAGCTCAAAAAAATTGGAGTGTCGTTGCCCCCGATCCCTTGGCCCCCAACAAAAAATAGGGGCTCGCCCTGGTTTTCTCCATTTTGTCTAGATATTTGACATATATATGTACCCAATGCCAGGCTAATCTCTTCGAGCACTGAGACATGGGAGCTTTCAAGCTTGGCTCACAAGCTGCGCAGCATCCACGATGATCTCCGAGGCCATCTTACAAATTGTCACCAACATATAGATGAGAAGAAACATATCGAATACTACAATATGCTCATCCACCTCTTCGAGATAGCTCATACCGACAATATGCGTGTTATCAAGGCGCTACTCTATCTCAAGAATGATGTATCGCCTCTCGAGCTTGGCACAACCCGGACTCAGGTAAACTTTCTTTGAGAATTCTGATAATAGACCAAAGATGAGGGACCTAATATCTCGCTACTCCACGTAATAGGTTAATATAGACACACTAAGAAGGAGAACCACGATGCTACTAATTTCCGGGTTGAATATCTCGCACGAAGAGTTAATGGTGTTCACAAACATCGTTCAACAAAAGCAAGATCTTCCGTACGATGTAGTATGGATCCCGATTCTTGATTCTTCAGTGCCATGGAATGAAGAAAACGAACAAAAGTTTCGGCAACTACAAAAGGAGATGCCGTGGTACACGCTTTCCAACCCGTCTTTGCTTGAACCGGCGGTGATTAGATATATCAAGGAAGTGTGGCGTTTTACAAGAAGACCGATGCTTGTTGTATTGGATAACCATGGGAAAGTTTCGTGCCCGAATGCTATCCATATGTTTTGGATATGGGGAAATTTGGCTTATCCTTTTAATGTTATGAAAGAAGAAGGGTTGTGGAAAGAAGAGTCATGGAGACTAGAGCTATTGGTTGATGGAATTGACCCCGAAATCCTCGACTGGGTAAGTATGGCTACTTCATTTTGCATAATGTAGGATCTATAGTGCAAATTTTGCATAAATAGGGACCTATATTCCAATTTTCTGCATTATAGGAACCTATAATGGAATTGACTCCGAAATCCTTGACGGGGTAACTACGACTACGACATCGTTTTTTTTACGCCACTTCTGTGCTTGGGGCATGATCCCCTGGTTTTCTAAATTTTTTTCTTGAACCCATAAAAAATTATTAAAATCTCATAGTGCAATTTTAGCATATTATAGGGACCTATATACTATAGTATATTTTGCATAATATAGGGACTTATAGCGCAATTTATGCATAATATAGAACCTATATTGCATTTTTACATAATATAGGGACCTACAGAGCAATTTAACATAAGGACCCATATTATATTTTTTGCATAACATAGGGAATTATAGTGCAATTTTTCATAATATAGACACTATAGTGCAATTTTGGCATACTATAGGGATCCATAGTATACTTTTTGCATAATATACAGGCTTATAGTGCAAATTTTGCATAATATAGGGACTTACATGCAAATTTTGTGTAATATAGGGTCTTATTTGCAAATTTTGCATAATATAGAGACCTATGTGAAAATTAACTTAGAAAAGATCTTTGGTCCACACCTGATATTGTATCTTGTATCTAACAGATAACACAAGACAAATTCATTTGTCTATATGGAGGCGAAGACTTGGAATGGATTAGAAAATTCACCGCAAAGGCGAAACAAGTTGCGCAACGTTTAGGCATTCAGTTAGACATGGTGTATGTTGGCAAGAGCAGTGCCCGAGAGCGAGTCCGAAAGATCAGTGAAGTTGTGGCTAATGAAGGCCTGAGTCACAGCTGGGACAACCCCACAATGATATGGTACTATTAAGTTTATGCAGGGACCTATAGCACTAACTCTATTACATAATTATGAAAATGACTAAAATACCCCTTAATTGTTTGAGCACTAGACCCTTATATATATTATCTACAACAGGTACTTTTGGACGCGATTGGAGAGCATGTTGCACTCGAAGATGCAACACGGAATGACAGTCGGAAACGACAAAATACTACAAGAAGTCGTGACAATGCTGAGCTTTGATGGTAGTGATCAAGGATGGGCACTTTTTAGCCGAGGTGCATTCGAAATGGCCAAGGGCAAAATGGAGACAATTTATCAAGGTTTAGAACAATTCGAAAGTTGGGAAGAAGATGCAAGAAACAACGGACTTGTTCCTGCGCTTACTGATGAATTGGTTCGCATTCAACCCGCCCATCATTGTAACCGACTAATCTTTCCGGGGATCGATGGTGACATTCCCGAGATGTTGGTTTGTGCTGAATGTGGTCGCCAAATGGAGAAGTTCTTGATGTATCGTTGTTGCACCGATTAAGCTACATGTTTAAGCTAGTCAACTATGTTTGTGGGTGTGATCTCTTTTAATTGAGTGTATTTGTGATATTACTTTGAGGTTCTAGCTAGTTTCCCTATGTATTAAACCGGAAATTTGTTCGGTCCAGGGAGAGCAAACGAGATTAACGACCTGACCGATGTGTTGGTCTCATATGTCGAACGCTCTTTCTTAGAAAATGTCACTTATTAAGCTTGCTTGTGATATGAGTGTGCTAGTAATCAATTGATTGTTTTTCTATCTTATTATGTATTGAGGTTTAAAGTTACTTCTCATTTATGTTCATCTTTAGCTTATGACTTATATTAACGTAGTACTAGTACACCTTTAATTTAAGACCTAGTTCCGTCGGAAATTCCACTAGTACTCAAGAACCCAAGTGTACATTTACTTTTTCAACCGGTCATGTTCAAACATTAAATTGCTAAAAGTAGTTAAAAGAAATGGTTTATTGACAAAATTTTCGAACAAATAAAAATGATTTATTGACAAAAGGAAATGGTAATAGAGGAATCTAGCTTCTACAGATATGTTGACAAAAAGAATAGCTTGTACGTGTTATAAAATATTATATTAAGTGGATATACACCAACGATATACCCGATAAAGTAGTAACGTGTATAAGTGACTTGCAGTGCAGCTGCGCAGCAGCTTAAGCCTCGCATCAGCTTAAGCTAATAGCTGCGCAGCTACTTACGGTTTTCTATATATAGTTCGATATTCATATCATATTGTAACCATTCTGAATTCTACTGAATAATGACGCAGTTTTATATTTCGCTATATTTCAAATTATCGTCGTTAGTTTCATAATTAGTTTCATAACACGTTATCAGCACGAATCTCTATCAACTAAATTTTTAAATTTAATATTATTAATTTAATTTGTATACTCGTTATTTTTAGTAGAAATTCTTCTATCTGTTTCAAATTTTATTGATAATATAAAGTGATCAATAAAAGCAGCATCCATGTTTTTAGTATATCTGCATGCGTGGCATCTAATTCCTTTCAAGTATATCACAGATTTATGTGCATTTAAAAAAAAAGGAAGAAAATGGTCAAGTTGACACACAGCCGTTTACGTGTCCATCGCATGACTCATCTACCTTTCCTTTCTCTCTATATATATGAACTTTATATATGGACTTTCCTTGTTAGTAATACTGCATCGAAAAGAAAATAAGGTAATACTACTCAGACAACTGTTGTCAAGAAATCTGATCATTCATTAATTTGAAAAGAAATCTACCGAAGCCAGATACTAACTCCAACGTGGAAACAAACATATATTAAGGTATGTTAAATTTATATAATTTTATCCTATATTATTTTGATTAAGTATTATATGGAATACGTATTCCAAGAGAATGGTTAAAGAATTTTCAACCTAATATTTTGAACCACGATAATATTTCTGAAGTAATAATATCATGAGCAAAAGAAAAACCTGAAGTTTTTCGAACAAAAGAAAATCCCGAAGTTTTTTGAGCAAAAGAAAAACCCGAAGTTTTTCGAGCAAAAGAAAAACCCGAAGTTTTTCGAGCAAAAGAAAAACCCGATGTTTTTCGAGAATTCTACTTTATGTATTAAATAATATTTTGATTATTATTTATATGGAATAAGTATTCCAGATGAATACGAGAATTACGCCCTGTCACGGTAATATTCCCGAAGTAATAATACCGTATTAGTAATATTATATAAATCAAGTATTCCAAACGAATACGAGAATTTCGCCACGTCACGATAATATTCTTGAAGTAATAATATCGTAAGAAAAAGTTTTTCCCAATATGACATATTAAGAACTATATTTTCTCGTGAATAAGAAATATTATGAATTGTTGATTTAAAATCACGGTTCGCGCTTCACTAGCTAACTTTTATTTCCTGAAGCGAATGAGTTATATTCCTTGAAGTGAATATAACAATTATTAATAGCTAAGTATATAGACGTGGAGTTGGCAAAAATCAGGTGGTTTGAGGATTATATTTCCGATTATAAATCATTCCCTGAAGTAAATGCTCTTCCAATATATAAGAGAGGAAGAAAATTTAATTTTATATCTTTATTCGATATTGTAATTAATTTGTGATTTATATTATGTTTTGGTATTGTGATAAGGTTATGATTTATATCTTTTAGCTAAGTTTCATTCCTTGAAGTGAATGAAAATTTATTCCCGGAAGTGAGTGAGTTATATTACTTGAAGTAAATATAACAATTTTAAATATCTATGCAAATAGATGTGGTGGTGGTGGTTAAAAACAAGTGAATTACATGTAGTATTCACATACTAAAAATCATTCTCCGAAGTGAATGAAAATTTATTACCTTAAGTGAATAATTACGTGTTTTCGGAAGAAATCGCAACGTCTTTCAATATATTTGGAATTGACGTCTTGATGATCCGAACTCCAGTTGAGGTTACGGTCATTAAAGAATTAGTTATTGATTATTAGTAGTCTGAATACTACAACTAAATAAATTTCTTGCCACCAGACATGGAATAAAAAGAAACGTCATGCAAGTGAAAGTGACGAAAAATAAGTTCTCACGAAATGATAACCATGGATGTTATCGATATAGTGGAACTATATTTTGGTCGCATACATGTCGTATGCTAAACCATTTGGTCGATCTAAATAAAAAATTTGGATGCCCAAAAGTTATGTTACCTTGTGGTACAAAATTGAAATTATTAGCGGATTATGGTTTAAGTAAATCCTGAAGAAATTTACTAGATTTAAAGATATTCGCGGAAATGAATAATATGTATAAACCACAAGTGTCTGTAACAATTTATATCTTAGCATTATTAATGAAAGTCACACCAGAAGTGTGTACTAGAAAATATCCTGCTATTTCTTCGGGGTTGTATTATGTATTCAAGCAGTTGTAACGCACATTGCGCAAAATCAAAGATATCACGATCCAAATAATTTTATATAATGACATGATCGACGTGGTTATCCAGGGACAATAAGTCGAATAATAAAAAATTCACTTTGACTCAACTAAAAAGAACCAGAAGTTTCTTTTACTAAATGACTACACATATGTTTAATTTTCTCTAGTAAAATTGACTATGAGACTATCTCAACCGGTAGTTGAGATTTTTATGTTGGTTTTAATTCTACTTCTATTATTCGATATCTTGAACACATAAATGTGATATATTTAAAACACGTCTTGTAGAGTGTTATTTTGATGAGATAATATACCCTTATTAGGGGGAGAGACATCGCAACCTGAAGTATTGCATGAGATATCGTGGAATATAATTCATTATCTCATCTCTATCCACGAACTAAAGAATCGGAACTTGAAGTTCAAAAGGAGATTCAGTTGTAAAATATTGTAAATAATATACAAAATGCATTTCATGAACCCAAAAGAATGTTGTAAAATCCCATAAATCTACTGTTAACGCTCTAGTAGATTATTATCCTAGAAGGACATATAACAAATATGTCAACGAATGCATTAAACTAACGCCTGAAGCGTGGTGAACTTATAATATATCTAACCAGCGCATGAAGCGTGGTGAATCTATTACACATCTAACCAACGCCTGAAGTGTGGTAAGAATGTATTGTATCCAACCAACGCATGAAGCGTGGTAGACCTGTAATGCATATAACCAACGCATGAAGCGTGGTTGACCTGTCAAATTAGAATATACCATGCCCCGAAGAAGGAAATCTCATGAGTAAATGATGATTAAATGGTAAATAATGTGGAATGTGCATACCACATTATATGACGGGAACTATTGAGCCAACTACTACTTGCACATGCATTACTCATCAATTTTGTAATGGTCCCTAAAGTGACCGAGGTACCTAAGTAAAGAAACGCCATGTAGATTATTTATCTACTGAAAATATATGAAACCGTGAGACGGTTAATGGGATTGATATATTTTCTTTAAATTATGGCTTGAAATAAATAACGAGGATCCTAAATCATAAAGTGGTGAAATTGTCGACAAATAATGGCCATACAATTTTATTAAATCTATAATCCGACTTGTATCACATAAGTTCCTGAAGAAATAGAGAATTGATTATGGGAGACGTCCCTATTTTCATGTTATGTATACAATGACGTTCGGGATTTACTTTTAGAAAACTCTTGTAGAGTTTACTATGATAAGGAAATCACCAAGATAAATATCATGATTCTTGGATTGATATCAATGTTCTTGATGAACAAATGTGCTCGAATCACGATA
This sequence comes from Nemophila menziesii, assembly GCA_029959085.1. Lineage (NCBI taxonomy): Eukaryota > Viridiplantae > Streptophyta > Magnoliopsida > Boraginales > Hydrophyllaceae > Nemophila > Nemophila menziesii. Next base: position 34,463,236 of record JARWIR010000008.1, read on the forward strand.
AGTGTCTTAAGCACGATAAGTGCCTGAAGCATGATAAGTGCCCGAAGCACTTAGAGCGTATGAATATATTAAGTTTTCGAATAACGAGAACTGCATGGAGCATAAAAGATTCTCGAAAAATATAAAGTGCATAAAGCACAAAATAGTATTTTATATAACGGGAAACAGTCAAAATGGACGACTTCCTCACAAGGACGGTATTATTTTATGATGAGATTGTCTCATCCTGAAAATAAAAGAAGAAGATTCAAGAAATAGAAAATCATATCGTGAGATTTCAAAGTATATTTCAATAAGATTTTTCCAGGCGAGGATCCAGCAGATTTATCAACTAAATCTATAATATACTTACGCTGAATTATTGGCTCAAAAATGTATTATGTGATTCAATGTAATCATTGTAAAAATGCGTGTTACAATGAGGGGGAGACGATACTTGTGCGTTGTACTCTTTTTCCTTAACTAAGGTTTTTTCCCACGGGGTTTTTCCTAGTAAGGTTTTAACGAGGCATGCCAAATATCTAAATAGAACAATATACTGCTCCCTATGCCAATCTACTGTTTATTGACATTGAACGAATATGATCAAGTGAAAAATCTAGCAGATTTCTTCACTAAAGTTATACCAACAACGATATTCAAGCTAAAGCCCACCAGTAAAGAAGACATTATCAGAATATTTGAGTTCGCAAAGAGGGGGAGAATTTATCGACATTCTGTACTCTTTTTCCTTCACCGTGGTTTTTCCCAAGGGGTTTTCCTGGAAAGGTTTTAACGAGGCAGACCACATATGTGTTACACCCTCCAAGAAATTATGTACTCTTTTTCCTTCATCAAGTTTTGTCCCAATGGGTTTTCTTGACAAGGTTTTAATGAGGCAATCATATATCATATCTCTCACTTCAAAATTTTGTTGGTGATATCCAAGGGGGAGTGTTATAAAATATTATATTAAGTGGATATACACCAACGATATACCCGATAAAGTAGTAACGTGTATAAGTGACTTGCAGTGCAGCTGCGCAGCAGCTTAAGCCTCGCATCAGCTTAAGCTAGTAGCCGCGCAGCTACTTACGGTTTTCTATATATAGTTCGATATTCATATCATATTGTAACCATTCTGAATTCTACTGAATAATAACGCAGTTTTATATTTCGCTATATTTCAAATTATCGTCGTTAGTTTCATAATTAGTTTCATAACAGTACGGATATAATTATCCTTTTCTTTGGTAAGGATATTACTATAATTATAATTATCTTTTTTAAAGGAGGTTATTTTATATTTAATGAGATCTTAATCTAATTGATAGAATATACTTCATAAAATAGTTTTTTTTCCTGATTATATAAATTCGATTCATATATATTTATTTAATATTTAATACTTATCATTTACAAAAAAATGATACTTTAAATTTTTTGCACCACTAGATTGGATAATCAAGATTTTGGCCGAATTAATCCCAACAGGTTATGATACCTTAAATTTGAATCAAGTCATTTAAACTACCACAAAAATATACATGTAGAATATTTTAACAATTCTTTTATAAGATTATTAATTAAGAGGTCTTGAAAACACCACCTTGTGACCTAAGAAGACCGGCTATATAGGCTCTTCTTACTAAAGGCCACAAACTAATTTTAACACTATAATCCAAAAAACCAATTACGTTTCCCCCTTTTTGTTTTTTATTTTCATATATATACTATTTGTGTTTAGAAATATTTTAAAATTATTTCAGTTCATTCTCTCTCTTCCATTTCCCGTAACCCTAAAACCCCATTATTCTCCTCTCTCCATAAACACTACTCCAAGCCGCCGAGACTAGGTTGCACCTCCGATTTCGTTCGGCCATGGCTACACCGGAGTTTCGAAGACTATGGTGGACAGAATGGTGGACAGCGAAGAAGAACAACACCACGAAACGAAGGTCTCATCTCCATGGCTGCACCTCCAGAGAGAATGAATTGAATATCTAGCCGGAGTCGCCGCCGAGAAGACTATGGATGCACCTTCGATCTAGTTCGTCCATGGCTATACCGGAGTTTCAAAGACTATGGTGGACACAATGGTGGAAAGCGAAGAAGAACAGCACCACGAAACGAAGGTCTCATCTCTATAGCTGCACCTCCAGAGAGAATGAATTGAAGATTTGGCCGAAGTCGAGCCGTCCTTTGGTACACAGATCTGGCCGGAGTCGACTATGTGAAGAGTTATGTGAAGGTATGTGCAGAAATCTGATGTAATGATATTAACGAGCTATGTGAAGAGCTATTAACGAATCAGCTAATGGGAAGGTTCCAAGTGGTACCTTATGTAATGATATTTCCTATACTTCTTATAGTGCAGAAATCTGATGTAATATGTGAAAAAAGTGTCGAAACTACCTCTGAAATTAGCAAATAAAGATACTGGTTTGTATTGAGTTGTCCTTTGGTACATTAATTCAAATTATTGGTTTTCATTTCTCAAATAAAGTTGTCCTAAGAATACTAATACTTCGTAAAAATCCCGAAAATTCATTGATTTTTTTTTGCATACTCAGTAATTAACTGAGCATGCTCAGCACGTTATTGAGCACGCTCAACAAGTTACTAAGCACGCTCAGTAAATTTACTGAGCAAACGAGCATGCTCAGTAAAGTCACACAACAAAAAAAAAATCGAATACTCAGCATCTTTTTTCAACACTCAAAACTTTTTCCGATACTCAACAACTTTTTTTCATGCTCAGTACCCCATGCTAAGTACCTCAGGCTCATAATTTTTTTCTACGCTCAGAACTTTTTCCAGCGGTGGCCAACGGTGGTCGGCGATGATCGGTGGTTGTGGTCGGAGCTGGAAATTATTTGATAATTAATAGAGAAGGAAAGAGAAAAAATGATAAAGGAGGAGAGATATTAATGTTGATGGAGAGAGTAATGGTAGTGGAAGAGAGAGAAGCGTCTATTTTTTTTTGTTTTATATGCATTAGAAGGGTAGTTATGACATTGGACATCTTATAGGCCTCTAAGAAGGAGAGAGGAATTGACTAACTCCTATGTGTCACTACAATAATCTTTAAGACCCCATACATAATTGACCATTTTTTATAGAATACTTAAAGGTACTTACACACTTCATCAAATATACATAAGTTTGGATGTCTAACTAACTATTAGGTTGTTAATGGATTTTACTAATTATTCAGAGACCAAAACCTAACCATTTCATTGGGTTGGTTGATCTATAATAGTTTAGGATTGATTACACGATCATACATGAAAATCATATATAAGATCTACTAATAATATTCATTGTTATTCTTACATTGAAAATCATACATGAACAATAATTACACGATACAAAAACAAAATATATATATATATATATATATATATATATATGATCTAGGTTCAAGTTAGTAGAAAAAAATTTCGTGTCCATCCCCACATAGGGTGGTGCAGCAGGTTACAAAACCCTGACCAACCTGATCGAATTGCTTAAATTAATGTGAAAGTAGACATATTGTTATTTTATTGTGTGAATAGCGATTTAAAATCTTAAATAAAATATATTTTTCGCGTGTGGTGGGGTTTAAAGTTGAAACTTGCAAACAAGTGTAACCCGGTTGACTTTTAATATCTAAAACTAGAGAAATATCTATTGTTTATTTTACTTCAAAAATCATAGAGATCTCTACTTTTCATTTTTTTTCTTCATTATTCTTTAAAATCTCTAAACTTTCAATAAAATTCTGTCTAATAAGTCTAATTTGATATTCTATTATAATATTTTTTTAACTTTATTTCTCTTAGATCTCAAGTTATATTTTCTAAAAATCGAACATTATTTGAGTGCAGATTGAGATTCAAAGTTATATTGTCATAACTTTTATTTGCATAATACCAATCCGTCCAATGAACCTGGGTACAAACTAACCTATTTATCAACTCCAAGTCACAAGCAATAGCACCAAAATACTCAATACATAATGGTTTATATAATGGACGGATGCAGGTCTAATTTTTCGAGACCCGTACAAAAACGGATAGTTTAAGGGTTGAGTATTTTTTACCCTAACCCGACCCACGCACACCCCTCCTTCTACATCACACTCACTTTAATACTTTTTTTATTCTTATTATCGGCATCCTTTTCTTTAGTTTTCATTTTATTAATCACGGCTATCCGTATTAGTGGATATCCATATAACATATACAATACTCACAAAATCCTCACTTAACTAACCCATTAAATCTCAACCAGAAACAACAAAAAGCCCTAAAAAGCCCCCAATCCCAATACTACTATTGCTAGTAAAAAGAAAAGGCTAAAAAACCATATTAGGTTACGTTTTTTATCTGGCCACACCCTCTCTCTCATTCTCTCTCCAACGCCCTCTCTCACTCTCTCCAAAGCCAGCATGAGAAACCCGTCCCTTTCACCATCTCAAGCCCACCGCCGCCGCTCTCCAGCGCCTAAGCATCCATCATCAAATCTCTCTCCAAAGCCAGCATGAGAAACCCGTCCCTTTCACCATCTCAAGCCCACCACCGCCGCTCTCCAGCGCCTAAGCATCCATCATCAAATCTCTCTTTAAAGCTAGCATGAGAAACCCGCCCCATCACCATCTCTAGCCCACCGACGCCGCTGTCCTACTTCAGAACCCTGCGAGGCCACGCTAGCGCTGCCCCGTGGCCCACGCAGTTCGTTCTCCGTCATCACCACGAACGGAGACCCGTCGTCGTTCTTCTCCAATCTCGATCTACTATTTCTGCAATTGTCTCGTGCCGCTGGAAAGGTGGGATCCGATCTCGGCCTTCGTGCGCCATCAGAAATGTGGGCTCCGGTCTCAGTCTCCGATCTTCGACGGGAAGCACAACTCTAGATCTTACCGTGAATGGATTTGTGTATTATATTTCGAGAAAAACTTTGTTTGGCGCGTACCAATGGGTGGATCTCGACACGATGACTTCGATCGGGTTTCTATATATATATATATCCAGACATGAACTTTGGGCATGACAAAAAACCCTCTATAAGTCTAGAAAAATACTATTACGGACTCTAAAACGTAAAAATGAACATAAATAGCATTTGGTACGTACCAAAACGAGGAAAATTGGTACGTTCCAAACAAATAAATATTGGTCTATACCAAACTTAAAAATGTCGGTTTGTACCAATAACGAATAGAGTAGCGGTATAAGGATAAAAAGTCAAACTTGAGCCTTTGTTAGAAAGATTTTTTAGTTAGGACTTTATGAATTTCTAAAAGTAATTTCTCTTTTTTTTGTTTGCTATTAGGAAATATAAATTTTGTTACTTTATTTTTGCATCAATAAAAAAATTAGACTACAATACGTAGGGTTGCAGCCTTACTAGATCCACTATTGTCAATGATGATCCGTTGACTCCTAAATGAAATAACTCATATAAATGAAGTAAATTATTTACTCCTAAAAATGCTTTTTATCTAAATTCAGAAAGAAAAAGAAATGTTGAAGTGAGCAATACATAAGTTGATTAGAATAAAATTTAACTAAGAGTATATAGTAAGAATGTACTTACGATTGTAGATATTGTCTGTAATTAAATTTTGACAATGATCATGGCCAACCTCTTGTTCTTTATTCTTACAATGTTTTTCCACATTCTTTCTAGGTAAAATTAATTCTCGTCATTAAAAAGATCTTGACCATGAGTTATCCAGACTATAAATAGCTTTCCGTAAATTTTGAATTCCTCACTTAATTTTGCAGTCCATGACACATTTACCATGTAAACTGCACCTTACGAGAAAATTCTAAAAAACTAAGATAAAGGATGAACTTAACTTGATATTTATAAAGACAAAGCTAGTACAAACGTGAGATTGACATGTTCTTGTCTTCTATGTTACTGATTAACCATAGTAATATTATGCGATTAAAGGCAAAGCAATAGTTAAAGAAAGTGTTTCAAGCAGGCTTTATTTTTTATTCTTTGTCTTTAATTTCTTTTTCATGAAATTAATTCGGCATCATTAATTACTATCCCCTACCCAACTCCTGACAATGCTTCTTCTCCACAAAAGGATCACCTGAGGACCTGAGGTGGGGCTCACATTTGCCAGGTAAAGAGGTGGTGCAAGGGGGTTCTCTTTTGTGTGTAAAGTTGGTAAAATTTGAACTGATTTGATAACTACAAGATTTAAATTAGAGGAATATACAAAAAAAACAACCCAAATTTAAATTGAATTATTTTTTAAAGTTTAACTATATTTTTGTTCTATTTAAAACTTAATTTCATTTTTTAGTTACATTTTTTCTAATTTTTTCTTTTTCTTTTTTCTTCTCAGTAATACGTTTTTTATTTTTTTTGTTCTTTTACTAGGTTGATGGATCCGTACCCATAGGTATAGACCTAAGTTAGGTTTTACGTTTTTTAAGTCATGTGAAATAATTTTTTATATAATTGCATTTAGATTTGTCAATACCGAATTTTGTCCATGTGATTGTCCAAGTACTCGAGGGGCTATACTCGAGGCTATTTTTTGTATATGTCCATGTACAATGTGTCAAAATTGTCCAATAATATACCCTAAGGGTTGAACCCTAAGGGTTGTATCCGTGTTAAAGTGTTTAAATGTTTTTTTAGAAATTTATATTTTAATACAGTAATCAAAATATTAAGATTTTCGCATTATAAAATCCAAGGGCTATACCCTACCCTATTTTTACCTTGACAATTTATCAAATCAAATTAGGATTTATTTTTTAAAAAAATAAAACAAAAAATGGATCCCATGAATTTTTTAAACCTATAGCTAAAGGATTTCATACGATCAATAAATAAAAAAGTTTATCCAACAAATTTATCATATGTTGGATAATTGAACCCAAAGAGCTAGACCCAAGGGTCTGTACCCACGTTATTGACAAGACAAAATCTGGATCTGGTTTAAGGATAGTGGCGCGACGAACGGTGGTGATGGTTCACAGAGGGTGGCGCGACGAACGGCGGTGACGCGGTGATGGTCCACGGAGGGTGGCCCGGCGACGTCGTTTTTCTGCAATCAATGTACGAGCGTGGTTTGTTGGTGGAGAAGAGGCCACGAACAGAATGAAATAGTTCCAGATATGATGTGCTGGAAATGAACGGCGAAGCTTGCTGGTGGTGATGTTGCAGAGGAGCGGCGGTTCCGTGGTGATCCAGATCCGCAGGAGCTTGTTCGTGGTGGATCCAGATCTGCAGCAGGCGGTGGGAAAAGGAGGGAAAGTGCGCATATCTGCTGTGGTGGTGGTGCTCTTCTTATCCAGTTTGCTTCAGTGGTGGTGGAGAAGGTTAGATCTGTTAACTGGAGGCGGGAATAGGCGGTTGTTGGGGAGGTGAGAAGGTGGGAACGCGCGATGTGAAGGTGAGAAGGTGAGCAGATCTGCTATGGTGGGGAGGTGAGAAGGTGATTAGTGACGGTGTGATGGTGGTGGCTTGGGCGGTTGCTGAGAGAGAGGGAGTAGAGTAAGAGAGGGAGTAGAGTACAGAGTATACAGAGAGATAAATGGATCAGTGATGAAATAGGTTCTATATTAGTTTTTTGTTTTGATTTTTGTTTATTCACGGTATAACTATGGGAAAGGGGGGTTTTGGGTTTTTTTCCCTCTTTCTAGTTAGGATGTAATAGGATTTTGGGGTTGAGCCTTATTTTATTAAGCCACAAGTTATGGGGCTGTTAATCATAATTCCCCCTTTAAATTACTCTTTTTTTGTTCGATCAATTATGTCTTGACTTTGTTATGAAATTAAATCGCGTTTGAACTAGTGATCTACTACAAATTTGTTGCTTGGCTGTCTAAGTAGTTGTTTGGACGGCTCAAACGTGCGATCGCTAGAAATCACTATAGTTGAAAGATCATTTTAGACATCACTGATTAACGAGTTGTTCAAACCAATTAATAGATCTCCCGTCCTAATTAATTAGCCATCTATATCAATTAATCGATCTAGATGATCTAATAAAAATTCATTTAAACACAACAAACCATTATTACCTAGTCAAGTATACATTATAAAAAATATAGACTCAATCCTTACAAAAGTAAAAGAATAACTCTTGCTAGAGTTTGGATTCGCAAACAGGGATGGGTTTAAAATTTTCCTTTGTAGAAGGGGAGGGAGGCGTAGGGAGAGGGTTAACAGTCCAGACCGTTCCGGTCTAGCGGTTTCCTAGATTTCGGTCCGCTCCGATCCGGTTCTTGGTAATGAATATGCTTGGACCGAACCGGTAAGAAAAATCGGGTTAACCGGTTCTAACCGGTTTAGGCGGTGGGAATATTAAAAAAAATATTGTTATCGGTTCGGTTTTATTAAATAGGTTTTCTTAACTGGAACCAGACCGATAGGACCTGGCGCGGTCCGGTCTGGTCCCGTACTGTAGTGGCGGAGCGGTTCCGGTCCTGGAATCGGACGGTTCGGTCCGTAGGACCGGTAGGACCGATCCGATTACCTGGCTAAGCTAACAGTTTGAAAAGCCAGTGAAATTCGGGTATCATCTTATTTTTTAGAAAAACTAATTTCTAGTTAAGGGAGGGTTTGAGGGTGAAAAATTAGGTTTGAATGGTAAAAGTTAATTTATTAAGAATTTTTGGCTAAAATAATTTCATAGAAATTCTCAATGCGTCCTAGGACTGGAAGAACAAGAGGACAACCTCATCCCTGGATCCGCCCATAAAAACTAATAAATTTACCCATTAGAGTATGCGTGAATTGATTCTCTTTTCAGCAGTATATGCGCCCCATCCATCCCAACGTGGGGGAGTTATTGGAGACCCTTATCCATGTTTCTCTAATCTAAACCCTCCTTCTTAATCTAAATACACTAATATAAGGAGCGTTTAGATTAGAGCGGGAAGTGGTAGCAAAAACGTGAGGACTATAAATACACATTTTAACCAGAAAAACAAGCTACTTATCATCATTTTAGAAGCAAAAATATTTGTGATATAGGAAACAAGAGTTGGAGTTCAAGAACAACACTTTTTATTTCATTAACTAGTGCAATCCTTCTACCTTTCTATTTCTTACTTTAATCATGACCTTATTAACTTTTGTTTTTTCTTTATTCCATTATGAACTAAATCTTGTTAACTTAATAATTATGAAGATATGAACCTAGATCATGATTTTAAGGTCTCTTAATATATAATTTGAGATTTTTATGTTTAAATAAATTTGTGTTATTTCTGTTGAATACAAACTTGTTAATTGTGTGAACTTATCCTTTTGGCAAATTAGTAGGTTAGTATAGCAACTTGACTATCGTCCAAAGGGGGAATTAGATTGTGGAGCATAATTTATATTTGTTTGATGTACGCCATTGAAGTGGGAGGTCTTGACTAATCAAATATCGAATAGGGTTATAGTTTATCGTCCTAATACTTGGTAATGTCAGTCGGGAGAGTTTGTCAGAGTACCAAGGCATCCCTTATCTACCCGGGAGGAATTTAGGTGGGTAGTTAAATCCTGGTTAGCGTTTATATACCAAATTCACCTTTAAGTCAAAAAAAGTTTAAATCGTGCCTAGTGGGGATTACTAGCAATTCTTGAGTTATCTTCTCCCTGTTTTCGCAACTCCTTTAGTTAATTTAATTTTTATTTAATCACTAGTTTTATTCTCACAACCAAAATAAATATTTACTTTTTCGTATTATTTTCCCAATGAACAACTAATTTTAGAACTATTTTTTGTATTAACTAATCTAATTCCCGTAGAGAAAAACTCATTTACACACTTTATTACTTGCGAACATTCACAAACTTGCGAGTTTTAGATCCTTCGAGTGTAGATATTTTATCACATTTGTTAAGGCAACAATTATGCACAATAATATTTGAATGTTAGAAACATGTCTCTTGATAGTATTTTAATATTCAAGTCAATAAAGTATTTTATAAACTGAGTCTATAAAGATGATTGGAAGGATTTTTTTTTTGAAATATTAGATATAAGTAATTGCATAGAAATGAGTGACCCCTACTTATATTGTGTCAAAGACTCTAAATTAGCCATTATACGTACCTTAAGATTATCTAGGTTCGATAAATATGGATAAAACTTCATATCGACTGGATTAGAGGTCAAAAGCAGTTGCGAAATACATGGTTCTAAAAGGCGCTAGGAGGTACTAGGATGGTCGACCACCTTCGAGCGCCTAGATGACTAGGCATACCTTTAATCGATATTTAGGAGGTTTTTATATTATTTTTATATTCATTATATATACTAATATATTGATTTGAATAATATTTACATCCTTATATACCTAAAGTGGATCAATATAACATACATAACATATATTTTTCTATAAAATAATAATAATTTATTATGATAAACCAAAAAAATTACCAATTCAAGAATTCTATACTTAAAATTCAAGAAATCCTACCCTTTTTTTCTAGCCATGTTCAAATTCTAAACTAATTAGTTTTTTCTTTATATTCTGCAGATGTGTTGGGTAAGATTAGATTGAAATAATTATTTAGGCTGACATGCTAGGTAGTATTCAGGTTGGACGACCCATTAATCTAATTGGGTAGTTTATTAATTAGATTATACATAGACGAACCTTTGAATCACCTTCGAGAGAAATTCTAGCCAAACTGCACTTTGGAACACTTAGACGTAGCCCTAGGCGATTAGACGAGTAAAAGAAGTTTAAAGGCCCAAACAACATTGGTTTTTCAATTAAAGGCCCCAACCTAACTATTAATTAGAATCCAACTTAAAAACACCATAAAACCACCCTCCCCTCGCTATTAGATTTAGAAATTAAAAACCCACCCCTCTCCCTTTCTCTTTTTATGCCATTTTCATCTCCTGCACCAGAAAACCATCCCCTTCCCACCATTAAACTCATGTCTTCCTGCTGCCCCTCTCCTCCACCATCATCGCTATCATCTTCCCGTTGCCGCTCTCCTTCACCACCATCACCATCATCTTCGTGTCGCCGCTGTGGCTATTCTCCACCATAAAACCCGTTCAAATCTTGGCTAGCAAAGCACCAAAAAACCGTCGCCCTACTGCATGAGAAAATCGCCGCCCTACTGCGTCATGGACCAGATCTCGCCAGATCTAGCCATTGTCCACCTCTAGTAACATACCCCATTTTTTGCATTTTCAGGGGGTATATACCCCCCTTTTTGTATCTTTAGGGGGTATTCCGGTCAAGCAATCTATTTCTTCAGCTTGTCTGTACAAGATCTCGCCGTGAAGTTGAAAAACGCCGCCCCACCTTCTCACCTCTCCACCACCAGAAATCTGACGCCATTCGTCAAGATCTCACCACCTTCACCATGTACACCACCTCCCCCTCATCTCTCTGCTCTCGTTAGTTCCCCGCAAAGCACCGATGAACCACCGCCCTAATGTATCAGAAAACTATCGCCCGACTGCTTCATGGACCAAATCTCGCCAGATCTGGCCATTTTCCACCTCCAGTAACGTACCCCCTTTTTTGCATTTATAGGGGGTATATACCCAATGTTTTGTATTTGCAGGGGGTATTCTGCTCAAGCAAGCTATTTTCAGGGGGTCACCACCATTAACGGGCCACAAAAGGTCACGCCTGAGAAAATTAGAACCATAAATTTTCAACAAGGACTTATAATGTAATTAAAAAAAAATTAAAATAGTGGGTATGTACCCCCAAAAAATGTAACCAGAAACCAGAAAAATCCTAACCAGACATTTTAAAAACATAACATTTAACCATGTCTTTAAAATTCTCATTTCAGAATCTAAAGCCTAAAAACATATATTTCTCCGGTTAGACAGTCTTGTTTTTGAACCCTAGCGAAATATTACGTGTACACCTGTTTCTAATAATGGATTCATGAATTTTTCTCAGTTTGATTTAAAAGTTTGAACATTTAATGGGTTGGAAGCCATTGATCCATAAAAAATTGAGATTCTTTTTTATATATACTTTGATAAATAGGACTAATATTCACATAAATTATTTAATGGCTAAATTTAAGTTTAGTGGGAATTAATTATTATTTTCCTCGAGTTTTCTCCAAAGAAAAGAATTGAGAAAAAAATTTACACTACATCTAGTCGTTTATGGATTGAGATTCCATAAACACCCTTGAAATAATCCAATATATTAAACTACTGTCCGTAAATGATGAACAAAAAAATCAAAGGTAACAGAAAGAATGTACGGTGTCACGTTCCATTATCTAGACGTTCTAATGATCTTGATGTTAAATGGAAAGCTGAAGAAAGTTTGGACCATTTTAAGTGGAGGCACAATACTTGAGACTGTAAGTTGATTTATCTTTTTTGTTATAGTCTCCTTTATGTCAAAAAAAATAGAATCCGTAACGTGGTTGGCATTATTAGAGCACATGACTTTTTTTCTAATAGAGTCATTTAGCTTCCGAATTTTTTTAACTCCAATAAGATTCGATTTCAGGACCTTTTCGTCTTCGTAGAATAGCTTAACCACTAGGCCAACTATCAATCATGACCTTTTTTTTTTGCATACATGAGAGGCTATAAGCCGTTAAATATAAATCTCAGGGAGAAATACTCAAACAATCTTACTATTTTTATATTTGTTGATGCCTCTTATATAGCAAATACTAATGAAACAGCTATTGGATGCATTTTCAGTGATTTTCAGGGCCAACTTTTGAAAGGCAAATCATGGAAACTAAAATCAAAATCTCCGGAGGAGGCAGAAGCAATTGGAATACGTAATGCTATCAAAGAAGCCTCCTTTCAACCAAACAATCATTTTGTACTTTTGAATGATTGCCAGTCACTTATGAAGCCGCTTATGGAGTGTCAATCGTTTGCAAATCGTCATTTACTACATGTCTTTGAAGATATACAAACAATTTCTAGCACCCTAAGCATGAATTTCCATTTTATTCCTCGGAAATCTAACCAAGCCGCCGATTGGATTGCGAAGAGGGTCATTTCAAATAGCCTTCCTTGCAATTGGGTGTCCTCACCCCCAGCTTTTCTTGAAAAGCTTATCTTTAGCGACTTTGTTTCATTAGGAATTGGTTAATACATTTATCCTATCTTATTGTAATCCACAATTATTTATTTTAATTTAAATTGAGTTTTAACGTCAAAAAAAAAGTAATAAACTTCCATAGAAAGTCTGGTGGGTCTTTGAAAGCCTCCGGTTGAATACATAAAATTGCACCCTCTCTTGCGAGTTTATCAGCACAAGAATTAGCTTCTCGATACACATGAACAAGTTCAAGCTTTGGAAAACGACGAAGTAACGCACAACATTCTTTCGCAATTGAAACATACCGACTACCTAAACTCCCACCGCCCTTCACTAGCGCATGGAGTTTCCCCGAGTCCATCTCATAATGAGTAGAACTCCCACCGCCCTTCACTAGCGCATGGAGTTCCTCCGAATCTGTTTCAATCACCATCTCAATAATACCACTATTACAAGCCCATCTAAGGCCAAAATTAAGTGCAAGTAATTCTGAAACGAGTGGGGATACAAAATCACAAGAACCCAAGAACCCGGAAATACAAGTCCCATAGCTATCTCTTATTATACCCCCAATACCTGCTAGTCGCTTCGTTCTAATGAAGCTTCCATCGATATTTAACTTGAATCCATTCACCGGTTTAACCCACTTTACCATGATAGTATTAGAAAGCTTAATAATACCTCCATCTAACGACTTACCCCACGCGAGAACGAAGCTACCCGCTAGGGAGAAGATATCTCTTTTTAGCTCAAGAGCATGAGGAATATTTTGTCCTTCGTTGAACACAACTAAGTTTCTTTTGACCCAAATTGTCCATAACGCGGCTACGAACACTAATGGCCAATCGAATCCGTCAATTCTTGCCTTGGACCGAAGATGACCCTCCATCCAAGGTTTGATACCCCCGGGTGGGGCTGCTGAATTTTCTGCAGAAATTTCCTGCGCTGCAGCATTTTCCGAGGCTTCCCAAGACCGCTGCAGCTGTCTCGCTTCCCCAGCAGCTCCTGGACCGTCCCTGGAATGCACCCAGCTGCTGTTCAAAGTTTGCAGCAGGCTCCTGTCCGCGCTTCCCATCGAACCAGCCTCCAGTTCATCCACCACAGCAGCACCAGGATCCACTCCAGCCGAGACAGCAGGACCCTGGATCACAGCTCTTGATCCACCTCGGCGAACAGCTCCTAGACCATCGCCATTAGCTGCTGCAACACCTGCAAAGTCAGTAGAAAAACCCAACAGTTTCCATACAATAGCAGCTAATTTACCTTTCAAAAAGACATGAATAACATCTTCCCTTTCCGCTCCACAAACTACGCATGATCTAGATTCAAGGATATTTCTTTTGTAGAGGTTTTCCGCCGTTGCGAGACGATTAAGCACTAATCTCCAGAGAAAGACCCGTATCTTTTGGGAGCACTTGAGCTTCCACACTAGTTCCCACTTGAAACTCGAATCGTCACATGCTTCCCCCACACCCAAAAAAGCGGATTTAACCGAGAAGCGACCCGAATCTTCATATTTCCACCTTACGCTTGACCCATCCTCTTCGGCTTGAACAATAAACCCCTCCCGAAATGCTTCAACACCAGCTAGAATTGCTTTACAAGCACTAGACTCATTTCCATTTTAGACACGGCTTAGGACTCCATTTTTGAAATATTTGTTTTTGAATATCTCCACCCAAGCTACCAATTGTTCCTCTTGAAGAATTTTCCATCCAAGCTTTGCTAATAAGGATAAATTATACCTCTCCGACTCTCTTATACCAAGACCACCATTCTCTTTTGTTTTACACACTTGATCCCACGCTACCTAATGAAGTTTCCTTTCCATGGCTGAAGAACCCCAAATAAAATCTCTAACTACTCTATCAATCCCTTTGCAGACATATTTAGGTAATTTCAACACTTCCATTTGATACACGGGTATCGCGTTTAAGACTGATTGGGCTAGCGTAACATGAACTTACTTACGCCATAAACATACTCACCTCACTAGAAAGTAACTCATACAGATTTAAAATTAAGATTAATAGTTAGTCTAGTAGGTAGACTATTCCACAGAAAACAAACACGAAGTTCTTAGATCAAACTTATTAGTTAAAATAATTCTGAATTTAAAATAGTTCTCATATATATTAAGAAAATATTTGAAATTGAATTTAATTACTAATGATTTTTTTTTATATGAGAGGCTTTAAAAGTCGTTAAGCATAAGGATTACAAATAGAACATCGTTCTTATTGAGAGTCTAGCACAACTCTAGCAATTGCGCTTTCACTTCTATCCCTAGTTATTAATTTCCACAAATTTTGGAGGATTCTTGAATTCCATTGTTTAAGTTTGCAATCTTGCTCCCTTTCTTGCCAATTTATCCACACAAAAATTACTAATAAAATTGTACTTAAGGAAAGGGAAAATGACCCAAAAAATCAAAATAATATTATTTTCAGCCCAATAACATCAATGACAAAATTTCTGCCCAATAACATCATTAACTAAATTTTAAAAAATATTATTTGACCAAACTATCCCTAATTACTTTATAATTTACAAAATACTTAATATATATACCAATTTCTTTTTTTCTTCTCGTTCAAAGCCCCAAATCAGCAATCCACCACAACCCATCCCATCAATAGCCCCTCTCTGTTTGCCGATGATTTCTCCGTTGCAACCAAAAATCAATAGCCCTTACCGATCTATACACACACATATATATATATATCCTCAACGTGTTTAATCTTATAGAGCTGATCTTATAGAGCTGTTGTTGATGATTTTATAGTGGCGTTGGCCGTGACGGTTGTGGTGGTGGTATAGTAGTGCTTTGAGGCTATGATGATTACCCAGCCGCTTTCCTGCAAATTGGCCATCGCCGCAAGGAGTTCATTCTCCACCATCATCAACATTGAAGAACCCAAATTAAGGTAAAACAAAATCAATTCTTTGCAATTGAAAACTTTGAACGTATGAACAGTGATGTGCTGAGTGTAGCGTACCTGGGAAGACCTGTTGATTTGATTTGATTTTTACATGCGTTTTCATCAAAATTAGTTTCATATGTCAATATTTTGGATTGCTTCGTATGTTTTGTCTCATCATAATTGGGTGTTTTGCTGGTTTATGTATATAGACATTGTGGTGTAATTGGGTGGTTTGTGGAGTAGGTCCTAATCTGATGTGAAATGTAGCTAATCACGTCATTCCCTAAACAAGTCATGTTAATCACTTGATTTTGACGTTTTCTAATTGTAAATTATCACACAAAAGATTCCACAATACATATATACGTGGTCTATATAATTATTGGCTTCTAATTGTATATAACTAACTAGATCTCTGAGGATGATAAGGAATTCCAACGTTTCTTGGATACAGTCCAGTACAAGCGTAGTGGAATATTACGGTATGAACGTGTGTTTGGACAAGGTTATGTAAGCACTGGAGGACCCGGTAAGCATGGTTTTCGATTCCACTTTTTATTCTCGGGTTTATTTTTATATCTTAAGTGCTTTTATTTCGTTCATGTACAGAGACCACAAAAGAATTTGTGGAAAAATTAAATCTTCAGCCTGGTGAAAAGGTACTAGATGTGGGGTGTGGAATTGGAGGAGGTGATTTTTACATGGCTGAGAAATATGGTGTTCATGTTGTTGGGATTGACCTTTCGGTCAACATGATTTCCTTTGCTCTTGATAAAGCAATTGGTCTTGACTATGCTGTTGAATTTGAGGTTGCTGACTGTACTAAGAAAATTTATCCTCTTCAACTGATGGGAAGATTTTTTAATTTTTTTTAGTCGAAACAACTGATGGGAAGATTATTTTTTGCAGGTCTTTTGTACCATGATTGAAAGCAAAAAGGAGCTAAACAGATATTTTGTTATAATTTGATATTAGAATGTCTGGAATGAGTCTGATTTAATACGTTTGAAACACAGAAAATATGGATGAGACACAAAATGAAGAGTCTGACCAGGCAATAGATGTGGAAAATGATGTCCACTCAGGAGGTGATAATGAAGAATCAAAAGACGATGATAATGAAAAATCAAAAGAGTTCATTTAGCGTTTATTTAGTTGATGGGATTTATTCAAATTGATGGGATTTATATAATGCAGATGCACTTCCAATAGAGTTTATTCTTATGTATACAGTTCATGATCTTTTTATCAAAGGGCAAGCATTTTGTATCGAGTTTTCACGCATTAGAGAAGCGTTGGATTGTTTAGGCTTTTAAAAACATTGGAATGACAGGTTTTATTTAGTTGATGGGATTTATTTTTGTTATGGGATTATATACGTTAGTTGATGGGATATAGTTTGTATTGGTGGGATTTTTTTTTTGTCAAAATATTGGTGGAATTCAATACAACTTTGATGGGATTTATATGCGTCATGGGATTTTATACGTTAGTTGATGAGATATAGTTGTATTGGTGGGATTTTTTTTTTGTCAAAATATTGGTGGAATTCAATACAACTAGTGATGGGATTTATATGCGTAATGACGGGATTTGTCGGTGACGGGAATCGTCCTTGACGGGAATCGTCCATGACGGGAATCGTGCTTGACGGGAATCGTCCTTGACGGGAATCGTGCTTGACGGGAATCGTCCTTGACGGGAATTGTCCTTGACGGGAATCGTCCGTGACGGGAATCGTGCTTGATGGGAATCGTGCTTGACGGGAATCGTGCTTGACGGGAATCGTGCTTGACGGGAATCGTCCTTGACGGGAATCGTCCTTGATGGGAATAGTTTTTATGGTGTAAGGGTAAACATGTAATCTTATAATAGTAAGTTAATGGATGATTCTTTGGGGCAAGTATAATATTAGTTTGATTTTTTGGGTCATTGACCCTTTAAGGAAATATATTATAATATATTAAAGATCTGGATTTAACGGTAAATGATCAGATGGACCCGTTACCCAATATTAAATGTTATCTACAAAATTATTTTGATTGATGTACATTAATATTTTTTCAATTCTTTTTCGATCAAAAATTATTTTTTACTAACGAAACCCAGTATAGTACTTATATTCTTCATCAAGAGTTTTTTTTATTTGTAACATATTTAAAAAAAATAATTGCAACAAAAACGTATTTAGTAAAATAATTGCAGAACTAACATATAGGCGCTCTTTCGAGGAGCGCCTCTTTCTTTTAGTCAGTCCATTAGTTTAATAGCCCACTAATTAATCTAATTCAGAGGCGCTCCTTTGAAGAGCGTCTTTACTTAAAAAAATATCCTCCTTGGCCACCGATCTTCCATTAGTATTATACAAAAATACTTTTCTTGGTCAACGATCTGCCATTAGTTTTATACAATTGCTAATTTTTTTTTATAAAAATTTAAAAATAATAAAGCTTTATGCGCTGTTGAAGTGAGCAATTTGTTATACTTTTTTTATTGTTTTGTCGTAAATACCCATTTGACCCAACTCGGAGAAGTGATTTCTTTTTTTAACCAGAGCAATTTGTCTGCATTTTAATAAATATCTATTTGGTTATACAATCTTGAGAAGTGATGCACTGTATTGAGGTGTGAGCTAAATTAATGTATAGCTTTTACTGTAACAATTATAAAAAAGAATTTTATAAATTTTTTATTCAATGATAATTATTTAGTTTACACATATATAGTAATTACCATTTGAATAAAGCTTTATTATTTTAAATTTTTTATAAAGAAGGATTAGTAAAACTTGTATAATACTAATGTCAGATCGGTGGCCAAGGAGGATACTAATCTTGAGAAGTGATGCATTGTATTGAGGTGAGCTAACCCTTTTTTTTTATATAAATTAATGTATAGCTTTTACTGTAATAATTATAAAAAAAATTCATAAAAATTCTATTTAATAGTTATTATCTCGTTTAAACATCTATATAGTAATTACCATTGTATAAACTATAAAGCTTTATTATTTTTAAATTTTTATAAAAAAAATTAGCAATTGTATAAAACTAATGGCAGATCGTTGACCAAGAAAAGTATTTTTGTATAATACTAATGTCAGATCGGTGGCCAATGAGGATATTTTTTTAAATAAAGGCGCTCTTCAAAGGAGCGCCTCTGAATTAGATTAATTAGTGGGCTATTAAACTAATGGGCTGACTAAAAGAAGGAGGCGCTCCTCGGAAAAGCGCCTATATGTTAGTTCTGCAATTATTTTACTGAATAAGTTTTTGTTGCAATTATTTTTTTAAAATATATTACAAATAAAAAAAACTCCTTCATCAAAAGCATAATTTTTTTTTTCCAATAGCTTATATTAATAGAAAAGATTACATAAAGCATAACAAGTTCGTAGTATTCATAGAAAAGCATAACTCTTAGATGAACATATATCTAGTACTAGTAGTATTCAGAGGGATCATCTTAATTACAAACATGACAATCAATTACTAAAGAACAAAAACAATTAATCAATTATCACAACAAGTTCGTGGATGATAAATCCACCTTGACAATTGACATGATCAATTGCTACATAAACAAATCGGTGAGGAGAACTTTATGAGCAATTTGATCTCTATAACGCAAAACATCCTCCGATATATCATCATTATTCTCAGTAACCATCTCATCATCGTCAAAAAGCACAAACTTACACTCATCACCTAACCCTTCATGATTCATCTCACATATATTATGCAAAACACAACAAGCCATCAATACCACATGCAAATCTTCAAGTTTCATCTCCGTCTTCTTCTGTAAGCATCTCCACCTCGCTTTTAACCTCATAAAAGCTTCTTTACCAATACCTTGAACTTCAGCAACCTTCTCATTAAACTCATGTTGTGACCATGTCAAATCTTTCTGACTGTACGGAACCAAAACCCAGTCCGTTAAAACATGTCCTGTGTTTCCCACAAGAGTAAAATCTTTCATTAAATCCGTAAACAGAGAAGATTTTTCCAGGACTTTCTGATCTGGCATTAATCCTGGCCATCCGATGAATACGTCTATGAAGATTCCACTATACGCAACCACTCCTTGAACACTGATTGTACATGATGAAGTCTGTTGATTTCTTGATGGGGAGGCTACGATTTTATCTTTTGGTGATATGATTAATATATGGGTTGTGTATAATGATCCGATAACATGTGGAATACCAGAAAGCGATTTAAAATTTTGTTTGATCTCGTTTGACTTTTGTTCATCAGGCCAGTTGAGAAACATGGGTTTTAATACATCATGTATTGCTTTGCAGATCTCTAGTACAAGTTTATGACACGTTGAAATGGATAAACAGAAGCGTTTCGATACTTCCCGGAGTGGGTCACCGGTGGCTAATCTCCATAAACACACGGCCACACACAGGCGAACTGGAACAGGGGTGTCTTTCTTGTTAACCGTTGGTTCCAATAATCTGCAGATCATATCAAACGTGGATTTACTCATTCTGAAACATTTCTTGAACTCTTCTTCAGGAAAATCTATGCTTTCGCATTGATCCCACCATGCTTTTGACTGTTGTGATTGTGATTGCAAGATGTTGAATTCTTCCAACATACGAATGGTGTGATCATTAGTATTGAGTTCGTCCCTGTTCATGGTAATCTGCTCAAGTAGTAGTTAGTATCAAGTTGTTGGCAATGTTTGGTTAGTTAGTCTTGGACTCTTGGTCGAAACATTATTATAGAGAAAAAGTTGATGGGTGAATTAATTACTTTAATTAATTGTGGGTAACAAACGAGAAAGTTGGATTTAACGCGGATTATGCAAGTTGATGTTTTTTTTTTCTTGTCAAATAACATGAAGCGTTTAAAGCAAGTTGATGATAAAAATTAAGAGGAGCTATCTTTGTTTTTCATCAACTAGGGTCTAGGGCAGAGCAAACTATGATCCAATCCAAAGTTTGGACCCAAACCGTGTAAATTCAATCCGGAAAATACATTTTTAAAATTTAGTTCATTAATTAGACCGGATCACACATTGCATTAGGTTATCCGGTCATAACCCGGGTAGGGTCAAGATTTTATCTAATAATTAGCTACTAATTATTGATTCAATACACTCCAATTGTAAAATCAATCAAAGAGTGTACTCCATCCCATTGAACTAAATTACCTCCTACAAACCATTGGGACTAGCTCAATAATTAGGACCTTGTTTTTCATCTAGGAAGTATAGGGTTCGAATCCTCCCAGCCTTGTTATTTCTTAAGTCCTTAAACGGGATAAGCAAGAGCTGCAAGGACATCCATAAAATTAGTCGTGGTGCGCATAAACTGCCCCGGACACCTATACATAAAAAAAAAAAAAATTACCTCCTACATATATCTACTCAATAGGAGTATCTTTTTATTTATTTTTATATCACATAAATACTTATATTACAAAACATTCTTATATATAATTAGACCTCTCAATTTTTTCAAGGAAAAAAAAATATAGCATATCTAAGTTCACATATTTAAATACCATCTAGTAATAAAAATCTTATATTACAATGCATATGGATATACTCTATAAAACTTAAATCTATGATCTCAAATTCGATATTAACTTCTAAAAAATTAGGTAGTCTTATCTTGGCCAAACATCCCCACATTTATAATTATTTCAAATTAAGTGAAAAAATCTTTCCACGACGTAAATGGGGTCTTGTATAATTTCCATGGTATCTTATTAGATATTAGACAAACAAGACAACTCCCCCTTCCCCCTCCTCCCCCATTTTGGTTTGGATAAGTATAAACTAATAATAAGGCATTAATAATTTCTTTAAAGGTTCTATGATTATGTTATTTTGTTAGGGGTACATATAGGATACTAAGTTCATGTTATTATATGATTTTCACAAAATTATTTAGGAGTATATGAACTATATTTACTACCCTTATCGGACCTAAGGTTCTTGATTTTACTCTCAAGCATATCTACCATCTTAGCTTTATATATATTTTTATAATTGTTTATCTGTTATATCTTTACAAGGTATACTATAGTGAACCTAGAGTAGGTAACTACACTGGTTATAATTTATATCATCTGTCTCAACTAGCGTTATTTTATTGGTAAGTCAGAATGCACAAGTTCTCATAGATTGGTCTTTCTAGTGGTCATATATAAAAAGGGTTTTAGCAGACTGGTCTCTACACATATTTGACAATTAACAAAATCGTCAATATTGTGAACAAAGATTAGTCCATTTGTCTTTTAACATTTTAATTAATTAAAACATTGGAAAATCCTTATCTACCATGTCACATATACATATTCAACATTATACATAGAAGTATATGCATTCGTATTCACATATATGGTGTTTAATAAAACTTAATTAAAGTACTATTACTGAACCAAACCATCAATTCTAGTTTTAACTATTTATCCCACCCATGGAAACTAGTAAACAATCATTATGTTGAGACTAAGGAGGGACCTAAAGGATCACCAATTAACTCTAACTCATTACCGAGGTAAGTTTTAGAGGTACTTGTTCTATTTTTTAGGATGATGGAAATGGTTGGGTTCTCCTAGTAAACAAATTCTCCATCTGCCACTTTCTCAAACTTTTTGACCGGGAGTGTTTGGAATTTCTAGTTTCGAGAATCCATTCTCGTGTTCTCTATTAGATCCGCCTCAACTATCATAACAAAGGTTACCCGTTGGTCTCGGTTAGGTCACTGACGGGTCTTGGAGCTTGATCCTTTCTCTAGTCACACAGGTTGGCCATAGAGTCTTCTTCCCCAACAACTAATATCACAACCTTTGGACCTGTCATTATTTCTATAAACAAAATTAATAAGTAGATTACAAATAAAAGACAAACCCTTGAACTGTAAGTGATTTGTCTATTCGACTTGCAAATGACTTAATAATTCTTTGAAGGATTTTCTTCTAAAGTGTCTCCAAAATGACCTTTGAGGACTACTTTTAGTGACCGGTTTGAAAAACAGGTTCTTGATGTTGTTTAGGAGTCATCCTCTAGCTAGTGAGATCTATTCTTGAACTTGGTGGTGGGTCCTTGTGTGTTATAAAATAATGCAGATAAAGAAGAGGAACCACGAGCTGCAAGTGTACAGTTGTCCCAAGTAATATATGTGATAAACAAGTTTGTTCTCAAGGACGAATTGGTTGACTTTAATGTTATCGATTAGTGGAATAATTGCAAATAACGGAAAAATAAAAGATATAATGTTTGTTGGGGTTTTTGATTAACAATCTAAAATGCAAAAGTAAATTAAATACTAAATTAATTATACTAGAATGTAAATACGCAAGTAAAATGAGGTAGACGCGAGAGAAAAGTAGTGCTTGAGTCACGCTAGACCGCAAACTTTTCTAATTAATGTTTCCTTTTAAGGGTTGAGTTATTATTCTTACGCTAGTCGGGATTCTAAAATATCTTAGCCCCCATTAGCGTGGACCTAAAATCTCTCCTACGGTCTTCTAAACCCCGTCAGGGTGATTAAAAACACTTTTGGATGATTAATTCTTATCTCATTGGCTAATGGCTAGTCAAGCCTGTCAGGGACATTGGAGGATACCATCGGCAATTGCTTATTCCTAGTTCATGACGCTAAGAATAATAAATAAGCATAAAGTAAAAACCAACGTAAAATAAAATCCCAATTTAAATTAATTCAATCCCAAATCGGAAAAACACTAATTATTAAAGAAAGGGTTCAACCCATGTTGCGATTTCCAAGTACAATAAAAGCTTAGCTCATAACTGAAATTAAAACGAAAGAAAAAAATTAAAATAATGGAATTCATGTTCAACAGAAAGAGAATAAAATTAAAAGATCTAATTAGGATGTTGGAATGGCTGTTGATTTGGAGATGTTGAAGTCTCCAGCTCTTAGCTTTTTCCTTCTTCCTTGCTTCTGCCTTTTTCTTTGACGCTTTGACTTTGTGGAAAGTGAATTGTGTGTAAAAACAAAGTCAAAAAGCCTATTTATACTATGATTTTCGGACTTGGTCTAAATTAAAAGAATAATTAAATATTAAATGGCCCAAGTCCACTCTTCAAGCCCAAAATCCCGTAACTGTTGTACACCATTCACGAAAACGCCTATAGCTTTCTCAATATAACTCCGAATTGACTCATTCAACTTGCTAATTCTTCGTAACTCGATAAGGCACGAATCTTCTTCATAACTCAGAGGCTAAATCCATCTTTAAGTGGCTCGAAACCAGCAATTACCATCAGCCTTCCAGATTTTCAGCTCAAATTTGTCAACTCTTCGGGATATTTCTTGTAGCTTTTGACTTCTTTACACGATCTAAGACTTCTATTCTTGATTCCTCTTCTTACTAGTATTAGAAACCTACAAAATTTACACTAAAACAAGCCATATTACGCGTAAAAGCTTTATAAATCAAAAATACTAAAATCTAAGGATAGAAAATAAAATGTAGCATATTATTACTAAAAGTCTATCGGATTAGTCATGTAATCACCTAATTTGATGTCTCCTAAGGTCATATAAATAGAACAAAAGACGAGACATCACTTGGCCTCGAAAATGAAGTACCTTGGCAATTCCTTTTCCAGTAGCGGTTGCGTTGTCAATACGAGAAGACTCCTTGAACACAAGTGAATCAAGATCACAAGTGTGTCGAGATAGATTAAAAGTTTTGTTCCCAATATTATTAGTTTGAATCATTCACATATTCCAATATTAACACGTTGGAAAGTGCATTTGCATTCAAAAGTAAGTAACACCAGAAATTAGGGAAACCATTTTCTATCAATTTTCTTGATAATAAAATCTTTTCTAAACTATTGGTAAAATAACAAACATTGACCAGAAAAAATGCTAATCACAATAAAAAAAAATATATAATTCACCATGAAAGTAAACTTACAACAAGATTACACGTAAATAAATATAAGTTACAAACATAAGCACCAAAATTTTGAGTAATAGCTGATTACTTTGTTAATTTTTTTTAATATCCGATATCTTCAAACGAATAATGTTTCTACTATAGTCTACAGTTCGTAAATGACTTATAGAGAGAAAGGAAGTGGAGAGTTTTTTCTAGCATTTTGTAATTCTTGTTGGTATGTTTTCCAGTTTAGCTAAAGATCTCTTTACATAGGTGCGAAGGAGACAAAACTCTACATGTCGTCCATCAATAGGAGACAAAAACTATCCAATTAATGCATTTAAAGCTTAGTGGTTACATATTCCTTATGGCCGACCAATAAACTTGTATGTCTTTTGGCCTCGTAGCTGACAATGAATCTGGACACTTTGGCCAACGTGGCTTGGGTCTTAACACCTGGAGTTATAACGGTTGACCACCATATTAAAACACCTCCTTAATCCCTCCAAATAAAGTAATATTTTATTTTATTTTTTCCAATGAGCCAAATTCGAAAATCTTTCTCCAAGAGTATGGAAATATTGAAATTATTTTTAATTTCCAACACATACTTCACATTGCATACATGGAATTTTTCTTCAACCATAAAAGAAACAAGTCGTTCATGAACCATTCGAGCTCAACGCAAAAAAAAGATCTCGTTTGGAATCGTTTAAGAAAATAAACAAATAAGTTTTAACATCTAGTAATCACCTCGTTTAGATTTGAACTCGACTCGTTTAATTTTGTAAATTAAACAAATAAACTTAAATATCCTGTGATCGACTCGACTCATTTATAACCCTAGACACAAGTAATCCTTTATCATATATAAAATGGGATGCAGAGATTCTCTAGATCTAAATAGTCTTATTCCTCAAATATAATTATGTTACCAATATAATTACTTCCCCCATTCCATAATATAAGTCGTTTGAGAGATTTGTATAAATCATAAGAAATCTATTAATAGGTAAAAAGTAACTTAAAATGACTAATATAACCATAATTGTTACTTCCACTAGAATACGAATTTTGAATTAATAAGAGAAAAAACATGAGGGTAAATAGAAAAAATACAATAAAAATCGCATCGAAATCTTAAAGTTAGATTATATTATTATAAAATATAACATTATCATTATACAATATTATCTTACTAAACTAGTTTATTTTCATATCGTATTTATTTCCTAGTTAGTTTAGTTTTAGGTTTAATGTTCACTAAGTTATTAGTCCTATTAATATAATCTCATTCTATTGTATTGGACAACAACTCAATTACAATATAGTCTCTAGTATTCACAATGTAGTCTATACAAGCTCTATTGTTACCAATATGTAATTTCCTTATTTCCATTCTCTTTCCCCCCCACATGGAAATAGAGCTACTAATCCAAGTGGTTTCTCGTCTCTTCCACAAATCGTTAATCTCCATCTACCATGTTACTCCTTGATTATTGTTTCAATCGCTTCCAGGCATAAACCCCTCCTTATTTTCTCTCAATCCTCTCGGAGGATTCAAAAATATTATTCTCACAGGATTCGAAAATATTAATCTGCTCATAGGATCTGATATATTAATCCTCTTGTAGGATTCAAAATCTTAATTCTTTTGTAGGATTCGAAATTCATCCTCTTGTAAGATTCGAAATCTCATTAGGCAATTCAATGGTCTAATATCGGTATTTCAATCAACAACCTGTTCTTAGTTCACAGTTCCCAATGCTCGACTTGTCGTTCTACCACACCGCCACGCCACCACATCAACATTGTCACAAACGTCGCTTCTCAATTAACAACGCTCAAGAAATGCCATCTCGATCCAAACTTCAAACTCAAATCGTTCTCTTGAGATTGAGGGGGAGGGTGTTCAACTTTATTATTACCATAATATAATATTACATTATTAGACTAGTTTGTTTCAATATCGTATTTATTTCTTAATTAATTTAGTGTTAAGTTTCATGTTAACAAAGTTATTAGTTTTATAATTAAATCTCATTCGATTGTATTGGACAACACCTTAATATATAAGGTAATATCTAGTATTCTCTTGTTCTCTAGATTTTAAGACTCCCTTATTATTAATATATCACTTTTATATTGCTGTTCCATTTCTTTTTAATTTTTCACATATCTAAATATCTCACTCTTAAAATGACATAAGATTTTTTTTTTCTTCTAAAACAATAGTATTCTTTTAGGGTATGTTTGTATTTAGAAGGAAACAAAATAATAAAGGAAAAGAAAAAATATAAAAGTAAAGAAAGGAAAGGAATTTTTTGTTTGGATTAGAAATTTTTATAAAAGAAAATTTCATAAATAATTTTAAATATATTTTGTTTGGATTAAAAAACAATACAAAAGGAAAGAAAAAAAATTAATTTTAACCTATAATTATTAATATATATTTTTTCATTTGACTTCAATTTAAAGTGATAATAAAAATAAATACAAAAATGATTTTTGATTGACTTTTTTTTCTTTTATAAAATTTTCTAAAATAAACAAGGTAAAAAAACAAAAAATATTTCTATATATTTTTTTTAATTCCATTTCTCCCAATCTAAACAGAACCTAGGAACGGAGGGAGTACACCTCTTCAACCTTTTCAATTAATCAATTATAACTCTTCTATTTTCTAGTAGTTACCCAGGAGGACATTAGTTTGGTTACGGGTCAAATGACTTTATGATATGTCATAGATATTCTCACTATTCCATGCCATTTACTCGTATTTACAGAGTGCACTTAAACCATGCACCATTTTTAGCAATTCAATTTTCTCAAACACCATTTAATCATATCAGTTCATCATCACACACAAACCATTTCACATTTCAAACAGAAATCAATTACAAACACTCTGCATCAACTTATGGCGTTGAAAGAAAAGCTTTTCTTCCTCTTTTCCATTTCATGCTGGATACTTTACATTCCCCTCATCAGTTTCCCATTGCTTGACCACAGTGTTAACCCACCTAACCTATGCACCCATTTTGACTGGGGCTACAACCCTATAACCTCCACCCTCTCCGTCAATATAAAAGCTACGAGACCCGGAACTCCGGTCTCCGTCACCCCCTTCAGCTGGGTTGGGTGGGGTATAAACCCATCTGGGTCAAACGTACTAGGAACGCAACTCGAGATTTTTACAAAACATAATCACAGTTCGTTTATGGTGAATAGTTCTTCTTACGAGCAGGTTAATATCATTGAATCAGAGGGTGAGGTGGTGGAATATGAAGCTGGATTTTTCCATGACGTAATAAAAGTTTTTGTCCAAATTGCTCTGCCTGAGAAGAGTGACTCGATCAATTATGTGGTGATGGTTGGTGGTTCGATCATTGATGGCAAACCTAACCTAAATTACGCTACTGACAAGCATTTTGGGGTGTTGAATCTAACCCAACCGAAAGAATCAAAGCTAGTGAGATTTGTAAGTCGCTTAATTTTTGTTTTGTAAGTTATATTATATGTACAATTAATTGCACAATTTACACGTTATTCATTGTTTTCACATGTGTAAATAGGTTGAAGGATTAGTGGAAGGTCTTAGTTTCAAGAAGGGATGCACATTTGAACGGAACTCTATATGGAATTCTATAACACATCATAACTTTAGCGTTGCAGCTTATTATTGTTTCGGAATCGTACTGGTATTTAAGAAAAAATTTAAACTTTAAATTTAAGCTAATTATGACACTGATCAGTATATCTCAGTTAATCTAATGTTATAATGTTTTGCTGATATTATAGATATATTTGCTATGTAAGGGCGAACCCAAAATGGCTCTTCCTGAAAATCTTCAAGTGATTTTTCCCCTTGTGATAGTATATGCTCTCATGAATTCACTTATTATAAAGTTTACTTTCAATCCGGATCTTGTAGTTGCATCAAGTGTCATGAATATTCAGATTCTGACAGTTACTTTTTTCTTGCTTCAAAACACCAGGTATTGTTCCTGTATTTCTATTTCTTTCATATTTATATTTGTCATATACGATTGAGAATTTGGGTATTTGGGGGTTCTAATTTGTAGTGTTTTGAAGGTTATGAAACGGAGTAATAGCAGATCCAGGAGAAGATTTGGTGATTGAATAATCCATATCCATATCATAGTAAAGATTAGACCATTTGATGGAGATAATAGTTAATTTAGCAAATCAATGAAAAAAATTATTGTTATGTATAATTAGTAGGCATCTGGTAAACCTCGTTATCATTTCTTGTTATGTTTGTTTTGATTGGCTTAGTGCAACTTGCAATGTTTATAATCTTTCTTCCATTGGTTTCATGACAAATCGGCTATCTTGGAAAAAAATCTGTTTGGTGCATATTTATTAGTTTTCCATATATTAGGCCACCTTTTATTTTTACCGGTAGTTGGAAATGTCTGGTTAAAGTAAACATGGGTTCTTGGATTGAGTCAAAGTAACCCTTCGAAAAGTAACTCTCGTACGTAGGGTAGAGCATTGACCTGGTAAAAAAAATTATACTGGATCACTTTAGTTCGACTTAGGTTAACTTAAATAAAAAATCTAAGCTTATATCAGATTTATACTGGATCAATTCGGATCGTATTGGTACCTTTTAAGAATATGTGAGGTTGGAACCGACTTTTTATAATTATGTTATTTTACTCTTTTTACAAGACCCAAGTAAGATGCCATATTACCTCCCAATTTCTATACTAATTTTTTTTGTTTATTTAGAGAATTCGTAAAAATACAACTTTTCTTATGAAGAATAGTGAGGACCACATATCAATTATATCAATTTTACTTAGTTTATCTATTAACTAAGATTGAATAACACAAATGCAGAAAATTAACTAAGATTGAATAACCTACCTTCTATTATTTCAAATTCTTTAAGTAATCTAGCAATTTATTTATCTAGATCTTCATGTTCAAGTGTAGATTTTTCTTCTATTTCTGAAATTAAACACCTCTCATTTTTTTTATCTCATTCTCATTTTATTTTTTAAAAATTTCTAACTTTTCTAATTATTGATCTCATAAATAGAAGATAAATATGTTTGATGTACTAATTTAATAGAAAAAAGTTTTAACTTTTTTAATGCAAACAAACTCAAGTCAACCTGAAATGTAATTCGAGTCAACCCAGTTATTTGAATCCAAATGAGTTAAGTCAAAAAAATCCGGACTGGAATTTTCAAACCTCAACCCAAAATATTACAATCCAGGATTAGCAAAAATCTAAATCCGATACTAATCCGAGATTTACTCTACCCTACTCGTATATATTGAAATCTAAGTAAATATTGGTGGTACATTTCCGGATGTAGTTTTAACAATTCTTGATCGACCGACTTCGAAGCATGAAAATCCATTTTAATTAAAGATTTTTTGTTATTTATTTTTAGACATTTTAAATTTGCAAATCATATCAAATGAGTACATCCACATTTTAGACGTTTGACTTAGTTATTGAGGTTTGACTTGAATCTAATTTAATATTGTTTTTAATAAATATTTGCTATTTTTAATTATTTATTAAATTTATTTGTATTGATATTAAAGAAAAGAAATTAAAATTAAAATAGAAATACAAATACAAATCAAATAAAATAAAAATAAAAAATAAAAAATAAAAATACAAATTTAAAATTATAAATAAAAATTTGGAATTTAAAAAAGAAACAATAATAACGACGACGGTTTGTCGCAAAGAGGCAGAAAAGTTTGTCGACAGTAATTCGTCCAACTAACTATGAAACCTGCTTTGTCGCCCAAACAAATTGACAGCGACGCCACGACTTCGTCGCTAGTTGATTTGGATAGCGGCGAAAAAAGTTCGTTAGCTATCGAAAAGTCTTTAACGACGACATTAGTTGTCGCAAATCAAGCTCAGTCATTAGCGGCAAGATCACTGATTTTCGTCGCCAGAAATATTTCTAATGACGAATATCTAGCGAAGAAATATAGGCGACGAATTGTCGTCGCAAATAACTTAAACATGTCTTTAGCGATGACCTAGCCTATCACTAGCTACGACGCGGATCGTCGCTATTTCCGTCGTATATTGTAGTGCATATATACTCCATATATAGGAATGTCTTTTTATTTATTTTTAATATCACATAAATATTTATATTACATAACATTCTTATATAATATCGAGTTAATGAGCCATCAATTCTTGGTCGGTTTGTCTTTTATTTTCTTCTCCATTTTCTAGGTGGGACCTTTTAACACATAAAGTATTTTCCCACTTCCCTCAAAAGAAAGAAATAATTAATAAAATAAAACACTTTAATTTAGTAATTCCAACGATTTCTTTCTCAAATTTTAATGCGAGACTATTAGTACATGAATAGTCTTTTCCAAGCAGTTGGGATTAGCTCACTGGCCAGGGCCTTGGTCATCCAAGCTAGTGGTACAGGTTCGGACCGAGTCAATGACTCCGAGTCCAAAGTGGCTCTCCTATGTAAAAAAAAAAAAAAGAAATAGTATTTTCGATTTCTCCCAAGAGCATGATATAATTAATAAAATAAATCATCTTTTATTTAATAATTCCAACAATCCCCCACTTAGGTTCTTTGGGAGAGAAGGTGAACAGGTTTACATAAATACCAACATTTGGGTTAATTGTACTTAAGTGACAATATCTTTCGATTCATATTGACACATAGTGAAGAGAGACAACCACCAAATTTTTGTCAAATGAACGTACTCATGAACTTGACGGTTTCCGATCGAGACCCTCACATCATATACTCTACCCGGTTGATAGTTACGAATTCCTCAAAAATCACCCTTTCCTTACACATAAGTGATCTCAAAGAGCGTCTAGCCATATTAGTCGACCTATCTCAGATTTTGATATGATTATGAGCAATAAAGATCAACCTCATCATGTGTCTCACGAATTCATCAAGTCCTTTCTATTTAGAACCACCATTACGGGCTATAAATTTGTGGTGAGTCTAAAAACTCATCCCTTGGGAACATCAAGGATGTCTCCTTGAAGTCATATTATGAGAAGTGTATCTCAATCTCGTCGGTGAATTCATTAAGTACTTATCAACAGGACCATCATTTAATGATTATGAATCCATTAAGAGTTATACACTTATCCTTAAACTCTTTCGAGAGCAACAAGCCTCCTCCCTAATAGTGAATTCATCAAGTCCTTCTCAATAGGACCACCACTGAAGGCTATTAAGTTATTAAGTAGGAACAACATACAACAACCTCAACGGTGAATTCATCAAGTCTGTCTCAATAGGACAACTACACATGGCCATGAATTCATTAAGTTTGAGAATTATACAACAACCTCAAAGGTGAACTCATCAAGTCCGTCTCAGTAGGACCACAACACATGGCTATAAATTCATTAAGTTTGAGAAATATACAACAACCTCAACGGTGAATTCATCAAGTCTGTCTCAATAAGACCACCACTTATCGCTATGAATTCATTAAGTTTGAATTTGCTCATGTATGTACAATTTACACTATATGGATAGGAAGTTAGTGAATCATATAGACTTATTAGTCATAGGTTCCCCATTAATGGGTTCTAGTCCTATCACTCAACATTTCAGGATTAGTCTACCAGTTAAGTCTTTTAGTAAATGAATCAGCCAGATGTTTCACTTAGCATACGTACTTTAAAGTGGTCATCACTTGATTTCTTTAGAATATAAAAAGTACCAAGTTGAGAGTAGTCATTACGAATGTCACACTCCTTATGATCATTGCATATTCATTAGGGGACACCCCCTACAATTCTCTTATGCATGAATACTAGTATTATAAGGAGGTTTACCTGACATTATATCGAAGGAGTCAAATCTTTCTAACAAAGTGAGACTAACTAAGGTAAATTTCATTGTTGACTCTAATGGATTTTATCTTTGGATCAACTTTTCCCACATCTTTTATTCACTAATAGAATATTGGAAGCAGTAAGTCCCCTGAAAGAGAGTACTAAAAGATGATCATGTCATACACCTATCAATAAAAGTGTAACACAACCAGATCCATCTTTTATATAAGATACTATTTCATTAGCTAGGTGCCCGTTTAACAACACA
Source organism: Nemophila menziesii (assembly GCA_029959085.1). NCBI lineage: Eukaryota > Viridiplantae > Streptophyta > Magnoliopsida > Boraginales > Hydrophyllaceae > Nemophila > Nemophila menziesii. The sequence continues at coordinate 34,496,145 of JARWIR010000008.1, forward strand.
AAACAAATTCCTAAATTTTCATACTTTATCCCATTGATCCAAAACCACCAACCCTTCTTGTTTCAACATATAGATCTCTTCACATACATCTTCATTCACACATAGATTTAATATCCAAGTGATATATAATCATGTGTATGAATGATATTTAGTGCAATAAGAGTTAAATATTGGTAATACAACGGGGCACGTAATCCTTAAACTTATATAAACATGAAAAATTAAAGACTTATCCTTGACTCGATTCATTATTCTGACTTGTATGGGACGCATTGGATCTTTTTGGGTCATTCCCTGGTGACATATTTCTTCTCATTAGAATCATCACCACATACCTTTTCGTAACCCTTTCCCAGATAGTCTTTGCAGCCTTCTCAACGGCTACTAAATCAAAGTTGAAGTTCGTCACGTTATTCAATATCCATCCACTAAACACTGAATTAGCTTTCTTGAATCCAACGTCAAGAGCTAGAATCCTAGCCTAATGTTCTTTGGTAATTTCCCCATTGCCCTTCATGGCGAGTAGTACCTCGAGAACAACAAGATCTAGTACATATGGTTCAAGGCATATTAGTGGCTTTTGTGTTCAACGTTTGTAGTTGGAACCATTAAAAGGCTCCAACATAATCACGTAGGGAATGGCTTTTGCGTTCAAGAATGAAACAACCGTCAAAATAAAAAAAAACTATTTTACAACCAGTGATATGAAAAATGTCTTTTTAAAATTGTTGGTAAAAACTAACAATATTACTGATAAAGTAAAAATTGATTTCATATAAAACTATTCCGAAAAATGTAATACTACAACTATTACAATGATATGGAAAATCGAAATATAAAGGTATCCCAAAAACCGTAATACAACAACTATTACAAAAAACGGGAAAAGAACTTACACGAAAATATTTTAAAAAATTAGATACGAATACACACAAACGTGCAGCGTTAAAAAAGATATTTCTAGAGTACCGGTATCTCTAATAATTGTATCCCTCTATTACTCTAATCTATATATCAAAAATGAACTGACTAATCGTTGAGAAGAGAGTATTTTATTATTCTGAATTTCTTAGTTCTCTGTTCTCTCTAGAATAGTTTTCTATTATCTCTAAAATAGTTTTCTATCTTTTTTTCTCTCTAGAAAAAGAAAGTGACAAAGTCACTATTAATAGGAGAAGAAACAACACAAAAAATCCGTCACATAAATGCTCATTAATGCATATTAATGGTCGGTGATAAAAACCCATTAATGTTGACGTTTTTCTTGACCAAACTCTTGTAACCACCATTACAGCCGAATTAAATAGTCACATTAAATGCTTGTTAATGCACATTAAATGTCGGTGGTAAAAGCTTATTAACGCTGATGTTTTTGTTGACCAAGCTATTGCAACTCCTGTAACAGCTGAGTTAAGAGGTCTTGATGATGGAATATTCTGAATTAATTCTGAGTTAATGAGTCATTAATTCTTGGTCGGTTTGTCTTTTATTTTCTTCTCTATTTTCTAGGTGGGACTTTTTAACACATAAAAAGTTTTCCCACTTCTCTCAAGAGAAAGAAAGAATTATAAAATAAAACTCTTTAATTTAGTAATTCCACAATTTCTTTCTCAAATTTTAATGTGAGACTATTAGTACACCAATAGTCTTTTCCACTTCTCCCAATAGAATGACAGAACTAATAAAATAGATCATCTTTTATTTAATAATTTCAACAATATGATCTCCCAATTCGTTGAATATTACACAAACATATACCATCTACTTTGAATTAGAGCCATTAATGATTCTTACTGAGGCAAAAGTGGATCCATAAAGTATATAGGGACTTTTGGTGCAATTTCACATAATATAGGGACCAAACCATTTTTGCCCACACCACACCACACCAAAAACTCTTAGCTCCACCGCCCATGTGTTTACAAAAGCATATAGTTGTTACCTTCCAAAATACTTAGGGTATATAATATATATGACTATCAAGCATACCTCAGGGACTAATGATCCAACTTTCAACTCAGTAATTCATTGTTTCACATGTGTAATTAGGTTAATGGATTATCGCGAGTTCTCATTTCTAAGAAGAAATGCACATTTGGACGAAACTCGATATAAGATTATATAACACAACATAACCCTAACGTTGCACAATATTACCTCGGAATCCTAGGGGTATTCAAGACTATTATACCAACACTTTTAAGCTAATGACACTGAAAAACAATTTCTTGAATTTTTCGTTTAATTTTGTAAGTTTTTGGTATTACATATTATCTGATATTATTATGTTTCGCTACAATTATAATTTTTTTTGATATGTGTTAAGAGAAAGACAAACTTGTTGCATTTTAAAAAAAATGTTACGCAGCCGTAGCAGGTCCAGGAGTAGATTTGGTGATGGACTAATCCATATTATACATTTTTATGATAAATAGTCGTGACACGATTATGTAAAACTCAAAACATTTTAGGTTAAACATAATTAAGTTGGTAAACCAATGAAAATATATATGTCACTTGTTATGAAGTATGACAAAAAAGATTTTTTTTGGTAGACAATAGATGCAATTAACTGAACTAAAAATATAATATCTTTTGTTACATTTTTCTTTACAGTAGATATATTAGTAAGAATTAAATACACTTGTAATGAGATACGGTGCAATTAAATCTAAAGTTGAAATTTCAAAATTTCATAAAATGACATAATTAAGGGAAATATTGCAGGTTTCATTTGACAAAATTTAGTATGAACTTTTATATAAAGTTGACTGTGCAATTATGGTAATTTCACTTTAAATTTATATAAACTCAAATAAATTTTATCAAATAAAATACGGAATGTTTCCCTTACTTTTGTCATTTTATGAAATGTTAAAATTATTTGTCAACTTTAAATTTAATTGAACTGTATCTCACCACATCACTGTATTTAATTCTTATTAATATATATCTACTTTGGAAAAAAATTAACTATAAATATTATATTTCTAGTTCGATTAATTATATCAATGCCTAACAAATTTAATGTATTAATATCATACAATTAATTTAAAAGCAAGAGTTATCACGATAATAATCCAGAATGTTTGTCTTTACCAAAAGAGTAATGATATATACCATTCAAATTCATACCATCCAAATACCACCCAATGACGTGACACGAATTGATTGGTTATAAATCAGTAATGTATTTATTTTCTTGATTTGATTAAAGATTTGTAACCAACCAATTCACGCCACGTCACTGGGTGGTATTTGGGTGATATGAATTTGGGTGGTATATATTATTACTCTTACCAAAAAATCATGGTCATCAGTTTTATTTGTAAATAAATTATCAAAAAATAAAAAGAAAATAATATATTATAATTTGTACAAATTACAATTGGAAAAATCGTTAAAAAAACTTCATTTAATTATAATGTTTTAGTAAAAAAAAACCGACAATAACAAATAGGGTAAGACTTTTCCTAACAAATATTCATAATAACTTATATAAATTGAGGTTTAACCTGATATAAGTTTCGATTGATGAAGAAAAAAAATACTATACACTAACAAATTTTAAAAAATTATTCGTTTTACACCATATATAGTAGGTGTTTAACATAATCAAAAGTTCAAATTAATTTCAATGAACTCAAATTAATTAATAAATAATTGTAAACAATAACAAATTAAATCAATAAATTAACGATTAACCATTGTACACCATATATCATATAAATAGAGTCTTTAACTGAATCAAATTTATAATTTTTCATGTTAAAGAAATTGGATCACAATTATAATATCAAAAAATTATATAAAAATGAAAAATTCTATCAAAAAAATATTTTTTAGGGTTTGAAAGGGTTGTTGCGAACATTTATAGGTGAGTATCTGGATCAAACCTACTTCTTGTAGATAAAAAGGTTAAAAGGCCTGCAATGGTTTGGTAATTCGGAACCAAATTAGTTCGATATTAAATAATACAAAGAAAAAGAAGAAAAAACTAATTGATTCAAACAAACTGGATTTTATTTTTATTTGGATCTCTTTTCAATCTAACCATGTGAATTAGAATCCAAATCAAAACCAAAATATTTCAAACAAATAAACCAATCCGACCTGAACTTACTTATTCGGTTATGACTGTATTTGAACGTGGTACCTTGGCCAGATTAAGCTATTGAATTTAGATTTGGTTCGAACGAAATCTGGTCTGTTGGCCAGATTAAGCCTCGAGTTATTTAAAAAACCAAAATAAAATTATTCAAACTCTTTTAAAATATAATTTAGAATTATAAAGAGTATATACATATACAAGAATTTACGTGTATATGAAAGTTGCAGCCTACATAGTCTTTTCCAAATTTTCTTAGGAGGTATATGGCTACTAATACTAACCGGATCAAATCGGATTGGGATATTTTTGATTTGGATTGCTTTCTAATATGAACATGTAAATTAGAATCTGAATCAAACGCAAAATATTTCAAATTGGTTCAGACATGATGTATGGCCAGATTGATAATTGATGTATATATAGATGCCAGAAATTTATGTGTATTTTGAAAGAAAAATAAAAAGAATTTATATGCATTTAGTGAGTTACAGCCTACCCCAGGTTCATTCCAAATTTTCATACGTACTTCTTTATTACAATTTTTTTTATATATTTTGATATTAAATGTTTATTAAAAAAATAAATTCAATATTTTAATAAAGATAATATTGAAAAAAAGTTGAAAAAATGTTTTGGTATTCCAACTTGATAATTTTTTGAAACTATAATTTTTTTTAGTATTGGACAAACTATGTGAAATACTAGTGGAAGTTTAAGATAACATGTATTTATCAGTATGAGTGTTAGTATGCAAGATTGTGAGCCTTGAATTTTTTTAAGTTATTTATGCACGGTCATATATAAAAAAAGCATGAAGAGTTATGAATGCTCTCGGACAAGCTTTCTATAACATAATTGTCTCATTGTTAGTGGTAGATGAAAAAAAAAGTCGCAAAAACAATAGGACAAGCGGGGAGGCACGACGAGTTTTACTTGTCAGGTGAAAACATTTGAGGAATGACGTCACGATTATGGGTTGATTGATTGGGAGTTTGATGGTCACGATCCGCATGGTGCATCTCCTTGAAGATAAATCAACGTATGTGAATATAAGCTCTCAAACTTAATTTACGTAACCGAGGCTTAGACATTTCAATCATGCTCATTCTGACCATTTGTGATCCTTATGTAGGTACTTTCACCGTAAATTTGACCGTTGAAGACTCAATGGTTCAGGTTAAAATCGTATGGTGCCTTCATAAGGATTTTCATAATATATAGGTGTCTATGCAAAATATAGGGATCAATATTGAAATTTAATTTTAGTTTTATATTCATCGCAAAATAAAAATCTATTAGTTTAAATCGGGAAAAGGATGTAGTTATGACCTAAATTATGAATTTTATTTAAAATACTCAAGTTACCCTTAGAAAACCTGGTAAATTAACCAGTTGGGATATCTCAACTGGCCAGGACCCTATCTCTCAATCAAGATGTACATGGTTCGAATCTCTTTCAGAACACCTAGTTGTGACGTACCTGGAGTATGCTTGGGGAGGGCGAGCATATTCTCTGTGGGACTAGTTGGGTGTGCAAAAGCTAGCCTAGAACCCACATATAAAAAAAACCCTGGTAATTCGTACTGAGTTAATAAAATAATTTTAAAAAAGAATAATGAAACATGTATGACCCAAAAAATAATATGTTTTGAAATTGTGAGCTGAAATTGAATTTACCCTTAAGTAATGTCCTCTCTTTAGAATATGCTCTATGCATTTTTACTTTGTACTTTAGAAGATGTTCATGGATATACATGAGTTAGAAAATGCATAGAGTCGCACTAGGTAGGATTCGAATCACAAGAAGTCGGGAAGGTGGTGCAAAAATCAAGGCCTCTGGTTTTAATAACGAGTCTGCTTGCTTGTGTAGTATTTAGTAACTTCTTATATAACACAAACTCATTATATATCAAAATTTGAAAATGATTATAAAAGTTAAAAGTATAAGAAAGTATTAAGGAAAATGGTAGTTTCATGTTACAACAAGTATTGAGGTATGTGTAGTGAGGGAAGCTCCGGATGAGAGCCTAGAGTGGTTTTCACGTGCCGTCGCTTTTTAATATTTTGCCCTTCATTTTTGTCTTTCACACGCTTCCTTTCCATTGTTTTCAACACTTTTCTTTTTTTATCTTCCTTCCTATATTTTTGCTTTTTAGATTGATTAATTGTTTATTCCACATAAGGATTCAAATATTTTTCACTTTTTCAGAAATCACAAACTTCCACTTTGATTTTTTGTTATTCCCTGTTACATCTACACGCTGTTTTTTATATCTCTTAATTCCTTTTTCCTTCTTGTTTTTCCTTCTTTCAATAAATATTCTTCTGGTCTTAGATCTCTTCATATCTGTGATATTCTTGCGATATAGCAAAGAGTAAAGACAATAAGATTGAAAATGTAGTCTTTAGATATATCACTAAAATGGTTTTCACTTCGATGAACTTGGATTCATCTTTTAAACCAAGTGAATCCAATAGTCAATCTTAAAAGTTCCTTCAAATATAGTGGATTTGCTGCAAATGTGGTTCAAAAATTGTTTTTGGACCTTATAAAAGTGTATCTTCCTCAATTTGGAAATTTTAATGCATAGGAAAATTTTAGAGTTCTCAATTGAATCAATCGAGGTTGGTTGAGAAAAAAAGAGAAGTTACCATGTTCAAATTTATCTGAAGGAAGCATTAAAGAGTCTTTGCAACTTAGCTTTCATGAACCAATTTCACATTAAGGTAATAAGATATAAACCCCTTCAACACATGTATGGATAAATTGTTTAATTGGAAAGTTTATTGATAATTATCTACCATTTTATGCTATAAGCAATTTTGTATGACTTCAATGGAAGAGTCTAGGGCGAGTTGAAGTGAAACTAGTAGAAATTGTGTGTTCATCTTCAAGTTTGGTAATGAATATATCTCCAACTAGGCTTTAATGCAGATGTGGCTTGTTAAAGGTAAACCTCTGCTCCTAAGGGCATGGAAATTAGGATGTGATTTGAAAAAATATATATTAGCATGATCCCGATCTGGATTAAACTGTAACTCATTCCAGTGGTGTTATGGATGAATGAAGGCCTTTGTTATATTGCAAGTGGAGTGGGTAATGCTTTGAAGATGGAACAAATACTGAATCTTGAGCTCGTTTAGGTCATACTCGTGTTTGTGTCGAAGTGAATAAAAAACACTAAATGAGTAATTTTTAGTAGAAATTGGTACTAATGAATACAAGAAGTGAGTGTAGTATATGATTAGAAGACAATTATTTGTTTTAAATGAAAAAAGTTTGGTCACCTTGAAAATAAGCGTTGAAACGAGAAAAAAAGTATGGAGAATTAAAGTTATTGCTACTCCTATTGCTAACGGAAATATTCAATCAGAGGTTGTTAAAGTGAATAATGGTATTGATGATGAATAATTATGAAATTTGTGACTCAAAGAAATAAGATCTGAAGCATAGAAAAACTGAAGGTGAAAGCTTCTTTTTATCTAGAAACTCTTCTGATAACCAAGTAAATCCAAACAACAAATTGGAATCTGAGTTGATGAATTTCTTAAAATACAAGGTGGATAAGGTGAATGAGGAAGTAACATTCCACCAAACATATTAATCCCGTAGAATGTAAGGGGCTATAATATTATTCTTAGACTAATTGATGTAAATAATTTTATTTGCTCAATGATATAAAGATGATAGGTCTTTTGGAACTAAAGTTAGACTTGATAAAGTTCTAAGAATAATAAATGCATTCTCACACTTGAAATGGTTGTATAGTAATAAGGATTATTCCGGGAGAATTTCCATTCTGTGGGATCAAAATTATGTTAAAGCTGAGATGGATAAAGAAACATTTCAAGCAATCTTATGTCAAGTTGAGGTGTTAGAAGGTGTGCTTAATCTTTTGCTTGCTTTGTATCTACAAGTAATGATGATGGAGATAGAGAACTACTATGGAATGACATTAGTACATGGAGCAATAAATAAAACAATAGTAATTTTCATAAATTGGAAATTTTAATGAAATTCTTAGAATTGATGAGAGGTTAAACTATGATTCTTCATCCAAAGGTACTCTGGAAATCATTGAATGCATTGATGATAGGAAGTCTTTTGAATATCAATCAATATGGGAGGGGGTTATACTTAGAACAACTAAGATACTAAAGACAAAGACCAACTAATTCTCCGCACTCAAAAGTAAAGACTAACAAGGTCTTGGCAAAAAAAAAGTAGAGACCAACAAAACCTTGGACACCAATGATAAAAACTAACAAATTCTTGGCACTTAAAGGCAAAAATCGACGAAGTTTTGGCACAAAAAATCGAATACTAGTGAATATTTGAAATTTAAAGCAAATATAGAGGAATCCTTGGCAAAAAGTAAGCTAGACTCCTTTGGCCCGACAGCTAGAGAGCCGACTAAGGAAAAATAACCAAACATAGTCAAAGCTAAAGGGAAGCTAACTGAATAAAAGTTACAGAGCAAGCACCTGACAAATCTCTTATATTTCAAGAGGCAGTGGGGTATAAGACATGCAGACTACAAGGTAGGTGCATCGATAAATATAAGGAAAAGACAAAAAAAGAAGAGTAGAGGAAAGAGTGTATTTTATTTACAAACTTCATAGCAGAGTTGTAAGTTTACAAAAAAAACTACAAGGATAGGAGTAGCATTCAAAAGCAATCTCAGCTGATGAGCTGAAGAAAGAAGAAGTTGAAGAGAAATATGCAAGGGTCGGGTCAGGCTCAAGCATACAAGTGCTAGGTCAAAAGATCAGACAAGGTAAGTAAGACAATGACAAATAGCTACGCTTCATGGAGATGGTGAACCTGTACCATCTGAAATGGATACCTTCAGGATTTGACTTGAAAGAAAAGAATAAAATAATAGGATAGTATAAAGTCACATTGAGAAAAAGAAGGAGTCGGGAAAGATATTTAGGGGGGATTACTAGAAGAGCGCCTTGAGCCAGCAGCCGCCAGCTGCTTCTTGAAGCCACAGACTAGCTGCTGGACGTGAAAAACACGATCGCCTGCCAGTGGAAGGTTTTCTGCGTTCAGTCAATCTACGCAGAGTGAATCGGTCCCTAAGGAACCCCCGAAACTTAAAGGGCGTAACCAACGGAAGGTTCTCACCCTGTCCCCGACATTGTTCTCCGACGATGTCCCCTTAAAGGATCCAAGAGATAGGGAGAACAATCCCTCCATTTCTAAAGCAAGCAGGGAAGCTAAGGGGTTTCCCGAGGCACTGCAAAAATAAATGCCTTTAAAGGTATGGTAGGAAAAAGGAAGAGGTGCCTTTAATACATGGCCATGAAATAACTTGTTTAAGTAAAACTGAAAAAAGAAAGTAGAGGTGGTATCCACCATCTTATGTCATCTAGAAGGAACATCATCATATAAAAATTTACCATGTATGAGGATTAGGATTAATACAGAAGCTATTAATGAACAATAAGAGCTGGAAACTTTCGAGAAATGAAAGGTAAAAAGAACAATTCTCCATTTTGAATTTTAAGGGATAACTTCTTGCTTTTTGAGATTCAAAGAAAAAATAAACAAAATACTACTTTAAATAGCTAATTGCACTATAGGTCCTTATATTATGAAAATGTAACATTATAGGTAACCAATTTAAATTATTAAGTTAATTGCACTACAAATTCCTATATAAAATTATTTAAGAAAATTGGACCATAAGTTCTTATATAAAAATTTACATTTTAATATCTTATAGTTGTAAGTCAGCAACAAATAGTAGTAAATTTACTATCGGAGGCAAATCAACAACAATTGTTGTAGTAAATTCACATTAATGAAAATTAACTTTTGGGAACTGTAAGGTATTAATACCACTTTTTATACTCCTTCCGTCCTAAAAATAATGTCCACTTACTAAAATAGTGTCCCAAAAATATTGTCCAATTAAAATTTCAAGACATATTAACTCATATTTTTCTACTATTATCCTTATTAAAAATATTTAAATTTTATGCTTCCAAATAATATTTAAAATATCAAGACACTTTATGAGGGGTAATTTAGTAATGGTGAAGGTAATGATTGTGTTTCTTAATGAAAAGCTAAGTGAACTTTAATTTTGAGACAGAGGGATTACTTTTTATAGTGTAAGAAACACTCTTTATAAATCCGAGGAGGAATCAGAAATATTACATTGTGAGATTCAAATAAAAGTGAGTCTGTCTGATAAAGAATAATTGAACAAGTTGAAGGAAAGTAAAGGAACAAATCGAATCAGCAACACAATCTTAAATCCATATCTTTAAAATTGCAATAGCAATTTCCTAAAACTGTGGATAACCCTTCAACTTGGTAATAGCATACGATCTCCCAATTTGTTGAATATTACACAAACATATACTATCTACTTTGAATTAGAGCCATTAATGGGTTTTTTTTCAACTGCTCCTAAGGAAAAAATGGATCCATAATGTATATAGGGACTTCTGGTGCAATTTTACATAATATAGGGACCTATATTGCAATTAACTTATATAAATCAGGGGCATTCCACCAAACTCTTTTTGCCCATACCTCACCACACCAAAAACTCCTATGTTGCCCACACCACACCGCACCAAAAACTCCTAGCTCCACCATTCCTGTGTTTCCAAAACCATTTATTTGTTGCCTTCCAAAATACTTAGGGTATACAATATATATGACGATCAAGCATACCTCAGGGACTAATGGTCTAACTTCTAACTCAGTAATTTATCACATGTGTGATTAGGTTGATGGATTATCACAGGCTCTCGGTTCCAAGAAGAAATGCATATTTAGACGACTCTCGGTATAAGATTAGTGGGGATTAATTGCTATATCTCGGGCTAAGTCCACCCGAAAAGGGGTTAGGAGGAATATAGAATCCTGGCTATTGGATATCACACAATTCCCCTTTAGGTAATAGTTATAAAGCAAGACTAGTGGAGATTACTTGCTATATCTCGAGCTAAACGCTCATACTATCTCTCTTCTCTTATTTAATTTCCCGTCTTTAGTTTAATTAGTTAATTGTTAGAGTCTTAAAAACCAAACAAATATTTTAGAGTCTCTTGATCGTATTATTCTTCTAACTTCTTTTTTTAAACTTTATATTTGCATTAGTCATAGATAACTTACGTAGTCCCTGAGATCGATATCTGTTTTACTTATACATTACTTGCAAACGACTGGTACACTTGTAGTGAGTTTAGCGTAGTGGGCTAGGGTGTTTAGTTTTCTTAATTTCATATTGTTATTTTATCACACCTTAACCACCACCAATTGTAATATAGAGTATCAATAATAACTACTTTAGGGTATTTATATTTGTTTAATCACGAGTTAACTGAAGATGTCTGAAGTACAACTGAGGAATCTCCCACAACCCATGGGGAGGAAGGATATACACAAGTTGGAGAGACAAACAAATATTGACTAACATTGAGGTAGGGGAATCCTCCATAAAAGGTGCAAAATATAATAGAAAAAGGATAAGTCGTAACTTCTAAGAGAACCTCGAAGGAAAAGGCACCGTCGTTGAAGATTTAAAGATGGATGGTTTTGTTTTGGAGGTGTTCTACTTGTGTTTAATTAGGGGTGTTTAATAAGTGCTCAAATTGTTGCGTTTAATTCGGGTTGGTTTAGCTTATGTTTAAAGCGACGTCTTGAATGTTGTTTAGTGCACGTTAAAGTTTATGAAATGCATGTTGAAGTTTAAGCTATTCTTTTTTAATGTTCTTTAAGATATTGTTTAATTTACATTTGATTGTTTAAGTAATTCTTATGGAATGTTCTTATAAAATGCATGTTGGAGTTTGATTCTTTTGTGTTTGAGTTATATTGGATTGTTATATGAATGCTTTTGATATTGTGCTATTCTTATACTGTAAAACAAATCCAATTTATTTAAACATTAAACACAAGTAAGTTAAAATCAAAATCTTACTATTTTCACCAAAAATCTAAAGTTAACTTATTCATTAACTTAAACATCTAAACAAACTAACATCCCAAAAATATTAAGACATATTTAAAAAAGTAAATCTTAACATCAAAACAACCACATGCAACAAAAATATGTTTTTAATCTTTTCCATTACTTTCTTCGCACTATCTTTCCCCACTCTCACCATTGCTCATAATAAAGTCAATCATCTTATTTACCTCCTTGGTCCTAGAATAGTCTCGCCAATTCCAGATGTGTCAGCCTTTTACTCCAACGAGATGGGGGTATAACACATCTCACGGTGTACATGTACACAACGACCATTTCCTCGGGTTCGATAATCGTCCACATTTGCCTCGCCCATTAATCGTGCAAGACACTCTTTAAGCCATCGAGTATACCATTTGCTTTTCCCACATACTAAAAACTAACCATGTCGTATATGGTGTACCCCAAATGTGATATCCCAAATAAAAAATAAATCATTTTATATAGTGATATTGAATTATTAGGAGAATCTAGCCTAGATTAACCAATATTAATGATGCTACTTTATAAAATTTACAAAAAAAAGATACAACTACAAATATAATAGATTACACATTTAGTTAGTTTATCTAACAATCAGAGTAAAAATAATTAGGGTTTACAAAAAAAATTATATCTGAAAAGGGGGTTTTGAGATTCGTTAAACTTAGTCGTGCCATTTATAGGCTATTTTTAACCCAATCAACTCAGTAACCAAGTATTAAAAACTCTTAACCATGGTAAGAAATCGCAACTACAATACAACTATAGGGGTTCAAAGGAGGGCTATAAATACAAACCAAGTATTTATGTGAAGGGTCTTTTATGGAGCGTACTCTTCCACCGGTGTTAACCAGTTGAACTGGATATGAAAAGTGAAATTCGACATGATAGAATTTTTAAGTAATGAAAAAGATATATAGAGAAGCGATAAGATCATAGTATATGATAATAAATCGCGCCAATTAGGTTACATAAAGATCATAAATAAAACAAATAGGCCAAATAATCTTCAGAAAACAAACAAAGTAAATGGGCTAACATGATAAACATCTAATCTCTTTGTTTGGATTGGGCTGGTTCCAAACAAAAATAAAAATAAGAAGTGGACCTTATTGAGTCATCGGTGGCAAAGAAGTTTTAGCTTTTCCTTCCGACCTTCTACTTAACGGTTTTACATCCCAAACTTTTAACTTATATCCATTCTCTGCACTTTTCTTTTGGGTTTCAACCGCATAAAGGTATTCTGAACTCTCTTTTGTGCTATAATGCCTTCTTCTAATTAAATTTTGCCCGATGGCTCCGATCTAGCACCCAATAGTATAATGTAATAACCAGATCTGCTATTACAGTAGTAGAAGAAACACTTACAAAAAGAAAGGATATTGCTAAGGGTTGAAAATCTGGAAACTTTAATTAGAAGAGAAGAAAAAGGTTCGGTAAAGCTGAGGAGTAAAAACTTTACTAGATCCTCCTCAATCACCACTGTCATCACGCCACTGAGAGATCCTTCTCCACCACCAAAACACGGTTTACATCAACGAGAAGATCTTCTCTAAAAACCAATTTTTAAGGTAAACATTTTTTTTTCCAATTAAGCTAAAATATTGCATAAATCCTACCAGCTCGTTAGTTTATTTTTAGCTTAATTTTTTGTTTGATAACTTTTGTTTTTTCTCATATCTGCTGCCAATTAATTAAACCCCAAATGATTGATTTTCCACAAGAATATAAATGCTAACAAACAAATGATTTTCCCTTAATTCGTGTACAAAGCTTTGCAGAAAATAAAATTTAGCATAGTATGTTTTGTAATTTGTATTGCCTATTGGGCCACTTGTTATATCTTATCATTGTATCCATTGTACAGGCGTAGAAGTTCAAGATAAGATCTCTGCAACAAATCTTGAAGATATTGCTAAAGAATTTTCTGAAATAGCTTAAAACATGTTCTCTTTCTATATAAGATATCTTTTAATTCTCCCCTGTATTCTATTTGAGACTTTTATTATGTCATAGACTCAACCATATCCATTAAAACTCTCTCTATTCTCATATCACCCAATGGAGTGCATATCCATGCTCTACTATGCTTGTACACTATGTGCGCCACTTTAGTTTTCCCCTGACCTCCCATTCCAACTATGGTTATTACTGAAACGTTTTCTTCACCCTTTACTAGCATGTCTACTACTTTTAACAAATCATCCTCCTTGTTTACTATTTCTTCTTCTCCGTTAAAAAAAGCCTGGATAGACATATACGATTCCACCTCATTTGAAACGAGAAATCAAAAGTAAGAATTGTTATTCAATTCATTTTGTTAATTTGATCTTATGTAATTGTTTGCCTGAACTTTTATTAATTACTATTCATTTTCAGTTTCAACATGCAAAAACAGGGAAAGGAAAAAAAAAAATATATAGGATGAAGTTTGTCACGGAGATGCTATTTATCGGAGAAGAAGAAATATTGGGTAGGGTGGATGATGTGTCGAAAATAGTTGACATGCTTATAAAAGGTGAAGTAAACATTTTATTAACGGTGATAGTTGGAATGGGTGGACTGGGTAAAACAACCAGTTGCGCAGTTAGTGTACAAGCATAGTATGTGACGATGCGTTTTGATAAGAGGGTATGGGTATGCATTTCAGTGGGTGTATGAGAATCGAGAGAGAGATTTAAAGGACATGGTGAGGGAGTCATTATTGGATAATTTAAATAGAAAGAGGATAGATACTATGTATAACTCAAGTATGAAACCGTGTTTTATATTTACTATGCGATACTAATTTTATATTATTTGAATCAAAAATTTCAGTTTGTTGCATATTTATTTAGTTCCATATTAAATGCCACCTTTTAATTTCATTGAGTAGTTTTTAATTTCCGTTAAGATGGTATTAGTGGAGTATTTTAGATGGTTAGTGAACAGTACAATGGGAGGGGACTACATTGCTCTTATGCTAGATTTGAATCTAGCCTAAACAAAGTTTCATTCACAATAGAAGTATTTCTTTGGTTAGATTTTCAAAAAAATTCTATCCCGCAATATTATTAATGGTAGAGATGAGCACATATTCAACCCGCCAAACGGTCCCGTCCTTACAGGTTCACGGACTGGGTTACCGTTTCCAAGACCGGAACCGTAACAGATGAATAATAGTGGCACGAACCGGTCCGGACCGGTTAATTGCATTGCGGTTCGTTTTTTAATTTATTTTAAATATAGGGCTTAAGAACCTGTCCGAACCAGACTGAAGCTCCTCTCATCTACTCTAACCCCTTTCTTCCTCGCCCTTTGTTTTACTCGTTTGGAAGGGAGCAAAATCCACCATCATCAGTGGATTTTATTGTAATTTTTGTGTAGATTCTGATTTTATTTTGATGTAAAGTTATAGTTTATTATTACTAGTAGTAGTTATAGGGTGCTTTATACCCGGATTTGTACAAGTGGTGATGCAGTAAAATGCTGAAATACATATAAAGATGTCAATTTAAATGCCTAGAGTTTGTCATCTGAAATTGGCGTGGGTATATTAGAGGTGGAGTTGCTTAGTAAAAGCTAATTCTCAACAGAAACATGCGAATTGAAGTTCTTTTCTCGTTTCCTTGGTGACTTGTTACACTCCCATTCAATCTGGGATTCTGCGGTTGTGTTTATAAGAATTTTGATTGAGAGGTTGAGGCATTTGCAATATTTGGGTTGGTTACAATGTGGGTTGCTAAAGGATTTGGCGCTTATATGGTAGTATTAATGGCTACAAGAGCCTCACCAGGAAAATCAAGATGCTATAGATGGTGCTATAACTTATGGCTATATAGTGCAGTTTTTTGCATAAAATATGGACCTTTATCGCGATTAATTTAGGGACTACAGACCTGTAGTGAAATTTTGGCATCACATAGGGACATATTTATGGCGTAACATAGGGTCTTGCAAATATTTGTTAGGGACATGTAGTGCAATTATTGCATAACATTGGGCCATATAGTGCATTTTTTGCATAATATAGGGACCTATAGCGCGATTAACTTAGGGACTTGTAGTGAAATTTTGGCATAACGTAAGGACATATAGTGCAATTTTTGCATAATATAGGGACGTATTTAGCCTTGGACGGAATTTACCGCCCGCTTTGGGCTGCATTCCCAAACAACCCGACTCGCCGACAGCGTCTCGTGGTGCGACAAGGTCCGGGCACAACGGGGCTTTCACCCTCTCTGGCGCCCCTTTCCAGGGGACTTGGGCCCGGTCCGCCGCTGAGGACGCTTCTCCAGACTACAATTCGGACGGCGTGACCGCCCGATTCTCAAGCTGGACTGTTCCCGGTTCGCTCGCCGTTACTAGGGGAATCCTTGTAAGTTTCTTTTCCTCTGCTTATTGATATGCTTAAACTCAACGGGTAATCCCGCCTGACCTGGGGTCGCGGTCGTAACGCACGCCTCCTCCCGAGGGAGGATTCGAGCGCGTCAGGGTCAAGTCAGCCGCGGGCGGTCGAAGGGGAGATTCACGGCAACACGCGAGTTGAGAAAACAACCACCACTTGTCGTGAAATCCGTCGGGCCGGACTCGCATTTCGGCCACCCGCGTCTCTTGCAATCAACCTAAAAAAATGAACTTAGAAACCTCTAGTACAATTTTGCATAATATAAGGAGCTATAGTGCAAGTAACTAATAAAATGAACCTACGGACATATAGTGAAACTTAGCATTTTTTTTTTTTGTCAAACATTTTAAATATATAAATATAAAGGAAGCAGAGACAATACAAAAGGTTACAAGACATCACCCTATACCACTAGAAAGGTCAAGGTGCAAAAGATTTGCTAACTGGGGAGGAGGAAAAGAACTCCAATCACCAAACAACTTGCCGCTTAGCTTGTGTTTGGCAACCCAGTCAGCAACACGATTCCCTTTGCGGTTAACAAAGGAGAATAAAGGGTTATAGTATTCTACCGTTCCATAAATGGATTTAAAGACATTATTACAATCAAACTTATTACAAGGGGTTAAAGAGTTTAGAGAATTCATGAGGACTTTGGAATCATTCTCAATGATAGTAGAGCCATCTTGAAATCCCTGTGCAGCCTCGCAACCCCAAAGTACTCCTTGAGCTTCAGCTTCAAAAACATTCCTGGCTTCAATGATTTTTGCATTTCCTTTAATAAGAGTGCCAAAAGAATCCCTGATAACAAAAGCAATTGCACAACCCAAAGAAGAGAAAGATGCATCAGTATTGATTTTATATTTATTAACAGGTGGAGGTATCCAAGTACTAATATTAGAGAGATCATTGTTACTGTTATTTAAATATGGTTCACTATCTAAATGATTATTAATATCTTGCCTATCATTAGCAATACCAGTGTGTATATTCCTGCCTTCTTTTTCCTTCAGCTTTTTCTCAATTGCATCATTAGGACTTTTATTAGCCTGTTTGTATTCTTTAGAGTTCTGTAAAGCCAAATGGACAGCTAATATAGGATCAGGGGTAATTCCTTCAAAGATAAATTTGTTTCTACCTTTCCATAAGTGCCAACAGAGGTAACTTATAAATTCAACATCACAATTCTTACTCAACACATATTCATTATCCGACTTAGTAAACATGGAGAACCAATCCCCAATTTTCTCAGTACTAGAATTATCAGTTTTAAGTGTGAGAGGAGAGGCAAACCATGCAGCTTTAGCCCAAGAACAAGAGAAAAGAAGATGTTCAATAGTTTCATCTCCACTATTGCAAAGTTTGCAAATTTTGCTTTTATTACATTTTCTTTTATAGAGATTGACTTCAGTGGGTAATTGATCTTTAATACATTTGTACATAAAGTTCCTGACTTTAGGTATACATTTTAGGTGCCAAATATCTTTCCAGATACTAGGGTTAACCTTGTAAGAGGAGTTAGGAACATTAGCATTTTTTTGCTTTATGCTACTGTCTTTTTCAGATTTTAGAAGAGCATAAGCATTTTTAACCGTGTAATTACCATCAGGTGATTTATCCCAGTAAATAAAATCCTCACAATCAAATGGGGGAATAGGCATTTTGATAATGATCTTAGCAATATCAGAAGAGAATTCTTGTTTTATAAAATTTTCATTCCAAGTTTTATTATCAGTGTTGTAGAATTCTTTAACAACTAATATGGTATTATCCTTAGGAGGGATAACCTCATTTTTTTTATTGATCCAAATATCAGTCTGAGCATTGATGTTCATACCATTACCAAGTTTCCAAATGATATTATTCTCAAAAAATTTCCTACCAGCGAGAATACTTCTCCATCCAAGAGATGGAGAATATCCAACCTTAGCTTTAAGGAAGTTTGTATTATGGTAGTATTTACCTTGTAATAATTTAGCAATTAGAGAGTCAGGGTTATTTAAGATAAACCAGGCAAGTTTCCCCAGAAGTGCATAATTCATTAGGTTGGTTTCTCTGAAACCTAGGCCTCCAATAAATTTTGAAGAGCATAGGGAGTCCCAATTGAGGTAGTGAATACCTTTTTTTATTATTTTTACCCCACCAAAACCGAGCAATTATACCATCAATAATGTTACAAATATTTTTGGGAAGAAGGAAACTAGACATAAGATAGTTGGGTAAGCTTTGAAGGATAGATTTTATTAGGACTTCCTTACCAGAGTCTGACAAGAAAATAGTTTCCCAATTTTCAATTTTTTTTAAAATTCTTGTTATAAGCCAATCAAAGTCTTTACTTTTGTTGAGGTTCCAGTCAGTTGGAAGTCCTAGGTAAGAGCCTAGAGATTCAACTTGTTTCATCTTAAGGAGATGAGAGTTAATATATTTTATATGAGCAGGAGTATTTGAGCTAAAGAGAACCCCACATTTTTCCTTATTTAGTACCAAGCCAGTTGCGAGGCTGTAATGGTCCATAATATTGTTAAAGGCTAAAATATCTTTAGCATTAGCTTTTAAAAAGAAAATGCTGTCATCAGCAAATAAAAGGTGGGTAATGGTTGGGCAATTTCTTCCAATTTTAAATCCATCTAATTCATTATTTTGAACCTTAGATTTAACCATAATATTAAGAAGTTGAGAGACAATGCAGAAGAGGAAGGGGGATAGGGGATCCCCCTGTCTTAAACCTCTAGTGGGTTTTTTAATAGGAGTATCTTTACCATTTATTAAAATAGAGTAGCTAACACTAGTGATGCATTCCATTATTCTATTGGTCCATAAAGCATCAAATCCGAGTTTTAGAAGAAATTTTTCTAAAAAGTCTCACTCAATAAATTCATAAGCTTTTTTAACATCAGCTTTTATAGCAAGAAGATATTGTTTAGTAGCCTTTTTTCTTTTAATGTGAGTTATTATTTCATGGGAGATAAGAATATTCTCTTGAATATTTCTCTCAGGGATAAAACCGGATTGGTTTTTATCAACAATAAGAGGCATAAGAGGTTTAAGCCTATTGACAAGAATCCTAGCAATGATTTTATAAATAAAATTGGTACAACTTATGGGTCTGAAATGTGACACCTCAGAAGGGATATCCACTTTAGGGATGAGAGCTATAAAAGTTTGATTAATAGCCATTAGAGAGCCTTTATTAAGCCAAAAGTCATTAATAATTCTCATAACATCTAATTTAATAATTTCCCAGTATGTGGTATAAAAAATTCCAGTAAAACCCTCAGGCCCTGGGGCTTTATTCAAACCTAGCTCCCAAACAGCAGATTTTGCTTCATCATGGGTGATATTTTTATTAAGAGCTTCATTCATTTTAGTATTTATAACAGGTTGCACTAGTTCCAATATATGATTAAAGGATCTATGCCCCACTGAATTATAAATACTATTATAATAGGAAGTAAAGAGGTCACATATTTCATCAACATTCTCAGTCCATTCATTTTCATTAATTTTGATCCTTTTAATAGCATTTCTTTTCCTTCTATTTTTAGTGCAAGCATGGTAATAGGCAGTGTTTTTTTCACCTTTTTCAAGCCATAAGTTTCTGGATTTATCTTTCCAGTACAACTCTTCTCTACTCCAAGCATCCTCAATTAACTTGAGTACAGCATTATAATCAGTCCAGTCCCCACTGTTAGAGACAGTGTTGGATAGATCATAGAGTTTTAACATTTGTTTTTCAATAAAAATCCTATTGTTATTGAATTTTTTCCTATTCCATTTTATTAAATTGTTTTTGGTTTTATTCATTTTGAAATTCAAAACTTTAGTAGGTATACCTCTAAGGTTTTTATTATCATTCCACACTTTGTTAATAATGTTTAGGCATTCACTTTCAGCAGCCCAGAAGGTTTGAAAATAAAATCTTTTTTTTCTATCATTTTTCTTCACATCATGGTGAAGTATGATAGGGCAATGATCAGATCCCACAGCGGGAAAGACAGCCACCCAAGAATTAGGGAATAGGGTGGACCATTTATTATTAGCTAAAGCTCTGTCCAGGATAGCTTTAATTAATTCATCACCACTTCTGCGGTTAGACCAAGTGAAGTGACAGCCATGCCTAGGAATTTCCTCAAGGGCATGTCTATTTATAATATTTTCAAAGCATTTCATACTATTTTTGTTGATTTTATTACCTCCTAGCTTTTCAGTGAGGTTTCTAATTACATTAAAGTCGCCTATCAAAAGACAAGGGTAATTATTATCATAGCAAGCACTAATTTTGTTAAGCACACTACTTTTATTAGTTTCATCAGGAGAGCCATACACATAAGTGTATTTACATTTTTGTGTATTAGTAATGTAAGTGTCAATAAAATTATTATCAGAATTGATAATTTCCATATCTACATTGTCTTTAATAAAGAGAGCTAAACCACCCCCCAAACCAATGGGATCAACATAATGTATAAGTTTCATATTGATGGATTCCGCAACATGATTCATAAATTTAAACAAATTCTTAGTTTCAGTAAGGAAAAGTACCTCTGGATTGTGTTTTTTGCACAATTCCTTAAGGGTCTGGAACGTCAAGGGGCCGCCAATCCCTTGACAATTCCAGCAGATATGTATCATTGTTGAGCAAGGAATTGCAAAGGGGCAATTCCGCAAACCCGTTGAGTAGTCAGAAGTAGAACCATTTCATTATAGGAAACAATAAGATCAGTATTAAACTTCTTACCCTTCGTAGCAGTACGTAAGAAACGCATAACACGCTTATTGAGGTTTGCAATAGTATCATTATCCAAAGAATCTTCAAAAGCAAACCCTCTCTTTTCGAATTTGGTTCGATACCTCCAAACCCCCATCTTTTTATTAGAATGAATTTTTTCATTTAGAGCAGCAAGTTTGATTTCACGTGCTAGAAGACGCCTAGCTTTGTAATCGATTCCCACCGTTTTAATTGTTTCTTGGGATTGAATGAGTTGATCAAGAAAGGTGAGAAAAATTTTATCTTTCTTAGCTGTTGATTCTTTCCGGTAAGGTTGAGGGGCTTGTAGGATGGTACTGTTGGGAGAAGGGGTAGGTTTAGTTGGGTTAGTTTGGTTAGATACTAGGGAAGGGGGTGCAGGAGAATTGGTGGAGAAAAGATTGATAGGTAAAGGAGTAAACGGCGATTGGACATTTTGTGTGGAGAGAGAGTGATGAAAATGGGGATTAGGGTTAATAGGTGTGAGGCTGATGATGGTATTAGGTTGTACGGGTGGGTGAGTATTGTTTTGGACCGGAAGGTTATTAGGTGTGTTATGGGAAATGTCGAAATTACCCATGGATATATCACTAACTTTATTATTAACTGAAGGGCCATTAGGTAAAAAGCGTTTGTCTGCAAAAAAGAGGTCTAAATCCAAAAGGGGTTCAGACTTAACTTCTTCACTTTTCTGAACCGAATAGACCCTTTGAGTTTCGAATTTAAAAAACCCCTCTTCTATCATGGAATCCCGCCCAAAACTTCTCCATTGCTGGTCTGGTTTGAAGGTTTGGGTAGTAATATCTTCTAATTGACTGATTTGGCAGAAAATGCCTTCATTAATTTTGTATTTTTCCATCAAATCATCTCCATTAAAGATGGTTTTATTGATTTGATTTTTCTGGTTGTGAGGGTAGTGAGTAGAAAGCTTCAATGGATGAGAATGGTTATATTTAGGGATTTGTTTATCAATATCCATTTCTTGACTATTGCCTTCAGTTTGTTTCTTGACATTTTCAATCGATGGAAAAATAAGAACTTCATTGCCCTGCTTCTTCTTAAAATTCTTATTAAAACGGTGGTTGTTCGATTGAATAGCACCCAAGTTACCTCTTGTTGAAATTTTCATCCAACTACCGAGACGAGGGGAGATCTTTTTTTTCTCAGAGCACTCTTTCTCTTCATGATCGAAAATACCACAACCAAAGCAAACTTGGCCCAAATTTTCGTATTTGAACTTAACCCAGGAGCATTTAATTTCCGATTCCCAGTATTTAAAGCCTGGCAGTAGAGGTTTGTTAATAGGCCAATTGATGTAGACTCTAGAGAATGTGTTTTCATTAATGACAGTTTCTGTAGGAAGAATAATATTCTGCACTTCTCCTATCGTGCTGCAGAATTCATTGATACTGTCTTCATTAAGAAGTCCTACAGGAAGGTTGAAAATCTGAACCCAGATGGTAGAATATTTTACCTTATCTGAACCTGTCAGTAAAGGATCATTAATGGCAAAATGTTTGCCCATAATCGTCCATGGTCTTTGAAGCCAAACTTTGTCTTTGTCTTCTTTAGTGCTGAAGATAATTTTAAACTCATTTTGGCCGATACGTTGGATTTTAACATCTGTACTCATTTTCCAATGTTTGTTAATGTGTGAACTGATGAAGCCCACATTGACAAGTTTTCTATTAAGAAGCTTTGCAGTTAGCGAATGCTTTTCTTCAACTTGATAGACAGTATTTTGTTGAGAACTGAGAGATAAACTCCCATGTTTTTTATTAGGATGGCTGGTAGAGAAGAACTCCATAGAGAATGGCAGAGTGAAAGAAGAGAAGAGGGGACAAGAAGGTTTAACAGAGGGAGATAAAAAAAAGAGAGGGTGAAAGAGAAAAAGTGTTTAGCAGAGAAAAATAGGATGAAGGTGTGATTTTTTTTCCAAAACAAGGTAAGAAAAATGTAAAAAGATCATAGTGATGGTGGTAGAAGGCTGAGGAAGGAGGAGTTAAAGGTGGAGGAAAAGAAAACTAGAGAGAAAACCGGCCATTCATCCCATTATTGACATGTGTAAATAAATTGTTTTATTTACTTACTAGCAACGGTAGACATTGCTATTTGTTTTGAGTTTTGGATTGAAACTTAGCATACCATAGGCACGTATACTCCATTTTTTTGCATAATATAGGAGCCTTAACTCACAAAATCAACGTAGGTACCTATGGTACAATTTTAGCATAGCATAGGGACGTATAGTCTATGCTTTAGATCTTGGTTTTGCGGCCCTGACGGTTGACCGGGACCTAGCGTCTATGCGGGATTACACGGAGCCTAGGCAGAATTATACGGTTTTGAATCCCGATTTATAATATATTTAATAATATATATTTAGTAGTTCTAGCAATTTTCACTATTTAAGTCATAAAATTCATCTAACAACATTATAGTAAATATAAAAATACTAAAAATTGAGTTATAATATCAATTACAGAATTCACGAGAATAAGAAGAAGGCCTATGCGGGCATGTTTTGCCATTAAACAGCGCCTAGACGACCATTTTTTGTCATTAATCGGCGCCTATTTCACGGCGACTAAGGCGCTAGGCAAAAATTCCTAGAATTTAACTAGGCGTAAGTGGCAGAGGAGGGAGTTAACGCCTAGGCGGTGAGATCTACAGTATAGTGTATAGTGCAATTAACTCAACAAATTAACTTAGTGACCTGTTCTACGATTTCCACATCAAAAAAATTAGTTTTATAACCGGTCCAGAAACCGATAAGGAACCAGACCAAAACTGGTTAGAACCGGTATTACTCGGTTCCTCCTATAGATCCAATTGCAAAATAGCTAAATAAGAGCCGGATCGGTAATGCAATGACTGGTAGACCGGGCCGATTCGATAAGATAAAAAACAGACAAGAACCGGTTCGAACCAAACCAATAGGACCAGTGGGACCGTTTGCCAAGCTGAGCACAGATCAGGTGGGCTCATTTCGAAATGGGAGAGAATACACATTTAAAGGTTATTTTATTGAATGGTAAAATTTGGGTTAGTTTGGCTTAGAGGTAGTTAATAGTTAATAAAATTTGGTCCAAATTAAATATTTTTTCTAATTTAAAAATTAAAATCTAAACATCTCAAAAAAAATTAAATTTATAAAAAATAATCTTAAATATAGAAAAGTAAATAAAAAATTACTTTAAATAACAAAAAGTTATATTAAATAATAAAATTGCAAGAAATAATTACAAGTCTCTTAAAAAATGCATATATATGTAAAGTGCTACGGTATTTGGATCGGTCGGATCCAACCCAAGATTTTCTAAAATTCTTGGAACCCGGTTGACCTTCTTTTACCTTCAAGTTAGATACAAGTTAACCCTTAACCGCTGATTAGGCTAACTTTTGATCAACCGTATATCATTTCGATAAATGTGGTCCGACTATATAGACTCATGTATTGATTACTATTTGGGAACATCGATCAATTGACACACATATATATATATATATAATATAAATTATAAGTAAAAGAAAAAGTTTGAACGATTTTTTTTATTTGCATACATAAGAGGTTAAATGTCATAAGTTAAAACTTACAAACATAGAACTATTGTTTCATGACAATTGATACTTATTTTATATCAGAATCATAATTAATTTATAAATACTTTTAAATAACCTGACCAAAAAAAACTTTTAAATAAACATCAATCAGTTTAATTTTGTGGAGTTCACCAATTATTTAATTTATATTTATGTTATCATAATTGTTGCCAACTTTTTATAATTTGAGAGCATTTATAATATTATTGGAATTTATATTTTATTATTAAATAATTGTATTGAGGTTGAAGATAAATTAAATTAAAAAAAAAATCAAATTAAGCTACAAATATTATATAGTAATATAGTTCATCTCATTGGTGATGAAAAGTATATTTTTGAGCACTATAAGTTGAAACAGGTTGTTATAGATTCTACTTATTTCCTTGATCTTATTAACGATTTATTATCAACCAATTCACGCCATGTCATTAGGTAGTATTTGGAAGATATGATTTTGGATGGTATATATCATTACTCTTTATGAATATATGTTCTTTATGAAATGACTTTTCGCAAATAGTTGTGTAATCAAATACAATTTAACTATATGTACGTCATTGTTGATATGGCCGAGTTGGTCTAAGGCGCTAGATTAAGGTTCTGGTCCGAAAGGGCGTGGGTTCAAATCCCACTGTCAACAATGATTTTTTAAACCAATAAGTAAACGAGATTGTTTTACATTATATTTTTGCTAATGTAGAGGGTTTTTCGAATTTTGAAATTACCAAGGTTTGTTCTAAAGTGAACGGTTTCTTTTGGGGCTAAAATTGGGTTATATAGCCTCAAAAAATCTACCCCCCCCCCCCCCCCCTCCATGCCTTCCCCAAGTTGTGCTTGCCCTACTACGAAACTCCAGATTAATGGCATATCTTTTGGCATTACACTACAAGCTATTGATGTAAAAGTTTTTGGTATATGGTATTCGAGTAATGTTGAGTATCACTCGAAGAGATAACATTCAAATATCGCTCAAGATGTGGATCGCCAAGGTTTGTTTGAAGGTGGATACGGTTCCTTTTGAGGCTAAAGTTGAGTTCAAATTCCAATGTCAACAATTGAAATAGTGTTTAAGCCAATAAGAAAACGAGATTTTTTTGCATAATATTTATGCTAATACAGAGGGTTTTTGAATTCTGAAATTATCAAGGTTTGTCTGAAAATAGATATGGTTCCTTTTGGGGCTAAATTTGAGTTATATAGCCCCCAAAAATCTACCCCCCCCCCCCCCTCGACGCCTTCCCCTAGTTGTGCTTGCCTTTACTCCCCAATTCTAGATTACTTAACTCCAAATTAATGGCATAGCTTTTGGCATTACACTACAAGCTATTGATGTGAACGTTTTTGGTATATGTTATTCAACTACTGTTGAGTATCACCCAAAAAGATAACATTCAAATATCAATCAAGATGTGAATCTTTTTTGGTCCATTCCATTGTTGATATGGCCAAGTTGGTCTAAGGCGCCAGATTAAGGTTCTTGTCCAAAAAGGTGTAGGTTCAGATCTCAATGTCAACAATTGAAATAGTTTTTAAACCAATAAGAAAACATGATTTTTTTGCATGATATTAATGCTAATGTAGAGGGCCTTTCGAATTATGAAATTACCAAGGGTTGTTTGAAAATGGATATGGTTCCTTTTGGGGCTAAATTTGAGTTATATAGCCCCAAAAATCTCACTCCCTCCATGCCTTCCCCTTGTGCTTGCCTTTACTGCCCAACTCTAGATTACTCAACTCCAAATCAATGGCATAGCTTTTGGCATTACACTATAAGCTATTTATGTAAAAGTTTTTGGTATATGTTATTCGAGTAATGTTTAGTATCAGCCAAAAAGATAACATTCAAATATCACTCAAGATGTGGATCTTAAATGGTCCAATCACATGTTGATATGGCCTAGTTGGTCTAAGGGTCCAGATTAAGGTTCTGATCCGAAGTGGCGTGGGTTCAGATACCATTGTCAACAATTGAAATCATTTTAAACTAATAATAAAACATGATTGTTTTGCATGAGATTAATGCTAACGTAGAGGGTCTTTCGAATTCTGAAACTACCATGGTTTGTTTGAAAATGGATATGGTTCCTTTTGAGGCTAAATTTGGGTTATATAACCACCGAAAGTCTACCCCCACTCCATGCCTTCCCCTAGTTGTGCTTTCCTTTACTACCCAACTCTAGATTACCCAACTCCAAATTAATGGCATAGCTTTTGGCATTACACTACAAGCTATTGATGTGAACATTTTTGTTAATGTTATTCAAGTAATGTTGAGTATCACCCAAAAAGATAGCATTCAAATATCACTCAAGATGTGAATCTTAAATGGTCTAATCCCATTGTTGATATGGCCGATTTGGTCTAAGGCGCCAGATTAAGGTTCTTGTCTGAGACGTGGGTTCAAATCTCAATGTCAACAATTGAAATATTTTTTAAACCAATAAGAAAACAGGATTGTTTTGCATAATATTAATTCTAATGTAGAGGGTCTTTTGAATTTTGAAATTATCAATGATTGTTTGAAAATGGATATGGTTCCTTTTGTGGCTAAAATTGAGTTATATATCCCCAAAAAATCTCACCCCCTCCACGCCTTCCCCTTGTGCTTGCCTTTACTGCCCAACTCTAGATTACTCAACTCCAAATTAATGGCATAACTTTTGGCATTACACTAAAAGCTATTGGAATTTCTATCTTTTCAAATGTTTCAAGTAGCATTGGCTACTACTTCCCAATCTTCATATATTTTTATGTAAGCACATAAAAAATATTTGCAAATAATAAAAGAAGGATCATTAAAAGATAATAAGTTTAAAAGTATTGCTAGCCAATCTGCTTTGACCCAAGAGCACTAGAAAAGAATACGCTTTACAAATATATTTATTTTCTGTAATAGATGCACTTAGAGTAAGGAGTGTGTTTTCTATTAATTTGTTTTCATCTGTAAGTAAATTATTATTATAAATTCTTTAGATTTTTTTTCAATTTTAGGAGTCACTTTTAAACTTCAAATAAAATTTTCTTTTATGTTTTTTTCTCTTGTTCCAATTAAACCTCTCTTAATATTCTATAACATCTTTCACATCTACTTCCCCAGAATTGGAAAAGTTACATATGAGAAATTCTGGACAAGTATTATGAGGAAATTATAAGAATCTTATGGCTACTTTAACTGATAAAAGAAAAAAATTATTAATTATATTCATGTTCCAAAATATACTAGTATTAAGATTAATCAATTCAGATAATATGTGTCAATTTTTTCTTTTCGTATCTCCTTTTATAAAAAACTCATTTCAGCTATTTTTAACTTCTGGTGGAACTCAAGGGAAAGAAATAGGATTCATTGGATAGCTTGGGAAAAAGTTGCAATGGAGAAACCCCTAGGAGGTTTGGGATTCAAGGACTTTAAAAGGATGAATACAGCGTCACTAAATCACAAGCATGGAGGATAATAAGTAACCAGGCGACCCTCGCTACGAGACTCTTAAAAGGTATTTATTTTCATAATAATAACTTTCTGAATGTAAAATTATGACAAAGTAGAACATGGAGCTGGGCTAGTATTATGGAAGGTAGGAACTTCATAAAAAACACGAGATATACCGGATAAGAAATGAAGAAGGCACTGATATATGGAAAGATAGGTGGATAGTCACGAAATAGAAGGTAGAACAACCACCAAATTGCACAATCACAAAATTAAGTCAACTTATGAATAAGAGATCACAAAAAGGGAATACCAAAGTTCTAGATAACTTACGAGAATCGATATCATGGATATTAACACCAAAGATAAATTTATTTAGCCTTTCTCGAATTATGGAAAGTATAATACTAAGACATGTTATAAGATACACCGAGGAACAAGTAATAACAAAACCTTGCTTTGCAAAAGACCAGGTTAACTATAATTTGCCTATTTGGAAGACTAAATGGAAACAAAACATCCAAAAAAATTAGAATATTTTACGTGGAAAGCTTGCAACAACGCAATCCCTACCAAAGGGAATCTCTACAAAAGGAAATGCATCGATTCACCCAGTTTCATTTGGTGCCTAAATAAGAGGGAGTCAGTCGAGCACCTACTTCTGAAATGCAGTGTCAGTAAGGATATTTGTGCAGGTACACCTTTACAGCTAAAAATAGGGGAGAATATGGAAGATAACTTGGAAGAATGGATAACAAGAACTATTGAGGTGGGAGGAAAATACAATATTGAATCACATTATGATCTGTATGTGGAACATCTGGAAGGAAAAAATGAAAGCTTTGCATGAGAATGTAAAAATAGACGGTGATAGCATCATTAAAGCCACAAACAAGCTTATGTCGGAACTACATGGAATCTATTGGGGGAAAACTTAAAATATATCCAGGAGGGCACTTAATAGTAATAAAGATGAAAGTTTATCTCAGCACAATAATGAAGAAGATATTATTTTCTCATGTGATGCCTCACAACAATAGACTGGACCCAACTGGTATCAGAAGTGTTAGATTTCACAAGAAAACAAGAATCACTGAAAACTCGAAGACAACCGTGGAATGTGACTCAATAATAGAAGGTGAAACAATGGCGATACTTGAAGCGGTTGAAAAATATAAGGAGTTTCAGACCCATTTCCTTTCGACACGTCAAGGAGATTCAACGGGAAAGAGGATAAACTCGCAAAAATAGTTAGACACAGAGCCACCTTCCAACGTAATAGCTCGTGTAGCCTTTTCGAGCTATCTCTCTTATTTAATAAGTTAGAGATCGGATAATCTTTGTCTATATTTTGATGCCTTATGCATGTTTCAATGTCAAAAGAGGATAAAATACTATACAGGGACATAGACCCTAGATGTTTTTGCAACTTGATACAACTAGTATTTATTATAGTTGGAAACTATTAAGTTAAGCTTAAAAAGTAAATTATCATTCCCAACTTGAAGTAACTACTATTTCATCAAAGAAAAAGAATTTTCTTTTTGCAACTAAGTTTGAAAACTTTATGAATAAATGATTAGAAATTCAAAGAAATTCTAAAAAGTATGGGTAAAATTGTAAATTCAGAAGTCAACGGAAAAGAAGAAGTTCATATTTCTGGGCCATCCATATGCTTAAACTGTCTACCCAACGACTTCTATTTTCAACGATCCACAGGGCCTATAAACGCGTTAAATTTCAAGATAAAATCAATCACCGCCACACCATTTCAACTCCTCAACAAAGAACCACCACCTCAGTCTGGTGCCAACCACCATCAGCCACCACAGAATCTGTCCGCCAATGGCTCCCACTCACTCCACATCCCACTTGTCTGTTACACTTTTCTTCACCTTAATCCTTCTAGCTCAATCAAAACTAAATCTTGATCCTTCAGATCAAATTGCTCTTTCAACTATTCAAGTTGACTTAGGCATTCAGCCCTCGGAGAGTCCTTGCGACACTGCTGGAATATACTGTGAACGGAGAATCTCGACCTTGAAAATCACTCGTTTGGTGTTCAAATCCAATCGACTAAAAGGACGCTTATCTCCGGCTATCGGAAGTCTCTCGGAGCTCAGAGAACTTACTCTCCGAAACAATCAACTCGTTGGCGAAATCCCACCTCAACTCGCAAACTGCACGAAACTGGAAATCCTTAACCTCCGTAACAACCGGTTTTCAGGTGAATTTCCGGTGGAGTTGACTTCGTTAACCCGCCTCAAGGTTCTTGTTCTCTCCGGGAATAAATTTTCCGGGAATTTGACATTCCTGAAGAACTTTCCAGGCCTGGAAAAGTTATCACTGGCTGATAATATGTTCTCAGGCGAAGTTCCGTCGTATCTAAAGCATTTCGTAAATCTAAAATCTGTTAACTTTTCTGGTAACAGTTTGATCAAGGAGGACTATTCAAATCCGGGTATTCCGAAACGTTATATTTTAGCAGAAAATGCTACAAATTCTGCAGTTTCACCATCTGCAAGTAAAGGATTAAATGTGGGACCCGCACATAAGCGTAAGGACAAGAAAAAAGAGGTTGGTGAGTGGATTCTCATCTTCATCGCGGGTATTTTCGCCGGAAGTATATGCGGTTTAATCTTCGCAGTACTTTCGAAGCTACTCGTGTATTTCGTGAAAGGCGGTAAAAAAGACGCGAGCTTAGCGATTTTCTCACCGCTAATTAAGAAAGCCGAGGATTTAGCGTTCTTGGATCAAGAAAACGGGTTAGCCTCGTGCGATATTATAGGGCGAGGGGGATGTGGAGAAGTGTATAAAGCGCAACTAAGTAACGGAAAATGGGTCGCGATAAAAAAGGTTATCGAACTTCCTCGAGATGCTTCGGAAATGGAGAACGAAGAGACGAGATTCATGAATAGAAAAATACGACAGATTAAGTCGGAAATCCAAACAGTGGGCCATATCCGGCACCGGAATCTTATACCTTTACTCGCTCATATGCCGCGACAAAATTGTCATTACTTAGTATATGAGTACATGAAAAACGGAAGTTTACAAGATATTCTCGCGCAAGTTTCCGAGGGAAGACGAGAATTCGATTGGCCAGCGAGGCACCGGACAGCTGTCGGAATAGCTGCCGGACTTGAGTATCTCCATATGAATCATACCCCACGAATTATCCATCGGGATCTCAAGCCCGCGAATGTTCTTCTAGATGATGACATGGAGGCCCGAATAACAGATTTCGGGCTTGCGAAAGCTATGCCTGAGATGCATACACATGTGACCGCTTCAAATGTGGCTGGAACGGTTGGGTATATTGCGCCGGAGTATCATCAAACGTTGAAATTTACCGATAAGTGTGATATCTATAGTTTTGGTGTACTTTTGGGGGTTTTGGTGATTGGGAAGTTACCCTCGGATGATTTTTTTCAAGATACGTTTGAGATGAGTCTCGTGAATTGGTTGAGAAATGTTATGACTTCGGATGATCCGAGGAGTGCGATTGATCCTACGCTGTTGGGTAATGAGTACGAGGAACAGATGCTTTTGGTTCTTAAGATTGCGTGTTTTTGTACTTTGGAGAATCCGAAAGAGAGGCCTAACAGTAAAGATGTTAGGTTAATGTTGTCTCAGATTAAGAATTAGTATGAGGAGAAGCTCTTGTAAGAGTGTTTTTACTGAGATTAAGGTTGTCATTGCAAGAAAATTTATCTATGTATTAAGGTTTTAATTGTTATGTTTATGAAATTCGTTTAAAAATCGTTTTTTAGCGCCTTTACCGGACTTTGAAATTGAAAACAGAGGATTGCAAACCTTAAATTTGTATCAAACTAAACCAAATTTATGTCAAGAGTTTATATAGAGTTTGGGTAAGAATCCTTTCAAGAACAACCTAAAGAAATACCTTTTCAAATGTTGGACTCTATATTGAATATAAATCTCAAAACTCTAGGTTTCATAGCCCCAAATACAGATACTCTCATCCTCTGGATATTAAGATTTATAATCTACAATTTACTTTCTAAAGATTAAAGAGTAGTATGCAATACTAAAACATTGACCAATAAAAATCTCCACTACAATTCTAACTCACTAAGTAAGTAGTATATGCAATAGCAAAACATTGACCAAGAAAGTAGAGTAGTCAAATATTCAAACACCCATTATTTTGAGTCTCCCAACTTCTAAGAGAACCATATTCAATAATTTTCTTCATTGGGCAATTTTTGTTCGGTAAATGTCCTATCAAGTTTTTTGTCATTACATTTCTATAAAGGCATCGCACATTTGAAACGTAACAAGTTATCCTTTTTGTGTTAGTTTCTATCAATTTTACTGTTTTACCTATATAAATTTTCAATAAATACCTTCTAATTAAGAAGTGCACGGGAAAAGCCACTAATTATATTTAAGTGCTACTGTTTTTGGACTATATAGAGAGAAGAACAACAATTCTAGATTGCAAGAAAATAATCTAGTAAAAATCTGAAAGTAACTGAGGAGGATCCTTTCTAAATGAGTTGCTTCGATTGTACAAGAACCTTCTGCTTCAGCAGTTGTGGCTGATCGTTGAACGCCTCTACATGAAACAAAAAGGACATTTACGTCTTTACGAAATTTTAATACTGACTAAATAAATATAAGACGACAGATTAATTCTTTTGTATTTGAACCTACCACAAATAGTCGAAGAAGTTTACTGCTCAGCTTCAGCGAATTCGTTTAGGCTACATAATAAATATATTAAAAAATATATAAATACCTGGTTAGGAAAATAATTTTGTCGAAGGTTTAATTGCACCAGTATCCCTGTGTTATGGGAAATAGATAAATATGGCCTGTGTTTTACAAATAAGCAAGTATTATTAGAAATTAGAATTGCACAGGGTATATTTGCTAAATTGGGATAACACAGGCGTTCCTTTGCCACTTTTTGAAACATGGCGCATATTTAACTAATTTAAATAACAAAGGCACTAATGGGGTTAGTTAATTAAATTACCTTCAAATTTACACCAATATGTAATTCACCCAAAAAAAACTTGAGAAAATCTCTAAAGAACAATTTTAGTTATAGATTTTCATGATTGAATTTCTTATTTACAATTGTGGGAATTTCATGTTTACAAAAAAATTTACAGTGAATATCATATTTGAAACTATTTTAAACACTGATTTTTCTATTTTATAAAACTATTTATCGAAAATCAACGACGATGATGGCGGTGAATTTTCTGATAGTGGTTGATGGCAACACAATGGTGGTGGCTGACAACAAAAATGATGATTGTCACAAAGGTGGTGGTGGTTAAATATTTGTTTAATACTAAAAAGAATAAAAAAAAATATATCTATATTAAAATTAAAATTAAAAACAAATATACTAAAAATAAGGATAAAATTTTGGTATGAGAAAATAGTTAGAAATTTATTAAAATTTATTTAATTTAGAGATATACTTATTTGAGAATATTTGAAAATAAAAGCTTATAAATATAAAAAAAAGAATTAAAGAATCTAGCCATAATTTTCTTGGTAATTTACCATTAAAAATTATATTTAATTAAAATATAATATAAACTTATAGAATATTACATTATATTTATTTAATTTTTTAGTAAATGGAAATTTTGGGATAATTTTAATATTTATAAAATAGAAATAAAGTGTCAATGTTATTGTCTAGTTTAAAAATCCTATAATTATATATAATTAATGGAATTCAAATATTAAAAAAAGTGTATATTTTCTCGATATAAATTTATGTAACTCAAATTTTCTAAATCTGTTATTAATTATCTTTCTTCAAATACCATTTTACATTTCAAAACAACCTCGTTTATAATTTTTTATTTTCTGTTAAACTTCACTATATCTAATTTTTTTTGAATAGTAATATCTTATGTAATATTTCATCCAAAACCTTTAAATTCATCTAAAACTTTGAAAATTCTTAAAAATATGAATCCAACGTACCAACGTTTTGGATTGGGGTAAAACGAAAAGAAAGCGAGAGAACAAAGAAATGCTGTGGACATGGTTCTTTATTCTTCAAGCATCTCCCGCGTCGATTAAATGGACTGGCCGACAGTGCCGCGCGCAAATCTAGGCAATTGGCGCTGATTCTCGAAGACCCGATAGCCTTAGGGTTTTCTTATACGAGAATAGGGATTGACTGACTTTTGTAATAGTATTAACTGTTTTTACGACTGACAAATATAAAAAAAAGAACAAAGAAATGTGGAAAACAAAAGAAAAGAAAAACTTTTGAAAATGATTCTTTTATTAAAAAATTATATAATTGATATTTAAATTAAAAATATTAATATAAAAAGATTCTTACTATAATTAAATAATTCATATACTCTTAAATATATTTTATAAATAAATAATAAGATTAGTTTAAACCACAAATAATAAACATCTAAATAATAACAATCTTTGTCCAAAAAAAAAAAAATAATAACAATCTAATTTTTTGTGTAGATTAGTAAAATTCTTTAATTCTTTTTAATCTAAACAAACAATTGGATTGTTAAAACTCTTGCAATTTGATCCCCATCCCCAGTCAAATCCTTTCATTTCTATAACGATGGATATTAATATTAATGATATATTTGGAGGATAATCAATCACCCTTTCGAGCTAGATAGTTGAAAATCATTATAGTGGAGTTCATAACTTGTCCTCTTTATCTTAAGAGGAAATTACTTTTTCCAGCCCATTTTTTCCAACTTTTATAATAAACCCCCAACTAAAAATTAATCCTATAAATATCCACTTTCTAACTAGTTGGTTAGGTTATTGCCTTTTTTACCCTTCCTCGTGATGGGTACGGCCCGTGTAGAAGTTACAGTTTACTCTAAGTCACCTTCCATAGGCCGAGCCCCATCTCGTTTACTAACTTGGTGGGTACGGCCCCTAAACCACACAAACAACCCCATACTGTCTCTCAACAACAAAATCATCCAAATCACCAATTCCATTCAATGCCATTTACAAATTAACAGAAATTCAATCATTCAATCACCAAATCAAGTACAAAAACAATCTCTCAACAAAAAAATCATTTAAATAAACACAATTACCATCAAAACACAAACTGAAAACAATCCAAATCAAGTACATACCAACTAAATTCACATATTCAGATAATCATAATGATATATAAACAGTTTCGAAATGTTGATTATATAAAACATATAGGTGGAACCTAGTCAAAATTTACAAATAATTCCATTACGTATTTTGAGATAAATTACAAAAGAATATAAGAACAGGAACAGAGGTGAAGATTGGAATTGACGATAGATGAACAAACACACTTTCGATTGGGCTGGACCCATTACGGGCTTGGACTTCCACGGTATGGACCCATCACGAGTACCACAAACAATGGGGCTGTAATTCACAAACCAAAACCACAATCAACTATGGTGGGGTGTTGAGGCTGCGGGTGGAATGGACCCATATGCGTTGCTGCTGCTGGTGGGCTGGTACGGATGAATTTAGTTGATGGTGCTGAGCAGTGGTGAAGGATTTTGGTTCGAATGGAGTTTCAGGGTGATTCGAATCTCCTTGGTGGTGGTGGTGATTCGAATAGCCCAATTCGAATTAGTGGATGGTTGATGGTGTTGGGCTGGTGATTCGAATCTCCTTGGTGGTGGTGGAGGTCCGATCTTGGTAGGGTTTCAGGGTGTGATTCGAATCTTGTTGTTGGTGGTGATGAGGTCCGATCTTAGTAGGGTTTTCAGGGTGATATGAATGGTTGGGATGTGGGTGGTCTTCGGCTTATGGGTGGCGGTGGACTGGTGGTGGGTTGATTATTGGTGGGGTGGATTGGTTCTCCTCAAACCATCGACTCCTTCTCCAGCACAGCCTCGGCGGCGGAGATGCCATAGATGGTGTTGGTGGTGATGCCATGGCTACTGGTTGGAGGTGGTGGTGGGTTACTTGGTGGGGTGGGTCTGATTGTAGGGGCGGTGGTGGGTGGGTTGTTTGGTTGGGGTGGGTCTGATTGCAGAGGCGGTGGTGGGTAGGTTGCTTGGTTGGGGTTGGTGGGTCCGATTGCAGAGGCGGTGGTGGGTGGGTTGCTTGGATCAGAGAACGGGAATGGAGGGGAGGTGGGTTCGGGTTTGGTTTTGGAGAAGAAAGGGGATGGGGGGGTATATATAGAGGGTAGAATTGGGCTATTTAGGAATTTATGGGCTATTAGTTGAAACCCAACTAGTAGTTGGGTTGTGGGATGTTTATTATAAAGAGGGGTTGGGGGTAGGCCTTTAAAACTAAATAGCCCTTATCTTAACGCTCGCAATACTTAATCACCAATATCTTTATATAAAAATAACCCTTCTCCCAAGGCTTTAATTGCCAAAGATACACCGTGACAATTTACTAGGATTCTTTGGCCTACAACCACAAACTTCGGGCTCTTCTCCACTTCTTCTACCGTAAATGCACTCGTCTTAAATCATGACCACACATCATCTTCTAATAGCTTGCTTAAAATATGGTGAGTTAGTGGATTAATCTTCGTAGTATGTTTCTAGCTACTCGTTTGTTTTGTGAAAGGAGGTAAAGAAACATGCGAACTTTACGATTTTCTCCCAAATGATTAAAAAAGCCAACGATTTAGCATTATTGGATAAGGAAAATGGGTTAGCCTCGTGCGATATTATAGGCCGAGGGGGATGTGGAGAAGTCTATAACGCGAACCTAAGTAATAGAAAGTGGATCGCGATAGATAAGGAGATCGAACATCTGAGATGGAGGGAGAAGAGACGAAATTCATGGGTGGGCCATATCCGACACCAGAATCTTATCATATCACTCGTGCATATACTCCGACCAAAGTCGTTAGGTTAATGTTGTCTCAGATTAAGAATTCGTATTTGCTTATGCAGAACACTACTTGTTAGAGTGTGTTTTAATAAGATTAAGCTTTTGTCATTACAAGAAAATTTATATGTATGATTGTGATATTATGAAAGGTATTTCTGGGAAAATCATTTCATGTCCCCTTTACCAACTTTGGAACACGGGATTTTAAACCCCAAATTCGGAGGTTTGAAATATTTCAGTAATAAACCAAACCAACCCTTATTTACTAAACCATAAACGATGACCCGTTTGGATCATTCGAAAACCCAAAAGAACCCAAAAAACAAAGTCAAATTAGCTCGGGATGACAAAAAGTTGTGTGATTTAGGTTTGTGTTGCGCTTTCAAATTGCCCAATGAGCAAAACTTATCTGTTCTCCATTAGTGATAGTGTTTTCAGGCCAAATTTCTAACCCAAAGACCTTAAAACAATCCAAAGTTTTTCAGAGTATATTTTAATTTAATTTTCTTCCTTATTTGAGAATATTATGATAAATTAAAAAAATATATATCGCTCAATTTTTTTGCTTTTCTTAATACATTCAAGAGCCATTTTACTCGTCTAAAATTCGATCACATGACATCACTCATTTCTTAATACTCTCACCCCTACCACTACCACTCAATATCTATTAATCTTCGAATTCTTTGTTATCCGTATATAACGTGTATTATAGTAGTTACTAGAAAGTAAGATGTTCTAAAACATTGACCAAGAAAAACCTCCACTATATCACTAAGAAAGTAAAGTAGTCAAATTTTCAAAGACCTAATATATTGAATCTCCAACTTCAAAGAAGACCATTATCACTAATTTTCTTCATTTGGCACTTTCTTTTAGTAGGTAAATGTTAAATCAAGTCTCTTTGCCCTTACATTTTTCTGATAAACATCTCTCACTAGTCAAACACGTCAAGTCGATCCTTTTATCTTACGTTTTTTGTAAACAGTTAATCATTTCCTAACTTATTACTAGTTTTTCCGTTAGTCTGTTTTACCCCTGAATAAATTTTCTAAAATACCTTCTAATTTAGAAGTGCTCAGGAAAAGCCACTAATGTTTAACAGTTTAAGACTACATACAACTATAAAGAAGAACAAAAATTTAAGAATGCAAGAAAATAATTTAAAAATCTAAAAGTAACTGAGGGAGAATCCTTTCTAAATGAGTTGCTTCAATTATATTCGAACCTTCTGCTTCAGCAATTGTGGCTGCACGTTGAACAGCCTCTACACAAAACAAAAAGGGCATTTACGTCTTTTCAAAGTTATAATACAAACTAAAGTAAACAGATTTAATCTTGTATATTCAAACCTGCCACAAAGAGACGAAGAAGTTCACAGCTCAGCTTCAAAGAATTTGAGTAGGCTACATAATACATAAATCGAAAAATAAATAAATACCCAGAATAAGTAAATCATACAATTTAAAGCAAATATGTAAAATGGTTAATTGCACTATTATCCCTGTGAATTGTGCGAAATAGATAAACACACCTGTATTTTAGATAAATACATTTGTAAATACAAACACACACTAATACAAACACATACAAACACACACGATACACAACTAGTCATAGTAGACATGATCTTTACCAGATGAAGGCCTATATTTTTTCGAAGTTCCAGCTCCTACCTGTACAAATTCAAAATCTATGAAAAAACAATTTGCTATTTACACACACAATATATGTGTATGGAAATGAGACTCACATCGATGTCCATATTGTCGTCAACATCATTTTTTTCACGATCTGAAGCAAAACCAGAGAATATATAGAAATTAAAATTAGAATTTCATAAATTGATTAAAATGGGAGAGAAAAAAGGGGGAAAACCTGCAGCTTTTCTTCTCCATACAAGTTTAAAAATTTCATAAATCAAATCCTGTAAAGTATGGTAAATTTGATTAAATTGATGATTGATATTGGTGTAAAATGTAAGATAGATTATGACACGTACAGGATCGAAACTGTTCTCCATATTTGAATTGAAGCGCAAATTGAAGGAATTTTTGTTTCTATTTTTTATATTGTTTTGTAAACGATGAAATTACAAGAAATTGCAAGATCTTTATAGAATTTTCTTTGGGCTTTTCGTATATTGAGTTGCATACTTTTGAGGCCCAAGTATTTAATTTAAGCGGGCCATTTTTAAGATTTATAGGAATTGATTCGATTTATTGCATCTAGGCTCTGGGGTTGCGCAAAAACGGGCCAAAACTAAAGAATCCTTCGATCCTCATTTTTCCAAAAGTTGAGATAACTTTAAAAAAATTGGGATTGGGTGAAAGCTGAAACTCCATGGTTAATCACCACCCGCCATAGATATTACAGAATAATGGATTTAATTGAAATAAAAAATAAAATACAATATAAGAAATAAAATTATAACAAAACCTATTTGTAGTAGTGTGGTAAATTATAGCGCCTAAAATATGATTTGCCGTGTCATGGGTGCTAAACCGTGTTCACTGGTCGTCTCCTTCATCGTTGGGGCGGTGGGGGCTAGAAGTGAGATAAATAAACGAATAATAAATTATAATAAAAGATACACACTTATGGATATCCACGAGAAACTCTCCTTAAATGCACAGATTGTTCGCAAGTAATTGTAAATAAGTAAGAGTTTGTTCCGGGGGGTTTAGGTAGTTAGCTTAAGCTTGTATTCAATAATAGTGTAGATGATTTTATTAAAACAAAAATAACATTGATAATTGCTTTGCGCAAATAATCAATTAAGAATGCAACTAAGATATTTTAGGGTTACTAGTATGAGCTTATCTTACTAAGTTGTTATTCTAATAATAAGAATGAATTGAACACATATAAGTAGTCGGATTCTACAATCCTATTAACTTTGCCATGGTAGCTTAGAAGGAAACCTCAACACTACCAAAGAACTTGGGTAGGGGGACCTTGCGCAGAGATTGGTGATGAAAATATAATCCTATTGACTACTTAGTTAGAGAAGTATGTCAGGTTCAATACCGCACACTAGACGATTGAATGGTGTTGTCTATAACTGAATCCCCCGACAGGGTGGCAATCCAACTACTAAGAACAATCCTAATTCGATCAAGATTAGGGGATGGAATAAGGCAAACATAAAATAAAAATATATGATTAAAAGCTTAATTCCATTCAAATAACACAATAGTGTTCTATGTATTAGACAAAAATAAAACTCAATTAATTCATGAATAAAACTTAAGAATACAAGTTTCGAAATATGGTTAAGCCATATATCTATAGATAATTACCTTAATTATAGAGAAAAAAAGATGCAAAATTTATGTTGTGGTGTTACAGTTTTGTTCTTTCTTCTCAAGGTCGACTTGCTTTCACTCTGATGAATAATATGAAGGCAATGACAAGTTTCTAAGGCCACATACTGATATTATATAGATGTTGGACAAAATATATAAGTCATGATTTAGGTTTTAGAGTCCAAATCCAACTCTAACTTGTTTTCCTTAAAAACTGGAGTGGTTGACCCATATAGTTTGTAAAAATTATAACTCTTTCGTTACAGCTCTAAATCCAGTGATTTTGGCATCGAAACAACCAAAATTCAAATACATTTCTATATTTAAAAGGGATCCTTCAAATTCCTTGTACATTTTATGAAATATTGAAAATATTACACGTCTTCACAACTGGACAATAACTTTTTGGTAGCTTTTGCACTTTTCTAAAAACATTTTCTTTCCTTTTAACTCTTATTTTGTCTTGGGTCTTCTTTCCTCAGCTCCTTAACATTTATGTGGCATTTAATATAATCAGTGTACCTAAGAGCTTCACATTTAACACACAAATTATACAAAATATGCTCTAAAAGTAACAGTCTTCCTGAACAAGGTAAGAATTAGGGAAACTAACAAATAATAAGGAAAACCCCTCAAATAAGCACATAAAATACACCAGAAATAATGCCTCTAAACTAGAATATTTCATCAGAAGTATGGAGACATGGCGCGTGTATATGGATAATCACATAACTTTCTAACTCTCATGGGGTAAACTCCTTTTCATGTATGAGTGTTGAATATATATATATATATATATATATATATATATATATATATATATATATATATATATGTGTGTGTGTGTGTGTGTGTGTGTATGTGTGTGTATGCGCACATGTGTGTATGTGTTATATTATTTTGTGGTGAAGTGTTATTGTTAAGTTGTGACAATAGCAATTGACACTATGTTGGACCCTGTAACTAAATTGTAAGGGGGTCAGATACGTGGCTCATTATAGGAGGTTGATCTCTCATGAGATCAATGGCCCTCATTAACCCTCAGTGATATCTCATATAGATAGTATCTTTTGTTGGTTCAGCATTATTCATTCACTCCTTTACTTTCTCGAAACCCTAGCAACTTGAAACTTTTGGTTTCTGCGATATTCACACTAGAAGGGATAGATTCATTTAAATAGAGTGTAAATTCTTGTAACAATATGAATCTTCTTGATTAATTACCTATAGTATACAACGTTGTTAGTAGGCTAGAGATTTTTGGTTAGCTTTTTGAAATCTTTAAGTTGAGTAAGGTGCATGGTTCGAACTTGATATTGTAATTTGTAATATGAAGTTTCTAGTGAACGAGCTACTTTCTTTCGAGTTCAACGTGAATGTAGGTAATTTTTTGTTGAACCATGATAAGTGTTTGTGTTATTTACCTTTCCGCGATTATTCAATCGGTTCTGGTAGTTTCTAATCTATTATATTGTTTCAAATCCGGTATAAGT
Source organism: Nemophila menziesii (assembly GCA_029959085.1). NCBI lineage: Eukaryota > Viridiplantae > Streptophyta > Magnoliopsida > Boraginales > Hydrophyllaceae > Nemophila > Nemophila menziesii. Next base: position 34,538,044 of record JARWIR010000008.1, read on the forward strand.
TTTTTACAACAAAACCATTTAGTATAAAAGCGTAAGTTTTATTTCCTCCTCCTCGTGTGTGGGAGAAAAGTAGAATACTACAAGTCACAAAAATATAACTTATACTTTTGTCAATAAAACCATGTAAAATCTAAAAGGTTTTTTTTAAAAAAAAAAATCAACATTAATGCAAGAATCCCCCACACAGGGCTATCCATAGGTAAACAAAAGTTCTTAAAAAAGGAACTCATAGGCATGAGATATGTTAAAATTTTACTTAGCAATAATGTCTAGTCACCAAAGACTAAGATGGGTACATAGTAAAGTAAGGCAACAACTAGATATAGTCACCTAAGACTATCTCTAGTTGAGACCTCCACAACACATACTTGACATGATTTCAAGTAGATACTTTGCGATATTGCCTTTCCACGCGTGAGTGTTTTAAAGAAACTAACTCATCTTTATTATAGAAGGCGACCCCCATCTTCACACTCACACAGGTAATTTTCAAAACATGTCTACGCATGGTAGAACACTCTCCCCCCCCCCCCCCCCCCTCTTGGAGTTTTGAAACCATTAAGAGCTATTTAGCTCAACCTCAAAATGTGTTGATGATTTCATCAAGTCTTCCATAGTAGGACGACCTCAACGAGGCTAAGAACTCATTAAGAGTAAGTTTGTGAATTGATCAAACCCATCTCACTAGGCCTCAATTTTTTCTAGACAACCCATTTGCTACTATATTTTTTTACTACCCATAGGAAAATCAGTCAAATCCTAGGTGTGGTTTGACATTATAGATTCTAGTTCACTATTAATGACTTCTCTTCAGAAACCAACATCTACTGATTGTATAGCTTCATCAAATAGTGTAGTGTCTTCCTCAATAAGGAAGCATGATACTATCTCTTCACTTAGCATATCTAATAGAATGATGTGATCAAGTCTGGTCCAATAATAGATTATATTCTACATATCTTACTTCTTCTAAGTTCATTATTTGAGATAATAATATAACTATAGAGGAGGGAAAACTATAATAAACAATATCACTAGCATGTAAATAAGTAATAGCAAGTATATAAGAATATAAAGCATTAACATTATTATTTAAAGGAAACATATTCTCAAAGAATTATGCATTCCTAGATTCACAGATAGAGTTATTATCTAATGACATGACTCTATATGCAACACTATTTTGAGCATCACCAATAAATATAGAAACTACAGTTTTAGGTCCAATGTTTGTTTTCTTAAAGTCGGGTAGGCCAACCTTGGCTAGACACCCCCACACTCTTAAGTATTTTTAGGTAGGTAGAAAACATTTCCATAAATCATAGGGAGTTTTATCTAGATTCTTATGGGTTAACCTATTTAACACATAACAACCTAATAGGACATCTTCCCCATACATGTTTTTGGGCAACCCTGAATCTATTAACATACTATTCATCATTTATATAAGTATCACAATCTTTCATTTAGCTACATCGCTTTGCTCTTGCAAAACTCCTTAAATAAGGCAGAACTATATTCGCTTTCCGATCGGAACTAAGTCACTTGATTTTCTATTAAGTTGGTTTCAAACTCAGGTTTATATTTTAAAACCTAAATTCCACTTCATCTTTATATTTTAGGAGGTAAATTATAGTGTACCCAGAATAATCATCTGCAAATGAAATATAGTACATTTTTCTCCTCTACTAGTGGTAATTTTAAAATCGCCTAATTCAGAATGCACTAGTTCTAAGAGCTTTCTCTCTCTAGTGGTCACAGTTTAAAAAGGTTTTTAGTGTACTTTGCCTATACGCATGTTTGCCTTTTAACGAAATCATCAAGTTTGACAGTAGGTATAAGTCCTATATAATCTAACTTTTTAATAGATTTGACATTCGTATGTCCTAGTCTATTATGACACATATCTATAGACCCAACAATATAAACAAAAGTAGATGCATTATAATTAAAATCAAGAACGGTGTTCAATTAAAAAAGTTCTCCGGACATATAGCCCTTCTGATGCCTTGTCTTTTGAGATAATTTTATAAGCTCGCGAGACATCATTTTTAAGGTTTCGTGCTTTAAAGTGAGATTGTTCCCTTTATATGACGTTATTTGACTTTGTGTCTCGTTTTAGATTTAATGGTATTTATAGAGCATTTTGGAGATCATCGTGTGAATCTCTTAGGTACTTGGATGGTACGAGACCCTGAGATTAGGCTAGGAAGTCATAAAGTAAAGTCAAACCCTGAATCAAGATGCAAAAGAGTCAAACATGCATAATAAGAATCAAAAAAATATCCATCAAAACTTTGAAGTCAACATTAAAAAGTCACCACACACATATGGAAAGGATTCTGATCAAGCCACTGTATTTAAAGATATATGATGTCTCCTCATTTGTGATAGTAAAATACACTCATGAGACATCATTTTAGGCTTATTTATTAGTTTATAGGTTGATTTGAGCTTAATTTAGTGCACTTTCCTATTTTGGGTCTTGATTTGTAGAATTATTATTTTTAGAGCATATTGGGTTTAATTGTTTATTTAGTGTGAAGCTTTAAAGATAATTATGGAGATTAATTAGAGTCCAAGTCAAAGACAACAACTTATGGAAGGAGATATGCATGGAAATTGGAGATAAGGAAATAAAAGCTAAAAAGATGGAAAAGGAAAAGCTGCCTAAATCTGGGATTCTGCAAAGATAGGCGTTTTTACCTAATAAAGAGGCCGAATTTGGTAAATTACTCCTAAAGGGTCTAGATAATTCTGTTGCGATTCTTTTGGTATCTTGTGGAGCAAAATCGGACCAATAATAAAGAAGTTATGACCAAAACAACGCAGCAGTGTTTATCTTTATTTCCATACGAATTTGAGTTGGGCTAGGAGTCCATTACTTAACTTATCTCTAAAGAAACGAATTAGGTCAACCTCTAACCTATAAATACAGCCTCTTAACACTCTTAAATCATCCTTGGTGAAACCTTAAACCAAGAGGAAGCTTAGAACACAAGAGAGAAGTCTGGAAGGAGCTGTCATCAACAATGTCTTCTTCTACCTTTAGTTTTGTAATTTCTTTCTTTTCTTTCATGAACTAAATTTCTTTAGCTTAAGTTTTAGCATATATGTATGAACCCTAGTTTTAATTGACATCTATCTAATTTGGGAATTTAATGTTTTAAATAGAATTATAGTTTTTATTCTCTGTTTATGTGTTTGGATTTATATTCTGTGTTCTTGTGGACGGCCGCCATTAGAATTACCATCTAGTAATTAGGATACCATTGACAACGGTGTTCAATTGCATGTTTAGCACATAACGTTTAGTTTTAGGTTTGATCTGACAACCCAACCTAGCTAGATAATCACTATGGTTGAGTCTTGTGACTCTTTACCAATTACAGGAAAAGTTTGCTTAGGAAGCCTTATTGACACAGGTAAATCCTATTTTAAACTACCGATAGCATATTGGGACCGATTAGGGAAATACTACATAATTCACCCTTACATGTTTAGAACGGCAAAACTAGTGGGGATTACATGCTAATAACTTAAGCTATATTCACATATTACTTCTCTTTCATATTTATTTTCTGTCTTTAATTTCTTAGTTTAATTTAGTTTATTAGAAAATCAAACAAAAATCTATTTGTCTTTACTTTTAATTGCGTTTAGTTGTTCTAGCTTTAATTATTTGCACTTGCTATTTGCATAAGATTCTCCTAACCTCTGTAGTCTCTGCGGAACGAATCTTTATCTAAAACTTGCATACGATCTGTATACTTGCAGAACCGTGTAGTTCTAGGGTGTTTTTGCACTTTATTTACATCTTATTTTATCACACCCTAGGCCCCACCAAGTTTTTGGCGCCGCTGCCGGGGACTACATCGTTAGTCCTTGTGCATATATCTTGTGCTTTTATTTTTAGTTAGTTCTATTTTACGCTTTTTGTTTTTAGTTTTTGTTTTTCAGATTTAGTTACAGATGGAGAACCCAAGGAGACTTGAGCTACCCATCGAGTTCAGAGTGGAGCCACGAGGAATTCGCGCTCCAGAAATCCAAGCCGCAAAATTTAAACCTGATCCTGGGATGCTAACTCAATTTACATCTCATGGATTATTCAGCGGAGATGCACATCAAGATCCGATCCGATATATTCAGAAATTCATGCAAATCTGTGATGCTTATATCGTAAGAGGAGTTACTAGGGAGCAAGTATATTACTTGATGTTTCAGTTCTTCTTGACCGGATGTGCAAGCGATTGGTACGATACCCAACACCCTCATGTTATTCCAGATTGGGACAAGCTCCAAACAAGATTCCTAGACCGTTTTTATCCGGTTAGTAGACGTTTAAAAGAGATGTTGGAGCTTGAACAATTTATACAGAAAGAGGAAGAGAGTTTGGGTGAAGCATGGTTACGATTTACAGAGAAGAAAGCGAGGTGTCCATATCATAGATCCTCGCCAGAATATTATTTAACCTTGTTTTATGGAGGCCTTAATGACAAATCAAGAGAGAAAGCAGATTCGGTAGGAAACACAGGTTTTGTGTTGCTAGATCCTGTAGAAGCTGAGTTGGGGATGGAAAGAATTCTTGAGAACGAGAGAAGTTGGCCAAGGAAATCAGTAAAGGAGAACAATTCAGAATCTCTAAAGCTTAAGGAATTGGCTAAACAACTCGAAGAGCTGACAGAACAAGCCCGAACAATTGCTCAGGTAAATATGGTACGCACAATTCCTTCGTGTCTTGGTTGTGGATCAAGAAATCATGTGTGGGCAGGATGTATGAATAATCCAGCAGTAGCTTCCGTTCAATATCCTCAAGATAACTATTACTCGAATAGTTACAATCAAGAAAGCTACACTAATTATCAAGAACCTCCACAAAAGAGTTGGGACAGAAAACAAGAAACTAGTCAGCAACCCCAACTCCAATCTTATAATCCTCCACAACCTATTCAGAAAAAGGCACCCATTGTTAAGAAAACTTGTCAAGAACCGAAGAAAGATCCACCTAAACAATCAATGCAATTGGCAAAACAAGAACAACTCCAGAGTTTGACTTCAAGTATGACTAAATTAATGCAAAACGTTGAGAAGAAAATAAATTATAGCCAACAGAGAGTTCGAACTCAGGAAAAGGTTATAAAGCAACTAGAGCATACTATATCACAGATGGCGAGTACATTACAAACTAGGCCGAAAGGGCAACTCCCAAGTGACACTATTGCTCCTAGAGACGATTCTTGCCATGCAGTTGAATTGCGAAGTGGGAAGCAACTGCCTCCACCAAGACCAGAACCAGAGCCTATCCCTATTCCAGAACAAAGGGGGGAAGAAATAATCAAAGATACAGTCAAAGAGGTAGTTCAACCAAAAAGTGTCCAAGCCGAGACACCTGATAAGACAAGACAACCAGTGGAACTCAGTACACGCCCTCCACCACCATACCCTTCACGTGTCAGGAAGAAGGACAATGACCTGGAATTCAAGAAGTTCATTGACATGTTGAAGAAATTAGAAATCAATATACCCCTTGTTGAAGCTCTCAAGAGAATGCCAAGCTACATGAAATTTATGAAAGACATTCTCTCCAACAAGCGAAGTATAGAGACTGGGGAACCAATTGGATTACCTAGGGAGTGCAGTGCTATATGTCAAAATGAGTTGCCACCAAAACTAGAAGATCCCGGAAGTTTTACAATTCCCATCGGCATTGGAGAAAATTGGACCGGGAAAGCATTATGTGATTTAGGTGCAAGCATCAATCTCATGCCTAAATCCCTGTTCGAGAAGCTTAATATCGGAGAAGTAGTACCTACATCTGTGGTACTACAAATGGCGGATCGCTCCCTCTCACGACCAATAGGTAAAATTGAAGATGTTTTAGTTAACGCGGGCTCTTTTATTTTTCCTTGTGATTTTATTATCCTTGACTACGACGCGGATAAGAATGTCCCCATCATTTTGGGTAGACCATTCTTAGCCACGGGGCGTACACTAATTGATGTTGAGAATGGTGAGTTGATCATGAGAGTACAAGGCGAACAGATACGATTTAATGTGTTTCAGGCTATGAAATATCCTAAAGCGAAAGACGAGTGCTTTAAGGTAGATGTCATCGAAAAAATTACGCAAGAAGTCTTCAATGAAGAAAACTTAAATGATGATCTTGACAAAGCCTTAGCACCTGAAACACCAGAACTCGAGATTCCCCCTGAAGATGTTGCTGCATTAGGATTAAACGTACGGGAATTACTTCGAGAGCCAGGTGACATTGAACCAATGAAACAACCATCTATAATATGTCCACCTGTTCTCGAAGAAAAACCACTTCCAGATCACTTACGCTATGCATATCTAGGTACGAACAAAACTTTGCCTGTTATTATTTCTGCTAACCTTTCAGGTCCTCAAGAGGAGAAGCTACTTCAAGTACTTCGTGCAAACAAAGAAGCAATTGGATGGACTATTGCCGACATCAAGGGAATTAGTCCTTCCGTTTGCAAACACAAAATCATTCTTGAAAACGAAGGTGGGCGATCTATAGAGGGACAGAGAAGACTCATGCCAGCTATGAAAGAAGTGGTGAGGAAGGAAGTTATCAAGTTGTTAGACGCAGGAATTATCTATCCGATTGCTAGCAGTGATTGGGTTAGTCCAGTGCAGTGTGTTCCTAAGAAAGGAGGTTTTACCACCACCCTTAATGATCAAGGCGAAGCCATACCATCAAGACCAGTTGTGGGGTGGCGCGTGTGCATGGACTACCGGAGGCTGAACAAAGCAACAAAGAAAGATCACTTCCCGTTACCTTTCATTGATCAGATGCTAGACAAGCTTGCAGGGAGAGAATATTACTGTTTCCTAGACGGATATTCGGGTTATAATCAGATTTGTGTGGATCCCCTTGATCAACATAAAACAACTTTTACATGTCCGTTTGGTACTTTTGCTTACAGAAGAATGCCGTTTGGTTTATGCAATGCACCTGCCACGTTCCAGAGGTGCATGATGGCTATATTTTGGGACATGATTGATAAATATTTGGAGGTTTTTATGGATGATTTTTCGGTGTTTGGAGACAGTTTTGATGATTGTTTAAGAAATCTTGAGAAAGTCCTTGTGAGATGTAGAGAAAAAGATCTCGTGCTTAATTGGGAAAAATGCCACTTCATGGTTCAAGAGGGAATTGTGTTGGGACATAAAGTTTCAAAGGCAGGGATGGAGGTTGATCGTGCGAAAATTGAAGTTATCAAAACACTACCACCTCCGGTTTCTGTTAAAGGAGTGCGAAGTTTCTTGGGTCACGCAGGATTTTATCGACGATTTATTAAAGATTTTTCCAAGATCGCCAAACCGCTTTGCTCTTTACTTGAAAAGGATACTCCTTTTAATTTTACTGAAGAATGTCTTCAAGCGTTTTTGACGATTAAGGAAAAACTGATCTCTACACCTATTGTTATACCCCCTGATTGGGAAGCTCCGTTTGAACTTATGTGCGATGCTAGTGATCACGCTATGGGGGTTGTGTTGGGACAAAGGAAAGACAAGATTTTCCACACGATTTATTATGCAAGTAAAACTTTCAACGCTGCCCAGATGAATTATACAGTAACGGAGAAAGAGATGTTGGCCGTAGTTTATGCTTTCGATAAATTTCGTCCCTATCTGGTTGGGAAGAAAACTATTGTATACACGGACCATTCAGCTATTAGGTACCTCATGGAGAAAAAGGACGCTAAGCCGCGTCTCATTAGATGGGTACTATTGCTTCAAGAATTCGACATAGATATTCGAGACCGAAAGGGATGCGACAATCAAGTTGCTGATCACTTATCAAGGCTCGAAGGATCTAATGCGAACAAGGAACCATTGTTGGTTAAAGAGGTATTCCCTGATGAACAACTTTTTGCTATTAAACGTGCTTTTGTGCCATGGTATGCAGATCTAGTCAACCTCATTGTGAGTGGTGTCTTTCCCAAAGATTTCCACCCACAACAAAGACAAAGATTGAACCACCAGGCCAAACAGTATTATTGGGATGAACCGTACCTCTGGAAGATATGTAGTGACCAAGTGGTTAGAAGATGTGTACATGAAGGTGAGATGGAGAAAATTATTGAAAGTTGTCATAATTCACCTTATGGAGGTCACTTTAAGGGCGATAGAACCGCAGCTAAAATTCTTCAATCCGGGTTCTATTGGCCAACCATACACAAAGATTGTCACAGTTTCGTCCAATCATGCCACAGATGCCAAAAAACTGGTAATATATCAAAAAGAGACGCGATGCCGCTTAATAACATTCTTGGAGTTGAGATCTTTGATGTATGGGGAATAGATTTCATGGGACCTTTCATCACTTCCTATGGAAATCTTTATATTTTACTTGCAGTAGACTATGTATCGAAATGGGTAGAAGCAGTGGCAACACCAAAGAACGATGCTCAAACAGTGATTAAATTCTTAAAATCAAACATCTTTTCAAGACATGGTACGCCACGTGTTCTCATCAGTGATAAAGGTACCCATTTTCTTAATGCTCCCGTGAGACATTTTCTTAAAAAGTTTGGAGTGAAACACCGTACTTCAACCGGTTATCACCCACAAACTAACGGTCAAGCTGAAGTTTCCAATCGGGAAATTAAATCTATTCTTGAGAAGACCGTGAACAAATCAAGAAAAGACTGGTCTTTAAAGCTAGATGATGCTCTCTGGGCATACAGAACAGCATTTAAAACACCAATTGGGGCATCTCCATATCGCATGGTCTACGGCAAAGCGTGTCATCTACCGATTGAACTAGAAGCTCGAGCCTATTGGGCTATTAAAACTCTGAATCTAGACCCAGATTTGGCCGGGAAACAAAGGATGATGCAATTGAACGAATTGGAGGAGCTTCGTTATCATGCCTATGAAAACTCACGTCTCTATAAGGAGAAAACAAAGCGATGGCATGATAAACGGATCCGTCCAAAGAATCTCGAGATTGGACAGAAGGTTTTATTATACAACTCTCGATTTTCGAACTACCCAGGAAAGCTTAAATCCCGTTGGGAAGGACCTTACATTGTTACCAAAGTCACACCGCATGGAGCGATTGAGATTGAAAATCCAGCCGAGCAACGGACATTCATGGTGAATGGCCAGCGGTTGAAGAGATACTATGACAGTGAGGACTTTGAGCAAGGAGAGAAAATCTACCTTGTCGAATGCGATTAACCTGAGGTACACGTCTAACTCAAAGACGTTAAACAAAAGTGCTCTTGGGAGACACCCCTTGTTTTAATTGCTTTTTAGATTAGTTGTTTTTGCTTTGTAGTGTTTAATTTTAAGTTAGTGTATATTTTTAATTGTGTTTTCAAGCTAATGGGAGAGAAAGGTAGTGTGTTATTGTGCAGGAATCGAGTTTGGGGTCAAAAAGGAAAAATCTGGAGGAACTTCAAGTCTGGCGCGGACTACCCCGCGGACTACCCCATGGTCCGCAGGGATGCACCGCGCCCCAAAAACCCGTACCACGGGTTGGCTAGCTCGGGTTGTATCCAGAAGGTCGAAAAAAGTCGCGGGGCATGGCGCGGTATACCGGACCCTAGTCCGCACGGTCAAAACCCGTACCACGGGTTGGGCACCGCGGGTTTTTTGACGGACATGGCGCGGACTACCCCCTGCACCGCACCCCTGCACCGCGACCCAAAAACCCGTACCACGGGGTGCTAGCTCGGGTATTATCCAGTAGGTAAAAATTTTGGAGCAACAGAAGCTGCGGTACACCGCGGGATATGTCCGGTGCACCGCAAGAGGCGGTTTAAAGAAGGAATTCTTTTCCTAATCAAACTCTTACCTTATGAGATTAACCCTAGCCTTCCACCCACGAATTTTTCAGACCCAAACCCTATATAAACATCTTAAAGCTTGTGCAAACCTTCACAATTAACACAACAACTCATCAAATCCTCTCCTAAATCTTCCATAAACACAATCCTTCATCAAAGTCATCACACTACACTATTAAAACACCATCATATTCAACAAGCTTTAAAGAATTCTTCCAAGATCAATCAAATAACCTTTCTCTTTCATCAATTCCAAGCAACAACATCAAGCTACACCAATTTTCCTTAAACTTTTAATCCATCCTTGGTATAACTTGAGTTGTGGGTGAATCAAGTATGACTAACAGATCTGAAGCTATGGAATACAAGAGAAAGTGTTCAATCCTTGGGAAGAATAAGAAATTGCCTGGAGCCACCATTGAAAAACCCATTAATCTTGATGAGGTTTCTGAAAAATCAAAAGAACAGGCACCTGAACAACCACTACCAAAGAAGAGATTAACTGCTAGAATGTCCACACCATCAAGGAGGCCTTTAGACAAGATAAAAATCCAAGATCAAGGTTCTTCTACCTCTTCTTCCAAAATTGCTTATGATCTTCCTCCTTGGGCTATTCAGTTACAGAACGAAGTTGAAAGATTACGTGAAGATAACAAGGACCTTTGGGTAGAAATCATGCAATTGGAGACAAGGGTAGATAATTCGACCTTGTACAAGGATATAGATGATTACACCGATCCCTCAGCTTCAGAAGATGAGGATGATATGATGGATCTCTATGGCCAACCAGGTAGGTCATTCTAATTTTTCTCAATAGCTTGGATGCATTAGGTAGTTTAGTTAGTTTTATTTTAAATTTTATTTCATTCCTGAGTCTTTTTCGAGTCGTGGGGACACGGCTCACTTTTGAGTTGGGGGTGGGGATTCGTTGTCCTCATCTTCTTTTTTTTGTTTTTGCATAAAATTTAAAATTTTTAGGTTGAATTAAGGCATAGAATATCTTGAATGTACCTATTTGAGCATGATTTTATTAGGTCAATGATAGTAAGTAGTATGCTTTTGAAAGATGCAAACAAAATTGTTTAGCATGCATGTATGAAAACAGGAAATAAAGGATAGAAAAGTTAATGAGCAATGCTAAGAAGTATGTTGGAACTTAGGAATAGTTATTTGGTGTGTAGAACGTGAGGTTTAAAATTAGTTGAAAACCCACTTGTCTATGAACTATTAGTGAAAAAGTAACGAAATCCGGTAGTTAGAAAAATGAATAAGGCAGTTCTTTCATGATTAAAACACTTGAAGCCTTTAGACTTTCTCACCCTTTTATTTGATTATTGTTATTTATCCGTCTTAGCCCCTCTGAGCCTTTCTAAAGCCTTTATTGAAACACATTATAATCCTTACCCTAGTTTTTAGGATTTATCTATAATACCCGCACTCAAATCGCGAAACCTGAGACACTCGTTTTAGAGCTTGAGTTTGGGGTGGTGGGTTTCATAATTAGGGAACTTTGGGAATTGGGAATTATCTTTGTGATTTTATTGATGATTAATTGTTATTATTGTAACCCTTTGCCGGGGTAATAGTGAATGGAAAAGAAGCTACGAGCTAAAATTGCCAACAAGGGGTAATAAAAAGAAAGAATATATATATAACATAGTATGATATCTCGAACATCAAAAAGAGAGTCATAGCTATACAAAAGAAAAATTGATATGAAAAGAATATATATTCGGACCGGCAAAGTGGATTTTATATCATCAAAGGTTTTAATTAGGAATATTGGGGATGCAAGTCAAAAGCATCAATAAATTGGGTTGAGTGAGAACATCTTCGAGTGAACAACTCAAGCTCTAGGGCGATTCGTTGATGGCTAGTGAGGAGAGAGCCAAAAGCTCACTTTTCATTATCCAAATATACCACACCCGTCCTTAAGCCAAGTTATAACCAAAGACCTTAGGATTTTTAACTACTAGATGGAGAAACAATTGAGCTATTAGGTAGTAGGTAAGTGGACCATTGGATGCTTTATTTGGGACCTATGAACAACCTATAGCCATTAACCTGAACTAAGTCATCATCCTCTCCTTCTGGCATTGCGAAATTAATCTTAACTTGAATTTATGGATTGTTGATTACATGCGTATTAAGCATATTTGTGCATTATTTCTTGAGCATTACTACATGAGATTTTTTGGAATTTATGCTCTAGGATCATTCATTATATTTGTGTTCTTGTTCTCCTCCGACTTCTTCTTGTTTATTGTGACTACCCTACTGTTCTTTATTTTTATTGTATCGGGACGATACAACTTTGAGTTGGGGGTCTTGATGTCTCCTCATTTGTGATAGTAAAATACACTCATGAGACATCATTTTAGGCTTATTTATTAGTTTATAGGTTGATTTGAGCTTAATTTAGTGCACTTTCCTATTTTGGGTCTTGATTTGTAGAATTATTATTTTTAGAGCATATTGGGTTTAATTGTTTATTTAGTGTGAAGCTTTAAAGATAATTATGGAGATTAATTAGAGTCCAAGTCAAAGACAACAACTTATGGAAGGAGATATGCATGGAAATTGGAGATAAGGAAATAAAAGCTAAAAAGATGGAAAAGGAAAAGCTGCCTAAATCTGGGATTCTGCAAAGATAGGCGTTTTTACCTAATAAAGAGGCCGAATTTGGTAAATTACTCCTAAAGGGTCTAGATAATTCTGTTGCGATTCTTTTGGTATCTTGTGGAGCAAAATCGGACCAATAATAAAGAAGTTATGACCAAAACAACGCAGCAGTGTTTATCTTTATTTCCATACGAATTTGAGTTGGGCTAGGAGTCCATTACTTAACTTATCTCTAAAGAAACGAATTAGGTCAACCTCTAACCTATAAATACAGCCTCTTAACACTCTTAAATCATCCTTGGTGAAACCTTAAACCAAGAGGAAGCTTAGAACACAAGAGAGAAGTCTGGAAGGAGCTGTCATCAACAATGTCTTCTTCTACCTTTAGTTTTGTAATTTCTTTCTTTTCTTTCATGAACTAAATTTCTTTAGCTTAAGTTTTAGCATATATGTATGAACCCTAGTTTTAATTGACATCTATCTAATTTGGGAATTTAATGTTTTAAATAGAATTATAGTTTTTATTCTCTGTTTATGTGTTTGGATTTATATTCTGTGTTCTTGTGGACGGCCGCCATTAGAATTACCATCTAGTAATTAGGATACCATTGACAACGGTGTTCAATTGCATGTTTAGCACATAACGTTTAGTTTTAGGTTTGATCTGACAACCCAACCTAGCTAGATAATCACTATGGTTGAGTCTTGTGACTCTTTACCAATTACAGGAAAAGTTTGCTTAGGAAGCCTTATTGACACAGGTAAATCCTATTTTAAACTACCGATAGCATATTGGGACCGATTAGGGAAATACTACATAATTCACCCTTACATGTTTAGAACGGCAAAACTAGTGGGGATTACATGCTAATAACTTAAGCTATATTCACATATTACTTCTCTTTCATATTTATTTTCTGTCTTTAATTTCTTAGTTTAATTTAGTTTATTAGAAAATCAAACAAAAATCTATTTGTCTTTACTTTTAATTGCGTTTAGTTGTTCTAGCTTTAATTATTTGCACTTGCTATTTGCATAAGATTCTCCTAACCTCTGTAGTCTCTGCGGAACGAATCTTTATCTAAAACTTGCATACGATCTGTATACTTGCAGAACCGTGTAGTTCTAGGGTGTTTTTGCACTTTATTTACATCTTATTTTATCACACCCTAGGCCCCACCAATATACCTTCGAATCAGGGACGGGTAGAGGAAATGGATTGCTATGTAGTTGAGATGACAAACTTATGTCAATGTTATCACTGTGGCGCGAACCATTCCTAAATAGGTGAAACGTTTTGGGTCACTTTTGACCATCATAATGGGAGATTAAGACACTACACAACGTTTGGGATAGGAGCTTCACGCCTGGAGAAGAAGAATAACAAGGGTTCATCATAATTTTACCTTTTTATCATCATTTTCATCTGATTCTTAGTGTAATTTTCTCTACTTTTTCATTCTTGTATTGAAATTACCACTATGAACCTCGTATTGTTCTTTTTAATTATGAACTAAAACCCTCGTACCTTGAGTATTGCTTAATGTACGAACCATATATTATTTGTTTGATGTATTCTCGTATTTTGGGACACTCCTGTTGAAATGAATTGTTATTTTCCATTGTCTATATATTTGTATTAATTTTAAGCATTTACTTTGATCAAGTATTGGGTTGGGTTAGTATTTTGACTACTTTCCGGAAGAAGGGTTGGAATACTGAACTAGCATATAGACGTTTGGTGTCCGTTATTAAACCGGGAAGTCTTAATTAACCAAATAGTCACAAAGGGAAGTCCTTAATCACTAGACGGTTTTGTAGGGTCACTCGGGAGAGATCCTTTTAGTAAATAAGTAAGATATATCTACACATGAGGGATTCACAGTGATTGTAGAATCCCGACTAACGCAAAAAGACCAATTCACCCTTATATCTAGGAACATCTAAATTATCACTATCAGGGATTACTAGCAAGACTCAAGCTATCTCATCCATATCTTTCATATCACTGCATTTTAGTCCTTATCTTTTATATTATTACTTGAATTTTAATATTTTTTATTTTAGTCCCTACTTATTATTCACTCACTGAAAACCAAAATCAAATCACATTATACTTTATGTTTTTGCAACTCAAACCACAATTTTTATAAAACATAAATAGTTAACCTCATAGTCCCTATGGAGAATGATTAAATATACTTATTCTTATTACTTGAACGACTCGTACACTTACAGGGAATGTTCCCCCAAGTGAGGTTTTTATATTACACCTCGGGCCAACAAACTCTTCATTCCTAGTGATAAAATTTCCCCTCCACTTGAAAAAAAGTTCTAGTCTAACCTTATTAAGAAAGGATCATGATACAATGTTTCTAGAAGGTGGGGGGGACATACAAAACATTACTAAGCGCGAGAAATTTTCCAAAAGTTAGTTTTGGAAAAACCTTCCCTTTTTCGAGGACTCCAACGGTGGTTGAGTTTCCCATGTAGGCGCATTCTCTATTAGGCACCTCCTCAAACTCCCGAAACAATTATTGGTTGGAGCAGATGTGTCTTGAAGCTATGGTATCCAGAATCTATCCATCTTGTTTTCCACTAGATGTTTCTTGACCATCACCACGGTGATTACCTTGTCAACTTCAGTGAAATTTGCACAAGGCTGGTTTCGGTTGTTGTTTCTATCCTTGCATTGATAGGCTATGTGTACTTCTTTCCCACATACCTAGCACAAAACCTTGGGATTCTCAACTCCTCCGTTTTGGCTTAAAGTTACATTCGTCTAGTTGAATTTGCTCTTGGCTTTGTTTTTTCCTGCCTTGCGATTAAGATTTATGTTATGACTTTGCTGGTAGGTTTGTTTCCCTTTACCCTTTGAACCTGTCTTGCTTAGCATTTCCAGAAGATTCAACTAGATTAGCTTTAAAGTAATTAATAGGTAAAGAGTCAAACTTATCATTTTGGCAATTCGCCTCCTCGGTACGCATATGACCAATGAAATCCGAAAGTGTCGTGTCCTCTTCTTGTGTTTGAGATGATTTCTATAATCACTTTAAGAGGCTGGAAATAAATTGAGAATATAGTTAGCCATGAATACCTCGCACATATTCATTCCTTCGAATAATACCGCAGCGCATAAATTATTGTACTTGTGAAATTGTTCTATGATAGGTTTCTGAATGGTGATCGTGAACTTGCCTCAGTTACTAGTCCTTCATGTAGTTCAGATGGGTGCATGTGACAAACTTCTTAACTTTTTACAATTTCAAAAGAGTAGTACCGAATATATTCTGCATTCTTGTCATTAATAGGAGGATCCAAGATGGGAATATTAGTAAAAAGGACACTATCAATCTCTAGTAATTCAAAAACGATTAACAACTTTTGGGTTCAACATTTAAAGTTTGAACCATCAAGGGAATCGAGTGTTGACAAATCAGGGAGATATTTCACATTTATTCCAAAAACAACTATTATTCAAAAAAAGCTGGAAAATTGTTTTTAAACTATTGAAGAATAATGGAATTAAATGGGATAAGAAGCAAAATATAATATAAGAAATAAAACCAAAAAAAAAATATTGTTTGTAGTAGCATGGTGAACCGCTACCTTAAAAATGATTTGTGGTACAGCGGGGAAGCTAAACCGTGTTCACTGAATGTTTCCCAAGGTATGAATACTAATGCCCGATCTAGAGTGAATTCTCTAAATAAGGGTTGGAATACTACTCAAACTGCCGAAAACCCCCTTTAGAAAATGTTTGATAAACATAGCGAGTTTTAAATGAGAAGAAATAGTTATTTGAAACGCTTTGTGTGAATGAAATGGAATGAGAGTATGTGGTTTATATAGCTATGAAATAACAAGAACTTGAATGCTGCATTTACACCAAACGTTATAAAGGTGATCCTTCCATCAAACCACCACAAAGAAATGGGGAGAAAAAAATAATTATCGTAACATCTATAATAGTTGTTTCAACAATCATTGGGAGGAGAATCATCAATTGTTATCCAAAACATTCACCATTAACACCATAATTTTTTTTGAACTTTAAATACCTTCTATAATATAAATAGCTCCCTACCAACCTACTAAGTAAAACTCCTAAAGCATAAAACTCACGTCACCTCACGTCACCCCTTAGGAAAAAAATGTCTTAAAATTCTAAGTGAACAATATATTTGAAACATGTTAAGATTACTGTTGTAACTTTAACTTTTAAGTATCGCTTATCGAGATTTTGATGAAATCTCTTATTGCTTATACGTTTTTTTTAATTACATACCTAAAATGTTGACCGAGTTTGACCACCCCAAAATCAAGTCTAACTTTACTTAACCCAACTCCATCCAAATTTGAAGAGTTCTACAGAAATAGGTTAGGAATTTTCTATTATTTTTTTTCAAACCAAACATAAAGACTGAATTGGTTTTTTACCCAAAAGAGTCATTTACCCGACTCTAATCTAGACTATTATTTTGTATTTATATAAATTAACAAATTCTAATATATTTCTCTAGGTGGACATTAAGAAATATATATATATATATATATATATATATATATATATATACTTTGATGATAATAATTCTTTATATTAACGATGATTTAAGAGAATGGTACATAGTCAAAAGATAATATGAAATTCGACAATATTATATTAGTTTCATGCAAGTTTATAGTAAATCATGAGTTTGAGATAAATCTAACTTTTACCTCAACTAAAAATTGTGTGCCATATTAGAGAATAGTTTAAAAATCTTATAATTATCATATAGTTTAAAAGAATCCAAATATTAAAAAAAAAAAAAGAGGTGTTTTCCTCAAAACAAATACCTTAACACAATCTTTTCACACCTCAAGTAAACAATATCTCGTTTATAACCTTTGTAATCCTTTTTTAATATACATTATAACCATTTCTACGAATAAAAGTTGTCCAATTTAAAATTTCGTGTAAGGCCTTCAAATGCAGAAACCCCTAAATGGTATCTCTCATATCACGTATGACATCCTCATTATCCCATACATTGTGGAGAATAATTGATAAAAAGTTAGAGAGTATAGATAAAAATCACTAATAACTTGTATTTAGACAAGTTTGATCCAGAAACTGTGGATCTCCTCATGCCACATAGTATTTTTATCCATTGGGGTGTTTTTTTATCTTTGTCGGAGATTTTGAGAGGATGGTAGAATTATTCTTCTAAATGTTTAACATGAAAGTGAAATTTTGGTGATATTAGTAATATTCTCTTTGTTTTTATACTCGTTATAATCAATTAACAGATATGTGTCAGTTTTTTTCCAATAAAATAATATTTACGACAAAAAAGAAATACATCACCGAGAACTCGATAAAAACCCTCTTTCTATTTATTATTTTTTCTCCGACTATGCCTCCCTCATTGTCAAGTTAGTATGCACGACTGTCATTTTCCTCTCTCTGTTCATCCCAACTATGATCGTCGGTGAAATATTTTCTTTACCATTTATGAGCATGTCTACTGCCTGTAGCACCTCGTCCCCTGCCCACTATTTCTTCTTCGTTCGCTAAAAGGCTTGTTTCAATATAATTTTTTTATTTTTCTTAATATAACTATTTTTATAATTTTAGTTTTCTTTTTATTTTTTGGTTATTAAACCCAGTTCTCCTATAGTTGTTTACATCACGAACATTATCAACGAACCGAAGCACCGTCACCTCTTCGGGATAACTCACCCCCCACCCCTCACCCCCCACCCCCAACCGTATCGACTCCACTAGAGTACTAGAGTATTATCGCCTCTTTAAGCTATCTTCCAAACACAAGGATGGATACATGGGTATGCTAGTAGAGCAATGAAAATCTCAACTACTATTCTAGCAAGTAAACACCCAAAAATTTTAAAAACAACTGAATTTAACGGGTAACAATAATTTGTAGTTGTTTTTGTTAAAAAAATATCAATTTTTTGAATTGGATATGAGCCGATTATGATGAAGTTTAGTAATGAAGAGGTGTAAAAAGCTTAAAATTGTTGGATAAATTTTTTGAACATAAACTTTTAGTAAGAATTTTTCTTTCACTAAATAATAGTCCTCTTGAAGACTATCATTAAATATGGTTGCATGAAACAAGTTGGAAACCAGTTTGGGTTAGTTAAACTTGGGATGGCAACAGATCAGATTATTGCGAAAAAAATCAAAAACCATGTCCATAACTATTTAATTTATCGAAAACCAAATCCAAACGGATTTAACCATCAGACTTACTTTTTTAAAACCATAACCTAATAATGCGGATTCGGTTTATAAGATTTTTTTTGGATTTTAACCATACTAAATTATAACTTTATAAATATATTGAAAATTATTAAAAAAAGATCACACATACAAGAAAAAACTTCAAAATATATAAAATATTATGTTGATCCTTAATTAAATGACATAGTTGGTACTTTTTTTTGTTAAATTTAATATTTAGATTTTAGTTTTGAGATATGAAAATAATTTTTTATCTATATTATTATAAAATATACAAAAGTAAATGATAATAAACGGATTTTTGTTTATTTGGTTTTATTTTTATCTAAAACCATAACCTAACAGATTCAACCACTGGTTACACTTTTCAAAACCATAACCTAACGGTTTTATCCATGGTTGTATAATCGGTTTTTAATCTGTTCAGATTTTCATCGGTTTTGGTTTTAAACCATAACCATTGTCATCCCTAAGTTCAACTGGCCAGAGTCTTAGTTATCCTTCTAAGTGGTACAGGTTCGAACCGTGTCAATGACATCGAATCCAAAAGTGGCTCTCCCATGTAAAAAAAAACAAATTGGAGATTTGTATTTATTTATTTGTTTCTTTTCATACCGAGGTCAATGTTTAGTAGGAAAATGAGTTTGGGTTATCTCCTTATTACTAACGAAGCTTGATTGCAGACTCTTAGTATTGAGTGTCTTTCGACCATGTGTAGATCATTTAACCATGTCTTTTGAAAGACAGTTAAGACTAAGAGTCTGCAATCAAGCTTCGTTAGTAATAAGGAGATAACCCAAACTCATTTTCCTACTAAACGTTGACCTATTTCAATATGATCCGACATGTGTAGATCATTTTCGACCTATTTCTTGTTGTAACGTGGTTTATAAGGCGATTACTTTGATCATGGTGGATCGGCTTAAACCGATGCTTAATAACTTAATAGATATATCTCAAAATGCTTTTGTGGAGGGAAGATCTATGATTGAGATTATACACCTAATGCAAGAACTTTTAAGGGGGTATAATAGTAGCTCCTCGAGATGAACTATAAAGATTGATTTTCGATATGCGTATGATTCGATCTCTTGGGATTTCCTTCGTGAGGTACTAAAGGGATTAAATTTTCTAGAAAAATTTGTGAATTGGATTATAGCTTGTGTTTCATCTCTTTTTTTTTCGGTGGCTATAAATGGAGAAATTCATAGATTCTTTAAAGGTGAAAAGGATTAAGACAAGGTGACCCTCTTTTCCCTTATCTTTTTATCCTTTGTCTTGAATATTTCTCTAGAGTTTTGAAGAAAAATACGAATATTAATTTCAAATATCATCTTAAATGTGAGAAGCAAAAGATCACACATTTAACCTTTGTTGATGATTTAATGCTACTTTCAAAAGGAGACAAATAGTCGATAAAAATTCTTATGGATAGCTTAAATACCTTTGGATATTGTTCGGGACTTCGATTAAATGTTGAAAAGTCTGATATTTATTATACTGGGGTATCAAATGATGACATTGAAAATGGTGTGACACCTACACTCTTGGAAAGAGGTGTAATGCCTTTTCGTTATCTTGGGGTCCCACTTGGCTCCTCCGTTTTGCGGGGAGATTGGAACTAATTAGATCGGTTCTCCAAGAAGTTATTTGTTTTTGGTTTAGTATTTTTTCGATTTCGATTGGTGTTCGAGTGATTAACATATACCAGAAGTTTTATTGGGAGAATAAACCTCCACAAGTTAGTTGGAGCAAGATTTGTATACCAAAAGATGAAGGTGGACTTGGATTAAAAAATTTAGAAGCATGGAACAAAGCATTACTATTAAAAATGCTTTGGAAAATTGTGGAAAAAAAGGATTCACTTTGGATTAAATGGATACATGGAGAATATTTTTAAGCTTGTGGATTTTGGGAATGAAACCGAGGAAAGGTGATTCTCCTTTATTGAAAAATGTTTGGGAGCTTAAGGATATTATTTGTGGGTCCTTAGGAGTGGAAGGTCGGGAGAGTATTTTGGCTTTGTGGTTTTCCTCGAGAAATGCGAGTCACATTACATATGGGATATCAAGTAAGAAATTTTATTCTTTACATAAAAAACCTTATGATTTATTTCGTCGGAAATAGTTTATTAAACCTTCGGCAAATATTATTTAGGACTTGTGTGCAATTATTGTGTGGACGGCTTTGAGAGAGAGGCTTAAAACTAAGGATCACATTACTTATTTGGAGTTGTCTTTGTAATTTATGTAGGGAAGATTTTGAGTCAAACCTGCACCTATTTCTTTATTGTGCTTATTCGAGAGCTATTTGGGTTGAGATAAAGTTTTGGCTAAGATTGGATAAGGAGATGAACATGCTCCTAAGTGCTTTGAAATGGCTTAAAAAATTTAAAGCTAAAGAAAATTGGAGAAGAAGAGTATAGAGGATTGGATTCGGAACTACCGTGTATTGTATTTGGAAAGCGAGAAATCACCTAGTTATAAGTGGTGAATCTTCATTTAGAGAAACGGTTACCAAGGAAATTAAGTGGTGCATTTTTTCCATTTTATTTTTCTTGTTCCCTAATCATTCGTTTATGGATGATGGTGGACGATTAACTTGTATTAGTATTAGCATGAGGTAATCGTATTTAGGTTCTTAGTTGTTATCATTAATCTTTTGACTTACGTATGTAACTCTTTTATATAGTGCACATTCATTTTTTACAAACTCCTTTTACATATCATTAAACCCATCAAATGATACAACAGAATCTAATTGAATCCGAGTTTTATCAATTTATGTAAAGACATAACATTTTGGGTTTAGAGTTCATCCTTGAGGTTGAATTTCGGATTGTTTGACGAGGTTTTGATAGGATAAGATGCTTCCATTGCTATACCACATAACCCCTCTTTAGCATCGATTCCTCGTTCCATCCTGATGTAACCCTTCTCTCCCCATTCACCTCCCCATGAATTCTTCACCGTCCAGTACTTGGTCCCATCCACGGTCGTCCCGTACCCTACGACTGCTACTCCATGGTCCAATTCCGTCCCACATTCTCCATTAAATACCCCCTGTTTTAAAGAATATGTTATATTTTCCCCGCCTAGACTTAAAGTGTTATTAATTTAGAAAAAGCTAGTAATATTTAAGCCTATGGTGCAATTTTTTAATAATATACCTCGGAGTAGAATTGGAAATCCTGACCTCCAGCATCTATAGCGACGGATATTGGTTGGTTAGCAGCTGCTTTGAGCAACGCATTCTCATCGTTAGGCGGAACATTCTCATGTCCATCAATCGACACTACTGGAATTGCCTGTACAAAGAAACCAACATGATTTGACTAAAATACCCCCGAAAATCGGGCTAGCGAGATTTACCTTTGACGAGTCACATGTCCCGTCTGTTGCTGTATAAGGGTAGTTTTCCTCAGTGGTGAGTCCGCCCTTTTTCTCTATGTATGCGAAAGCGAAATCCATTAACCCTCCATTACAACCTTGATTTTCTGTATTGTCACAATCAACAAGTTCTTGTTCGGACAAGGAGACTAATTCTTTTGTTTTGATTTGATTGATCCCTTCTACTGCCACCACAGTAGAAAATGCCCAACAACTACCTGCCAAATCAAGAAGATAATATATTTTTAGGTATCTTTTGTGTAGTTTTTGCATAATAAGGGGATTACAAAGCAATTAACTCAAAATAAAACAAAAACCATGACTCCGCCCCTAATTGTGATTTTGGACTTACCACAATTTCCTTGGTCTTTGACATCAGTAACAGCACCTGTCTTCCTCCAATCAATCAAAGTGGGGACATTTTGGACATTTTGATACATGAACGTTCCGTTAGTACGAGGAGCGTTGAGCATACGATGATGCTTAACTTTAGAACCGGCATAAACGCTTCTAAATTCATGATTAGTCATGTCAGCAAACTTGTTAAGCTTTAACTTATAAGGCTTATTTAGCTTGTTAGTGTTATGCACATAATGCAAATTAGCCTTAAACACGTTAAAGCGTTTATGTTTCTCGTCTAAGCTCCTAGACACTGTGTGATGACTCCTCCATCTCTCGTATAAACTGAATAGACTTTCTTCGGTTTCCAACTCCTTTTCGAGGAAGTCGAAACTCTCAACGAGGGTAAACACGAATGCTAACGAAAGAATTGCTAGAAGAATTTTTTTGATTTCCATTGCTAAAATGTTGATGATGGAATGTACTATATGGACTACCTTTTATAGAAGAGTAATTAAAGAGTTACAAGCAATTGATTTCTAGATAGGGTAAAAAAAATTTGTGGAAAGAAAGTGTGTAGAATTTAAACTTGCCTACAAAAGCAAAACCTTTTGATGAGTGAGTTTGGTTTTATATCTTTAACATAGTTTGATTCGTGAAGCTAGATGCAACAATTATGTAGGAAGTAATGTAACAAGTTTTGTTATTCGGTTCATATAATCCTTTAACGGTATGAAACTCTTCATCGCTACATTATGAGAAGACAATCGCCACTAACAATGAGTATGTAAATAGGTTTCTTGTTATATTGGTAAGACCGAAAAAAGGAAGAAGTGTAGGGACCTTGTAGGATAGAAGAAAAGGAAAACATGCAAAATAGGAATTTCATTAATAACTACACTCAATTAATATGAAGAGAGACTTGATATACTTTTTCTTTTTTGTCGAGTGAGAGGATTGATAGTCTTTCTCTTTGAAGATGGCTCTTCTGTTAGTATGTTCATCGTATAAAAAATAAATATGATAAATAGTGATTGTTCGGAAAGTTTGGGTGTCTTTCCTTTATAATGTTCTATTCATTATTTATGCTTTAAAAAATCCCTGCCCTAAACGATAGAAAATGGCATACCGTTCTAAAACCATTTCTATATCTTCTATAAATTTATAATTTGAAATAACCTATTTTATTTTTAAAATATCTAGATTATTTAAAATAATAAATTCAAATCATATAAACAAATATTTTTTACAAAGATAAATCATTTTAATAAGAGCCAATTATTTATTGATGCCTATTAAAAAACTTATTTAGAAAAGGTGCCTAGAAAAAAATATTTATTGAAAATAGCCCCATCCCAAATTACCTTTATAATTAACAATTAAAAAATAAGAAAAAAACTAATAAACACGCGCGCGTCCGTGAAATTTTTTTAAAATCGTCATAACTAATTCAAAAAAAATAAAAAAAATAAAAAAAAAATTATATTTGGATAAATCAAATTAATATTTACGTCTATGATTTTTTTCGGAATTTTCTGAATTTTTTGATTTTTTTCGGTTTTTTTAATTTTTTTTTCGCAGCATGGAATTTCGTGTTTATTTCACGGTTTAAAACATGGAATTCTATGAAAAAAAATTCGAAAAAATTCAAAAAGAATCAAAAAAACCATAGACGTAAATATTAATTAGATTTATTCAAATTTTTTTTTTTTTTTTAATTTTCTGATTTTTTTTGAATTAGTTGTGACGATTTTAAAAAAAATTTCACGGATGCGCGCATGTGATGGAATTAGTAAAGGTATAGAAAATATAAAGGGGATGTTTTCTATAAATAATTATTTCATTAGGCATTTTTTTATAAATAAGATTATTGAAGGCATAAAAAAACAATTAGAGAGTTTAATGAGGATGTTATCAACCATAACCCCTATTAATATATATATATATATATATATATAAAATTAATTAATATAAAAAAGTGAAAATTATAAAGAAAAAGTGAATTATAGAAAGTTGAATGAAAAATAAATAAAATCAATAAGATTTATATGAGAGAGTTGAGTTGAATTTTAAATTTTTGATTATTAAACTATATGTTGTAAATGTTATATTTTTTAGTTTATATTGAAAGAATTTTTGTTTTTAATAAAAAATATTAGTATAAATATGTTTTTTATAAAAATAAAATTTGAAATCGTCAAGAAAAAAATGCCTAGACTACCGCTATGACCTCCTAGACATTCAAAGGTATCTGACGTCTACGTAGAGTCTAATGCCTTTTAGAACTTTGCTTGCAAGTGAGACGTAATATATTTCTATTAAACTTTAATATGAAGTAAATTCAATCAATTTTTTTTTTTTTTTGGACAATGTGAGGGTGCTAACGCACCCAAAAAAAACGAAAAAACAAAATTAACCTATCCCTAATTTCTTAAAAGCTAAAGATAAATCGAAAATACTGCACGTATTTCGATGAGCAAAAGTTGCCATGTGTCTAGCTTCCTTCGCCAATTTATCCGCATTCCTGTTGAGCTTCCTATTGATGTGTTTGAAGGAGATATCTCCGAGCTCTTCAGACTTACGGGTAATTCTTTGTAGGATGGGTTGGATATTCCAACGAGCTGCTGACACTAGCTTGATACCTTGAATAATTTCAAGGTTGTCTGAGTGAATAGTAATTTTTTTCCCCGGAAAGTAGGCCCCAATCTGTGTCGCTTTAAAGACCGCTTCTGCTTCTCCTTCCAGGGCTGAGTTACAGTCCATAGTCGTGCTGTGCTTAATTGGCGTGTTATTTTCTTTCTGTTCGCCCCAAATTGCTATCCCTGTTGGTTCCCATTTATTTGAGAAAGATGCATCACAAAATAAGTTAATATCTTGTTCTTGTTCCTCTATATTTGACTCGGTGTTTGTTTCATTATTATTTCTAAAACCCTCATATCCTTTCTTTATCCAGTTAATCCCATGAATCTCTTGCATCAGTTTCTTCGATGTATAGTTAATTCCTGTTCCATCTACAATTGTTCCTTCATGTGTAGCTTTCATTTTTGCTTTCCATATATTCCATAAGTTTATCATTAAGAAATCTCGTACAACATTTTCGTCCCATCCTCCTTTAGTGTAGACCTTAATTATTTTCATGAACCATTCTCCTATATCTTCCTCCTGTTCTTCCATAATTTTTATCTGTAGAGCTGAACCTGCCCAAATATCCTTACACATTGTACATTGGAGAAGTAAATGTTTGACATCTTCTTTTTCATTGTTACACCACAAGCAATTTTTCCCATCCGCACACTTCCTGTTAAATAAGTTTACTCTAGTTGGAATTGCATTGTTGATTATTCGCCACATAAAGAGTTTAATTTTTTTTGGTATGTTTGACTTCCATATTATTTTCCATATTTCAGAATCTTCCATTGCTTTGGTCTCTATTGTTGAGGCTTTCTTTGCATTTTGTTCTTCAATCATAACTTTATAACCTGTTTTGGTATCATATTCCCCATCTTTGGAGAACGGCCAGATGTACTTGTCTTGTATCCCATGTTCTTTAATTTTTGTTTTTTTAATGATTTGTATAATCGGTTTTGGAAAAAGATTATCTAAAATCTCTGTGTCCCATTCATCTTTGTCTTTTTTCATTAATTCACTAACTTTCATTAACGTAGTCCCTTTTGGCTTCTCTAATTCCCATTTAGAATCTATCCATCTTTCATCCCATATATTCGTTTCCTTTCCATCACCTATTATTTTTATACCATGTTTTTTTAAGAAATCTCTTCCTTCTATAAGACTTGACCAGCTCCATGTCCTACTTTGTTTTACTTTACAAGTTAAGAAATTAGATTTATTGAAGTAGATACCTTTTAAAAGCTTTGTTGCAAGGTTATTAGGGTTATGCATTAGACGCCATGCTTGAGCCGCAAGAAGAACTGTATTCATTTTCCTGAAGTCTTTGAAACCCAATCCTCCTATGAGTTTGCTTACCGCAATCTTCTCCCAGGCAACCCAGTGTATTCTATTTCTTTCACCTGAGTTCCACCAAAAATTTGTGATAGCTGAAATAAGTTTGTTACAAAAGGTAATTGGAAAAGAGAAGATAGACATATAGTAGTTAGGTATAGCTTGTAGAATAGCTTTAATAAGTACTTCCTTTCCTCCTTCGGAAAGAAGCTTAGCTTTCCATCCTTCCGTATTTTTGAAAACCTTTTTTGCTATCCATTCTAGAGATTCCACTTTTGATCTCTTATGACAAAGTGGAATCCCTAGGTAATAACCTAAATCCTGTGTTTCTTCAATCTTCGTAATCTCAACTACTTCTCTTTTAACTTCCTCTGGAGTTTCTTTGCTGAAAATCATCGCTGATTTATGCAGGTTTATTCTCTGTCCAGAAATATGACAATAAATATCCAAGCATTCTTTGAATTTATTAACATCTGTGTTTTCGAGATCAATGAAAAAAAGAGAGTCATCTGCAAAAAGAAGGTGAGATATCGTGGGGCAGTTTCTGTTAATCCTTATACCATTGATGAGTTTATTCTCAACATAGCTGTCCATTAAACTAATTAAAGATTCTGTCATAATAGAAAAAAGAAAGGGGGAGAGAGGGTCACCTTGTCTAATGCCTCTTTCCGGTTTAAAGTTTTCAAGTTTTTCACCATTAAAATTAATATGAAAAGAGGAAGAGGTAATGCAATTCTCTATCCATTTTATCCATGTGTCGTTAAAACCCAGTTGTTTTAGTATCTTAAAAAGGAAAGACCATCTGACTTGATCATATGCTTTAGCCATATCAATTTTGACAGCTGCCATGTTTTTCCCCTTTTTTCTTTTCCTGCTCATATAGAAAGATATTTCTTGTGCAATAATGATATTGTCTTGTATAGCTCGTCCTTTAATAAAAGCCGATTGTGTGGGTGAGATGATTTGATTCATGATTACTTTCAATCTATTTGAGAGAATCTTTGTAATAATTTTGTAGATAAAATTAACACATGAGATGGGTCTAAAGTCTCCCAATTCTTCTTGGATAACCCCTTTGGGGATAAGTGTTATCAATGTATCATTAATAGCTTCTACTGAGTAATTTTTTTCAAAAAATTCCATAATAACTTGTATAACATCATCTCTGATAATATCCCAAAATTCTTTGTAGAATTTACCATTTAAACCATCTGGTCCTGGGGCTTTTGATGCCGATAATTCCTTAACAGCCTTCTCAATCTCAATGATATCTGGTTTTTTTGTTAGTTCTTCATTCATACTTTCTGTAATTCGAGGTTTAATTAATGCTATAGCTTCATTAGTAATACTCTCATCTGCTTCGTTATCTTCAAATAGTTTTTTGTAAAATTCTTGGAAACAATCTTTAATATTATCAGTGTCTTCTATCCAAATACCATCCTTATTTTTTATTCTTGTGATCCTATTTAGTTTTCTTCTTTTAATAGTTGCTAGGTGAAAAAATTTAGTGTTTTTATCTCCATAAACTAGCCAGTTTTGTCTAGCTCTATCGCTCCAGTATTTTTCCTCTTTGTCGTACTCTTGTTTAATTTTTTCTTTAATCTCCATTTCTTCTTTAGTGGAATCTATATCTTTTTCTAAGTTTAGCTTAATGAGTTTGTCTTGTAAGTTCCTAATAGTATTCGCATGATTCCTAAAGTTTTTGTCACTCCACTTCTTAAGTTTCTTTTTAGTATATTCTCTTTTTTTTACAAATTTATTAATGGGGATATAATCCTTAGGTATTATCCAACTATCACTAACAATATTTCTACAGTTTTCATCATCAAGCCATCTAGTTTCAAACTTAAAGTGTTTTTCACCAATTTTCATATTTATATCAAAATGAAGAATTAAGGGAGAGTGATCCGACCCTATTGCCGGGGGAATATGAATTTGAGATCTTGGGTATTTTTGTATCCACTCGTATGTTGCAAGTCCTCGATCAATTCTTGTTTTAACATTTTTCTCCCCTTCCATCCTGTTTGACCAAGTAAAAAAACAACCATTAGATTCTATTTCTGCTAATGAATTACTATTTGTAAAGTCAACAAACGCATTAATATGATCGATATTAGCTTGGTTCTTGCTTTGTTTCTCCGTTATATTAAGTATCTCATTAAAATCACCCATAATAATCCATGGTATATCAATGTCCTTACTCCAATTGGTTATATCTTTCCAAATGTTAAGCCTAAGATTAAAATCATTAGGTGCATGTAAGAAAATTAAGTAATACGAGAAAGACAATTCATTAATAAGGACAATAACATACGAGCTACAACTAGAAACTACAATCAAACGCACATAAGAGTGCCACAAAACCAAGAAACCCCCGGAGTGAAAAGCATTTCCAGAGGGTTCCACAAAAAAAGAGTTTTCAAAACCCAAACGAGCCAACACATTCTGAGAGTCCACCTCTCGCATCATAGTCTCACAAAAAGCCACAACACCCGGTCTAAATTGAGCCACCATCGAGCAAGCTTTGGATAATGTCAAGGGTGCTCGAATACCCTGGACATTCCAAAAGATGGTCGTCATTTTGCTTTTGCGGCTTTCCTGGAGTAGCCGCCTCCATTTTTGCTTACCAACTCTTCGTCCCCATCCTCCAGTGCATCTTCATACTGAAAATTCATATCATGGTCATCTCCTCCTCCTACATAGTCTTTCTCAAAATAATTCTCACTAGACTCAAAGTTCCCTTCCTCCTCTTCTGGTTCAAACTGAGAGTTGAATTCCTCGTCGAGTTTAGAGCTATTTTCTGACTCTTTACCTTTGCCTTTCACTGGGTAGATTCCTTCCTCACCTTCTTCCTCATTTTCCAACAGATTAAACTGATTGTTGTTAACGAAATTCTCAATTGGGTCCACCACTCTGAGTTTTTTAAAGTTCCCTGTAACTTTGGATCCAATCTCATCACTTCCTATCTCGATTCGAACTCCTTTCCCATCTCTTCTTCTCTTTATATTATTCTGGGAATTAGATGAAATCTCCATGTGGTGGTCAGTAGTATTGCTGTTACTTGCAGCATATTTCCCTTTTATCTGTTTCATCTTTTCTTCAAAAGCGAGAAGCGCAGCTCTTATGTCACCCTCGTTTCCATCTTCACCTTGTTGTGTTATTCCATGATTCTTTTTAAAAGCCTCCATTTTTAGCGCTGATTCATGCAACTCGTTGCGTATATCATGCATCTGCTTGTTCCAAACCTCCCAATCTTGGTTCTCTTTCTCTCTTTCTTCTTCAGTTTGATTAAGATTGTTATTCTTCTTGCTGGTACCTCCCCTTTTTGTATAGTTGAATTTGCTGAGGACATCTTCTTCATCTCCTTGAGTTTGCCTCCCTTTAGCTTGATTATTAATCCTGACATTCGAACCTGCACTGTTTACATAGTTCCCACCATATAAGAAGTTAGAAAATTCACCATTAACTTTAATATGTAATCCATAGATAGGATTAAATGGGGGAAATTTTGCCACGTTGTCTATGCTCCAGGATATTTTCCTGCGTTCATCAATGTCTTCTGTTTGTTTTATGACCTTCACTGGGCAGTCACCGTATTGGTGACCAATTCTACCACATCTAAAACACAAGAGGCCCGTATTCTCATATTGGAAAAGAACCCAGGCAGGACCTTCTTCCTGATAAAGATAAGCACCAGGTGGTAACGGTTGTTTGGTATTGATCCTTGCTCTAAACCTCAGGACTTTCACGTCACAGTTCTGAGTAGTTGGGAGATCAACAGCTTCTATCTTGATAAAACACACCTCAAGGGCTTTGACAGTCTCCACATTGTTCTGTATGAAAGCTAGACCTCTGACTTGGACCCATATGGATGAGTAATCAGTATTAAGATCATTGAAATCCACCGTGAGAGGCCATAAGGTTAGGCTGAGATGAAGCTTCTGGTATAATCCCGGCCTCATTTCCCAAACTCTTCTGAACTCCTTCTCGTTAAAGATCTCCAATTTGAACATATTGTTCTTCACATCTGTTAACCTGTAGTGTCCTTGAATACCCCACCTATCTTCAATGTAATTCCTTAGCTGAACTGCATAGATTGGTGAGGTTCCAATGGCTTTAATGAGAATAGCCTTCTCTTCTTTCATGCTTTCTGAAAGCCTCGCCTTAGATCCAATATTGATAACCCCAAGCTTCCTAGCTTTATGATCATTCAGAGGTATGATAGGAAGGGCATGGTGTTCTCTAGAAGCCATGTTAACTCCTGTAAAAAAGATCAAAACAAAAACAGAGCATACACCGAAACAACAAGAGCACAAAACAAGGGTAAAGAAGTTTGAGACGAAAAGATTAGGAAGTAAAGAGGATGACTGAGATTTAGAGCAAGTGGTGAAGTGAAAGGATTGAGTACCAAGCCGAGGAGAGATAACAGTCTTATATAGGCAGTAGAAATTGTCATTATTGATTACCTTATTTCTGCTAGTTTGAGGCTCACTGTTCCAACGCCATTCTTGAAAAGTGCAAAGGACTCCCACGCTTCTTCTATTCTTGTACTCCTCATCCAAATTATTACTTACAGTAATAATTGCGTTTGAGACAATCAAAGAAATTGAACCAATATTTTGTTTATTGTTTTGGCGTCTAATGCTGTTATCTACCGTAGTGTCTCTTCGATTTCTTATTTTTATTCTTCTATTGATTATGATTAATTCCTGCACGCCATATAAGATAAAACCAAAAATGATGGATTTTGGGAAGAGACTCACCTCGGAACTCGGTGACGCCACTCTTGCAGCCGTTTTCGTCTTGGTAATCCCAAACCGCAGTTTGGTTTCTTGCTTAAGCCATCCATTATTGCTCTTGATTATCTCGTTTCTCCTCACGAAAGGCTTTCGCCCAAAAGTGAAGATATGCTTTCGATCTAACCGCTTTATCCCCAAAATGAAATTATTGAACCCTAACCCTAGCTTACCTATGCCATCAGATGAGACCCCCATCACCGCTAGGGCCGTAGGAAGCGTGTAAGATAGACTCCACGCGTGAAGAAGATCAACGGATTATGACAACCGCTCGTGATTAACGAGAAAATAAGAAATTTTTCGATCAGAAGATCGTATGGAGAAGAGAGAAGGGAGAGAGCGTGATTTTAGAGAGAGAAGCAAATTCAATCAATTGATGTCCTTCTTTGTGTAGAGTTATTGTTTAGTTTTAGATATAATTTTATATATCTTTTCAAGCTAATCACGCAATATGTTTTATTTGTGCACTTGTATTTCTTAGTCTTTAAAGTACTAATCGTATTTCGGTCTATTTTATATATGTCTTGTGCATTTTTAAAGTCCTATAAAGGTGAGGATATATACCGTTATGGAGGAAGATCAAACTCGGATTGAGTAATGGAAAGCTGAGTTGAAACTCAAAAGATATGAAGCAAGCACTAGAAAATGATGCTCATCAAAGTATGTTCTGAATTGGAAGCAAGACCTACCATAATTTTTTTTTTTTTTGACGTAGACCTACCATAATCAAAGCAATGTGTATTATACAACGGAGACTAAACTTACCTTGACTGTGATAAGATTACTTTTTCACCAAAGTAACTTAGTAAGGCACATTTAATAAGATAAATGGAACAACTGATTTTGGATCGGGTCAACACTCGTCTCTTTCATTCCTAAGTGTTGCACCCGCGTATAGAGCATTGTATATTATTCTTTTATCAATTATGTAAATTGAGAATCCATCATTCACCACTTAAGTATTATTTTTGTCTTATTTTTTATTTTTTGAAGGAAGAGAAATCTTTAGATCTAATTTCTTTCTCCTCCATCTTCATTTTTATGCAATTTTAGCTAAGATTTTCATAATTGGTAAGCGACATGTAGGGTTTTCTTTAGTCAGAATTATTCTCTATCCGGCCTTGGGTCTTGAATGTAATGAAAAAAATCGGTTAAGAATATTTAAAAAGAAATTATATCTAACAAAGCAAAGCAAGAACGGTTGTAGTATTACGAGAGAGTGTAGAATATTGTGGAAGGCGTGTAGTATGGGATATATTAATTCATGTCAATCACGCTACTACTACATGATCTTAAAGGAAGCAAGTGAAAGGATAGGTGACGAGCATTTTTGTTGCATTGTTAGAATTTGTGCTTCCATATTTGCAAGGGAATCATGTATTATTGGTGTATATGTCATCTTTTTAAGTAAAATTATTTGATTTTCAAAAATCCAAATTATACTACAATTTTCATTATTATATCTTCAACTATTTCGCTGAATCTCTCAATTATTTTATATAATAAAATAAGATTGTAAGATAAAAAATGATAATATTTTGTTTATAATAAACATAAATTAAGAAATGACTAAATTTAGCAATATATTGTGTCAAGTGTATCAATAAACAAGAGAAGATGATTATTATATTTATAATCACTGAGTGTTATAAAAAAAAGTTAAAAAGAAAATCATAGTAATTATATGAAGAAAAAAAATGAATAGTGGAATCAAGTACTGATATAGAGATTGGATCGATACATTACAAAAATTTACCAAATATTTCAGTGGTTAATAATTCTAAAGTGAAATTAATTATTCGTTTAAGACGCCAGTACTTTTCTTTTCTTATTGATTTCGTTATTTGTATGGAGAAAAAAGGGAAATCACTTCTTTTTCAAAAACTAATTGTCATTTTGGTTATTTAATTTTATTAATAAAATTAGAATACATCAATATATATATATAGGGCCGGTCTTGAGCATAGTCCTAGGAAGCAACCGCGTTAAACTCCTAAAAAAATTGGTATTTTTAGAGGTCTCTTTTTGAGAAAATTAAATATTTATATGCATATAGTTATATATTTGAATTCAGTAAGATTTCATGAATCATAAGTTAGCTTGTTGGTAAAATGATATATTTTCCTATAAGAGATTTAAAGTTTGAATCTCATACTAAAATAATTTTTTTATAATAAAAATTCTCGATTTTTTTATAATTTTTTAATATATATAAGGCTTCTATTATGAAATTCGCCTTGGGACCCAAATATGTTAGGACCGGCCCCGTATCATATTAGAGTAAACAATATAGTGTAATATGCCATATTAACCAGCACATGATATCCACCGATGCATAACTAACAATACATATTTTAGAATAACACATGTCTATTACTTTAATTAGGTTTGACAATTTCTAATTAAGAATCTCAAATATACAAGAAAAAGAAAAAAAGAACCAAAAAAGAAAGTATACACTGGAAAAAGCAAAAACTAGTCGTTACAGACCAAAAATTGCTCCTCCCACCAATCCAATGCCGGAAATCCCACCGAATAGGGTGGAAAACTATGTGCCACCTCCGCTAGAGGATGGAGCTTGTAGAATTGAGTTTAAGTGACTTAGTGTGTAAATACACTAGTCTCTCATATATATATAGATAAAAACAAAACACCATATTACACAATAGCTATTACACACTAGATAAGAGGCTAAACTACCTAATAGATAATAGCATGCTTGTGTACTATGAACTAGTGGATAAATGGGAGCTTTGTACTTTAACACTCCCCCTCAAGCTGGAGCATATATATTATATGTGCCTAGCTTGTTACATATATATTCAACTCTAGGACCTCTAAGAGATTTAGTGAACAAGTCCGCTAACTGATCAGTGGAACTAACATAAGATGTTACAATTTCTTTTGATAAAATCTTGTCTCTGGTGAAATGACAATCAACCTCAATGTGCTTGGTACGCTCGTGAAATACTGGATTTGAAGCAACGTGTATGGCGGCTTGATTGTCACACATAAGTTTTATAGGATTAGGACAATCAACTTTGATTTCTGCAAGTAAATTTCTAACCCATATTAGCTCACAAGTTGTCAAACACATAGCACGATATTCAGATTCAGCACTTGATCTTGCTACCACGTGTTGTTTCTTACTTTTCCATGAAACTAAATTTCCACCAATGAAGACACAATATCCAGTGGTGGAGCGTCGATCATCTAGGCATCCTGCCCAATCAGCATCAGAATAACCAACCGTTTCTGTATGACCTCGATCACTATATAATATTCCTTTTCCGGGAGCCCCTTTGATATATCTCAGAATACGTACAACTGCCTCTCAATGACTCTCACATGGTGAGTCCATAAACCGACTAACAACACTAACAGCAAATGAGATATCTGGTCGTGTGTGACAGAGATAATTAAGTTTTCCGACTAATCTTCTGTACCTCCCTGGGTCGTTGAATAAATCCCCCTCATTGCGTATGAGTTTCACATTTGGGAGTCACATGGTCGTGCACCAAGCATCCCGGCTTTTTCTAGTGTATCCAAGGCATATTTCCGTTATGATATAAATACTCCTTTATTCGACTGTGCCACTTCAATACCAAGAAAGTAACGCAATTGTCCCAAATCCTTCGTTTGAAATTGCTTCTGAAGAAATGTCTTCAAATTCTGAATTCCTGATGTATCATCTCCTGTAATGATGATATCATCTACATACACAATCAGTAGTAAACTTCGACCAGAAGAATGTATATAGAATACCGAATGATCAACTCCACAACGTGTCAAACCAAACTCAAGTAAGGATTCACTAAACCGTCCGAACCATGCCCTGGGAGACTGTTTCAATCCGTACAAAGATTTCTTCAGACGACACACCTTACGAGACTCCCCTTAAGCAACAAACCCCGGAGGTTGCTCCATATACACTTCTTCCTCAAGATCTCCGTTGAGGAAAGCATTCTTAATATCTAATTAATGAAGGAACCAATTACGCATAGCAGCCAGGGAGAGAAAAATACGAACGGAGGACATCTTAGCAACGGGTGAAAAGGTATCACCATAATCGACACCATAAACCTGAGAATAGCCTTTAGCCACAAGACGGGCCTTTAAGCGATCTACTTTACCATCTGGAGATACTTTCACTGAAAACACCCATCGACAACCAACTGGAGATTTTCCACTTGGAAGATCAACTAAATCCCAAGTACTATTAGAGTGTAACGCGGACATCTCTTCAACCATAGCATCACGCCAACCCGAATGTACAATTTCATCTGTATGAGAAGTAGGGACAAACATAGACGATAGTGACGTAACAAAGGACGCATAAGATGGTGATAAATGATCATAAGACACAAAAGAAGAAATAGGATGTGTTGTCGTGCAATGTCGAATACCTTTCCGAAGAGCGATAGGAACATCTAAATCAGAGGACACCGGATCCACAGACGGCGAGCAAAGTGGTACAGGTGGTGAGAGCGGCGATGGCGGAGAAGGGCGACAAGTATAAACTTGTAAATCAGGTCGATCTAACTGACATGTGTCTAGAGGGACTGCAGGAACAGGTGAAGAATCAGGATTTGGTACAAGAGGTGGGGAAATAAATGTAGGGACTGAGGAGACAACGACTCGATAGCAGTATCAGATATGTTAGAAGGATAATATGATGAGGACTCAAGAAAAGTGACATCCGCACAAACAAACACCCTATTCAGTGAAGGAGAATAACAACGATATCCCTTCTGAAAGCGAGAATATCCAAGAAAGATACACTTAACCGACCGGAGGCTTAATTTATCGGTGCCAGGAGAAAGATTATGAACAAAAGAGACACACCCAAAGACTCGAGGTGGTAATATGTAAAGAGAATCTCTAGGAAAAAGTATAGAAAAGGGAACTTGATAATGTAGAACAGAACATGGCATACGGTTAATGAGATAACAAGATGTGAGAACCGCATCATCCCAAAAACGAGATGGAACATTTTTATGAAGGAGAAGGGTACGAGCCGTATCTATGAGGTGTCTATTCTTTCTTTCGGCCACCCCGTTTTGTTGTGGAGTGTGAGCACATGAAGACTGGTGTATGATCCCATGCTCAGACATAAAAGAGTGAAAGGATGACGAAAAATACTCCCTAGCATTATCACTACGCAATATACGAACTGGAACACCAAATTGGGTGTGAATTTCGGCACAGAAAGATGAGAAAATAGAAAATAACTCTGAACGGTCTTTCATTATATATAACCAAGTCATACGAGAGTAATCATCTATAAAGGTGAAAAAATACCGAAAACCGGTTCGAGATGTAGTACGACCAGGATCCCAAACATCAGAGTGAAACTAAGGTAAAAGGAGAACTAGCTCGTTTATTGACACGACTAACAAAAGAACTACGAACATGTTTTCCTAACTGACATGACTCACAAGAGAGTTCACGAACATGATGAAGACCAAAAACCATTTTCTTTGGGGCAGGAAGAGATGGATGACCAAGACGACAATGAATCTGCTCTGGTGGAAGATCAACAAGACAAGCAGTAGAAGAGGTAACATCCATATAATAAAGACCCCGCTCCTCACGCCCTGTACCAATCTGCTCTTGGGTCTGGAGATCCTGTACAACCAAAGAGCCAGGTTTAAAGATAACAGAACAATTTAGACGCTTGGTAAGTTGACTGACTGACATAAGATTGAATAAAAATTTAGGAAGATATAAAATAGACTCTAAGGAGATAGTAGAAGAGAGATTAGCAGATCCAACCCCACAAATGGAGGTGGAAGAGCCATCAGCAAGGGTAACATTATGAGAGGGACCTGAACGAATTTAAGATAGTAAGTGGACATTACCGGTCATGTGATCAGAGGCACCATAATCGATTACCCATGGACCTAAGCCAGATTGAGTGTGAGAAAGACAAGCAGTGGAAGAGTTGGCGTGAGTATGAGAAGGTTGAGATGCCTGCAAAGATGCCTCTAATCGAAGTAGCTGAGAGTACCGATCCTCTGGAATAGTAAGGACACGCTCAGATGGTCCATCACCTGATAAAGAGACCTCTAATGGATTTGTCTGAGTGGCATGTGCAACACTTGACGGACGCCCATGCAAATCCCAACACTTATCTCGAAGATGTCCTACTCTATGGCAATAAGAGCACTGAGATCGGCTAGTATAACTACCTCTACCATTACCCCGACTATAACCACGACCACGACCATGATAACCACTCGAAATACCATCACGAGGAATACTATCCCTACGAATGTCGGGTTGAGAGAGCAAAGCAGAACAATCGACTGAAGGCTCAGATGCACTAGGAGTAAGACAAGCACGATCAAGTGTAGAATACACCTCAAACATAGCAGACAGGGTTTTGCTAGACAATAGTTGAGAACGAACATCATCATACTTGGAAGGGAGACTCCAAAGCAGGAGTACAACAAACAACTGTTCTTGCTGTTCACGAGAAACTGTCATATCAGTCGTAGGAGGGAAAATTGAACGAAGCTCGGTTAGGGAGCGCTGATAACAACCGTACCACCCTGAGAGCCCCTTCTCGTCGAGTTGAATTTGCATCATGTCAGAAACCACATCATAAACTCGAGTCACATTACTGCTATATAAACTTTTAGCCATAGACCACATAAGTTTACACGACTCATAATCAAACATATCATGAAGTTCTGGGTCGATAGACTGTAACAAATAGCTAGCAAGTTGACAATCGACAGTTTCCCAAAGTGCAATTTCATCGGCGGAAGCGTTTTTAGGACAATCTTCTGTTAAATAACGAATAAACCCGTGCCCACGAAACCACAATCTAACCGAAGAAGACCAACGATAATAATTTCCACTAGTAAGCTTAGTAGTAGTAATAACTTGGGTACCCGAAAAAGTTGGAACACTAATCGGACAAACTAGAACGAGACACATTCGATATAGGTTCTTTGGAACTACCCTCTTCTAAGGACTCCATAACTCCACACAATAAATATACTTCTATTTGTAATTAAACGGATACTAAAACAGCGGAATCAAAGCAAATAAATAGCGGAAACGAAAAGAGGAGACAAATGCCAACCAACTGCCTGATGACTGGTGGCGCGTGCACATCACGCGCGGCTGATGACGACGGCGGAGACATGGACTTGGTCGGAATATGCTGGCGAACCTCCTGGAGTAGGTCACGCGCTCTGAAACGCCGGCGGGAAGTGCAGATCGGACTTTTTTTTTACTGTTGTTCACTGCCGTGCTTCGCCGGAGGGAACGGCTGAGCTCCGTGGTGTCGCCATGGTCAGGAGAAGAAGGTTATGTGGGTGCCGCGGGTTGGATAGTAACGGAAGTGAGTGTTTGATGGTGCTAGGGTTAGGGTTTTGTATGGCTGCAATGGTGCTTCACTGTTGTGCTTCGCCAGAGGGAGTGGCTGAGCTCCGTGGTGTCGCCATGGTCAGGAGAAGAAGGTTAGGTGGGTGCCGTGGGTTGGATAGGGACGGAAGTGGGTGTTCGTGGTGCTAGGGTTAGGGTTTCGTATGGCAAGGGTGCTGTGAGGAAGACGATGGTGAGTTGATTTTTTTTAAATAAACTAAAAAACGAAAATAGCTGCTGATACCATGTAGAATTGAGTTTAAGTGACTTAGTGTGTAAATACACTAATATCTCATATATATATATATATATATATATATATATATATATATATATATATATATATATAGATAAAAACAAAACACCATATTACACAATAGCTATTACACACTAGATAAGAGGCTAAACTACCTAATAGATAATAGCATGCTTGTGTACTATGAACTAGTGGATAAATGGGAGCTTTGTACTTCAACAGAGCTTCAATGGATAACATGGTAATGGAGACCGCCATTGAAGACATCGTCGAATTTGATTTTCCTCTACTGGACCGGGTTGTTAGGCGACAATCTAAACGAGCAGGGCTGCGATTGAGGCGACAAGCCCAATCAAGCAATCGAAACAAACAGTGAATCATTCTGGCAGAGCGTCATCCTCCATTCCACCAAGGAAGAACTCAGGCAGACATAGCGCATTAACATGTAAAAACTTAATTATTCCGGCAATTATAGATAATGGCGAAGCAAAATCGAATAGAATTAATGACATTGATAATACTTTTCTTGATTCAATAGAGGATGATGCGTTATTAGATAACTGTGAAATTTCCCAAGTGTTGAGGTCTAAAGATGAAATCATAGAGGGAATACTATTATGGAATAATACAATATAGTCAAGTTACTGGGTTACAAAGTGGGTTTCAATCATCTTACATCAAAATCGCAACAAATTTGGAATAAGAACGGAATAATTGAACTAGTGGATGTTGGATCTGGCTATTTCATGGTTAAATTTACGAATAAGGAAGACTGTGACTTTGCTTTTGCGGGCGGACGATGGATGAGTTATGACCTTACCTAGTGGTGAGAGAATGGACACGTAGCTTCAAACCACACGTCGACTCTATTGTTACTACCACGGTTTGGGTCCGGATTTAAAATTTGGGTATGCAAAATTACACGGCTCGTATCATTAGGAAAATAGAAAGTCTATCTAGGAGAACAGTTCGAATCGATCCCTTAACTAAGGCACAGAAAAAAGGTAATTACGCGAGACTCGCGGTTGAAGTGGATCTTAATAAAGATCTTACTCCTAAAATCCATATTGGAGGGGAGGTGTGTTTGGTTGAATACGAGGAATTACACTTAGTTTTCTTTGAGTGTGGGAGATTTGGACACCAAAAAGACAATGTGGTAAATCTACAGAACAACCGGCATCATAAAACTCCAAGGCGAATGAAGATATGAGTGGCATGGGATAGTCGAGGGATATGGGCGGGGATAAAGTGGAGAAAATAACGTATGGTGGGTGGATGAAAGTTAAAAGAGTAGGTTGAGTAAATAATATAAGTTCTAATAATTATCAATCAAATGGCAATCGTGGGGTGTTAAGTAAGGACTTAGGATCGAGGTCTGGTGCACTTTTTATTGAGGAAGGAAAAAAAAATTCCCCTGATTTGAATATAGGAAAGTCAGAATCAAGTAAGAAAAATGCTAATTTGGGGCGTAATACTAGGATAACAAATAATGCGGGAGTAGTAGATCAGAGTGTTGTTTGCTCGGGAGGAGGCACAAGATCGTGATCGCGCCGGACTTCGAAGTTAGGAAGCAATTAGCTTCCATTCCAGAGGTGGAAGTGTTTACGGCAGGAGGGAATCAAAGAAAGGAGCATGTGGGCGAGATTTTGGTAAGAAATAATAATGGAATAAAAGTCAGAAGGTGAATTGAATGAGAAGGGTGCGAACAGTGTCGTTGATATTCATATCAGCACTGTGGGTATTGATAAGAAGTATCAGGTGGGCGGAAATGTTAAGCAGCTTAGTGCGAGTGAGGAGGAGTGGACCAAGGTAATACAAGTGTTCATAATAGGTTGGCAGAAATCTGCTACAACAGCATCTGCTGCACCAGCGAAGTGCACATGGACCATTTATGCAATTAAAGAAAATATGGGCAGTGAAAATCGAAGATGGGTAACTGAGTCACGCGGGGGAGCAGGTCATGCAGGGTACGAAATTGGCTTTAAGGATCTGTGTGACTTGGATGGGGATAAGAATATCATGGGTGATGAGGACATAGAAGGGGAATTAATAACGAAATAAGGACATCTAGAACCGGGAGGGGAAAATCTGTCTTTTGTTCCAGAATCGCATCTGAAAAGTGAGGATGGAGACGAGCAAATGGAGTGTGTATAGTAGAGTGCTAGTGTGATAGAACAACTATGCTATTAAGCCTCTTGGTCCATTATACTAATATGTTTTGTATGTGTACACAAAACAGAAGTACAAGGGGTTGGGGAGGTCTTCCACAACCACTTAATATACTAGTTTGGAATTGCCATGTTGCTGCGGCGGATAATTTACAAAGGGTAGTAAGAGATATGATGTGGATCCATAAAGTTGGGTTGACGGTTATAGTTGAACCAACGGTTAGCGGTAGCAAAGCGAATGATATTGTGAGAGGTATAGGTAAAATGAATTCAACTAGAGTGGAAACAACAAATTTTAAAGGGGATATTTGGGTCTTATGGGATAATTTGGACATCGGGGTACGGGTTTTTTCGGTGGGAAACCAAGTGATTAAGATTGAAGTGTCTAAATTCAATTGTGAATCATGGATTTTCTCTGTTGTCTATGCTCGACCGAAAGAACCGGATAGGGAACCACTCTAGGAGGCTCTTAATCAGGCTCTCAGTAATATTAGGAGCTTGTGGTTAATAGATGGTGGCTTTAATCAAGTGGGGAAATAAATAGATAAGAAAGGAGGAGAGCTAGGAGTTACTCAGGGAATGGAAAAACTTGAGGAGTGGCGACATGGTTGTGACTTGATGGATTTGGGTTTTGAGGGACCGAGATCCACATGGTATGATTTGTGGAATATGGGTCAACATATCCTTAGGTATTAGACCGCGCATATGGTAACACATATTTCTTGACTCTTTTCCTTCAAGTGAAAGTGATACATTTAGACCGTAGACACTCTGATCACAAACCCATCCTAATTCGGCTAATA
This sequence comes from Nemophila menziesii, assembly GCA_029959085.1. Taxonomy (NCBI): domain Eukaryota; kingdom Viridiplantae; phylum Streptophyta; class Magnoliopsida; order Boraginales; family Hydrophyllaceae; genus Nemophila; species Nemophila menziesii. The sequence continues at coordinate 34,579,828 of JARWIR010000008.1, forward strand.
TTGATAGATCGATCGCGGTCTCCAAGAAGATTTCGCTTCGAATCTGCTTGGTGTTTGCACAAGGATTTTAAGAACTTTGTTCAACAAAATTGGAATTCAACCATCTCAAGTTTAGGAAATAACTCTGTAAACATAAAGGAGCGCCTAATGGAATGGAAGGAAGACATATTTGGCGATTTAATTGAGAAGAAGCGGGTGTTACTAGCGAGACTGAATAGGATCCAAAGGTCGCTACAACATTCGTATAATTTGTCACGTTTTCATATGGGTAAGAGACTTAGGGAAGAATAGTTGAGTGTTCTTGAGGAAGAGGAGATTTTCTGGTTTTAGCGTTCTAAAGAGAATTAGATCCGTTCGTGTGAGTGGTATACGAGATATTATTATTTAGCCACAATCAAGAAAACAAGACCGACGAAGATCCAGCGCCTTAGAGTTACGAATGGGAATTGGGTTAAGGAAGCGACGGCTCTAGGCTCACTTGTTTGGGATTTTTTTTATGGATCTTTACTCCGATCCGGTTAAATTTGTGGGACCCTTTGCATTTCCACATGGGGACAGGTTGGAAGAATATGAGAAGGATCTCTTAGCGGAAGATTTTACGGATGATGAGCTTCAGTTAGCAGTATTTCAATCTAATCCTATGATAGCACCGAAATTGGATGGAATTTCAGCCTCATTCTATCAAAAATGTTAGAAAACGGTAGGGAAGGATATTTGTGAGATGATTAGGGATTCGATACGGACAGGGGAGGTTTCACCAAACCTGAACGGGACTTTAATTCATTTAATTCCGAAGGTAATAGATCTGGAAGTAGTGGGAATTTTTGCCCGATAAGCTTGATCAATGTTCCGGTTAAGTTGATCATGAAAGCTATGTTCAATCGTATCCGTATGATATTAGCTAAGCGGATGGGTCCGAATCAGAGTAGCTTTCTTTCGGGGAGGTCAACTGTTGACTATGTGGTATTGGTACAGGAGATTGATCATCGTATGTAGAAAATGACATCGAAAAAAGGTTACATGGCGGTTAAGATCGACTTGGCAAAGGCATATGATAAGTTGGTTGGACATTTATTAAGGACACAATCTTGTTCTTTGGATTTCTGGTTTCGTGGGTCAACTTTATTATGTCAGCCATGACCACCAATATGATGCGAGTGATATGGAATAGAGACCCACTTGAGGCATTCACTCCCAGAGAGGCATTCGAGAGGGAGATCCTCTTTCCCCTTATATTTCTGTTTTATGTATGGAACGATTATCTATACTTATACAGGGACTTTGTAATAGAGAGGAATAGATGCCCATTCATCTCCATTGTCAAGATCCTCCAATTTCTCATGTGTTTTTTTGCAGATGACTTGTTGTTTGCTGAAGCTACGGAAAATCAAGTTGGGTTAATTAAAGAAGTCCTGAGAGTGTTTTGTGATGAGGCGGGACAAACGGTGAACGAAGCAAAGTCTCTGATCTAGTTTTTGAGAAATGTGAATAATGAAAGCGATTGGAGCTAGCTGATAGTGGATTTACTTTAAATGACTCATTAGATGTATTGAACATTGATAAGGTCGCAGCGTTTGCCACAAGGTTTCTTTCAGAGAGTGACACTACAGATGCAAAGTACACTTTCAAATTGGAAAAGCCAAAACCTGTCTCTAACGGTAAGAATTACTTTAGCACAATCAGTCTTAGCAGCGATTCCCACGTATATTATGCAAACAATGAAGCTTCCGCCTTGTGTGTGTGATGAAATAGATAGAATTATTCGAGACTTTATTTGGGAATCATAAACAGAGGGGAGGAAAATACATTGGCTTTCTTGGAAGACTTTGCGTGCTCGGAACTATAATAAAGCACTCTTAGCCAAGCTCGGTTGGAAGATTTTACTAAATGATTCGGCTTTGTGGGTGGTGGTTTTCAAGCAAAAATATTTTAGGTAAGGTTTCATGGAGAGGGTGGTGAAGACAACTGATTCCAAGATGTGTAAGAATATATTAGTGGGACGAGAGGTGCTATGTGAAGCAATTATGGAGGTGATCAATGGGAATGATAGAACTTATAAATGGAGGTTTTTATCACCACGAGAGATTTCAGTAAAATTGGCGTATAGTAAGGTGTTATCAATGGACGTGGAGCTAGGGTTTAATTAGGATTTAATATGGTCACTTATATGCCCTAAAAAAATTAAGGCTTTACTATGGAGGGCAATATGGAAACGTTTACCTACATTTGGGAACCTTGCGTTACGAGGAGTAGTGGAGGATATGATTTGTAGAAGATGTGGATTGAAAGAGGAGTCTTCATATCATCTCTTTAGAAAATGTGGAGGGTATACAGACTTGTTCAAAATTTGTATTGCATGGCCTAATAAGCATCAGCGCCTGGAAGCAGGAAGGATCACAGCTGCGCAGCAGGGGCTTGTACAACTCGAGTTGCAGTGGGAGAGCGACTTGGGGAGCTAGACTTCGCGAGGACCCAGGAGCGTGACATCACATCAAAAACTACATACCAACAGCAGAATCTGCAGCGACACATAGGGACATCTAGAAGGAGTTTTTGCAGGAGAACGTGAATATTTATAATGGAGCTGTAACAGATTCTTTGGACCACCTATTGATCTTAGAGAATGTTGGTTGGTGGGTGGAAATTCTGTCTAATAGAAGATTGATAAATGGAATAGAATGTAGACATATTATAGAGGTTTCATATGACATATATAAATAGACTGGAACACAATACTATTTGATCAAGCGGCATGGAGAAAGTTGGATAGCGAGTTAAAGACGATCATTTTTAATGCGGAAACAGACTATATACAGGAGTGGAGTAAAGAGAAAGATGGTGGACTAATCGCATCCGCAAAGAATGTGCTAGTTCAGTGGGTCAAGCCGGAGAGTAAAGCCAAATTAAATGTAGATGAATAATTTGATAGGGGAAAGTCCTTAGCTAGTATAGGAGGTCTTTTTCGCGATAATAAAGGAGACCGTTTGAGTCGAGGTTATTCGTCTCTTATCATTGAAACAGACTCGAGTGAGTTACATGCGCTATTGCAGGGCGGTGTGAACTCAAGGGGAATTTCAAATGATATAGTTGGAGCTTGTCGGGACATTTTATCCTCTAGGGATAAATTTGAGTTGGTGTGGATATATCGAGAAGCGAATAAGTGCGCAGATCGACTAGCTAAGGTTGGTGTGTCTAGTGGGAAAGGACTTATCACATACAGGGATCCTCCGGGCGGACTATGGCACTTGTTAGCTAAGGATGGGTATGGGTGGGCCTTGACTCATACACAGTAAGTCTAGATCTTATGTATTGGAAGTTCTTACTTCCTGGTCGTATTGACCTCATCTGTAGCAACAAAAAAAACTCAAATATATCGATATATTTTGATATGTTAAAAACTAAGAGCCTGTTTGGGACTGATTATTTTAAAGTTAAAAGCGTTTTGCAGTTGAAATTAAAATATTTGTAAAAATTATTTTAAAAAAATGATATCTAAAATCACTTTAAGTGATTTTTTTTATTAATCACATATCTAGTATTTTTCTTAAAAGTGACTTTAAGGGTTTAGATTATTTTTAGGGATCTAAAATCAATTCAAGTGATTATTTTAAAAAAACAATTATAAACAGACCCTAACCCGATTACAAGTATGGATCGATAAAGGCCATAATTTTTTTTTGGTTAACTGAAAAGAAACTAAGCCAACTTTTTTTCTCTTTTTAGTCAAAGGGTTGTTATTAAATAATGAACTCAACAGATTGAGACTGACTCACATCAGTTGAGACAAAAATATTAGCGTCATTACAGATTATCAAGTGAAAGTAATAGGCAAATTACACACCAATCAATTAGGAGAATAAAATTAAAAAATCCTTTTGCAAAGCAGTTTGTTGTCTTATCAGCCGTACTTCTAATCCTACAAATTTTGATATTTTGGTGGGTCATAACCATACTTCTAATATTTTGAAAGATAGGCCTTCTCTTCCAAAAGCAGTACAGATTAGAGGTACCACATAGGCAGAGTTGACTTTCTGGAAAAGCTTTCCTTTTTTCCTAGTCAGATTTGGCAAAGCGCAAAAAGATTTCGAACGACATAGTCATACAATTTTACCTTGCAAAATTTAAGCAATAATATTACGCCATCTTTAAATATACTAGTAATAACCGTCTGTTCAAACGAAGAAGTTTAGAGCACAACTAAATTACGATATTCGATCCAAAGAAACATCTAATCACATTCATCTATAAACAATTCTCCGACAACTTTTTATAATTGTTCAATACACGATCATGATTGTAGACATTCGTAGAAATATAACACACGATAACATTCCAGTTACTATGATTGAAGTATCTAAATTCATATCTATCTTTTACATCACAATCTCTTAATTTCTTACCGTTTTCTCACAAGATTCTTTCTAGGAGAATTATCACAAATAATTTCTAACTTGAGCATTGGAGTATCAGACAGAGGGCATCCCAGGATGCTAACACTTATTTAATATACAAGCGTGAATTGATGGTAAATCGTATAAGTTTTATCTCACTGTCACGATATTTGGAGAATACATTTTTATTTAAATAACCTTGTAATGTATGTAGAATTTGCTTTTGTATATTTATAAAACTATATATAACTACCAATAAATTATGAACTTAACATCCTAACACTTTTACATATAATAATAAGCAAAAATAGTAACGAGAAGTTTGATGATACAAATTATTAGAAAAATTGTTACGTGAAATTAAAGAAGATGGTTTTATGACAAACCTCTTACGCAGCAAAATAACAATCTTTGCTTTCACATACTGAACTCAATTACAAGAAATAAGTTTTTCATTTTTATAATCTAAATGTCTCTGAATTATTACTAAGTATATTTTATGTATGAAAGAGAAGAGCGATTGATCTGAGGAAACAATTGCTCTGGATTTTTGTTCAGTGATTTTTGAAAGGGAATGAGCTCATATTTGTAAAGCGTGCTGAAAGTTGGTTTATTATCTGATGATTAACCACTCTCTCCATGCCTCATCTCCTTCCATTTTCTTAGTGGGTAGTTAATATTAACAATTTCCACATGTATCTTCATCCACGTTCATTTCACCCCCATCATCGGTGACATAGAATAAAAATTATGAAAAAAAATCCTAAAAATTTACATTTCACGTTTAGGGCTGTAAACGAACCAAGCCGCTCGTGAGCCGCTCGAGCTCGGCTCGGTAAAAATCTCGTTCGAACTCGTCCGTTTATATAAACGGAAAAAAAAAGTTCGTTCGAACTCGTTTGTTAAAAAACGTGTTCGTTCGAGCTCGTTCGTTAACTCGTTAAAAATTTATAATCTGTAAATTAATGGTTTAGTTATCAATAAATATATTGTTAAAACTATAAAAAAGAAATTATTCGTTAATAACCCGAGATCGGCTCAAAAAAAGCTCGTTTGATTTGTTATCAAGCCTTAAAATTTGAGCTCGGCTCGACTCGTTAAAATTTGAGCTCGACTCGGCTCGACTCGTAAAATCTTATCAAACAAGCTTGCACATCTAGTATTCGGCTCGACTCGGTTCGTTTACAGCCCTATTCACGTTATTCCTTATTTTTTCCATCACACTGTAATAATACTCTACAACTTATCACAAGAATCAAATACAAGTTATCTACAAAACATTTCAATAAAAAAACGTAAAAAAATTAGCTTCATTTGTTGAGCTAATACGAAAATTGCAAAAAAACAACTACGAAACTGATATTGAAGCCTAAACTTGACCCTATGTTTCTGAAAATAACACTATTTTACAATAAAATTATGAGATTTACCTAATAATTTTTCTTTTGTTGTTGTACTTACTTGATCCTTGTTTGATTTTGGTTTTCCCACAAATTATATGGAGTGATTTTAGTTTTCGTGAATTTTTTGTTCCAGATAGAAGCGAAAGAGTAGGTTAAAGGAATGTAGTGTGTGTGTTTGAACCCATTACAAAACCCTAAAACGAACGCTGTCACTAGTGTCTCTACGCTGGTGATGGCGACCCCCCGTCCTTTTCCATCTTTATTTCAGTTTCTCTCTTCTTTCTCTTTTGTACTGTATTTCCTTTTTATACTGTTTTCTCCCCTTCTCCATCTTCTTCTTCTCTGTCACACTTTTCCTTTCCCGGCGCCAACGATCTTCAGGGAAGTTTGATTTTTTCCGATCTGTGTTCTCTTGGACGAGTTGGGTTCGTGGGCCCTCTATGTGTCTTTTGATACGCCGCCCCTGTCTCAGAACCCAAAAGAAAGGCCCAACAAGACGTTACACATTTGACAAAACAAGGCTTTGAGCAAGACATGAAATCTTGCGAAGATTTCTACAAAACTTGTCTCAATGGACTCATTGTTTTATCAGGTACTGGTGTTTGATTTCTTCTTTTAGTTTCCTCTGTTTGGTGGCCTGGGGATGAGGGAGATGGGCCTTTCCTTATGGTACGACCGTTATGGGTTTTCAGATTGGTAGGCAAGAAGTTGGTTTGAAATTTTGTTGGGCTGGCAGATTTGTGTGTTTAGTGGTGTGGTTTTGTATTTTTGTTTGCTCCCTTTGTTATCCTTCACAACAGATTTGTGGTGATGCACTTTGGATTAATTTTACTAGTTTATTTGGATTCGATCATTGGAGTTACGAGTGTTTGTCGTTCACTCTCTACTTTTTTTGTTCAAATCTTTTTTGGTTGGTGAGATTGGTCCGCGCTTGTGTAGGGTTGCGGAAGGGGTGGATTTTTTTTTGCCATTTTGTGTGTTTGTGTTGTTTCTCCATTTATTGCAGATTCCTTACAATTGCGGGTGGTGATCCACTTATGGCCATGTTTAGTCATTTACTTGAGTCCGACATAATTGCTTCGGGTGTTTGCCGGTTCAGTCGGGGTGTTTGGTGTTCAGACAATTCTTGTTTGTCTACTCAGGTTTGCGATTTTTTGGTTTGGTTGGAGAAGTGTTGTGTGTTTTTTCGGTTTGGCATTTGTATACTCGTTCACTCTTTTTTGCTTTGGATTGCGTTATTATCACTTGGGCTAGTGATACTTTTTTTAATCTAGGGCTACCAGGATCTTCGTTAATGCAGCCGCCACTGAGGCTTTTGAGTTGTTAAAATGTGGGTCATTGAAATGGTAGTCGACTTTATCCCCCTCTTCTTGAGGTTTGAGTTTGTCTTTCTTAAGGATCATGTTTGTTCGACCCTTGGCGGTCTCAGCCCGCTACTTCGGTGGCATTTACGTTACTATTTCATTTTGAAAAGGTGTGGTTTCGAGTGTACTTTGCTTGTATCTTTTTTAGGCGGTTTTCTCATTTAGTTTGTTGTTTGTCCCGAGTTTAGTTGGTCAAACTCTTGTACTTTGTAAGTTTCTATTTATATTATATAAACTACTGTTGCAACAAAAAATAAAAAAAAGTTACGTTTGTTTATTCAAATTTTAGAGCGGGTTTTTAATTTTTTTATTTAAGTATTATTTTAGGTATTTTTATCTATTTTGATTAAAAACTACTCAATGGAAAATGAATTTTACATATCCTATAATTAAAAGAAACTTTGTTTAATGGTAAAAGCCAATCAATGCCCCTAAAATAACTTTTAAAAAGGTTGGAATTCCTTATGTCATAATCTTTCCCTTAGCTTTTCCGAAAAGTTTCAATTCAGTTAACAAGAAAAAGCAGTTAAATTGGGCTTTATTAGCACACCACTTGCAATAAATGCTGGCCCAAAGTCTATAACTAATGTAACGAAGAGGCTTGTCGTCTTCCTTGAAGATCATCTAGTAGCGTAATTGGCATGGTTAGTTCATCCAATATCCCATACTCTACACGTTTAAACCTCCTCAAAAAAAAAAAAAAAAAAAAAAACTAGACTCTGATCACGTGATCACGCTAATCTTATATTAATTAAAGGATTATTGCCCAAGAAACACCTCAAATTAGAATTAATGCCTCCTCACCCCTGCCGCTTTCTTCTTGCCCATAAAAGGCACTCCTTTTTTTTTCTTTCCTATTTTACCCACCCCAGCAGCCGTCTCCAAATTTTCCCTCCTTCAAAGACTATAAGGGGCAAAGAGCTGGCTTGATTAAAGCGTTAACCACTGGTGAAAATTATATATTATAATAATCAACATATATATCATATAATTATTATTTAATATAATTCAAAATTAATTATTATTTTACGTTTTTGGTAATTTATTTGAAATTGGATTTTAAATGTTCAAATACTAACAATCATATTTTTTGGTAATTATTTCTTAATTTATTTTTGCAGATGTTGAAAAATTCTTTTCGCTGCGACCCAAGTAAATTAGCGAATTTATAATCTCTTTAAGTTTTTATTAATTACTGTAAATATAGATACACTTTTTTTTTTGAATTATAAAATAGAAAAGCGCGTAATTAAGCATGTTACTGAGTTGGATGCTAGAGAGCACATAGTGCCATACATTGATTGATTTATGCAAACAAAACATATTAAAAAATAAAAAAGCAAATGATGAAGCGGCAAAAGTGTACTTGCACGAGTTGTGGGAAACATTCCCATAACTCAACATTAGCCCACAAGTACAAAAGTGTACTTGCACGAGTGCTGGGAAACATTCCCACTACTCAACATTAACCCACAAGTACAAAAGTGTACTTGCACGAGTTGTGGGAAACATTCCCATAACTCAACATTAGCCCACAAGTACAAAAGTGTACTTGCACGAGTGCTGGGAAACATTCTCACTACTCAACATTAGCCCACAAGTACAAAAGTGTACTTGCACGAGTTGTGGGAATCTATCCCAGAACTCAACATTTAGTCCACAAGTACAAAAATGTACTTGCACGAGTTGTGGGAAACACTCCCATTACTCAACATTAGTCCATACAGTACAAAAGTGTACTTGCACAAGTTGTGGGAAACACTCCCATTACTCAACATTAGCCCATACAGTACAAAAGTGTATTTGCACGAGTTGTGGGAAACACTCCCATTACTCGCCCTTGACAAAAATTGTACTTGCACAAGTCCACTACTCGCCCTTGGCAGCAGCAGTCGACAGCAGTAAGCATTAAGGTATATTTACCTTAAGTGCCTTTTATGGGCAAGTGGCTAAGGTGGCAGGTGGTTATTGGGCTAAGGGCATTAAGGTATATTTACCTTAAGTGCCTTTTATGGGCAAGTGACTAAGGTGGCAGGTGGTTAATGGGCATTCACCCATTATTAAATATCTAAAATTAATAGACTCAAATATTTTCCATAATATTTCTAAATTAAAGTTAAACTTAATATACGTATTTTATCTTTCTTTAATTTTTTATTATCTAAACATTTTACTCTTACTCATTAGTGCATAATCATCTGTCACATTACTCTTCACCAATTAAACTACCAGCCAAACCACTACTATGCAACTATGAAACATCGATACTACCACTAAGCTATAGTCGTAGCACATATGTTTTCTCCATAACTTACTACCTACATCATAGTTAAAATGGATAAATTTAAATAAAATAAATAATAAATCAATGAACAATCAGAATAAATTAGGCGTGCATAACTTAGTTTGTGAACAAAAGCTCGCTTTTGACCGATACCAATTATTATATTAACTAGACATTTTTTAACAAAATAAACTTAGGTTGCTCGTAAACAACGGCTTATTCTATTTACTGTCCTAAATATGACCCTATATATGACTGAGCATGGTTTCTTGGTTCAGGTTTAGACTAAAACCGAAACCAAAACTTTATGGTTTGGTATATAGGGATATATTGAATTTGATAATTAGGGTCGGTATTTTATCGATTTTTGGTTTGTTTAAATCGAATCGAGATTGCAGTTGAAATCGCAGTTATTTGTCATAATAAGCTTACATTAATATAATTCTTGATTAATAAAAAATTCAATTTCTAATAAATTATCCACATACTCCTTCAAGATTAAAACCAATTGAGTTAGCTCAACTGGTAATATGGATAACCTCTTTTGATTTATCCTGATGATATGTAAGAAAGACGTACATATTCTTTGTAGGACAGTTCAATATTTTAGAAAAACAATATACATTGTTTTGAATGAATGCCCCTAAATATGGGGCATGTTCTGAAATAACATTATATGTCATTCGGTTTATTGTTCTTGTTTTACATTAGCCGAACCAAATCGAAAATTGTTGTTTTTAAAAAATCAGAAACCGAATGGTTATTTCAGTTTTTGATATTTTAGAGTTCGATTTTTTCTATTTTTTTGGTTGTTTTGGGTTTCAGTTTGATTTGCGCAGTCTAAAGGGGTGCATGAGTCGGTTTTGGATGGAAAATGTTCAATCCACAAACCGTCCGTTTTTGTGCGGGTTTTGAAAAATGAGACTCGCACCTGCCCAATACATTATATAAACCATTAAGTTTCGGGTAGGGTGGGTTGTATGTGCATTGTAGGCGATTTAGTTCGATAACTGAACCAAATTTATATCCATATTTATTCGGCGGTCAAATTTATATTACAAACGAAAATTAGATACTCATATACACTTGAAATAATCTCTAGTTTTAAAAAAATATAAAAGAATATTTTAGAAAAATAAATTTATAGATTAACCAAACAATAGAGATAATTGAAATGAAAAACGGATACATTAGAGAAAATGAAATATTGAGAAATTTATACATTTTTTTAAAAAAAATGTATAAAAAGAAAATTATAAAGTGAGAAGCATATGATTCTTATTATTTTATTTGATTAAAATGAATAATATGGATTTTTTAAATTTTTTTATACTACTGGGTAATTAGGTTTGCGATTTCAAGTTTTAACATGCACAACCGCAAATAGACAAAAAAAAAAAAAAAGACATGCACAACCGCAAAATTTGTATATTTTTCTAAAATGTATTCCGCAACTTACATAATAAAAATCTAACCTGTATAATTTTGGGTTAGTATAATTAGGTTGGTTGAGTTATATGCTGCTTTTCTAACCAATGCATTAGCCCTATAGGCTATAAATGAGTAGAAACATTATACAAATAGAAAAACACAAAAATTTGTGAAATGAATACATTTGGATATAAAAAATGAAACAGATTTCTTTAAAATGAAACGGAAACTTATATTAAATATGTTATTAGAGAAAGTAAAATCTGTTGTCCCATCTCTTCACAAACAAAACTGCTTTTCAGAAACTTTTCTTCAAAAATCATAACAAAACACGCTGCCTATACAAAGATTTTTCTTTACAAGCTAAACATCTCAACAATCAAAACAAAACACGCCTATACAAAGATTTTTATTTAAATCCTAAATATCTTCTTCCTCCCTCATTAATGTAATTGTTCTTGCCCATAAGGATCCCCTATCCATTCCTCGATATACACTACAGTTTGTAACAATTTCCATCTCTTCAATTACTCTTTTTTTCTATAAAAGGCCCACCAAATAGTACTTTTACCATCAACAACAACAATTTTCTCTAAGTAAGCAATGGAAATGAAATACTTTCTCATAGCAATTCTTTCCTTAGCCTTCATTTTCACCCTCGTTGAGAGTTTCGACTTTCACGAAAAGGAGTTAGAAACTGAAGAAAGTTTATTCGATTTATACGAAAGATGGAGGAGTCATCACACAGTGTCTACAAGCTTAGACGAGAAACATAAACGCTTCAACGTGTTTAAAGCTAACGTCCATTATGTGCATAACACTAACAAGTTAGATAAGCCTTATAAGTTAAAGCTTAACAAGTTTGCAGATATGACTAGCCATGAATTTAGAAGTGTTTACGCTGGTTCTAAAATTAAGCATCATCGTATGCTTAACGGTCGTGCCAATACAACGTTCATGTATGCAAATGTCGAAAATGTCCCTGCTTTTATTGATTGGAGGAAGAAAGGTGCTGTTAATGCTGTCAAGGACCAAGGTCAATGTGGTAAGTCCAAAATCAGTCTCAACAACGTCCCATATATTATTTTTTTAGTAAATTGCCTGGTAGATCCATATACTATGCAAAAATTGCACAATAAATACCAATATATATTTTAAGTTAATTGAACTATAAGTCTCTATATTACATTTCTTTTGGGATAATTGCACTACAGGTCCCTACATTAATTTTATTTGACTTAAGTCTCTACATTAACTTTTTTGAGTTAATTGAACTATAGGTTTCTATATTAATTATTTTGAGTTAATTGTACTATAAATATCTATTAAATTGTTTTTAAGTTAATTGCACAATATGTCCCTATAATTATGCAAAAATTGCTCAATAAATCCTTAAATTATATACTTTTGAATTAACGGCTATAAAAATCTGTATATTATAAATTTTGAGTTAATTGCAGTATAGGTCCCTATTTTATGCAAAAATTGCAATATAGGTCCGTATAATATGGAAAAATTGCAATATAGGTTCCTAATTTATATATTTTTTTTAGCTTAAACTGTTGGAGTATATAAAATCTTGGCATTCTTGATTTTACAGGTAGTTGTTGGGCATTTTCAACTGTAGTAGCAGTTGAAGGTATTAATCAAATCCGAACAAACAAATTAGTTTCTTTGTCCGAGCAAGAACTTGTTGACTGTGACACTTCACAAAACCAAGGTTGTAGTGGAGGATTAATGGATTTAGCTTTTGATTTCATCAAGAAAAAAGGAGGTCTTACTACTGAGGAAAACTACCCTTATAAAGCTCTAGATGGGTCATGTGATAAGAATAAGGTAAATTGTGCTTCATAACGTACAACTCAGGGTCTTCTTTTTACTAATTTTAAACTATAAGGACTGACTTGTAATTTTGTAGGAAACCCCTCGTGAAGGATCAATAGACGGACATGAGGATGTTCCTGCTAACGATGAAAATGCATTGCTTAAAGCAGCTGCTAACCAACCAATATCTGTCGCTATAGATGCTGGAGGCTCTGATTTTCAGTTCTACTCCGAGGTAAATTACACGGGGTCCCTATAAAAATTACACTATAGGTCCCTGTATTATGCAAAAATTACACTATAGATCTCTATATTATGCAAAATTGCAGTATATATTCCTATATTATCCAAAAAACGCAGGTCCCTTTATTATGCAAAATTGCACTATAGATTCCTATATTATCCAAAAAACGTAGGTCCCTATATTATGCAAAATTGCACCATATGTCCCTATAATAAGCACACATTAGGTCCCTTTACTATGCAAAAACTACACTATAAATCTGTAGATTATGAAAACATTAGACTATAGGTTTCCATATTATACAAAAATTGCACTATAGGTCCCTATATTCCATGAAAAACATTGAAGGTCCCTATATTATGCAAAAATTGCACTACAGGTCCCTATACTTCATGAAAGAATTGAAGGTTCCTATAATATGCAAAAAGGGTCCCAATTTTATCAAAACAAATTTTTTATATCTACAAAAGAAATTTTGCTTTAATAACTAGCCATATTTTGGTTTCTTGGACCGGCTCTGCATAGTTCCCTATATTATGGAAAGATCACACCGTAGGTCATTACATAGTGCAATCATTGCACTATAGGTCCCTATATTATGCAAAAATCACACTATAGATCATTAATGATGTTTTAAAACAGGGAGTATTTAACGGAGAATGTGGCACAGAACTAGACCATGGAGTAGCAGTTGTAGGGTACGGGACAACCGTGGATGGGACAAAGTACTGGACAGTTAGAAATTCATGGGGAACTCAATGGGGAGAGAAAGGATACATTAGAATGAAACGAGGTATTGCAGCTAAAGAAGGATTATGTGGTATAGCAATGGAAGCATCTTATCCAATCAAATCCTCCAAAACCAAGGACTCTGCAACATCTAATATCAAGGATGAACTCTGAATAATATAATCTTATATCATGATTATTTTAGCCTTGAATTTATAAAATCCTGAATCATTAGATTTGGTTAGCATCATTAGATGTACTTTATGATATGTTTAACGAGCTTGGTATTGAAATAAATAGTTATGTTTAATTATATTTGTTGTGTGTAAATTTATCATCCTGTGAGTTACTGTTTTTTTTTTTTTTTTTGAGATAATTGCGCTATGGTCCTTATGTCACCAAAAATTGCTCTATGGCTCCTTCTACTATGCAAAAAATGCACTATACGTGCTAACCCTTGCACCTCCCCTCATCAAGCGAAAAATCTTAGCTTCGCCCATGCCAAAAACGAGAAATAATATTGTAGGCTAAATATAATAGTTATTTGAGCCTTTTTGTTCAACAGTTACAAAAGAAAATAAAACAGAAAAACATCCAATATGTAGTATATATATTCAGCCGAGATTATTTTTAAAGTTTTTTCGGCTAAAAAACACTCATAAATAGCTCAATCCAAAAACCGATACACCATCAATTCACATTATCCGTAGCATCTGATAGGGTCATTACAGCCTTTTGCAGCTGATTGTTTCGCACCTCTGCCTCCACCTTTCTCCAAATACTGCTGATGATATTCCTCTGCTGGGTAAAATTTCTTAGCTGGAAGAATTTCTGTGACAATTTTGTCCTTGTGATTTTCTTGAGTTGCATCCAATGATTCTTTCGCTAACTTAGCTTGTGTTTCGTTGTAATAGTATATTCCTGATCGGTATTGTGTACCTACGTCACCTTTCTGTCATAAAAAGAAATATGTTAATTACCTAGAAGCAATTTGCATAATATAAGGACCTATATTTCAATTAACTCAAATAAATCTCCCAAACAAAAAATCCTGGAATGAAATCCTGACTTTTCCCTGAGCAATTGCTCTACAATTATATTTTTTTTCTAAGCATAAATTCTCCTTTACATTTCAATCCAATACAGATCGTGAATAAAAGACAACATACATTTAGGGGAGTAAACTAACGAAAAAAACAAGATCATCTTAGAAAAAGCTTGTTCGAGATAATAATTGGATACGTACCTGACGATTAAGAGTAGTCGGGTCATGACGAGACCAGAAAACGGAAAGTAGGTTAGAGTAGGAAGACACAGAAGGATCATAATGGATCCTGATGACCTCAGCATGGTTAGTTGTTCCGGAGCATACCAATTCATAATTCGGATTATCCACGTTTCCTTGTGAGTATCCAACTTCTGTTTTCACCACGCCTTCTTCTCTTTGGAACGTGAGTTCCACGCTCCAGAAGCAACCTGCTGCAAACTGGGCTAATTCCAGACCCGGTTTCGCCGGTGAATCTAGATCCGGTTCATGTGCTGGGTTGTTGGTTGATGTAGCCATTGTTTTTTGAGGTGAATTGTGTTGACGGGGTATTGTATGAGTTTATACTTTATATGGAGGAGAATAATTCTGCATTATTGCTAGGCGAAAAAGGAATTATTATCGGGAATTATTGGAATGAACCTGGTCTTGGGATTCGTGAGATACAAAATGCATGTAATAAATTTGGGATTGGGACACTAAAAGTAAACGGGTCAGTAGTCAGTAGAGGATAATTAAAATTTAACCTTGTCGAGATAAAAAAAGAAGAGAAAACTACTACTTTTTACCGCAAACATACAAAAATGTTATATTAAAAAGGGTAATGACCCGTGGAGCCTTTTATATTTACGTAAAGTGTATTAGCCGTTTCTATAAAATTCCTTCTGATGGTCCTCTAACTACGTTTTTTGTCACGGTTAGTCCTTTTTAAGCACATCTTCTTTTTCTTTTTCTTCTTCTTCTTCTTCTTTACTACAAGGACTAACCGAAATTTGAAAAAATGGCTAACAGTGACAAAAAAACGTAGTTGGAGGGCCATCAAGGAAAAATTTAAAAATAGAGTGCGGTTAGTGTACTTTAGGTAAAGATAAAGGGGTTCATGAGGTTTTTACCCTATTAAAAAACCCAAGTGAATAAAGATACTACAAAAGTCCAATAGTTACAAAAGATTTTGTTTATCTAATCAGGGACAAAACTAAGGATTAGGCTTGGAGGCCTAGGCCTCCCTAAAAGTTTCAAAGTTTTAAAAAAAAAATATATATATAATACCATTCCCCTTTCCAATAAATGAGATATTTATTAGATATCGTCCCAATAAAAAGGAAATATTTATCAGATAATCTCTCAGTTATTTTGTTTGATTGTAAATCCACCTTATCCAAAAACTGAAACACAGGAACACAAAACACTTTCGTCAATGGTGGGTTTTAATTTTAAATTATAGAAACATATTCTCTTTAAACAAAGTTTCATCTACCATCGTATTCATAACAGGGTTTAAAAAGTTGCATCTCAAACTTTGAATTTCATTTGTTAATGGTAATTTTAGTGTTTCCTTTTACTTTTAACTACAATTATTTATTTATTTTGTTTTGTTATAATGATTCATTATTTGTTTGTTATGTGAATTTTAGTGTATTTTGGTGTAATTTCATTTAAAGGTTTATTTTAATGTTAAACGTAAACAGGGGAGGTCTGAGGGAATGGGGGAGAATGGTGCTCTAATCTTTAGTATAAAATTTGTTGATAAGAATGGATTACTCTTGATCTAATTCATTTCGTATTTATTTTCCGGTTCATTCATGAATAAGGGAAATACCATTGGCTCCTGTTTTAAGAGAAAGAATGTTAGTAGTGATGATAATATCGACAACAACACTATCATACATGAGCAAAACCCTCCAAAGGTTCCACGAATTCAAGTACAAATTGGTGATATATCTTCTCTTGAGCGTGATCCTGCAAAACGTTCACAAATATGGAGTTTTCCTGTTAATTTACAAGACGAGATTCGTAGATCTTAGTTAAAAGAGGGTCTATATCAACTTGATCAACATCAATCAAGATATACTTATTTTGGAATTAAAGATCATCCCCTCCGATTTTAGCGATATTGGTCTAGTTTACTTGCTTGGTTGGAGTACTCTTCTTCAAAACATGCCGCATACTGCTTTTCGTGTTATATATATATATTTTTTAAAACCAACTAGGGGACCAAGATCTGATGTTTTTACTTGTGAAGGATTTCAAAATTGGAATAAAGTGAATGGATCAAGGTGTGATTTCTTATCTCATATGGGTAAAGATCCACGTTCACCTCGCAACAATGTTGTAAAGTACTGTGATAACCTAATGGCAACATCACTTCATATTGACAGAAGGATGGATAAACAAATATCAAAACAAATTGCAAAAAATCGATTACGACTTAAGACATCCATAGATGTTGTTAGATGGTTATCTCACCAAGGTTGCGCGTTTAGGAGGAATGATGAAAGTGATGACTCAACAAATCGTGGTAATTTTCTTGAATTGATAAGGTTGCTAGCTATATATAACAAAAAAATAGCAGCGGTCTTGTTAAAGAATGCTCCAAAAAAATGCACAATATACTTCACTGGTTATACAAAAAGATATACTAAATATTGTGGCAAACAGGGTACAGAGTAAAATTCGAGAATAACTTGTTAAAGAACCTTTCTTTGATATTGTCCATGTTAAAGACACATCAGCCCTTACTCTTAAGAATGCAGTAAGTACTATGATATCTAAAAATAGTCTTTCTATTCAAGATATACGGAGACAAGGATATGATGGTGCTAGTAATATACGAGGCGACTGGAACGGATTACAAGCTTTATGTTTTAATGATTGTCCATTTGCATATTATGTGCATTGTATGTCTCATCGATTACAACTAGCACTGGTAGCGGCTTCAAAAGACGTAATGGAAATTGATCACTTTTTTACAAAGCTGTCTTTAGTCATTAATATGGTTGGGGCATCTTGCAAGCGCAAAGATGAGTTACGGAAGGCTCAAGCTACTGAAATTGCAAACCTGATTGCAATAGATGAACTTGATACTGGAAAAGGTGCAAATCAATTTTGTACATTGCAAAGAGCTAGGGATACTCTTTGGAGCTCACATTTTGATTTTGTTTGAAGCTTGATTAAATTATTTGGGCCAAAAACCGTCCTAAGGAATATAACAAATAATGGACATATTCAAATATTTGTGCAGATGCTGACACTGCATATGATATGATTACATCATATGAGTTGTTTTTATTTTACATGTAATGAAGGACATTATGGGATCACTAAGTCGCTATGACAAAGTTTGGAACGAGAAACACAAGACTTGTCAAATGCGATGCATTTGGTAGTGTCACGAAAAAACTTATTTAGAAAATGTGAGAACAGGGATGGGATACTCTTATCGAAAACGTGAATATATTTTGTGAAACGCATAAAGTTACAATTCCAAATTTGAGTAAAGAATATATAATAGGGAGAGGTCGGTCTCGTAATCAAATGAAACAAATTTCACTCGAGCATCATTATCGATTTGATATATTTACAGCTGTTGCAGACTCCCAAATGGCTGAATTAGATCATAGATTTAGTGAGGGAACCATGGAACTTGGTACTCTTCTCTCGAGTATGGACCCAAGAAATTCCTTCGAGTCATTTAAGGTTGATGATATTTTGATTATGGTTGATAAATTTTATCCTCAAGATTTCACTGATCAAGAGAAAAATCAATTGATATACCAGTTTCAACACTATGCGGTTGATGTTCCCCATCACCATGCTCTAAATGATCTCTCCAAGATATCGAAATTATGCCATTCTTTGGTTGTCACAAGAAAGTCAAATACATATCATTTAATTTATAGAATAATTTGTTTGGTATTGACTCTTCTTGTTTCAACAACTACTACTGAAAGGACATTTTTAGGTATAAAAATTGTAAGAACATGTCTTCGCAACAAAATAGAATATGAATTCCTTGTTGATGGCTTGCTTATTTACACCGAGAAAGAGATATCAAAAATATTTACTATAGATATGATAATTGATGATTTCTATGCTAAGAAACATAGTTGCGTTCAACTGTGTTAATCTCTTTGTTGGTTTATTTTATTTTGTATCCTAAAAGGTCTCACTTTGTTTTCAATTATTTTTTCCTTTCAAAACAAATTTGGAGGTACAATGTTGTAAGTATTTTTTTGTTTTTTTTTGCAGATGTCGCTCTCCATTGCATAACTCCTTTAATCTTCCACTTTTGTCACTTCGTGGAAGGATGCTAAAAAACTACTGATTTTGTACTCGTATTCGTAAGTTTTTTTTTTTGTTAATTTTGTAAGATAACTTAGATGTGGTTCATATTTTTGTATTTCTAATACTTTTACATTATGTTGGAAAATCAGAATCACTAGTGTAGGTGCTTGCGCTTGTTCATAAACTTTTTAACTTCGAACAAAGTTAACTTTTGTACCAGAGCAGAGCTTGTGCTTAATACCACCGGAATTGATTGAAGGATCACATAAGATCTTACACTATTGGAGGAGCTGTAAACTTTACTGATATGAATCAGCTTGTTTTTATTATATGGGTTGTTGATAATATATATTTTTGTTGTTCGATTCTAATGACGATGTCCAGTTGTTTACTTTAATATAAAAATGTTCAAATTTTATTCATATTCTTTTTCTGTTGCCAATTCGTATTGCTGTTATTTTTTCATTTAGTACTGTTCTTTTAAGAACTTTTAGTATATAAGGTTAAAGGAATTCTAATGGAGTCTTTAATTTTGACTTTGTTGCAGCTGTTGATATATTTAAATAAAACTTACCATTTGTTATAATATTTTTTATTGCAATGATGGTGGTCCTGGTTTTTTAATAGATATTATGTAACATTTGTTACTATAACTACTGCACAAAGGGGTGCTTGTACATAGTTGTTAACTTACAATAATGATTTTATTTCCTTAGATTTTATCTTTCAAATAATAATAATAATTCTTATTTATGTTTTTTTGTTGCTAATCTTTTTTTCACTTTTTGATTCTGCTATATAAATTTTATTAACGGATATAGTTAATCAAAAGACAAAATTTATTTGGGACCTATAATGTAATTAATATAAAATATTGGGATATATACAATAATTGTCTTAAAAAAATTCAGGGTCGTTTTCTCAGAACCTCCTTGGCCCTTCCAAACAAAATTTCCTGGATCCGTCCTTACTTATCTTAGTATTATGCGCCTACTTTACTTACTCACCCGTTGTACTCCTTGACATATCTTATTATACCTCTTGCTTATTATTTATATCTTTATAGACATTTTGTTTTATGTTTTCGCTCTTCACTCTATTATCTCTCTTCTCCTCTCTCTTTTTCCTATTCACTCTCCTCCACACGCAGGTCTCACCTTCTCACCAAGCCGTTCTCTTGCACAAGAAACCCGCTGCCACTTGTGGACCATTATCCACCATCATCAATTAGCCTTGGAGAAGAACCCAAATTAAGGTAAAAAGTTGATCTATTTGTAACCTATTCTCATCTCTTTTACAATTTTCCATAAATCTGATTTATTTGTAACATATTCTCATCTCTTTTACAAGTTGTCAAGAAATCTGATTTATTTTTAACGTATTCTCATCTCTTTTACTATTTTTTTAAGAAATCTGATTATATTTTTATACAAATCCTACAATACCCATTTTATGACTTTTGGAAGTGTTTTACCGTACTAGAAATGATGTGCTTATTTTGAACATGTTTTATTTTTGTTTTTAGTTCCAGTGCGAGTTTGAAGAGATTGTTTTTCAATGTTTAATTTTTCTTTTCTTATTCTTATACTGACTTTTTAGAGTGTTTCTGCAGTAAATATCAGTTTGGCACAACGTCCGGAGATGCTCTAACACAACCCATCAAAAAGCCAATGAACCTACCAAGCTGAAGAGTTCGGTACGTACCAACCTTGGTTGTCTTCGAATTTGGTATGTACCCACCTGGGTATGTACTTATTATGCTTTCTGTATTTTGATGTTCGAAGCAATTTGTTCACTAATTGTATTCTTTTTACACTTGAAGGTCAAGTTTCTAGTGTTCTTTCATGATGATCGGTGTGCAAACATATTTGAAGCATTGGTCGGGACATTAAGGGCAGCTTAGAAGCGCAAAGTGTTGACATATGATGGAGAGTGACTACTACATGGATTACAAGTTATCTACGTGATTTTAATTTGAATAAGGATTAGTCATGTCTCGTTGAGGGTACAAGAAGACTCACAATTATTAAAAAGATGCTATGACTTGTAAAGATTATGTTATTTAAAAATATGCAAGTAGCTTCGGTGGGTACATACTTATCAAGTATGATTGTTTAGTGTGTTGTACTTGAATAAGTATTGATTATCTTATTAGTTGTGAAGGGTACATACCGAAAAAATATATGTATCTTTAATTGGTACATACCCAATATTTATTAAAACCATATTCTGCTAAATAACCTTCTTAGCTGTTAAAAGTCACCAATTGGGTCTGTACTCATATACCTCACCAAATGGAAAATATTAGGAGATCACAACCTTAATCGTGGGATTATCAATGGTGTGTACCCAGATGTATTCATTTTGTTCTTCGCCAATCTATATAGGCAATAACACTAGTGTGGTACATACCCAAAGAGTTATGAAGAATTACATTGGTCAGTACCCACATACACTGATAAAAAGTTACCAATTTGGTATGTACTCATATACCTCACCAAATGACAAATCTTAGGAGATCACAACCTTAGTTGTGGGATTATCTATGGTGCGTGCCTAGATGAGTTATAAAGCATTGCATTGGTACGTACCCACATACACTGATAAAAAGTCACCAGTGTGGTTTGTACCTATAGACCTCACCAAATGACAAATCTTAGGAGATCACAATATTAGTTGTAGGATTATCAATTATGTGTACCTAGATGTATTCATTTTGTTCTTCTCCAATCTATATAGGCAATAACAACAATTTGGTACGTACCCAAAGAGTTATAAAGAATTACATTGATACGTACCCACATACGCTGATAAAAAGTCACCATTTTGGTCTATACCCATATACCTTACCAAATGGAAAATCTTAGGAGAACACAACCTTAGTTGTGAGATTATCAATAGTGTGTACCCATACGTATTTATTTTGTTCTTTGCCAATCTATATAGGCAATAACACAAGATTGGTACGTACCCAAAAAGATAAAGAATTACATTGGTATGAACATCGCCACTCTGTATTGTAAACAATTATAATTTTAGCTCTTACAAGCAATAATATAAACCTTTTTGTTGAACCATATTCTTATTGAATTACCTCTGAATTGACAAAACCTTTATCAGCCACCATCATGCACTGGTCTACCGTAACATCCAATTCCCCGCAAATCCAAATTGGTGTGGTACAAGTTAATTCGTACTTTATCTTGTTCATAACTTCCAAGTCCAGCTATCCATTTGTTCAGTTCATTTAATTCGTGTTCATCAACGTCTCTGCAGTATGTATCCTTCCCTAGGGCACTTGATGCGTCCACTATGCTTGTTTCACCTGGTCTCACAACAACTAACTTATTCAACTTATCTCCCCCATTTTCAATGCATAGTTCTGAATCATTTAACCCACGCTCAACGTCTGTATGTGAATGGGCCCCGTGTACTCAACGTACTGCATAGGTTTTCTTATAGTGCTTCGATTTTTCTTGTGTGTCTGCGCAGTCACAAAATCATTTTCACTTAATTTACATCTCAACCCCCTATTAGAAACATTTACCCTATCAACCAAATTGGCTTCATTTATCCCCCCCCCCTCCAAAACACATGCATTTGATTCGTGTGTATTACTATTTCGTTTGTTCTCATTTGTTACTGTCTGTAACTCCAATTTAATATACTCACTTACCTTTTTTTTATTTATCCAATTCTTATTTCAACCACCAAATTATTGTCGACTCAGGAATCACAACACCCCTTTATCCACCAACCATATTTGATCTTGTCAATTACCTCCCTGAAGAATTGTTTTCCCCAACATTGTTATCGTAATCCTAAACTTCATTCACATCATCCTCTTTATCATCTTCTTTTTATACATTTGGATCCTCTCCAATATCTACAATCTCATTGGGAGTCCACCTCAGCTCACGTGTAATTATCTGCATGACAATACAACAGTCTTATTATTAATACTATATCATGAATACTATGTAGATATAGCATCTTACCATCCCAGGTGTCAAATTGTCCAAACTTTCCGCTCTGTAATTGTCGCTGGCCTCTACAATTATCCATTTAAACACCCATGGGATTGCTTCTTCTGCAATTGGCTCAATTGCCGAGTTCTTCACATTTTCACAGACCCATGGTTGTTACGTAAAACAATTGTACAGTTACATTAGAATATTTAATTATATAGTGAAGCTAGACTATCATTACTTACCACCAACATCACACAACAACCATCAGCTACATCCCCCTTCGTGTTCATCAGAGATTCCGCAATATGCTCAGCCCAATTATAGTTCTTTAAGTTAGGCAAGTCTTTTGAGATCTTCACATTCCATTATGTTATTCGTCCAGAAGAAGCCGGGTAAAAAATCGAATACATAGCTAATATGTTCATACATTTCACAAAGGTCTTACAGTATCCCGCCTTTTCTTCGTCTTCAAACTTTTTTTAATCAAATCCTTCACTTGTTTCATTAACAATCTACCAGTTGTCATATTTGGGAAATGTTTCTTGAACCATGGCGAATCCCTCATTTCCATCTATTTATATATTGGTACTTTATTCGTTCCTCCCTCTACCCCCAGTATTAGTCTAATGTGATTTGCAGTTACCTCGTATTATCTTCCCTCCAAGAATGAAAGCTTCCTGTTCCGGCACATATCTATGTAATATGTCACATATCATACCCTTGTGTCTTGGTAGCCTCCCGTCGCATTTTGATTTGCGTAGACCTAGGAAAAGGCCATAGAAAGGGGTCTTGCAAACGCTTCCAAAAAGTCCGGCTCAACTTTATGATCCTTAAATATTGTGTAGATTTTTTGCAACGTGTATCTGATCTCCCTTATTTTGCTGCAATTTTACAAGCATAATTAATAATTATTGTCTACAATCTAACCAAGTTCCCAAAAGCATACTAACTGTTGTACCAACTACCAATCAAAATAATAATACGACAACATTATATGGGTATGTACCCCTTCATACTTCATGGTAATTGACCCAATCAATAAGATGTTAGCCGTAAACCGGTATGTACCGAATTCTACAGCTTCTGTATGTACCCAACATGCCATATGTCTGCATACAAACCTAATTCTTGGGGTTACTGAGACTAATACACTTACACATTGGTACATACCAAACACAATTTAACTGGGTACATTCCCAATTCTTCATATCGTATACACAAACATCACATAATGATTCATTTATAACGCCATTATTGGTACGTACCCTACTACATATTGTTACGTCCCCAACTAATCATCTACTCTTAATCGGAATATGCCTGCCATTAATATGACCTTAACAAAACCTAAATCAATCACCTAACATTAATACTCACTACGCATAAGTAATATTACCATATACCACTTGTCTTAATAATTACCCAATACACAAACTCTATTTAGCACTAGTCAACCACTTCATTTATCCATGTAATTAGCCCTAACATTAAAAAGGGTATGCACCCAATACAAGTTTATTGATTTACAATGAATGTTCAGAAAAAACACACACCGCATATAAATAATAGTCTTTTAATGAATAGCTTTTGATGTTACCTTGGATGGTACAATCTTCACGGTTATGAACAGTGCAGAAATACACCTCTTGCACAACTTGAGAGATATGAGAGAGAGGGAGAGTGATGACTCCCTATTTGTCATGAATTAATCCTACTTGGAGACATCATTTTAGTTGTATTTATTAGTTTATAGGTCGAATTTCATATGGTTTAGTACACTTTCCTATTTTGTGTCTTGAATTAATTATTTATTATGTTTAGAGCATATTGGGTTTAATTATTTATTTAGTGTGAAGATTTAGAGATATATGGTAATTAATTAGAGTTCAAGTTGGTTCCAAGAGATAAATGAAAGAAGATAAACATGGAAATTGAAGATAAGAAAGTAAAATCTAAAAATATGAAAAAGGAAAAGCTGCCCTAAATCTGATTTCCAGCACCTACGACCACAAATAAGCTTATATCTCAAAATCGGTGAGGAATTTGGAAGAACGGTCAAGATCAAAGTTAAATATCTTTCCGAGACGATGAATTTCGACTATTCATACGCGTCAAAAGAATAAGAATTGAAGCGGTTAGGACCAAAACAAAAACATGGCTGATTCTATATTTTTGGGCTACGAATTTGAGTTGGGCTAGGAGTCCACAACTTACCTTCTCCTTCAAGAAAACGAATTAGGTCTTCCTATACACTATAAATACAACCTCTTATCATTAGAAAATCATCCTTGGCAAAACCTTAAGCCAAGAGGAAGCTGCAACACAAGAGAAGAAGTCTGGAAGGAGCTGAACACCATATTATGTCTTCTCCAACCTTTAAATTTGTAATTTCTTTCTTTTCTTTCATTAGTATGAACTAATTTACTTTTATCTTGAGATTTAGAATATATGTATGAACCCTAGTTTTTCTATTTGATTTGGGATACTATGGTATTCAATTGGAATTCATGTTTTATGTTCTGTTTATGTGTTTTGATTTATTGTTAGTTTCTCTTGCGGTGCGCAACGTATAGGATTACCTTAATAGTAGTTAGATGATCACATTATCTGGATGTCTAATTATTGAAACACCACATAACGTCTAGAATAAGGTTTAGACCTGGCAAATCAACCTAACTAGATAATTATTAGGGTACGTTTTCACCACTATCATCATGTTTGGAATTGAATTGCTTAGGGCCTTGGTGGCGCTTGATAACCCTAGGTTTAGGCTGCCTCATGATGTGACTGTAGCCCCCTTAGTCGCTCTCAAGGTCTAAGGTATGGGAATTTAGAATCCTGATTATTTCATATTACATGATTCACCCTTAGACAATATAATAACCAAAACTAGTGGGAATTAATTGCTAATATCTCGAGTTAAACTCTCATACTACTTGCTTCTCTCTTTTATTTAATTTTCTGTCTTTAAATTCTTAGTTAAAAACTAACCGCTATCTCTTTTCCTTTATTTTCTTGCGTATTATTTGTTCTAACTTCTTAATATCTGCACTTGAATAATTGCATAAGTTCTTCTTAACCTTCGCAGTCTCTGAGGAACGAATTCTACTTATTCATTAAAACTTGCATACGTCCTGTATACTTGCAGAACCGTGATAGCCTAGGGTGTCTATTTGCACTTATTTATCGATTATTTTTCTAACACCCTAGGCGACACCAGAGAGAGGGGGAGAGAGAGAGAGAGAGGGGGGGGAGATTATAGTGTCTATGTGAGAAGAGAGATAACGTAAACTAAGAACCCGTATAGGTCTTGGTTTTTGGTATATCAATCTCCCCATTGTGCAGAGAATGCGATCTAACATTCCATGTAGACGAGAGAAGGGGGTTGTTTGCGTCTTTTTACATACTCTCCTTAACTTCTAACTACCTACGTAACTAAGAGGACTTTTATTATAAATGTGTATGTTACTAGGGCCTTTATCAATATTTACCCCTAAAAAACGTCAA
The DNA here is from genome assembly GCA_029959085.1 of Nemophila menziesii. Classification (NCBI taxonomy): domain Eukaryota; kingdom Viridiplantae; phylum Streptophyta; class Magnoliopsida; order Boraginales; family Hydrophyllaceae; genus Nemophila; species Nemophila menziesii. The sequence continues at coordinate 34,606,305 of JARWIR010000008.1, forward strand.
AGTTGAGCATATATAACATGGGGAATTAATATATAATGGCCCCAAAGCCATTTTCAATCCTATTAAAAGCATTTTACTAATTAAGGCTTTGAGGAAGAGAAAAAAGACCAAAAATATCTTCCTCACTTATTATAATCACATCGAGATTTATAATCACAAACAAAAAATCTATATAAGGTTTTTTTACCCATTCTCTTTTCTCTCTTTCTTACGCATCTCCTCTATCTTTGTTTTATCTCTTAAAACTTGTATGGAACAAAAAAACAAAAAGAAATCTCTTCACAGTCAGATCTCACCTTCGTTGCTCTCTCCTGCACAAGAAAACCGCTGCCACTAGTGGACCATTTTCCACCTTGTCGCTCTCATGCACGATAAATCAGGCACCAGTCATGGACCATTCTCCACCATCATCAAACCGGCTTGCGAAGAATCCAAATGAAGGTAAAAAATTGAATTATTTTTAACCTAATATATGAGAATAGATGCGATGAGAAGAGATTTTCTTTTTGTTTTTCGTTCCAATACGATTGTGAAGAGATTTGTTTTCAATTTTGTCATGTTTAATTGCTTTTTAACATAAAAAATGTTTCATTGTTGTTCAACATTTTAGAATTTCTTATTCTTTTTACCATATGAGAAGTGATGTTGAGTGTGAAGAGATTTTTTTTTTGCTTTTTGTTCCAATGTGTGTGTGAAGATTTTTTTTTTTAAAATTACAAATGTGAAGAGATTTTGTTTTAGTTTTCTTTTGTTTTACTTTACTCATATTTTTGAATTGTTTTTGCAGTAAATATCCGTTTGGCACAATTGCAAGAAATGGTTTTAACATAACCCAAAAAGATGATTTTATACTTTGAATTGGGTACATATCCAGTGTATCTGTATGGGTATGTAACTAGTGGAACTGTATGGGTACAGAATTTCAGATTTTATAGAGAAAAAAGTCATGGGATACAATGTTCGGTGCATACACGTCAGTTTGATTGCTTGTGATATTTGTTGGGTTTATATATGTTAGGTTTATATTTGTCGGATTAGTATGGGGACGTATCCATCTATTTTGTATGGCATGATTATAGATTTGTGCGGGTACGTGTCCAGTGGATCTGTACGTGTACGTACCCATCTCGTTTGATCTTTATATTACGTTTCCGAAGAGGTTTCAAACTAATTTAATTGCTATTTTTGCAGTTTGTTGGAGGTTTAGGTCTTTCATGTAAGCTTTTTTTGAAATTCTTGTTCTTATTTACTTGTATACTCTCTATACATTGTATTCGGTACTTACCCAATTGGATATGTACCTAACACGGACATGGACATTGACATGAAAAAAAACCAATTAGGTTTATACCCAAATGGCAGTAGGACCTATAATACAATTATATAAAAATGACTTTATGAAAATTATAAAATGGATTAGGATATGTACCCAACACAAAAATAGGTACGTACCTAGATAGTATTATAACCTAAGCAGTATTTCAACAAAAGCACACCAACATGGGTACATACTAAAAAAGAATGTTATACGTATTGTAGAATGAATTGGAGTTAACAGTTATTGAGTACGTACCCAACGAGTTAATTCACATGATATAAAAGTAAAAGGCATAAAAGTGAAATGAGTAACCAAAAAGATGAACTTTAAAACTTTTATAAGATTCTTTTTTAGTTAGACCTTATAGTATAAGTTTGTTAGGATTCGTGTCTCTATTTGTATTTTCCTCATAAAACATTTGTTTCCGGAATAAATGAGTTATAAATGAACATTAAATTTAATGGTCAAATTATATTTAACCTCGACTATTTAAATTTTAGTATAAACAATTTAAGCATGTTGTATTTCGTTTATTAAACTTTTATATTTTGAGTCAAATAATCGATAAATAAAGCTTAATTTTCATTTATACTGATTATGTTTTTATATATCGTTTGAGAGGCCACCGACTCTTTATCAGCCAATTTGTGGTTCAATTTAATCACGTATAAATTAGCATTTGGGATTATTATTGGCCGTGAAGATGGTTTACTTAAATGGGATAAGGAACTTAGAATACATATTTTGGGCTTTATAATTTTTTGGTGTATGATGTAAGGGGCTGAGAATGGTCCATATGAGTTGTAAAAATGGACTAATTACTGATAACATGGAATTCTTTTTCCAAAATTACCTTATATATAAAACACTATACAAAATTAGTTGGATTACCTCAATTGGTCAGGCCCTTCCTATATATTCAACATTTTAAGAAAGGTATAGGTTTCTAATCCCCTGCCTAAAGGGTGTGAAGTGTCTTATTCTTACTAACCCAATTTTCTATTTTCTATCATTTGTAATCATGAGATCAATTATTTTTCTATTTCTATTATCTTTAGGTTTTATCACGATCACAATTAGTGATCCACCTATCAGTGTATAAAATTAATACAATAGTCATTTCCAATTTTCAATTTAATATTTTTACTCATAATATCTCTTTCAGCCAAAAGGCTTCTCCAGTTTCCAATCTAAGGTACAAGAAAGGAGCACAAAGGGAAGTATTTCCATTTCAAAACCTTATACAATAAAGATTTAGTCTTGTTAAGTATGTTCTATGCCTATTTACCCAACAGAGCTACGTTCATAAGGTTTAAAATCCCTAAACCTTAGCCCCCTGAAAATTTATGTTTCGTTAAGGTAGGCCAACTACCCTTGTGTATCTTATTATTACATTTACTTCCCCACCAGAAGTTTGCAGTTTAAGATGAGATTAGATCACAAACTTTCGTAGGTATAAGGTAAGTAGACATATAATAATTGGGGAGTCTTTGTAATACATTTTTTATAAGTAACTCCTTTCCTACCTCCGAAAGAAAGAGGTTTTCAAGTTATCCATTCTTTTAATAGTTCTTTCCACTAATAGATTAAGTTCCTTAACTTTAGATCTTCTCCACTCACTGGGGGGGCCTAAATAGTTACCTAAATTATTAGTGATTTGCATGTTAAGTCTTCCTGCCATTATACATTGTATATGACAAGGTGTATTAGGACTAAACTTAATGCAACACTTGTTTAGATTAAATTTTTATACCAGTCGCATATCCATATTTATTAATAACATCATTAAAGTTATCAATCTCTTTATAATTAACCTTAAAAAAAATACTATTATCAACAAATAGCAAATAGGTTATACTAGAAGCCAATCTAGATATTTTAATACCCAACATCATCTCTTTCTCAACTTTTTCTTTAATAACTATAGAAAGAATTTGAGTAATCATACAAAAGAGAAAGGGTGATAGGGGATTCCCCTTCCTCAGACCTCTTTGGGGTTTATCAATTTAATAAGGCGTACCATTTATTAAGTCTGAATAGGACACATATGAGACACGCCTAATGATTTTACTGCACCAATTTTAACTAAAATCTATTTTTTCCATCATGTTTCCTAACCCATTCCACATATTCATAAGCTTTTTGTTTATAACTTTAACTGCCATAAAGGATGTTTTAGAATTTCTACTCTCTTTTATAGTTAATGACCTCATGGGAAATCATATTATTGTCATGTATATATGCCTTCCAAATAGGAAGGCTGATTGATTTTCATCAACCAATAGATTCATAATTGGTTGCAATTATTAACCATAATCTTATATATAATTTTATAAATGAAATTATAGAAACTTATAGGTCTGAAATGTCTAATATTGGTTGGATTATTAAACTTAGGTATTAGAGATATATAAGTATGATTAATTTCAGACCAATTGATCGGTATCGTGAATAATCTTTCCAAGGGACCCACTTTATCCATATTTACTTGTAACTAAAATGGAGGTGTTTACTTTCCTTCTTAAATATCTTGGAGGGGTAATTTTTATTTTAACCAAATACTGGGCTCTCAATCTTAATCATCTTTACTTTGAGAACGACAAATTCATCTTTTATAAATCAAAGTTTGATTATATTTACGGAGTCAAAGATGATCTTCATATTTCAAGTGACTTTGGGGTCAACATATACAAGAGTAAAAAATATTGGGAGGTTTTATCTTATGATAGGATGGGATTCTGCAAGGAGACGAGTTTTGAGTAGGGAAATCTTCTAGTAGGACCGAATAGCTGAGCACCCAAACTTTGGTTCCTGTCAACGTTAGAGGCTAAACCAGATGAAAAAAATGAGAACGGATCACAAAAAAACTGAATGATGTATCACCTTGAGAATAAGCATGTTCATCAGTAAAGAAACCTACGAGCGAATAGTTCACAACCCAAAAGGACTGATGAGGACGTGCCATTAGTCTCCTCCCAATACATATCACAAAAGCCCAAGTAAGCGACCAATGGCCCTGGATGGCTATGTATACCCCCCACATATCTTAATAAAGAGGTACTCAAACTTTTGTTATTCCTTATCTATTAGCACTATATTCGCTCACCCACCGAGACTAACTTTATTGTTGGATCGTTATCGTGAGAATACCTCCCTTTGGCTCTAACCTTGGTTTGGTTTTAGGTTACACAACCGACAAAATTATAGAAGTTGATAAGGGGAAGGATAAATATGTTGGCTAATCCCTTATATTTTAGCATGATAAGTGGTGGTGATTAGTCTTAGTAGTATTGGGATCTATCACCTTCCTATACAATATCTCTAGGTTGAACTTGAGTCAAGAAAATCTCTCAAAGCTAAGTGTGCAGAGCTTACCGACAAAAATAAATTATAATTAATCATTTTCGTACAAGGTGGCTCTCTTTTCCTAAAATATTACAAATTATCAAATAGATAAATATTCATATGACTTTTTATTACAAACCTATTCTATCAAAATGAGTTATCCACAATATATAGACAAGATCTGGAGCTTTTCCACAGTGGGACCCGAGCCATTTTTTTGGACAATATGTATAAACCAATGAAAGAAGGTGGACTCGAAATAAAGAAGTTACAAGAAATTAATCTCGCTGCCTGCTTCAAGTCATTTGATAATTGGTTGCATGCCAAGGTTTTATCTGGGAAAATTGGGCCCATGAGAACTATTTAGTGTACATCATTTGACATTCAATTATATGTTACTCAAGTAGGATTTGGAAGGATTTGTTCTATATCTGGAATATGGTTGAAGACCACCTCACTCGACTACTTTCTTCCAATATATTTTTCTCTTTAAAATAAGTGTGGCATTGTGTTTGTGTTCCTCATCCCCAAGTTAACTTTCCATAAGACTATTTGGTTTACGAATTGTGTTCCTAAGCATAGTTTTCTCGCATGGCTTGCTTGTCTGAATAGGATTCTTGCATGTTAATGGATTTACTCTTAGGGTCTATCTCAAATATTAATGAACATTTTGACATTACTATTGTGTCGCCTCTTTCTAGTGCAACTTTACTTTAAAGTATTGGAAAGAGATTTGTATCTCTCCATTACAACCACTTATTGGCTGATTAGGACAATATCCTTAGTTTTGTCAAAGTTCGAGATCATTGTGAAAATCTCATCTGTCAGATTTTGGTGAATTTATCTACCATATTTGGATTGAAATGCATACTATGATCTATACCAACGTGTACACATCGAAATAAACTATTTCTAAACTCATAAGTGGTGATGTGAAGGTCGACATGCTTTGGAAAAAATTTGTTAGTTCTAACTTGAATGGAAAGATTTGTTCTAGTTGGGTCTAGACAATTTGCTGGGAATTAGTTTTGTATGTTGGGCAATTTTATCGATCCTAAACTAATTCTTACAATCTTTCTTTCTCTTTTGCAAAAACATGTTTTAGTGTATTGAACTATATTTCATTGATTAATAGAAAATTGAAAAGTTTGTTAATTTAGCAGAAGATTAAATTCAGTATGTACGATATTAAACTATTCTTTTATAAGCATTATGGATAAAAAATATCATAAATTATATGAAATATAATTTAGTAAATGAGAAAGCTCCCTCCATTATACCCTTTATCATAAAAAAAACTTTATTAATACTTATTGATTATCAAATTAATTTTGAGACTAAATTGTTCCCTAATGCACCAAGTTGTATTACTAGGGAAAGTCTTGCTATAAGTATGAGAATTATTCCGGCTCTCTAGGTCGTTTCCTCAAGTGCGGCCCTTTTCATATGGATAGTCTTCTATGCCCAAATGACAATCTTTTGAGGCGTTTAATTGTTTCAGATTTGTCATTTATTTGAAATTATTAAAATTCGCATATATAAGAAGAAAAATGGTTGGATGCTACCCAACGACATTGGTAAAGTCTCAAATCTATCTAAAACCGTGTCTTTCGAGGGATGCCAATGAAGAGAAATATTAAATTTCTCAAGTCATTTGAAGGCCATGGACGAAATTTTAATTTGGTCCCCTTATACTAACAAATGATTTTTACTAAAATTAAGAAAGAATCACAAGAGTTGTGAAAGAAACTTCGTTTAACTGAGGTGTGTGGATTATATCTAAGAAAGTAAATCAATGGTGGAATAAAGACGTTGAATTAGAGGTTTACATACCAATAAAGGTTAAAGAACAACACGTACTATATTTTTCTTTAGCATTTGACTTATTTTTCCACTTACAAGGAATTGAATTATTTTAACCATTCCTTAACATGACAACCCATTTTACTTAAAATAAAATTTAGATTGGTTACAAAGTCACAACTTACTAAAATGTTAGATAAAACTAATATAATATTAGCTATATTCATGTTATATTTTACTATATATAATTTGTTTAATCACTATGCTTATAACTAAGAACCTATGTAGTAATGTTGGGACAATCGGTGGAAGGGGAGAATTAGTGATAATGATCGTATTATGGATCTTTCTAGCAATATATTGATTCGACATGCCTTCTTTATGGAAAAAAGATAGTGAATAGCTATATTAGCAAGTTAAAAATTGTCTTATTTGTTAATGAATGCCCATTTTTTACAGAATGGAAAAACAAATTTATGGTAATAGAAAGAAAGACCTTGTTAGGTAAGAGTTTGAGTAATGTGGTGTTAGTGTAGTTTGTGAATGCTGAAAATGAGTTAAAGAGAAAGAATTAAACAACTTATGAAGAATACAAAAGATTGTTGTTGTGTGGAGAGTTAAGTGTGCCTATAAGAATATGAAATTTTTGAAGGTGTTGGTTGATGTCACTAAGCAACCCAAAAGAAGATATGATGCAACAACGGGTTAGATATCAAAGGAGATGCACCTTTGATATTCTGTCCAAATAAAATGGGCCAAAATTCGTTATGAGTTTGGAATTAGCTAATCCTTTAATTTAAAGACGTTATGTTAATAATTACCTCATCTTTTATGCTAATATGGCGGGTAATCCTTCTTATTTGCTCCTACTTTGTTAGATGAGATATGTCCTGTTTTTTGGCCTTGTTTCGACCAATATAGGGAGGCTGTGGATTGTGATGACCTATGATTTTGGTGTTGAATGTGTTTAAGACATAAATACGCCTTTAGTATCAAAATATTTTGCACACCTTTGTGTTGGAAAAAATTCCATCCATTAATTGTCCATGAACTTATTGCCATGAATTACAGGTGTCGTTTCTATCAACTTTTTTGTGCTTGAGATAATACTTTGTCTTGCTAAAATTTGTTATTTTTCTTTTGCATTCCTTATTGTTTATCGATTTCTAGAATTTTTTGAGGAAATTATAAGATTAATATTCACATATTTCTTAATCTGACTAGTATCGCGTAATGCCACATATTTAGAAATGTTATGTGGGAGGTGTATTAATTATTGAGTATTTTTGAAGTATTTTTTGGTTTATATATGAAGGCAACTAAAAAAAAAAGACGATACCACTGACAAAAAATTAAAATAATTAATTAACACAACTTATGAAACAACGATTACCACTAACATATAGTACTTATATCTGATATTATAATCTTTAAAGTTGGAAGACATATTCTCAATACGGAATTCACGCGGTAAAAAATATTTTCTGTTAATCTTTCGAGGAGATCATGAAACTTTAAATATAACTAGATCCTACTCCAACATGTTCACGTTATTACTAAACCATTTTATGTCTTATTTATCTAATAATGATCCGCTTGTACTTATTAGGTGGAAGAGTTGAGCAAAACAAAACCAAAAAACTGAACCGATCCCAAAAACCGAACCGATACCAAAAAGCGAAAAAACCGAACCAACCCTAAAAATCGAAAAATTTAAAAACCGACAAAACTGTTCAGTTCGATATAAATTTATTTAAAAATCGAAATAGTCCAGTTCGGTACGATTATTCTATGCTAAACCGAACCAAAAAGTCGAACAAAAAAATACAAAAATTAAATTATATTCCTAAAAATGTCAATAACATGAAAATGAAGTAATCTCCCATTTATCCTCAGTTAAAGTATTTTTGAATTTCATTTATATTTTTGAAAAGATTATGATAAGAGGATATAAAATGGAGTAAATTTTGAAAACAAAATTTCTTATATATGGCATGCAACCTTCCTAAAAATGTCATAATATGCAACATATTTTACATAAACCCTTAGTAGACATATATCTTGAAGGTAAAGCTACAAATTTTCTTCTATAATTATTTGTTTACACTTAATGCATAATATATAAGTTCCAAAAATAAAATTCTCCTACATCGGTCAATAACATGAAAATCAAACACTTCATATATGGATATGTTAGAAAATAAAACGTCTTACACCCTTGAAATCTATCCAACTATCAAATCAAACACATAGCAAAACCGAACAAAAATACTGAACTGAAAACCAACAAAATCGAACAGATAAAAACTGTTCAGTTCTATACCGACCTTCCTAAAAACTGAACCATTTTGTTTAGGTTTTGGCCAAAATCGAGCTGAACTGAACCGTTCTCAACCCTACTAGGTGGATTAAGATATCAATTAATAGGATCAAAGACTGAATATTAAAGTAAGTTGTATCCTATATTATACTCAACCTTTTTCTCTTGTTCTGGTTAGCACATTATTTGTAAGTAGCCATATACCTCCTTTCGTAGTTGTAACTTTTGTAAGATGTGAGGTGAAAAAGAAATGCAATTTATTGAACTAAAACTCATATAAATAAAAATATTTAATATATATAAAAGTGGATATATGTTTATATGTATATCAACACTTAGTAGCACAATTGAACTTTCAAGGGTTCAAAGTGGCATGCCTAGGTTGTATTGACAATCGATGCATTAAAATACAAGGTAAAAATATGGAAAAAAAGGAAATTGGTGGGGCAAAAAGTCAAAGAAATACTCCCTATACTTTTTGGTACCTTGCTTTTTTTCCTAATACATTTTCTTGTTACTAACTAACTTAAATTATAGTTGAATCTATACTAATACTAATTTGATCTTGTTAAGAGGTGTTACGACGTTGATGATCAACAACGTGAACCTTTTTTGCAACTGAGTGCACCCGCACTAGTCGTAAGGGAACTGATGAGCGAGGATGGCTTAGCACTCAGACTCGAAGCTTTGGCATAAGTTGACCCAGCTCCAGCCCCTGCCCCAGATGGTACAAAGAAAGCACCGTTTAACATCAAGTCTCCTTTTGACCTCCAATTCCAATTCTTCCATTCGCTCTCTGGTGCATCTTCGTGCTTTGTCACCTGTTATCAATTTAAATATGTCAAATACAAACTAAATTTTTGTACTTATATGCTCCCTCAAATTTCATATCTTTAAAATAGCATATGTGCCTTTCGAATTTTTTGAAAATTTTCACCCGACTTCCCAAATCTTTTGAAAATTCTAAAAATTTAATTATTAATTTGCTTCTTTTGCATAATATAGAGACATGTAATGTAATTATTTTAAAAGAATATAGGTTATATTATATAAATAGAAAATTGAGTGTAATTAATTAAAAATATAAGTTATTTTATCTAATTATATAGAGATCTATAGTTCAATTAACTCAAAAGAAAATTGGTAACACTACCTTGAATCTCCATGGTCTTCAACAAAATTTCAGATTACTGTTTGTAGGTCTATATGAGTTAAGGTAATTTTGAAACCCAAAATTAGGTAAGGATATGAATGGTTAATAAATGATAATAATGTGTCTACCTCACGTGTACCTATTAACCCGTCAATTACTGCAAGTAATAGATAGCACCTAATATTTTGAGATAGATTTATGATTTTCGGGGCTACTTTCTAATTCGATATAGTAATTTCTTTTGCTAAAGTTTTTCCACAACAAAGATATTTTTTTTTTTGAATAAAGTTGTATTGTAGCCCATCCCGATCTGCCCAAATCCATATTTATTTATCTTTAGAAGCTTTTAAAATCTATTGCATGCATTTTTAAAATACCAAAACAAAGATTTCATTAGAATAATGTCATGTGGAACAAAACTTTTACCTCTTTGCTAAATCGGATATTAGGGGCAAGAAATCGATTCCCCTGGCTATTGATCGTCGGATTTGCACTGCCTCCTATAGCATACATTTCCCAGTGAGTATAGTCATTGTTAACTACATGGAAGTATCCATGTCTGCATCTGCAAGTATACACATGATAACAAAGTCTTAGCTAAATTCAATTGATTATGGCCCCACATACCATGTTACATAAAATTCGTTACGAATTTAGACAAGATTTGGTTTATGTCATATCTAACTGCTTTATTTATTCAATTGAGAAATAGTTAAAGAAATATTTGTTTATTACACTTGATTCCAAAGCAAGGAAGAAAAAATATTTCTACGAAAAGGGCAGGGGCCAGGAAGAAATATTTCCCAATTATCCCAAAACACCATACAAATTTGTCTATATTCTTTAAAGAAAAAACATGAATAAACAAACATTATAACCTCTACTTAATAAAAAATTAGTTCTTTAACGTAGTTTTATATTTAACCCATAAATAATAGAAATAAACTCCTTAATGTCAAATTTTGAGATCGAACATAGCATTTAAAAGTTTTTCCCCCAAAAACACTATAATGGCACTCACCCGGGCAAAAAACATTATCGATCTATCTTTTCATCTATATTTCAAGCAATTTATTGCTATAATTAACCCTTTTGGACCAGTTATCACAGTTAGTGGGTGTTAGAGAAAGACATACTCTTTTTTAACATGATAAAATTAAGTCTATCATTACCTTGGCATTCTTTGAACAAGGCCTTCTCCAAAGTGATTAAAGGCAATAGTGACTTGCATGATCTTGTCTTTAACATAAGAATCACTATGACCCAAAAGCATAACCTTATCATGATGAGTCATATAATTATTTGAAAGTGTAATAGCCGTAGAACCGACAATTGCATCAATAAGACCATCCTCACAATTCGATAACGAACAATGATCAACCCAAACATGACTTCCTCCAAAAATCGACACACCATCACCATCCGATATTGTCCTCCACCCGTAGTGCCGTGGGGAGTCTCGCACGTAAGCATTCCCCCCTTGCTTACAATCATGTATATTAATGCCATGTATAATAACATTTGTCACGTATTGTATCGTAATACATGGCCCACCGGCTATATGTACACTAGCGCCACGTCCATCGATTGTTTTAAATGAGTTCATAATTAATTCTTCTTTTAATTTTATTACCATGTCACGTGCGAAGATTATCCATAATGGTTCGTCTTGAATAACTGCGTGACGTAGGGTCCCTGGTTTCGGGGTGACTGGATCATCGTTACCTGAGTCAGTTACCACGTAGATTTTACCGTCTCGTCCTCCTATGGCATTCTTGCCGAACCCTATCGCACAATCAGCTAGTCTCTGACGATTCTTCTCCCAGTTTGCATCGCACCTCCAACAATCATCTATAGGGTTTCCGGTCCCACAAGAAAGATATCCCAAGTTTCTTCTAGCTTTAGTGGCATTAGCTATACTCCTGCATTATTCCAAAAAATATATTATCGTCTACATTAATGATATAAAGCAAAATACTGAAAAAAGATTAGTTAATTCTCGATGGATCACACTAGTGATTCCTAGGGGACAATTCTCCAAGGTGCAGTGTACCTATAATGATAATTCTGGATATCTAAAGAAATACTTGGTCAGCTTTTGTTTAGCAACCTGTTAGCTAGAATGTTTGACTTTCTTCTAACGTACAAGAACAAAACGATTTATCTAAATGAGTAGAGTTGAAATGACTTTTTTTGTAGCAACAATTGATATTGTAGGGGAACAGAAAACAGAGATAAAAACAATGAAACAAGTCTCACCTATGTACTTCTTGTACTACAAGTTCAGGGTCTTGAACAGGAGAGGCAATGAGGGATGGAGAAAAGAGAGAGAAAAGGAGGAAAAAGAGAGAGAAAATGTAAGAGAATGGCATGTTTTGTTATCTCTCACTTGAGGTATGTATTGTAGTGATGGGTTTTTGGTGTGGAAGGGAGATGAGTAAGAAGGGGTTTATAAAGGGATTAAAGGCGGAAGAAATGGTGTGATTAAACTAAACATATTGGGACCATTACCTCCTTAATTACATGTTTTACGGAGATTCTTCTTGTGGTAGTTTTTGGTCGTTAAGCAAGTGTAACTAGCTAGCGTAGTTCTGAAGAATTCGGGTTTATTTCTTTCTTTTTTTTGGAATGGATAAACGATGTCATTAATAAAAAAGAAACTCTCTATATTGTACAACAAAAATAAAAAATTACCTAAGCTCGGAAATTTAAAATAGTTATCATCTAATTATTAGTCTAATTTCAACGAGAACTCAAGCTTTTATTCGGTTTTGGGATGGATATGAGTATTGTCCAAAAAAAAAAGGATGGATATGAGTGAGCTACTGTACAGTATCTACTACACTAGTTCGAATTACTATTTTTTAGTAATGAGTTAAAAAACATGGTATATATTATCCCTCCCTCGACATTGTTAACCTAATATTGATTTGCCCTGAAATTATGAATGGAAGATGCCCGCTCCACTCATGTTATAACAAAATTTGGATGTTACAATATTTCAAAATTGAGTTGATGCACTAATATATTTTAACAAAATGTTGTAAATTATAATTGTAGAACAATTTTTCTTTCTTTTTTGTTGCCCATCACCACGAGAACTATGACTGCGCTCCAGGGATTGGGGGTGAAGTAGGGTGAGGTGGGGTAGTTGTTGTTCGCATGGATGGATGTAGAAGGGGGTTGCACAACCCCTCGGTCCTAGCTAGGATGTTGTACGAACTTAGTCATTAAAATATAGTAGAGAAAAAAATTCTAGTAAAAAAATATAGTGACTGTTTTCCAGGTAGATATTAATTATACTTCTAAAGACTAACTATTTATAATTTTTTTATAAAATTTAAACCACCTTAAATAGAAATTAACCCTGAATTCACAAAATCATATAATTTGTATTTTCGAGAATAATAAAGTATTAAATTATTTTAATTACGTGAAAATTAACGGGAATTGGATTTAACGTGTAAAAATTTCACTATGGAATTATTTTTTGTTTTATTTTATTTTTCTTAAACTAAATAAGATCCTAACTTAAAAAACATATAAATATTCTTTTTAGTCTCTCTTAATTTCTTCTTCCAACTCCAACACCAATATTGGTGTACTCCCATGAACCATGTCTTGGTACTCTGAAATGAAGCACCGCTGTTGTGGATTATTGTGCTCCACACATGGACCATCGCCGGGGTGTTTGTATAGGAGGATGAGCTGGGGGAGTAAAGGTAACTAATGGGTGATTTGAAGGGTAAGGTCAGGTAGGTGAGAGTGGTGGGTGGTGTGGTTAAAGGTGCAGGGAAGAAACATAAGATAAAATATTTAAAAGAAAATTGGAATATAAGAATAGAAAACTAAATGTAAAAATAAAGAGTAGAATTTTGGAATGTTATGATCTTTTTCCTCCATCTGAGAGTTGTGTATAATTTTTAACTACTCATAGTGTCTAATGCTCACAATTTTTTCAAAGGAAAACTCATTTGTTGTGGACTTTATCAAATTTATTGAATTAAAAAAAATGACAACATGAATAACTCCAAACATGGTCATGGTCATGGGCAAGTTTATTAGAAGGACAAGATGTGTTGAGGAAATACAAGCGATACGAATCTATTAATATTTGGACAAATAAATGGCTAGATGCTCAATGAAAACTAGAAAAACTGAATAAATGCGAAATTTATAAAGTTAAGGATCTCTGGAAGGAAGATACAACGGAATGGAACACAAAATTGGTAGATGAAATATTCCCAGAACCCATTATTCCGGTTATTTTGAAGGAAAAGGTGTTCTCAGGAGATTTACCGGATAGCTTTATTTGGCCACATGTAAAAAATGGAGAATATATAACCAATACAGGATACAAGGTTTTCACAGATGCCGAAATCTTTGAAGAACCGCGACAATCAAGTACGGTTCCATCCGGAAGTAAGCTCTGGAGAACCATTTGACACTCAAACCTTCCCACTAAGGTAAGAATCCTCAACTGGAAAGCTAAAGCTTGTAATAATACTATATCAACTGGTAGAAACCTGGTAACAAGACACTGTGATGTTGAAATCGAATGCCAATGGTGTAAGTTGGAACAAGAAACATGGGAAAATTTACTCTTGACATGTGGAATAGCAAAATTGGTATGGGCTGGATCGACACTTCAAATCAACACAGACAATGAGATTGAAGATTTGGGAGAATGGATTCTTAAGATTATTGAGACATTTGTTATTGGTGGCTGGAGACGGGATGTGGTTACATCTTATGTTCTACTAACTATTTGGAACATTTGGAAATAAAAAATGAGAAGTAAACATAGTAATTATATGATAGGACCCGATGACATTATAAGAACTACAAACGAAAATATGGATGAACATTTTGGCAACGAGTGGGCTAGAAGTAAACTGATACAGAGCACATATATAGGTAACGGAAATGGCACAACTGTTGATCTTGCGTTTCATACAAAGACCGCGTTCACTTGTGATACATCGTTTGATCAGCCACACAAACCAACAGGGATCGGGTGGTTCAGATTGATAAAGATACAAGATATCAAACCGATTTTCAATGGCCACCATGTGTAATTCTTGCACATGGGGTGAAGCGCAAGCGATTATATATGTTTTGGATAGGTCAATACAAGATACACAAGAGGAGATAACCATCTTCTCGAACAACCTTGAAATAATTCAAGGTATACAACAAGTGTCGGCTGCTAGATGGAGGCTCAGACCATGGATTAGGCAAATCAAGAGGCTTACAACAGATATCATTCTAGTGTTTTTCAAACATATTCAGCGCAAATTAAATGGTCGAGCAGACATTCTAGCTAAAGATGCTAGACATAGGGCAATGAAGGAATACAAATCGCCGAAAACCTTGATAGAACGATTCTCTAGACTTGGTATAAGTTAATTCTCAATGTAATTTTTGAAATTTCTTCCGTGTCCAAAAAAGAAAAAAAATCCAAACATCAACATATTCACTAGTTCAGTTCAACAGTTACCACATGGAAAACTTTAGAGTTCATGTTTTTATGAGATTCTTAAATACATATAATTGTTTAGTCCAATTCTAGTTCGGCTGATTCTAAGAATTCACCCAGAACCCTTCTTCAACTCGTGATAACGAAACTGGTAATAAGAATGATAACTTTAGAGACATATAACCACTTTTCTATTTAGACTTTGATTATTTGTAAATTGAATTTTTACTTCACAAATGTTATTTGTTGATTATCTAATAACCTAATACGATTTATATTTATAGTTCTTCTTGTTAGATTGAATTTGAAATAGTTAAATATTGTTGTAGAAATTAAATGCTTTAGAAATATGTGAAAATTGAAAACCGATAGTAATATTATTTAGACTTATGTTTTTTTGCTTTTTATTTGAATTTTATTATTAGCGACCACTACTTCGTCGCTAAAATATTTATGTTTATTAATTTAATCCTAGTGTCAACGACGAATACTGGTCGTCAAAACATCATGAATTTAGTCACTAAATCAATAAAAGATGGTCTACTAAACGTTCATGTATTTGGCGACTAAAATCTGAAAAATTTATCGCTATATTAACCAATAAATTTTCAGCAACAACACATTGGTGACCAATTTCATCGCTAAAAATCAAATACGGTTAATAGTGACCATACATCGAATTTTTAGCAACCACAGAAGTGGTCGTTAAAGGGTCGTACTGGTAACAATGTCTGAAAGATATAGTGTGATATCAATAAAAAAACAAAAAGATAAAATTATCCTAGTTAATATTTAAATTTTATTTATTAGATAAAATAAATTTAATGAATAGTTCACAAACATAAATCAGCAGTTTATGCGAGCTAGTTTAATAAATAAGTTTTTATCAAAGATTGAATGTGTTTGCTTAAATAAACAAACGAGTGCAAAATATATTTTTTAACCAAGATCGAGTTGTTCACGAACTAATTGATTCGATTACAACCTAAACCTAACACAAGAACAATACTTAACTGTTTGAAGAAGAATTCGTTCAAATATGTTACATAAATATAAAAAGACTTAGTAGTAAAAATGCAAATTAGGTCAAAAATCCTGTAAGTGTATGTAATGCTCTATAAGGGCGATTTGTTAGCTAAAGTAAAGATTAGAGGTTATACAATATAGTAGAGTTCTCGAAGGGGGTGGGGGTTGAATAGGACACTTATCCAAATAATGTCTAATTAAAAACAAATTACTCCTAAACTAAGGTTAGTTGAAACTAAAGGAAAAAATCTAAGCAAAGGAATTAAGACGTTTTCTAATGAGTTTGCTAGATGCCGAAGGTAAGATCGGGGAGTACTAATTAGGATCAAGTTAAGAAATTGTTGGCAAAAATTCTTTCTCTATAAGAACAAAAAAGTGTTTTATGTGACAAATCATTTACACCTTTTGAAAATCTTTTGCACTCAACTTTTACAGCCTATAGTGATTTGTTATATAATATATTTTGTGTTGGATGAGTATCCTATCAAATCTTTGATTATTTTCCTAGGTGCTTATTCTTCCTTAACTGAAAAACAATGTGACGTTTTTTTTAAAAGAAAAGATATACCGTATTCTGTGTAAAACGTCCAAAGAAATAAAGTAAAACGCCCAAATTTCTCTCAATATGGAGTTATCGTTTTCAGATAGACTAACGTCATACCGTTTGTAGCTAATATGGTCGTTCATGAATTCTGGTTGTTAGATCATTTAATGTGCAACAGGCAAATAGTACATCTAGCAAAACGACTAATGTCTCCTCGTTTGTGATAGATTAATCTCTTTTTGAAACATATTTTTGGGAGTTTATTGGGCCTAAGTGAGGGATTTTTCCCATGTATTCGATATATTGTACTTTTTTCTCTTATTTTGGACATATTGCTATTTATATAGCTTTTGTGCCTTAATTGTGTGTTAAGTGTGTAGATGTTAGGTATAAGTTGACACAAGATTCCAAGATGATTCATAAAAGTCAATTCCAACCCCAAGCCAAGGCGTAGAAGAAGCTAAAAACCACTTTGGAGAAGTTGAAGTGTTCACTAGAAAAATCTTGACGTCCATTGCTTCTGTCACTATAATTAATTTATCTGATATTTTGAAGAAATTCATTTCGATTTGAATAGAGTTTGAAGTCTGTGACGCGTCAGAAGTGACGGAAGTCGATTCGGAGTCGATATGAAGAATTTATGACATTTGCTTCCACCATGACTCGAACTTGTTCAACACTAGGCTAAAAACGAGTTGGGCTATTTTAACCCATCTAAGTGAGCCTATTCGGACCCAAAACGTTTTTACCCTAGTATATAAGAAATTTAGCTGCTCCTAATTCATTATCACTAATCCATTTTTATATATTACATGCCTTGGAGATAGAAGAAGAGAAGAAGGAGAAGGTTTTTTCACAAAACCTCGTCATTCTTCACCATTTCAACACCATTTCATTCTGCACTTTAGGTTATATTATTCCATTTTTTTTGTTAAACATGATTATTGCATTAGTTTTAATTAGTTTGTATTTTATATTATGAATTAAACCCTCATTGCTTGAGGATTTCTATTTGTATGACCCTCTATTTGTTTATTTGATGTTCTATTGAATTTAGGATAATATTTAATTGAAGTAGGTATTTATAATACCATTGAATATGTACTTGAGATTAATTCATATTCATGTTCTAGCTATATATTGGGTAGTATTCATAATTAGGCTATCGTCCGGGAGGGGGGTCGAATTACGAAACTAGTAATAGACGCCTAGTGTGTGGTAGTGATCTAGGAGGGCTTGAAGGTTTAATCATCAATCATTGTGTAGGGTCCCCTTACCCAAGTCCCTAGTAGTGTTGAGGTTGCATTCTAAGCTACCGACGTGAGTTAGAAGGATTATTGAATCTCAGCTAATGTGAAATTACCACTTTTCCCTTATTCATAGAAACATTGAATTACTTACATAGGGATTACTAGCAAAATTCAAGAAAAAATCTCATATTATTTCCACTCTATTATTTAGTTTAATTATATATACTTTTAAATTGTATTTTTATTTTAGTTGTTAATCACAAAAACTAAACAGATATATTATTTACTTTCTTGTCATTTCATTTACAACTCTTTTCTATTATACTTTGAAACACATTAAGAATAACTTTGATAGTCCTTGTGGAGACGAATCCCATTTTACTTATCACATTTTATTACTTGTCGACGCCCGCGTACACTTGCTGGTAAGTAGCCTCCCTTTTTTGTTGTCGATATATAAAAACGGCATATATCGACTTCCATAGTAAAATGTAATTCCAGTTTCACAAAAAGAAGGGTCTGAATTAGAGAAAGCAAGGGGTCTTTCTTGACTATATATAGCCCCTATTTAAGAGATATTTAATTACACTTTTCATCCATATCAACTACTACTCTCTCAAGTATTAAATATCAAGATCTTTCACTCAACTCTCAATCTCTCAAGAACATCATTTATTATCTTCATTGAAGGCATAACACTATCATTGTTATATTAACTATTTTAGGAGTAAATTCATTCTTGTAACCTTTCTAATACACTCATCACAGATACTCTCCTCTAGATTAGAATTTAACCTTTTATTAAGTTTAGAAGAGAGGGAGATTTACTTCAATTATTGGAAAGGTTGTTACTTGTGTTTAGAATTATACAAGGGATGATTAGCTTGGTTTATAAAGCACGAGTTGTGACATAACTAGGAAAAGTATCAATTTATCGGGTTTGTTACTCACATTCAAGAGTTAGGAAAGCTTAGAGGTATAAGATATTTTGAAAATCCTTAGTGGAAGACCTTATGTAGTGGATTAGGACTTTGGGAGTTTGAACCACTCTATATGCTCGAGTAATCTCTAAATCTAACTCTATATTGCTTTACTTGTCTTATATCATTGGTGTTCTAGGATATAATTCTTCATCTCATCATAGTTGTGTTTCTTGCATGTCTTATGTTTGATAAACTGTCTAAACCATTTTCAAAATAATATTAAGTGTTAAAACTATTAAACCCCCCTCTACGTATATCATAAACTAATTCAATTATGCTAAAGGGAAGATGATGACTGATTTTAGGCTAAGGTCCTTAAGGAATTTAACCTACAAGATTAAGGGGAACTATATGCAAGCTAGGTAGAAATAGCAAATAAGATTCTTCAAGTAAAGAATAAGGAATTAGAGGTAAACCTAAAGTCATCTAACCTATGCTAAAAAAGAAAAACATTTTTGTAAATAAATGCACGCGATAAGTAAAAGATAAAGGAAAAAATACGTGGGGCATCTAGAGTGGTTTGGAATCCCTATATCCACTACCTAGGGCCATCCTCATAGTATTTGCAAGCTTCTCCACTGATCTCCTCGATATATCTTAAGGTTGAGATATAAAATGTTACACCGAGGTTTTTCTGGGCTAAACCACGTCCTAAAAATCTTGAGACTTTTTTGGATTATGTCAAAACCCGATGAGACTTTTAGAGGTCAAGTCACAAATCCATGAGACTTTTAACGTTTAAGTCACAACCCAATAAATTTTTACAAGGTTAAATCTGAACCTGTGAAAATCCCCTCTTCTCTAACATAGAGAAAGAGTAATACCCTAAATGGTTTGATAAATACTAGGGATGACAATCGGTTCATGTTTTTGAAAAAATATAAAACATTATAACCATAACCATCTATTTTATTAAAAACCATAATCTAACAGTTTTAACCATCGGTTTCGCAGTTTTTAACCATTAGGTTTCAGTTTTATAAACGTTATGCAGGTTTTATCGATAACCAAATGATAACTCTATAAATATATTAAAAATCCTTAAAATAAGACCACAAATATCAAAATATCTCCTAATATATACAAAAAAATATTGGTCTTTTGTTAAATTAGATATTTGTTATTTAATTGATTAATTTAGTATTTGAATTTTTGTTTTAGAATATATATATATATATATATATATATATATACACCAATATTATTATAAATTATGAAAATTTAGATGATAATAAACGTTATTCGTTTTTATTTTCATCTAAAATCATAACCTAACGGTTTTAACTATCGGTTACACTAAACAAACCCATAACCTAATGGTTTAACCATTGTTATATAATCAAGTTTTAATTGGTTCGGTTACCATCAATTTTGGTTTTTAACCATAACTATTGACATCCCTAATAAATACAATAAGAACCAAGTTGAATATGCTCCTTGATGAGATTATCTAACATTAAGATTGTCCGACTCCTTCGACGAGTTGATTTTTAAATGAAGGGTTGAGTTGAACTCCTCTTTGAGTAGATTTGAAGTGGTAGCTTGTAGTTTCATCATCCTATTTGATTAGTAAGTTAAGAGTTGAGGAAAAAAGTCATAAAGCTTGGATTTTTTTTATGTAAAAATGCAAGAACAAGATAGTGAATTATTTCTTGAAGTGTAGCATATTTTATGGTTGAATTTGAGCTTCAAGAGATATTATTTGTGATGAAATTAGGACATATATATAGTAGAGTGAGTTACAAAGACCCCCAAAATATGATCACAAGAATCATTAAAAATGTTATATCGGTTTGATAAAAACGAGTATCCGTTTTTGTGCCCAATGACTCCAATCCACGTGGAGTACTTTGTTCAACGGTAAGAAAGTCTTAAGTACTTGAGACGTCGTCGTTGAAGCAAAAATGTTATGCCATTTTTACCTAAAAACGGGTATCCATTTTGGTTAGGGATGTTGGCTAAAATGATTATAAGGATGTCAATTGTCTCTGACTATTCTGGTTCAAAAGCAAAACGTTATACCGATTTTAAGGCCAAAATGGTTGTCCGTTTTAAATCAAAATGTCATTTTTTGTTTTGTAATTTGATATATGGATTATAACTCATCTATTTTTCTCTTTTGTCCTTCATGAGAGTTGTGTGTTAAGGATTGATGTAATTGGGATTAGTACAACTCAAGAAAAACAAGTAAATACACACTAGGACATATTAATAAGGTGTGAGAGATATATTAACAAGGATTTAAGCAAGTAAAAACATGATAGACATTTAGGTGATAAGATGATTTAATGAGACAGACTAGTTGTGTATATGACAAGTAGTTGAGTTTATCTTGTGCACAAAGTATTCCTAAGTGTGAGGATTTTACAACTAATTAAGCATGTAATGTATGTGAGATAGTAAGTGTAAAAGTAAAACCAAACACATATAATCACTTAGGTTTAGAAGTTTTAATAACAAGATCGAAAGAACAAAAGTTCAAGTTTATATGGGATAGATAGAGAAGTTTAATCAATGTATTTTTTAATAAGATGTGCAAAGTAGTGTAAATACTTTTGAGATATAAATTAATAACTTATTCAACTAAGTATTTGTCACATGAAAAACAACCTGGGGGCTATATGCTAACAAACATACTGACCCAATAAAAACTCGAACTACATACATTTAGAAGCCCTTTTTTTAAGCCTCTTATTTGGTTGTGCAACTACTACATATTGAAACCTTGACATTCGATTAGTCACCTTAATAGTTTGCATCGTATAAGGGACTTATTAGGTTTGATGAGTAGTTGCTCAGAGGTTTTGTATTCATGCATGGACAAAGATCTACACATGGTACATATTGTAGGTCTTAACATCCCTTCTTAATGGGTTTGTCGTCTAAATGGTCTATTAGAATCATTATGCAATTACTTTAAGGTTGAGTTATCTCATCTATATTTATCACCATAAGTAGGTTAGAAGAAAGATACTCACACAACTATTCAAACTCGTCTATAGCTATTCTGCCATCATACTTACAAACAATCTTTTAGGAATCTCTCTCTCTCTCTCATTGAAAATATATTACAGACTTGTCTTTTATGAATCAATATCTCATAAAATTATTCATATTATTGATTTATACACATTTGTTACTAATGTTATATGTCATGTTTTTCCATACCATCCTTATATCATTGATTGAAAATGAATTATTAACTTTTTTATGTCTTGATCTAATCTTTTTTTTTAATTAAATTATACAATATAATAAAGTAATATAAAAGTGATATGAAAAGGTGATATACAAAAGTACTCAGGAGGAGATTATACAAAATGTGACAGGACTCCTAGAAACCTAGGAGACAGAAGACCTAGGGAAATACTTAGGTGTTCCTTTATGCCATAGAATATAAAAAATCTAGACACTGACATGGATCGAAAATAAAGTTTTCTCTAAAAATCAAGGTTGGAAGGCTAAACTACTTTCAAAATAGGGAAAGAAGGTCCTCATCAAAGCATGCTACAAGAAATCCTGGCATATGCGACGTCTGTGATTTCTTTTCTGATAGCTTTCTACAGGAAGCTTGCAGCGATTATCGCAAACTTCTGGTGGAACTCGACAGAAAAAAGGAAGATTCATTGGGTGTCTTAGAGAATATGACGGTCAATAAGATGTTGGTGGAGTGGGAGTTACAAATTTCAAGTGGATAAATTCATCTTTGCTAGCCGCGCAAGCATGAAGAATCCTACAAAACTCATAATCGCTTGCAAAACGGGTTTTAAAAGGTATATATTATCCTAAAACTAATTTTTTGGAAGTTAAACTAAGATAAGGTAAATCATGGTCATGGACGGGCATCTTGAAAGGAAGAGTTATCCTCAGACATGATTGAATAATGCGAACTGTGAGCGGTAACGGGACAAACATATGAAAACATAGATGGCTCAAATTTAGGGTATTGGAAGAACCGGAGGAAAAAAATATCCAATCAGTGTCCCAACTAAGGAAGGAAATAAGTATGAGTGGGATCTAGAGTTAGTTGACAACCTGTTTCCAGGACCAGTTGCGACAGAAATCTCTCAAATTTCTATCGTACAACATAACCATCTGATCATTTCATCTGGCGACATTGTAAAATAGGGAAATACATGAGTAAGACAGGCTACCAAGTCCTTACTAACAGAATTATAACAGCTACAGAGCAAACATCAGAGGTGGCGGAGAAAAATTCAAAATCTGGGCCAGAATTTGGAAAATCTTACGTCCCGACAAAATGAGGATTTTTTCATGGATAGGGTGTAACAATGCGCTCCCCCAACCAAGGCGAAACTCGATAGGAGATATTTTGCGAAAGACCTATGTCTTGATAATGTTATGGAATATCTAGAAAGCGGAGATGAAGGTGTTGCATGGTAACGGAAATGTGGAATAGTGTGATATAGGCGCCTGGAAAGGCTATGGCAGATTTTTTTTGGAATCATTGGACAGAGGTCTCAAATAATAATAACAAATCAAACATGACAATCAATTACGTTAGACAGGATCATGGTACGTGGGTCAAACACAGAGACAATGTCAAGATATTGTGTGATGCATCGTTTGAGACTAAATGAGAACCTATAAGGGTGGGATTACGCGTTATGACTCTAGGACGAGGTGTAGGACGTCATCTTCTAGGATTTTCTTTTGTTCTTTGACAGCTAAGGGAGAATCGTGTGATGTCCTGGAAGTTGTGCGGGAATGTAAGGACCTACCAGAAGTAGAGAAGATGATCTTTTCTGATAACCTTCTAATACTTCAAGGTATAAGGTTATCGCCAGCTGCATCTTGGTTTATTCAATTAGTCTTGAAGAGTATAGTGAAGGAGGTGAAACGAACGGGTAATATCTCGTTCCACCACTAACCTAGACGCTTCAATAGGTTGGTTGACCGTATTGTTAAAGAAGTTAAGCGGAGGATTGGTGGAAATACTGCGGACACGAATATACTTTATAGATTCTGAAGCTATGTATAGGTTAATGAGTCGAGAATTTGAGTATGTATTTTGGGTAAAAAATAAATAAAAAAGAGGTTATATAGCAGCATTACTCTTATAGAAAATCACATCTCTAAAGATCACGCAAAATTAATTATAGATCACGCAAAATTAATGATTTTTTTTTTCTAGGTCGAAATGACTGCTATAACTGGAAAGCGTAGTCGACCAAAAAAAAAAACTGGAAAGCGTAGTACTCTTATTTTTATTTTTTATTTTTTATTTTTTTACGGATGTAGTAGAACTGAATTGGTATGTAAAGCTTGCACTAAAGTTGAATTAGCACTGCTACAAATGGGAGGCATAAACCTAATCTCTCATTAAAGTAGATTTTCCAAATATCATACGTTGATTAGTCAGATATTTTATTAATATAGCGTATAGATTTAAGAGAGAACATATACATCATTACGCAAGATAATCGACCGACACTTCAAATCGATTTAGAGTAATCAATTTTCGGCTCGTTGCAGACTAGGTGTAGCTTAAGTATTCTTTTTTCTTTCTTTATGATTTTGAATAAAGTAATGATATATATTACTTTTTTTATGTCACCCTTTTATCACCTTTTTATATATATATTCTGATTTCTTTGAACAAAAGATAAAGAAAAATTAAATAAGACAGAGAAATCAATTTATTAGTACATGTAAGCATATATGTAGAAGGTGATAAAAATCACCCCTTTTCATGTCACCCTTTTATCACCTTTCTATATATATGTTCTGATTTCCTTGAATCGAAGATAGAGAAAAATTAAATAAGATAGAGAAATCAATTCATTGGTACATGTAAGTATACACGTAAGAAATGATAAAAGGGTTTTACAGAAAAAGTGACAAATATCATTACTCTTTTGAATATTATTTTAAAAAATTATACATAAATAATTCAGGATTTTTAAAAGGTAAAACACAATTTTTAATGTTAGTAGTGCTTTGATTTAAAAAAAACTCTATCATAAATATTACGTTGGTTTGGAAATGTTTTTTTGAAAAAACATTTAAAAGTGTTTTTACAATTTTAAAAGTGTTTTAGACCCTAAAAAGTATTTTTAGAAGAAGCACCAAATTGGTGCTTTTAAAAAAAGCACTTAAAGTGATTTTAGATTTCAAAATTATTTTTAATAATTTTTCAAAATTTAAAATTTTATTCTAAAAACGTTTTTTACTCTGAAATAAGTACTTTCAAACTGACCCTAAGAGTCTTTCACTAACAAAACCAATTGCATAAAATATAATAAAAAACTTTTATAAACTTAAAATCATATTTTCTATCAAAAAATATTAGAATTACGAATAGTAAAAAATCAATAAAAATTCAAGTTTCATATATATTTTTTTGAAATGGAAGGTCAGGTGGTTAATGTAATTTTCTAAATTAACATCCATGTCCCTATAAACCGCAAATATTGATCCAACACCTATAGAAATTTTGACATCGAATGGTTTGGATCAACCTTAGAAGTTACGCTTCTTAAGGTATTTATTTTCATAAAAAATATTTCATGGATATTAAACTACGACAGAGCAGAACGTGGAGTTGGGCGAGTATAATGGAAGAAAGGGATCTTATAAAAAAAATATGGAATATATCAGATTGAGAACGGAGAAAACATTAACATTTGAAAGGTAGATAGACATAAATTAAAAATAGAGAAACCTTTCAACTGTAATTCAACAAAGGTTAAACAACTATGAAAACAGACTTCCTTGAATGGGACCTCAATATCCTAGATGAAATATTCCCAAAACCCATTATACCCAACATTACTAGGATTCATTTATTCGATATTGAATATGATGATAAATTAATATGGCCTTTCTCTATAGATGATACATACGCTACTAAATCAGGTTACAAAGTTCTCAAGGATGAGCAGTAAGTAGGTGGTGCAAAATCCTCAATCAATAAAGGGATCTGAAAGATACAACTCAAGGATTTGGTAAATCATTCGGAGCTCAAATATACCAAAAAAGATAAGATTTTTTGTGGGTAAAGCGTGTAATAATGCAACACCCACAAAGAAGAACTTATACAAAAGGAAATGCGCAGATACAAAGAAAGGTGTGTTATGATAATATGGAAATAGATGAACACCTACTGTTGGAAAGTAGTGTAAGTAAAGCTATTTGGGCAGGTTCATCGTTACAAATAAAAATAGAAGATAACCCAAATACAAATTTGGGATACTGGATCGAAGAAGTAATAAGAATCTATATGGAAGGAGACTGGGAAAAAAACAATATAACAGATTATATTATGATATGTATGTGAAATATCTGGAAAGATAAGATGAAAGCATTACATGAAAACAAAAACATCGATGGAGACCAGCTGATCTATAACACTAATAAACTTATTTTAAAATTTCACGGTATTAACTAGAAAAGAATCAACATATAATACAAGAACATAACACTAAGGGATTCAATACAAACCTAAGAGAGTTCAAGGAATAAAGCAGATATCATCCTCTCATGTGATGCCTCTTTCAGTCATAACTTTGAAGTTACAGGGATAGGAATCGTACAAACACACAAAGGTACAGGAAGAAAAGAGAATCTTAAGACCAAATTCTATAGCGATTCCATCCTAGAGGGAGAAGCCTTAACAATTCTCGAAGATACTGAGATTTGCAAGGATTTACCAAATGAAAGTAAAGTCATCCTATCAGACAACCTTGGGGTCATACAAGGTATTAGGCATGTGTCAAATGCAAGCTAGAAATCCAACCAATTATAAGGAAGATCACTCATCTGGCCGTTGAATTTGGACCCATTTCCTTTAACTATATTCCAAGAAGATTCAACAGTCAAGCGTATAAGCTTGCAAAAGATGCTAGGTACGAAACCAGGAAGTTCAACTTGAACAACAACAACTTTTCCAGATCGTCAAAGATTTCAACAGATAGGCATCAGATTAATAACATATTTTGTTTTCTTTGTGCCATTAGGCACTTCTATTGTCCAAAAAAAAAACACCCGCACAAATTCACATACACAAATACATACACTGCTATCAACAATCACAAATAACTCAATATCATCCACCCTACCAATTTATTTAAAAAATCCAATAAAGTTTGATGAGATTTATTCCATCATATTACAGTCATGATAGAATAAATCTCAGTCACCATACTTTGTTTCTCCTATTTCACAATATGTCATAGAAACGTCGGCGTCGATGGTCATTGATTAAGTTAGCAACTAAAGTGGCTAATGAATGGTGATAGAGACGCCACTAGCACCAAGGCTGACTGAGGCCCAAAACCACCAACACGATCTCTTTGGACCCCAAATTTTAGAGATCCACCAAACAAAAATTTATGTATAGTATAGATAATCGAATAGAATATATTGCACAAAACCTTGAGAGGTTTGGTGAAAACTGCCTCTCATTCATACAATAGGTTCCAAGACTACGTCCTTTCATAGGCAATTTTTCGTACATTATATTTTTTAACTAAAGTAATCTAGAAGTTTGGGTCAGCCTTGACTAGCACCATGGTCGTCGTTAAATTATCCAAAAATTATCATTTATATAGAAAAACCAAAATGATATTTTCATCCAAAAATCAGATTCATTAAATACACTAATCTTCATCCCGTATTTTCAAAATTGTGTGCTAAAGTCTCAAAAAATAAACTGGAAGAAATTTTATAAAAAATTATTAATTTCAAGATTATACCCTAAGAAGACTGGTGAGAATGGGTTGCATGGTAGTCGTGCCGGAGCGGTTAGTCGATCGATGTGTCATGGGAGACAAAGGCTTGTCGAGTGGTGGTGTCCATTGGTGATGGCGATTTGTTTGATGATGTTAATGTGTCGTAGGTTTTTTATTCATAATTAGTGATAGTTTGTCTATTAGGATTATAGAAGAAGACTGGTTTAATTAAAATTAAAATATAGATACATATGGTATACTGTATACTTATTTTTAAATTTAAGAATTTTATGAAAAATAATTGATTCAATAATATTTTAAGTCATCAGTAAAGATTAAAAGGATGTTTTAGATTTATGTTCTTGTAATATATATTTTTTTCATAAGCATAAATATTATCACCAAAAGTTCATGAGGGGCTCAAACTCCTAAAGTTTTTTATTTATGTAGTCAATTTTTCATTATTTCAAATATGTATTAAAAAACAAAATTTAGTATAAGAATAATAATTAATTTTATAGTTTATTGAAGAAATAAAAAGGCATAACAATCATTTAAAAAAATTATATATTAGTTTTGTTTTTTTCAAAATTAGTTCAAAATTTCAAATGGACTAAAGACAAAAAGAATGAACAAAAATAATATTGAATAAGAAAAATTAGTAAAAAAATATGAGTAATGCTATATATCAACTATTTTTTGTTTCACCCTTTAATCACCTTTTATGTAGCATCTTATAAGACACTACACAAAAGATAGAAAAAATAATTAACTAGAAAAGATATACGATTTAAATAGTGTTTAAAACCTCAACATAGAAAGTGATATAAGGGTGAAACAAAAGAGGTGATATATATCTTTATTCGGAAAATATCATTCACGAATGTTACATATTAAATTAATAACTTGAGAAAACATAGAATTAAAAGACCTCGTGTGCAATTACTCCTCTTTTCCCCTCCTTTTTAAAATTTCATAACGTTTAAACCCTAGCCTCCCCTTTTTAGTCATTGTCGCTGGTGAGGACCTCTCATATTCTCCTGGTGACGGAGGCACCCCTTCCTCCCTCCCTTTCCTCGTCTCTCTTTCTTTGTCATTTTCTTATTCTTGGTCAAAGATTATGTTCTTCACCATCTCTTGGCCACTAATCTGCTTCCTCACCATCTTTGGTCGAAGCTTTATGGTTAGCAGGGGTTCTCTATTCCGACACGTTCTGGAAAGATTGTCCGGCTTCTTGTCCAGGCCTCCATCTCTTTCACCTATGATTTTAGTGTGCAAACCATGCTCCTTGTCGGGTAATATTAATCATATTTCTTTACTTTTTGGTGATATTTGTTTGGTAATTTTATCTTGGTCACAAAAGACGAAAGAGGGGTCTGTTACCAGGCAAGCATTGCATTATTTTTCCGGGGTGGATTTCCAACTTTGGGGGTCAGACGGGGAATTTGATCTACTCTGGGCAGTGGAAATTGTTTTCTAGGGTGTTTGGTTGGAGTTTAGTGGATGTGGGAGGTGGTGACGGTGGTTTTTGTTTCTCTTTTTGATATGTTGTCTTGTTTGTTTTGTATGCATTTGTCGTGTTGTTTCTTCCTCTCGAAGTGTTACAGCTTCCTCTTGGAGTATTGCATCTTTCCTGGTTGTTTGATGGAATTTGGTTGGATGGTGATACAAGTCAGAGCGGGAACTGATACTTTGGGGCCGAGTTGGGCCCACTATTTATGAGTCAGCTTGGGTTGGGGTTTCTTCCTCTTACTGTGATTCTACCATTTTGGCTTGGGCCATATTTAGTGTCCTGTTATATTGTGGTTAGTGTTAGTTTGTTTTTAGTTTCGAGGTTCTTTGTCCTTTGGTATCCCTTAATTTGTATGGGAAGTTATTCACTTTGGGCTTGGATCATTCGATTAGTTGAGTTTGTCAGTAAGAGTATTGGGTGTTTGTCATTCATCTGGCGCTTTTTTTGTTTGGATTGTTCTTGGTTGTTAAGTTGGGATCGACATTCTGTGGATTTGCTGGAGGAGTGAATTTTGGGTTGTGTTCTCGTTCAGCCCTTCCCGATTCAGTTTTTGTTATTATCACTTGGCCTAGAGATACCTTTTATAATGTGCGGGCTACCATGATCTTTATTAATGCAGGTGTCTTTTAGATTCTACTGTAGCTAGTAAAGTTAGCTTCGAGTTGATAATTAAGATGGCCAATGAAATGGTAGTCGACTTTCTGCCCCTCGTACTAAGGTTTGAGTTTATCTTTCTTAAGGATCATGTTTCTTCGATCCTTGGCGGTCTCAGCCCGATATTTCGGTGGCATCATCATTATAGGTCCTCTTTGGGAAGGTGTTACTGTTTGAGTTTGTCTTGTTCTTTTCTTGTTTGTTGTTATATTATCCGGTGTTTGTGTTTCTTATATATCGGGTTTGATCCTTATTAGTGTAAGTATGAACCACATAGAATTCGCATCCTTGTAATATACTATGGTTTGATTTTTATTCAAGTTTCGATTAAAAAAGGTGAGATTGCAGGGAAAAGATAAAAGAAAATATAAACTCCTGGTAAGATCTGGAAGATCAGATTATTATTATTTTTATTATTATTCTTAGGATTATTTTCTAGGATAAGTGCTCCTGAATCTTTTATATCTCAAGTTGTCATTACTTTTTTTGATAGTATAAATGAACTGAAAATTGTGTACATTGTACAATATTATAACCTACTATGATATAATATACTAAATACTGAAAGTTTAAAGTAGTATTCTATCTGCGTGCGAGATTAGTATCATCTATGTACAACTTAAGAAACTTAGTATCATCCATGAAGGTATGATGAGGATACAATAAAAAAGCAAATAAAATTTGAAACTTACAAACTTTCACTTCCTTTATAATTCCGTCTCGCGATAGTATAATATCTTCCATTGCAAGCTTATTCCTCGCTCTCCAAATGAGATAAACCGTTGTTGTAAAAGAAATACACATGATATCTCCATATTTGTGATGAATTAATCTAGCTTGGAGGCATAATTTTAGGTGTATTAATTAGGTTATAGGTCGATTTTACATGATTTATTACAATTTCCTATTTCTGGTCTTGATTTGATTATTTATTATTTATAGAGCATATTGGGTTTAATTTGTTTATTTAGTGTGAAGCTTTAAAGATATATGGAAAATAATTAAATGCCAAATCAATTATAAGAGATAAAGGAAAGAGGATATGCATGGAAATTGGAGATGAAGGAAAGAAAGGATAAGTATGGAAAGATAAAGTTGCCATGTAAATCTGAATTTCACCAGCCACGTCCATAAAAGTTATAATAACTCAAAAACGGATAGGAAGTTGGAAGAATCCTTAGAAGCAAAGTGATAGAGATTTCCGAGACGATCAGTTTCGATATAAATAACGCGTCAACCGGAGTTGAAACAGAGAAGTTACGGCCAAAATAAAACAACAACAGTTTATTAATTTTCCTATATTTTAGGGTTACGAATTTGAATTGGGCTAGAAGTCCAATACTTTTCTTCCACTCCAATAAAACGTTTTAGGGTTCCCTATACCCTATATATACACCCTCTAATCAGTAGAAACACATCATTGGCAAAATCCTTAAGCCAGGAGGAAGCTTACAACACAAGAAGAGAAGTCTGGAAGGAGTTGAACACCATATCATGTCTTCACAAGCCTCCGAATGTGTAATTGTTTCCTTTTCTTTCTTTAGTATGAACTAATTTACTTTTAGCTTGAGATTTAGCGTATATGTATGAATCCTAGACTTGTTTAAACTTCTCACTAATTTGGGATACCTTCGTATTTAAATTGAATTCATGTTTTATTCTCTGTTTTATGAGCTTTGATTTATTTTCTGTTTTCCTTACGAGGGCCAGCGTATATGATTACCTTAATAGTAGTTAGATGGTCATCCGGAAGGGGTGTCTAATTATTGAAACACCACATAAACGTCTAGTGTACGGAATTAATCCTGACAAGATTTGCCTAACTAGATAATCATTAGAGTTTGATTTAATCACCAATCATCATTAGAAAACCAGACTTACTTAGGAACTTAGTGGCGTAGGAACACCCTATTTAAGTCCCCTCGTGATTATGAGATCGCCTCCCTAGTTCGCTCTCCGAGGATAGGGAGTAATTTAGAATCTTGGTTATTGAAATTCTACATAATTCACCCTTATATGTTTAGAATAAACAAGGCTAGTGGGGATTACTTGTTAGTTTCTCGAGCTAAACTCTCATACTATCTTCTCTTCATATTCAATTTTCTGTCTTTAATTTATTTAGTTTAATTTTCTATTTACAAAAACCAAACAAAAAAATCTCTTTAGTCTTTTACTTTCTTGCGTATTATGTAATCTAGCTTTTATACTTGCACTTGATAATTTGCATAAGTTCTCTCTAACTTTCGTAGTCTCTGAGGAATGAATCTTATTTATCATTAAAACTTGCACACGTCCTGTAATAATTGCAGAACCGTGCTAGGCTAGGGTGTTTATTTTTGCACTCATTTATATCATATTTTTTTCACACCCTTGTCCACACCAACACAACACGTTTCTTCTCCAATCCTTCCCGACCATTAACTTCACGAACCATTAACTTGATAATTGTTGATACCCAAATAATTTCTCACATATTTCCAAATATACCAGAGAAAAGACATTCGAAAAAGAGGTGGTTATTTTTCTCAAAATATGCACCACACGACCCACCAGGGCCGGTCCTAACATATTTGAGGCCCAAGGCGAATTTTGTAATAGGGTCCCCTATATATTTATATTAAAAATAATTATAAAAAAAATTGAATTTTTT
Organism: Nemophila menziesii; assembly: GCA_029959085.1. Lineage (NCBI taxonomy): Eukaryota > Viridiplantae > Streptophyta > Magnoliopsida > Boraginales > Hydrophyllaceae > Nemophila > Nemophila menziesii. Next base: position 34,639,036 of record JARWIR010000008.1, read on the forward strand.
TTATAAATTTTTTATTAAGAGATGAGACTCGAACCTTGAATCTCTCATAAAAAATTATACCACTTTACCAATAAACTAACTTATAATTCATACTATTTTATTGAATTCAAATATATAACTATATGTACTTATAAATATTTAATTTTTCCGAAAAGGGGCCCTAGAAAATACAAAAATTTTGGGGACCCAAGGCGGTTGCCTTCTGGGCCTATGCCTAGGACCGACCATGTGACCCACAAAGGGGATCCGATTCCATATACAACATCATATTTTTGGTCTATAGCCTTGTTTGTAGCGCCATCCAAACAATGATCACATGCTTAGGTGTTTTACATGGATCCCATATATTATTTGTCTAAGGCCTGAAGGCATAAAATGAAAATATAAGGTGAGAGAGGATCATTTTGTCTCAAATATTTTTCACCTTTGAAGAATCCGTAAATTTCACTATCTATATCGACTGAGAAGGAAGGAGTCGAACCACAAGCCATTATTCAATTAATTTATCGAGTTAAAAATTTGAGCACCTTTAAAACCTCATGGAAAAGGTCTAGCAAAACCGAGTCATATACCTTACACAAGTCAAATTTAATCGTACACCTCAGCAGGCTAGACTTGTTGTTATAACCCCTCAATAGTTCTTGCATAAGATGAAAATTATTAGACATTAACCTACCAGATACAAAGGCACTTTGAGATCCAAAACTAGTTCATTCTATCTACAATAATCATCGATATACCTTTATAAATCACGTTACAACACAAAATTGGATGGTATTTCTTTACTTTTAAAGGTTTCTCTTCAGGATGAGAGTGATGATGGTGCGATTTAATTGTTTGAGAAAATAATCGTAAGTGAAAAAATCTTAAAATTGCTGCTATGATTTCCTCACCCACCACATTTCATGATTTTTTCAAAGAAAATCTAAGAATACCTATCGGGCTCCGGAGCGTTGTCATTAGCAACACTAAAAATTTCATATTTGATCTCATCATTGGTTATATCAACATAAAGTTAAATCCCTTGATCATTAGTTAAAAATTGACCCCAACCAAATACACTCATATCAATGCTTTTGGCTTTCTACTTTTTGTTTTCCCGGCAAATTCATGTAGTAATTCATAAAATGCACTGTGAACTTACTCACTCGATGTAGTAGCAACCCCATTTGGTAGTTGGATTTTCGCAATAAATATTTGTCATTGTTTAATATTCATAATACCATGGAATAATTTCGAACAATAGTCACTCTTAATGTTATATCCATTATTGGCCTTTTGTTGAAAAAATCTAATTTCCGCGTTGATAAGTTATGTAGATATTTTCTGAAACTCCATAATTTTCTCAAAGACTGTATTGTTACATGTATCTTGTTGAAGTCTAACTTTGGCCACTTCCAATGCTTCATTCGTCTGTCCAACTCTCTCAAAGATATGAGAAAAATTCTATTTACTTAAACATCTTTAATCAAGTTTCAAATTTCTAAATTTTTTGCATATTCTATATTATATAATACCTCCAAATTGCACTTTGTTCTACCAACTATTTACCATGTTTTCATAATCATCATAATCCGTCTACATATCAAAGAATCCACATGGTGTTACTTTAGTAACATTTTGTAAGAATAATGATAAAATACACGCCGAATGATTCAAAACACTTGACTTGGACAAAAACTCCACGTGTAAATAATGATCAGAAACTTCTATTTCTGGTTACCCATGGCTCTATCAATCTTTCTCAACATGTAATTATTTTGTCCTGAGAAACATTAATCGAAATATTGTAGATCACCCAACTCAAGTATATTGCAACAATCGGCAATTTTTTTATAATCACTTATCGTAATTTGCCTTCTACCCTTTCTTTCATTATGAGCTACAATATTATCAAAATTCCCATGAAAGGGTATGATCAATCAAGTTCTCCCATAAATCTCGTTTCTCTATATCCTTATTTTAGCTTGTCTATCAGCTCCAGTAGGAAACAACTTGATTTTTTTTCTAAAGAAAATAACTTGATAACTATCGCCTAAAATAATAAAATGCAAACTATGATACATTTTCATGAATGTGTGTTGCATGTTGAACCATTCGGAAAAAAAGATTAGGGGGAACCTATTGAGTGATAGAAACTAGAATTCAGCAATTGAGTGACAACATGCATGACCAAGGATAGAATGAAAAGTAACCAGTTTGGTTAGCTCAATTGGTTAGAACCTTGCTATTTTTTAAGCACTTAAAGGATCAAAAGCGAAAAGTGCAATGTCTGAACCTCACCCTGAACAATTAAAAAGTATAAAGTTAAAGCATGCATAAACCATAATCAATTTTTCTAACCATTAAGAATTCACATGAGGTCAAATAAATTTTGAAATTGAATATTTATGGTACAACTTACCAAAAAGACTTCTAACTATAACAAAAAGCTCTTTTCTTAGCAACTAGCTACGCTAGAGTGTGGGGTTGTGTTCCGGGTAAAGTTTCGTAAAAAAGGGCCATTAATTTTATCGGGTGGAACACACCTAGAAGGGGAGTAAAATTAAATACTGATGGTAGTAGCAATGAGTGGCGACACATTGGAGGCGGATGAGGGGTTAAATGTGATGCAGAAGGTAATTGAATTAATGGTTTTTCTATGAAGTTTTATCATAATATGCCGGTTATTTGTGAATTACTTGCATTGAGTGAAGGGCTTAGATTGGTGGAAGAATTAGGAATGGTTGAGGTCGAGATTGAAGTAGACTCATGGGAAGCAATTGAGGTAATTCGAAGTGTGGATTATGGTAGAGGGCCAGCGGCTTTCTGGGATCAGATGATTCGGAAAAGTCTCACGTGAAATAGGTCGTTCAAGTTACATGGAATCTATAGGGAAGGAAATATATGTGCGGATTGGTTAGCTCTACTTAGTATGAATCAAGAAGAACAATATTGTAGATATGTGCACCCTCCTAATGGCATCTAGAGCGTCCTCACGCGTGATCATATGGGTTGGAAGACACAAAAAATGACACATAGTTTGGGGTTGATCAATGAAGTTTTGAATTATTCGTAACCCACAATCCCTTTGGATCTCCATTGTAACAAAAAAACTATAACAATATATATTATAAATTTATATAACTTGTGATAGAATTTTAAACTCCAAATATAATTTCTTTCTCATTTTAATTGTAAATTAGGGATCATATTTTCTTTTAATATAATTTTATAAATCAAATTAGGAATTATACTTCAGATTGACAAGTGAAGAAGTTAGACTCTCTTCTTTCCAAATAATTATGGAAGTTTGAAAAGGTAATTGAGGTATCGGTAGGGTGTGAAGGGGGTAAAAAGGTGTTGCATTATTGATTCTCCTCCCCAAATAGCCAATTTGTGGCTTGTGAGTCAAGAAGTGGTGAATTTATTGATTTATTTAAATTACATTTTTTTCAAAAATTTGGGTGAATGTTGTGTGAGATTCTTGTGTTATTCCAAATATGCTATCATTATTTGTATGACAATACAAGATAGACTTCGTATGAAGGATAGAATGATTTATATGGAGTTGGACCCACTTTGTGATTTATGTGGTGAGGATTTCAAGTCTAGTAAGCACTTTTTCTTTGAGTGTGTCTTTGCTAAGAGGATATAGGAGGATCTGAAGAGATGGTTGGGTATTGAGAAAGAGATGGGCACTATCTAGAGTACTCTCAAATGGAATAAGAAGATTAAAGTATGAGAAAATTGGAAGAGAAAAGTATAAAAACTTGCATTTTCCACCACCATTAATCATACATAGAGGATGAGAAAGAAGCATGTAGGAGAGGAAAAATACCTTCAAAGGGTAAAGTTATCAAAGAGATTAAATTGTACACTTTATCTATTCTTTTAATCATGTCTTCATGGGTGGTCGAATTTTTTTAATTATATCTCATTGGAATTAGTATAGCGGGTAATTAGATAGTACCTTAAACTTGCGAGTTAAGATAGTTTTCATTGTATAGTGTATAGTTTTTCTTTTTTAGAATCGTTTACATTTTATCCAACCCAAAAGAAAATATAATTAGCTAATTTTTGTTGTACTCTATTAATCTTTACCTAGTATTTTTGGTTTTCGATATTGTCTTGTTATCAGAGTTTTTTATGGATTTGGATCATCTCCTAACTAGCTTTCTATACTAACTATCCTAACTATTATATGTATATAATTAGTTTTCTAATTTAGTTTTTCCTCTTTCTTTCTATTTTTAATCTTCCATATTTATCTATAAATGGTTGATAAATCAATTAAAAGATTATAATAGGAGTTTTATTTTAATATGAGGTATTTTGGAGGGAGTTTGTTATTAATTTGGAAAACTAATTATAGATAAATATAATATAATATAATTATTTTAATTGTGATTGGTTGTTAGGATAGTTAGTATAGAAAGCTAATTAGGAGAGGATCCAAATCCGTTTTTTATTTTCTAAATTGTCCATAAAACAAAAGTTGTCCAAAATAACATCAAAAACATATCGTGATAAATCATAATCCGTCTAATATACTCATCAATAAAGTGATTTTCAACCATGTGGAAACAACTAATAGGGAACTATTTAACTATTAAAAATCATAGAAATAGAGCCAGAAACACCATCACGACTACTTCAAAAATCTAAAAAGTATCTTTGGGGTGGGGGACATAAATCAATACAAATAATGTTGTGAATTCATAAAACTTTACATTGCTTGAGAAAATTTAAGTCCAAATCTTTACTACCAAACATTATATAATAACCTTCAACTATAAAATACAACAAATTTCAAATGCAAATAATGTTGTGAATTCATGACAATGGAAAAGTATAGCTACACTGGATTTAAAGGCAATTAAAGTTCTCAACTTTTTTTAAGTTCAACTTTTGATTTAATTGAGGTATGAATGATGATGTTGTAGACTTAATACATCCCTTCCTATATAGCACATGCAATTGATCGAATAGTCAACTTCCATGGTCCACTATATTTTATCTATGGACTTCGAAAAGTTTTATAGTCTTTCCCAATAGCTAGGCATATGAAGATAAGAGATTTAAGACCTCATATCTTCGCCAAAACTTTGGACCAACAATGGAAAGACATGAGCCTATCAAGCTTACATGCAAACATGGAAATGTTCCATTTTAATTAAGTTGATATTTTTATTCGAAATGGAGCAAATATATACAACCACATTCCCACAAGAATGCACCTAAACAGAATAATAAATCTAGTTTTAGATTGCATACAAATGGGCACTGCAATTTGTAAGCAAACATGTGTAGTAGTTTGTTTTTATCTAAGAATTTAATTGGAGGGATACTAATTTTTACTTAGACTATAAAAAAAATTACTCAACAATTAATATCAAATATTTACTACTAGCCCTACAATTCTTTTATTTGTTTAAACCCTAAACATTAGTTAATCTTTAAGGGGCCAATTATTTAAAAAAAAATTACATATTCATATTTAAAAATCTCCAAATTTAGGTGTACTTGAAATTCCGAAGACCCTTCCACAAATCCGCCATTGCCCGTGACTAAAAAGTCTTGAGTTCGAACCTTGTTGGTGTTAAAACTATTTCAAATTCAAAATAACTCTCCAAATGTATAAAAAGTGTATAGATATATTAATTTGGCGATTGATTTTCGTTACTATTACAATTGAGAATGATGTTTTAACATTTCTCCAAACTGTCTTATCTTTCACAAACAGATTGAAAACTAATGCCATTCCCAAAATGATATTCGTGAGTTAATTAACTAGCACATCTAGATTTATATTAGGTGGTTCAGAAGAACCATCAATTAAACTATAGATTGGATAGTCAATGTGGATTGAGTTTACTGTTATGGTCTTGAATTTGGTAGTTGTCACGTATACAGAGTGTAACTATATTTGTTACTCGTTTTTGTCAAATACTTAAATAAATTTTGAGTTGAACGTTTTACAAAATAATCAACCTACTCCTATGGAGCTAGGATTGGAGAATAATAGTAAAGCTAATTGGGGGGATGGTGAATCTACAAACCCAATCACCTTGCAAGTCACCCCTAAGATATTGTTTAGCAACCCAATCAACTATTACATTTTTTTCTCTAGGTATATGGAAGAAACAAATAGTTCTATTACAAGTTGGTTAAAAATATCATCAAAAAAATTTACACGGAGCAATATGAGTTGCATTTTGTTTTTTCAGTTGATTAACTGCCACTCTAAAATCACGTAGGAACCTAAGCTCATAGTCGTGAAAGTTAATAGCCAAAATAACAACATTGCAGATCCCTATCATTTATGGTTCCTCTACACTAGAGCACACGAAATTCTGAGCTACTCCATGAATAAAGTTCACATGTTCATCTCTGATGGTAATAGAAGTAAATGATATATTAATTAGCAAATAAGATGCATCGATATTAAAAAATAAGGTTTTTTATACAAAAATAATTCCATATCTGAGACTTTTTACTATTAATAATTACATTTGCTTCCATCCCTTTCTGTTTTCTGCTTTCAATGATCATTTTACTCCTACCATTGTTTGTAGTAACATCATTTCATTTTTTTGCACTTGTTTTCTTTTTTGGATACCCATTAATGGGATTAACATTGCTAGAGTCGCCTTCATTGATACTCAGTTTGTATTTTTTTATCTCTTCATTGAGAGTTGTATTATTATTAGCCTCGGCGTTATTTAATGTACGTAATCTGAACTCATCATAGGCTTTCATTGCCACATTTAAAGTTTTTTCAGGGTCAAGAGATTGTTCTCAAAGATAAATCTATTTCTATCTTTTCAAGTGTGCCAAGCTATGAATATGCCCAACTCTCTTAGCTTTTTACCCATTTGGTCACACCAATCGTCAAGTGACTCTAGAGGCATAAGCTAAGGGTCAATTATATAGGTAACATGACCTCTTGAGAATAGTCGCATAGTAGAGGGAAACCAAATTGCCTTAGAACAAGAACAAGCAAAAAGTAGGTGTTCACTATTTTTCACCTCAAGCCCACATATTTGACATATACTAGTTATTGCACATTTTATTTTACATTTATACTCTTATGTAGATAATGCTTCTTTATAGACTATCCATATAAAATTTGTTAGTTTAGGGGGAATTTCCATTTTCCATATATTCTTCTAGATAATTTTTGGTATAGTATAAGAACTAGATGGTTGACTTTCATATTTTGCTACATTCTTCTTATTACTTTGTTCCATTAAGTGTTAGTACATTCTCATGGATGATACCTCCCCGTCCTTAGGGAAATTCAAAGTTGCACTATCCTCATTATGGTTCATAGGAGTCATGATTTGAAGAATCCTTTTTGCTATTTCTTTCTTATACCATTTGTGAATAATGTTACCATCCCATATGTTAGAGCCAAGATAGCAAAGATTGGATACCTTTTCTATATTACAAATCAAAGATGTCTCAATTCTTTTAACTTCAGGAATCCATATATCTTTCCAAAGCTCAATACTTTTTCCATTTGCTATATTTCATCTGAGGTTATGCATAAATGTATTTATTCTCTCCATTAATCTCCTCCAACCCCAAAAGGGCGGGTAGCCTAGGTGAGATTTTTAAAGGATGAGTCTTTATAATAGATTCCTTTTAGTAGCTTAGCCAATAGAGAGTCAGGTTTATTTAAAAATTCTATGCATTATAAGTAAGTAGGGCTTTATTTTTCAGATTCATTTCTTTAAATCCTATAACTCCTTCAAGTTTACTCATAATCATGTCTTTCAAATTACCCTAGTGCATTCTTTTTTAATATTATTATTCCACCAACACTGAGCAATAAGAGAACTAATTTTTTTCACTTATGTTAGGTGGAATCAAGAACACTACAATGGTGTAAGAAGGTATAGCTTTTAAACATTTTTAATGAGGGTCTCTTTCCTTGCTTCTGAGAGAAATTGAGTGTAACATCCTTCCCTTTTTTCACTAATTTGTCTAAAATATAGTTAAGAGCTTTAACTTTGGATCTTACACATTCAATGGGTAGACCAAGATATTTTCCCAAGTTATCCAATATGTTCATTCTAATTTGTTATGTTAACTAAACAACTTTTTGTATAGGAGTATTCTAAAGAAATATTACTCCACTTTTGTTAAGATTCACATGTTTCCTTGTGATATTACTCCTCTCAGATAATCTCTTAATGGAGTTGGATATTCTTTTATGAATAAAATTTCCAACTCCTTTACAAAAAAAAGGAGTTTAAAATTGAAAATAGTAGAGGCCCTTGTTCTCTTTGTGCAAGCAAAAGCCTAGTGGACAAGAATCAAGATTACACTTGTACTTATCAGACTATTAATTTTTTATAACATCAAAACTGAGATCATAATATAGAGTGATTTTTTTAGGATATTCAGCGGGCTAGAAAGAACTACGCATCATAGAAAACATATGGAAAATTTGGTTGCAAAAGGATTGCTCATTAACACATACTTAGGCTCAATATACTCTCAAAAGAATGTCCCGTGAATGGATTATTCCATCACAAAAATAGAGACATCACACATCTAAAGAATTAATTTGCGTAGTCTTTATGGAGACGATACTCTTTACATACTTAATTTTATTACTTGTAATCGATTCGTACATTTGCGGTTAGTTAGCTCTATTGAGATGTTGATTAGTTAGGTTATATTATCACACCTTGGGATACGATATTATGTCTCAAGTAATTCATAACCACCAGAGCTCTTATCCAAGAAAGTATACAAAATGAAAATAAAGGTTACCACATCGTGTCTGCTATGGCTAAATGATGCTCATAGCTTGGTTCCATGGTTGATAGCTCTGTTTTTCTGGTCGAAGTCCGAGCTTGGTTCTTGGTTCAAACTTGGTCGGAGTTCAAGCTCGTATACATGAAGACGATAGTGGTGCTTAGTTATGTAGGTACATGGAAGTGATTCTTAGAGGTTGGTGTGCTCAAAGCTTTTATCTACGGTTGGAAGCTCAGATCTAAGATTCACTAAAGTCATTCACAAATCTTGGTTAATATGGTCGTAAATGGTGAGGATCTTCTTAAGCTTAGATTGTTGTAAGCTTTGATGGTGCTCGAATTATTCAGCAACTCATCGATTGGATGAAGACAACCCGGCATTTATTAAAGATAACTCATCGTTTTTGTAAAACAACTCATAGTTTTTAGAAAATCCATCGTTTTCAAGAATGTATTATTGATTTGTTACTTTGTTTATTTGATTGAGTTATTTAAGAGTTGAATCTGTTACCTTATTTATTATTTAAGGTTATTTATGAGTGAATTTTATTTATTATTTAGAAGAGTAAATTAGTTCCATTTGACATAAATATATATATATATATATATATATATATATATATATATATATATATATATATATATATATATATATATATATATATATATATATATAGCAATGGGTCTTCAAGTTAGGTTTCTAAATCTGGATTTGAAAACCTAAAATAGAGACCCCCTTGGTCATGCTTTAACAGGTCCTAAAGTTAGGTTGAAAAATAGATGTTTCATGTCTCGATTGTTTTTTACGTTTTTAATGGGTCTATATTTTAGGTCTTCAAATCCAGATTTAAAGACCTAATTTGAAGACCCATTGTTAAATTAGGTATTTAAATTAATTTCATGATCAATGTTAGTTTTAAATTTGAGTTTAATCTGGTAAATTAATTTATAATTAATAATTTTTAAATAAAATAATAATATATTTTTGTATAAATATTTTGATATAAACATTAAATTTGAATATAACCAGATGAGATTAGCTCACTGGCCAGGGCCTTGGTCTACCAATCTAGTGGTGCAGGTTCGAACCGAGTCAATGACTCCGAGTCCAAAGTGGCTCTCCTATGTAACCAAAAAAAAATTTGAATATAAATTTTTTATATTTAAAAATTGACTGAATAATTAAAAATCGTATATTTGATTTTTTTTTATTATATATATATATAGTAATTTTTATATTAATGTTAGGCATTTTTTATTCTTTTGACAAAAAATTAAATATATATATATATATATATATATATATTTGATAAAATATATAAAAATCAATTTTTTATTTTTTATATTTGACTAGTTTTTGTAAATATTATTGGTGTTAACTTTTTAACTAATTTTATTTTTAGACCCCATTGATTATGTTCATACGGTTCGACCAAAAAAAAAAAAGATTATGTTCATACGATTCTTATTGATATAAGATCTCTACTTTTGGATGTAATATTTCACTCTCTTTAATTTGTAAAAAAAGAAAATTATTAATAGATCTAGGCTAAACTAACAAATAGTTACTAGTTTTTGGTCGAATTTCAACTACCCAATCAACGATAACCTTTGAATTTTGATCCCAATATTTTAGGGATCGATTAATATTGTAATTCCTTCCGTCTTTTTTTTTCATACATAAGAGGCTTAAAAGCCGTTAAGCAAAAGGAATTACAGAAAGAACACGAGTTCTTATTGAGTCTCTAGTACAACTCTAGGGGTTGCACATTCGCTCCTATCTTTTGTAATAAAGGTCCATAAGTAGTCTGGAGGATCATCGAAGCTCATAGGTTCCGTACTCATAGATGCACCCACTCTAGCCAACTTATCCGCACAAAAATTTGTTTCACGATAAATATGTGATAACTTTAGCATAGGATAACTACGTAGCATTGTCCAACACCCACACGCAATTGAAATGGAGTGACTGCTTGAGTTTCCATCGCCCTTCACTAGCGCATGAAACTCCCTCGATTCAAAATTTTGATTTAAAGAACTCCCACCGCCCTTCACTAGCGCGTGGAGCACCTCCGAGTCCGTTTCAATGCATAATTCTTTATAACCCTTATTGATAGCCCATCGAAGTCCATAATGGAGGGCAAACAATTCAGAAACAAGAGGGGATACAAATAAACAAGGGCCTACAAAACCGGCAATACATGTACCATTTGAGTCTCTATCGATTCCTCCTATGCCAGCGGTTCTTTTGGGTTCATTGAAGCTTCCATCCAAGTTTAACTTGAAGCCTTTTATTGGTTTCACCCATTTTACCATCACACTCTTGGCTAGCTTAATTATACCGCCATCAAGACTTTTTCCCCAAGCTAGAACAATTGAACTCGCAAGGGAAAATATTTCTTTTTTAATCTCGAGCACGTGCGGAAATATTGATCCTTCGTTGAATATCGCATCATTACGTTTATTCCAAATAATCCACATAGCGGCTACAAATATATACGGCCATTCGATCCCCGCTACTCGCGCTTTGGATAGGAGATGACGTTCTACCCATTGCTTAACGTTTATTGCTTCAATTTGATCACTTGATGATACAGCTGCACTCGCTCCATGCTCCATCCCTTCTCGAACAAGCCTCACCAGCCCTCGGAATTCTGCAGCTCCAGTAGGACTGCTGCAATTTACTCCCCAACGCAGGTTCAAATTCTGCAGCAAAACTGCATCAGCAGGCTCCAAAACCTACAACTCCAGGTCCTCGGCAAAACCCACAGCAGGGAGCTGCTGCATTCCTCCCCTAATTCCTCTCGGCTGCAGCTGCATTCCAGGAGCTCGGCCCCACCTGTTTTCTGCAGTAACACCAAAAGATTTTCAAAAAATGTATGCAAAACGACAAGTTACCAACACGTAATATAGTTCCTCTATAGCTGCTCCGCAAATGCTACACTTCCTAGATTCCACAACATTTCTTTTATATAAATTTTCGCCGGTTGGGATTCGGTTAAGCACAATTCTCCACATGAAAACGCGGATTTTTTTAGCGCACTTTAGCTTCCAAATAAGACCCCAATTGAATGATTGATCCAAATCTATTTCCTCCATATTATCATACGCCGTTTTGACCGTGAAAATACCCGAGTTTTTGAACTTCCATAACACACTCGCCTCAGCATCTGCACTTTGCTCAACTATACCATCACGTAGTATTTTAGTACCCGCTAAGATAGCTTTGCAAACACCAGAATCGTTCGGTTTTACTTGGCGATTTAATAGTCCATTTTTAAAATATTTATCTTTGAGCACTTCCACCCATGCTACTGTGTTATCGTTTTGTAAGATTCTCCAACCAATTTTCGCGAGGAGGGCTAAATTGTATTTTTCCGCGCTCCTAAGTCCTAGTCCTCCATTACACTTTGGTTTACAAACTTGTTGCCACGCTACCCAATGGAGTTTTCTTTCCGTTGGTGAGGACCCCCAAATAAAATCTCTAGCTATCCTATCGACCTCGTTGCACACATACTTCAGAAGCTTTGTAACTTGCATTTGATACACCAGAATTGCACTCAACACAGTTTGTGCTAGCGTAATACGACCCGCAAGGGATAGGGTCTTTGACTTCCATGCTGATAGCTTCCCCCTCATTTTCTCTATAATGCCCTTATAAAAGCCTTTAGGTAACCTTCTAGATAAAATCGGCATTCCCAAGTATGTTCCAAAGGATGTACTGTGGCAATATCCGCTCTCATGCGCTAACTCTTTCTGTAAATCAACATGGACATTTCTCGAGAAATAAATAAGAGACTTCTCAGCACTAACACTTTGTCCAGATTCCGTACAAAAAGCCTCCATTGCCTCGTGTATTACCTGTACCTGCAAAAAAGAGGCCTCTCCAAACAAGATTAGATCGTCTGCAAAAAACAAATGTGATAACCTGGGGCCATGACGACTGATCTTTATCTCTTTCCACTTTCCAGCCACGCATAAACTCTGAATTAGAATGAAAAGCCTTTCCATATACATAACGAAACTGTAGGGGGAAATGGGGTCCCCTTGGCGGATACCCCTATTCGGTACAAATGGTGGAAGAGGCTCCCCATTCCAAAGCACACTCATTTCATTGTCTCTCATGCTAGACATAATTAACTCAACCCAGCTACCCGGAAAGCCAATATGGGAAATCGTATCTCTTATAAACTCCCGTCGAAATCTGTCATAAGCTTTCGCGAGATCGATCTTGACCGCCATGATTCTAGACTTTCCTTGAAGATGACGCATTTTATGATCTACCTCCCGAACAAGTACTACATTATCAATCGTGGAGCGACCTGGTAAGAAACTACTTTGACACGGTCCAATAACGTTAGCGAGAATAGGCCTTAGTCTATTGACCATGGCCTTCATTATAAACTTAACTGGACAATTAATTAAACTAATAGGGCGAAATAAACGTACCCGGTTCGGGTCTGGCACTTTAGGAATAAGATGAATGAGCGTACCATTAAGACCCGAAGGCAGCCGACCCTTACCTGCCGCATCTCTAACCATTTCACAAACCGAAGGCCTAACTGTACCCCAGCATTTTTGATAAAAAGAAGCCGACATTCCATCCGGTCCAGGGGCTTTGGTCGCATCCGATTGAAACACAACACTCTTTATTTCCTCGTCCGTAAACGGTTATTCAAGCTCAATAGTCATTTCCATTTCAATAGCATTCATATGGGGTAGCGTATATTCTCCCTCGTGTTCATTTGGCTTCTCATATAATGATTCATAATAATCACGAACCATACTTTTTAGCTCATCTTCGCCTTCTACCCAAACATCTAAATCACTTAGTAATCTCGTACAATATGCCGCCTTCTTTCTCGTGGCGACTGATAGCTGATAATATCTTGTGTTTCTGTCCCCTGACTCTACCCACTTCACTTTCGACTTTTGGAAATACATGTATTCTTCTTGTTCCAAGACATTTTCAATCTCTTTTGTGAAACGGATACCCATCCGGCGAAGAGACGAATTATATGAAATTTGCAGCGCCTTTTGGATACCTCTAATTCTTGCACTTAGTTCTCTCTTTCTACGATTTAGATCACCAAATACTTCATACTTCCAATTATTCAAGAAGTTTTGAATTCCTGTAATACTATTACCTAAATCCGTCTTGGACCCATCCCAATTTTCCTTAATAAAATCATTAAAATCCTTGTGGAGGCACCATGCCGCTTCAAACCTAAACCGACGGGGGTTTATTTTCGATCTCTCTCGAGGGAATACTTGGATTAAAATAGGCGAGTGGTCCGAGTGGACCCTTTCTAGATGAATTACGCGAGTATTGGGAAACAAGTATTGCCACTCAACATTACCGTAAGCTCTATCTAACCGTTCCATAATAAGTTGTCCCGAATTCCATGAGTCACACCAAGTGTAGCGCGGCCCCACAAAACCCAAATCAACCAACCCACAACTGTTTCTCCATTCTTCGAATTTTTGCATTCTTCTCGAAACGCCGGGGACACCACCTTTTTTATCAATTTCTAAGCCTACTTGATTAAAATCCCCTGCCACTAACCAAGGGGTCCGGATATTATGAAAAGTGGGGTGAAGCGCTTCCCAAAGAAAATCTCTCTGTTTATAGTCTGGGCTCGCATAAATTGCTGAAAATATCCACGTTTCGCAACCTGTTTGGCTTACTTCAATGTTAACGACTTGGCGACCCGCCGATAGCACTCTAACATTTATACTTGAATCATTCCACAAAAGCTAAATGCCCCCTTTATAACATTCCGAATCTACTCTTACCGAATTATCTTTTTGTAACGAGTTGATAATCTTGCTAGCATTTGATCCACTAATTCGGGGTTCCACTATTACTGTGAGCCAAACGTTATTTCTAGTAATCAAATCCCGGATTACCCAACGAAAACCCGGTTTAGCCACTCCAAAGTAATTCCATATTAGAATATTTACGGGTTGTCTCGACTTTACCCAAACCGTACCTGAAATATTTGTACTATTAATTAAATAAAATAAGTAAAGAGCAAGAGGTACCTCGTGGCGCATTAGGCGCGAGTTTCCATAACCACGTCTTCATCCGCTCTACCATTTTCTTGATCAACATGTTGCTGCGTTTCTGCTGCAGATTCCGCCACTTGACTGTCCAGGTACAACTCGTTTAGCACTCCATCATCTCTTGTGTCTTCCCAGCCCGGATCAAGAGGTAAACCAGCTGACTCGGCTGTCACAATGAGCTGCAGAAAATCAGCAGCAGGGGTCGCCGCGGGCTGACGCACATCAGCAGCTGCTGGAGTCGCCGCAGGTTGCTGCTCCTCTAAGGCTGTTGCTGGTGCTTCTCGGACTAAGTCAGGAGCTGTTTTCGAATTATCCAATATTGCAGAAAGGTCCCTGTTATTATTTTCATTTAATTCTACCTCTACCTCAACCAATTCCCCTTCCTCTAAACTCTCATTCACCACTGCAGCTCCAATAGTAATGCCTCCTTGCTCACCAATTCTTTTTCCATTTTTTGTCCCACTTTTAGTTCCTTTTTTTCCATTAGATCTCCTCCTCCTAAACACCACACCTTCTTCCTTGTTAGCCTCCTCGCCCTCACAATCCAGGTTCACCACATCGTCATCTAACTTTTTTCTTTGTTCGAAGTTAGGTGATAGAATTAGATTATGCCCTTTTGCAACCCCCGTACTTTTGTTACTCGGAGCAGCACCCACAGTACCTTTAACTTAATTATTATTGGTCTTTTCCCCCGAGCTTTGACCCTGTTTAGAATCCCCAGTGATGTCCTTCTTGGTTCAAACAAATTTTCCTCCATACGAAGAGCTTCAAAGCAGGTTCCCAAGTTGGGTTGGAATGTAGATTTTGAGTTGTTGTTTAAGGTCCCTTTCCCGTTTCCTCTATTACCCCGTTTCACCGTCATCCACTCCACATACCTCTCTTTGTTACTTGGAGCCTCAATTCTACTTTCACTAATTACTTCCGCAACTTCCACCCTAGTTATATCTTCATCCATTCTCGTCACCGCATTCGGAGGGCAACTCTCTTTCATATGTCTGAACTTTCCACACTCGAAACATATTAGGTGAAGCCCCTCGTACTCAACTTTACAAACTTCCGACCCTATCCTAACTTCCGGATCTAGAGGTTTTTTTAGATCAAGCTCAATTGCTAGCCTTGCATAATTCCCCCTAAGCCTTCCCTTCGTCATGGGATCAATTTTTACCGTCCGACCCAGCTTATTCCCTATTTTTCTCAATATACGTGATGTGTAGTTATGCATCCCAACATTTGAAATTCGAACCCAAGCTGTGGTTGTCGTTATAGAGTTGGTTGCATTGAAGTTCGGAGTCCATTCCATCACTATAAGGTAGTGGTCTAGAACCATCCATGGCCCACCTGATAACGCAAAGTTGAAGTCGTCCCTTTCTTCAAATTTTACCATATAGTACCCGTATCCGACATCCACAAGTTCAATGTATCCCACTGGTGTCCATATTTGCCTTAGTTTTGACGAAAGGTATGTGAATCCTACCTCCCTACCCAATAATCTAACCACCGCCGTGTTTCGCCAAAGCCTAATCCCTTCCTGTATTTCATCTCTTGTTCGGATAACAGTTGGGATGGAATCATTAGCAATCTCTACATCGTCCTCAACCAAATCCTCTGCCTCTAAAAACTCATCCACACCTACTGTTTTGTTACTATTCATTTCGTCTAAATCCTCCATGATGGGAATAACACGGTTATTTCCTGTATTTTGCCTTTCCACCCATTCAATTGTGGCCTAACAAAGGATTTAGGATTGGTACCTGTATCTGTTACATTCGCATTCTGTAGAGGGGGAGCTTTCATGGCGTTGTGTTGTGTACTGTGAATTTCATTAATGGTGATCATCGGAGCAATGGCTGAGGAAGACCCATCCGCCGCCGCCCTTTGCCTCTTTCCACCTCGCGGGTCAGGATTGACACTGGTTAACGCAGGAAAGTCCTCCATTATCTGGTCTGCAG
Source organism: Nemophila menziesii (assembly GCA_029959085.1). Lineage (NCBI taxonomy): Eukaryota > Viridiplantae > Streptophyta > Magnoliopsida > Boraginales > Hydrophyllaceae > Nemophila > Nemophila menziesii. The sequence continues at coordinate 34,655,801 of JARWIR010000008.1, forward strand.
CATTCATGTCGTTGTTGTTCATTACGTTTTGAGCTTTCTCGGCGCTAGGAGGATGTGTATGATGTTCCGTTTGGAGGTCAGAAGCAGGGTCTGGTGGCTGGCTGTCGCCGACCAAGAGTGGTGGCGCTGCAGAGGCCATGTTGCCGTTGGAATTTTGTGTTTCATTTCCTATTTCTTTGGAGCGTTTTTTACTACGTAAAAGCGTAATGTTTTTCCTTCCGTCTTTTATTTTAATATAATGATGTAATTTTATATCATAATCTCCAATTGGATAAATACAAAACAAAATTAAAATTCTTGAAGGCGACGCATGTCTTACTAGCGGACCCTACGTGGATGCCTAAGAATCCATAAAAGTATTCGTAGATTGGCTGACAGGGTCCTTTCCTTCTTCCTCATGGATGGCTACTTAATCACATGGCCATTTGTTATCTCTCCTTCAAGATTCTCCTGTCTCTATAAACAACCAAAATTATGGCCGTAGATTAAGGATAGGGCAAATAATCAATGTTCTACCCCCTTTCGCCATGGATTTAAAGTTGACACTTATTGTGGAGATTGAGAAATGGGGGTAATGCTTAGGGACATTGATGAGCCATAATGCCGGACCCAAAATTCTACAACCACAAGTAATATTAGGTATGATATCTTTATTTAAACAAAAAAGGGAGTATGGTTTCTATTTTGAAAATCTATCCAAAAATTGATTTTTTTTTTTTAAAGATTAACTAAAAAAATTGATTTTTTATTATAAAAATTATAAGTATAAAATACTTAAATAAAAGAAAATGTCAAAAGAATTTATAAAATACTTAAATAAAAGAAAATGAGTTAAATAATAGGGTGTATAAAATACTTAAATGAAATAAAACTTGTTATATAATAGGGTCTTTATTTTCATGTTCAAAGGTTGGTCATGTCTATTATTATGGTCTTTGGGAGTGTGATATAAAATTGACAGAAGAATAATGATAACTTGCAAGTATACGGGTCATCACAAGTAGTAAAAAGTTATAAGAAATATCATTTTCACATGGAATAAGAAATAATAGTATAATTTTAATTTAATTTAGATAATGTTGACAAAAACTAAAGCTAAAATATGTTTATTCGGTCTTTCAGAAAGATTAACTACTAACAATGAATTAAACTAAGATAAACTAGAAAACAATTAATTAGGCGTGAAAGTATGGAGAGAAGACATAATTCGAGACACTTGTAATCACCACTAACAATGAATTGGACTTACTTGTTGGTTAAGGGTAAAAAGGGACATTAATTACTAATTGGGACTCCAACATCACCCTAACCCTCCTCCAAGCGATTAGGGACTGCTCTTTAGTACTAGAAAACTCTCTTGAGCGATCCTATAATACTATATAACGGCTAAGAGTATTACCCTCACACAACTGTCCTACAAATTTTGACCTCCCAATTCTAAATTCATAGAATGTGATATAGCCTAGTTCCACTACCAAACCCCACTCTCGAGCGTAGTTTTATAGCTAACCAACCCAAAATTGTGGTCACAATATTTAATTAAACAATAAGATGCAAGGTTATACACAACAATAACAACAATTCCATGCGTTATTTGTATATGAAATCCAAAATTCTTTCAAATAAATCCAAAATCATGAGTTAGGGTTCATACTCAGCCTGGAAATCGGAGCTATCGGAAAGGGTTGGTCTGATTTTTAGTGGTTTTCCGGATTATCAAACCAATTTGGTTTCACAGTCTCACCCTTATCGGGACCAGTCTGGTTTGGTCCTATTGAACATTTTGGAGAACCGACCCTATTAATAGGTTTTGGTTATTTAACCAATTTACGTAATAGGTTCTTAATAGTCTCTAACCGGTGTTTGGGAACCGATTTTACGACTGTCTGGAGATTAGTTTAGAGTCTATTTTGAGACTGTTATGAGATTGGGTAGAGACCAAATTGAGACTGGTTTGGAAGCTGTTCCTTAGATTAGTTTTAAATGTATTAAACATTTCACAATAACCTAATCTTGATTAATTTTTAGAGATTGTTTCGAGACAGTTAAAACCGTAATGTGGAACTAAAAAAAATAGATAAATTATTACACAATTTATACCTAATGAATTAAATTATTACATATAAAAAAATACCAAACAAAATTACTTTAAAAATTACATAATTACATTCAAATGGTGGAACGGGGTGGCATTAGGGGGGGGGGGGGGGGGGTTGACTATGCCCATGGAATTTAGGCTACATATGTACCTTTCCACAGGTTGCGTAAAATGCATACCCAGAAAGGATCAAGCCACCTTATAGTTCTTTGTATAAATTAGTCAAAGCATTATGATTTTATAAAAGTAATATATAAACTGAAATTTTTGAGTTTAGAAGATTGCTTAGCATTCATCTTCATTAGGTTCGTATGAGGGAGTTGAAGACTTCGATGGTCCAGAGCCGTCACTCGAACTTGAAAGTTGAAACAAATGTCCTCCTTGTCGGATAAAGTGTCTAATTCATCCTACATTTGTGCATACGCTTTAACCCAATCTTGTAACGGAACCACCCGCTCCAACGTCGTCCCAATCATGCCCATCCTTTGATCACATAGTTGTTTATTTCCTTTGCTGGAAGCTGTTTCGTATGGATTGGAGTAGGTTGGAATCGTTAACAAGTCACGTGCCATGTGGGACAAGACAAGATCCTTAGTATATTTTCTCCAAACCCCAGTTATATCATAATCATCGACATGTGGTTCATGATCGGACTTAAGGTAGTAATCTAGGTCATTGCAATTGCCTTGGTTAAAGTGGGAACTTGTAGCATTGTCATTGTCCACCATTTGACCTGCTCTCAATCTTACCGCACTTGCACGTATAATGGGGGTAGGAGGTCTATTATTCCGGCATATATTAACATAACTTTATATAATTCATACATTACAATGGATACTATTCATGTAAATATCCGTGTCACTATCAGGGCTACCAATTATGATATTCAAATCAAAGATAAATTTTCTAGTAAACTTCATCTTATAACAGGGATCTAGAACACAACATGCAGTAAATACTATCGGGAAAGGCTCGTAGTACTTAAAGAATTTAGACATCATTAAATCAATTATTGTTTCTAGCTCTTTGGTCAATTTATACTCTTACATATGCATAACCATATCGTAAACCTTTTCTAACACTAGGTGACTAGTTGGACAATGCGTGGCTGATTAGACATATGTGGCGTAGCAAAAGGGTTCTAGGAAGTAGACTAGTTTGTCCACCACGTATCAATCACCAAAATTAATAAAATTATATCACTAAAGTTTTTGCTATAATACCAGTTATTATGTCCTTAAAATTCTAATGCTCTTTGCAACATCAAAAAATTTGAGTTCCATCGTGTAGGGCAAACTAATGTTTGTACTTCACCTAAAGATTCATATTTTTTTAAAAGGATCAGATTAGTGTTGGAGTGTTTATAATATTAGTTGAAGCTTTACTAATTCTTTTTTTCAATATTGGTTCTAATCGTTCTCTCACCTGACTCATAGTTCACGTCACCCCCACACTCGTTATCCAGTCACTAACTATCAAGTTTATTATGTGACAGTTACATCTAATGCAGAATAGTTCTTCGCATTGTATTGTCTTAGCACTAAAGTGTTCGGAAAGTTTGGGGACTACTGCTACCATGTCTGGACCATTAACAAACGTACTTATAAAATCATTAATGTAATTACTAGTAGATCGTTAGATCACGACATAAAAACATATTATTTGTTTTTACAAGAACCAATTGAGTCAATCCAATAGAAAGTTACTCCTAATATTTTTAATCCATTTTAGCCTCCCACGTACTCGATGTTAGACAACATTTTGTTTTTAAGTTTTTTAATTCGTCTATTAGACTAATTCTAAGTTCTTTATATATATTTTTTATGACAACTATCAGGGTGGATCAAAGTATTGGCTCATAACAAGGGTTCTGTAAGTTTCTAATAAATCGTGCTCGATAAGACTAGATGTGTGACTAAACGATAGACTATCCGTACATATATAAATTACCATTTCTGTACGTATTAGGTCTATGTTTGGGGTAAATGATTTACCAGTTACCGGGTCAATTGTGCTATGGTTAAGGTTACTCATACCTATCTTATGGGTGTTTCCAATATAATTCTTGAATTTACCAGTAGATCCATTAGGTGACATAACATATATTACATTACATAACTACACTTAGCCTTGCCTACCACATGAGAGTTCTGACGTGTGTCCTCCAAGTAGATGTATATTCTATATCTTTGGCCTCATCCGTTTTATCTTGTGGTTCATTTTCTAGCTCTGCCTCCAACTCAATAAAATCAACAATGTTTGGTGGTATCCTTGAGTTCAAATTGTTGATTGTGTTGTCAACGTAGGTCTCATCATCACAATCATCTAACAAACATGACAAAGTGTAAGTAAAGTAATAGCTAAAAAAATAGATTAATCAAATATGATTATCGTAAAATACTGGTATCGCCTAGGGTGTTATAAAAATATGATAAATAAACGCTGAAAGCAATGCACTAAAGCACCCTAGACAAGCACGGTACTGCAAGTATTACAGGACGTATGCAAGTTTTAATGATAAGTTAGATTCGTTCTCAGGGACTTAGTGTGTTATATGAATGAGCAAATAATACGAGTAGAGAGTAATTAATTAAAAGAAAGATAAGAAATATGAGATGAGAAATGTAGCTTAGGTTTTGCTAGTATGCACTAATCCTTCTAATTCATTATATCAAATTCTAGTTAATAAGGGAGATAATTAGCTCTTAGATACTTAGTCAGGATTCTAAATTCCCTCTCTTAGACCTTGAGAGCGACTAAGGGGGCTACAGACACAACCATGAGGCAGCCTAAACTTAGGGTTATCCTACGCCACTAGGTTCCTAAGCAATCTAATTCCAAACATGGTGATAGTGGTGAAAACATACCCTAATGACTATCTAGTTAGAATTAGTGTTGTCAAGACCAATATCGGACAATAGACGTTATGTGGTTTTTCAATAATTAAACACCCAATTAAGTTGAACATCTAACTACTATTAAGAAAGCCTAAAGTGATCAAGTTAGGACAGGCAATAATTCAAAACACATAAACAAATATATGAGTAAGCAGCTAATATCAGATTAAAACATATAATTCCCAAAGAAACTTAGATAGAAAGAAAATAAAATTCATAGATTATATATAATGCAAAATCCAAGCTATGGGAAAATTAGTTCATACCTGAAGGAAATAAACTAAAAGAAATAATGAAAGACTTCATCTTGCTCTCTACAATAACTCTAATGATAAAAACCCTAAGGACTAATTTATGTAAGGCAAGGATGATTTACAAGTGATATAAGGGTGTATATATAGGTGTAGAGAAGCCCTAATTCGTTTTTTGGAGGAGAATGTAAGTAATGGACTCCAAGCACACCTCAAATTCGTAACCCTAAAATATAAAATCAGCCCCGTTTTTGTATTGGTAATAACAGCTTCAATACTTATCTGTTTGACGCATATGAGTAGTCGAAATTCATCATCTCGGAAAGATATTTAACTTTTCTCTTGACCATTCTTCCAAATTCCTCACCGATTTTGAGATATAAGCCCATTTGTGGTCGTGGGTGGTGAAATTCAGATTTATTTGGCAGCTTTATCTTTCCATACTTTAGATTTTGTTTCCTTATCTCCAATTTCCATGCATATCTTCTTTACTTTATCTCTTAGAATTGACTTGGCATCTAATTAATCTCCATATATATCTTTAAAGCTTCACACTAAATAAATAATTAAACCCAATATGCTCTAAAAATAATAATTCGTTAAATCAAGACTAGAAATAGGAAAGTGTAATAATTAATGGGAAAATCGACTAGAAAGACTTCTAAAACACTAAAAATGATGTCTCTACTTAATATTAATTCATGACAAATGAGGAGACATCAAATACATTAGGAACTGGTGAAGGATATTAAAGCACATTGAAGAGCTATAGCCGCATGTAATGATGTTATTTGAGCTTGTAATTACGACAAAGTTTGTTTTTGTGAATCTGTGATGCCAAGATTCACATTTCGAGTAACCACTTATTTACCTCTACCACCTTTGCGACCGCTTGGGATTGAGTCATGTATATAACCTTCACAAGTAGGAACAATAATTCACATCCGGTTAAATATAAACAAAGTTTTGAGACTTATCATATAAGTTAATACTTTTTGTACAAAGTTTAATACTTTCTGAAAAAAGCTTAATACTTAAACAAAAGTAAAGGAATTTACTTTTGAAAGCCCGAGAATTATTTAAATGTCTATAACACAAAGGGTTTTACTTTCGAAGACCAATCTTCGTTTAGTAAAAATAAAACAAAAGATATTAAATTTTAAGAAATTTTCTCGAAAAAGTTTACTACTTTCTGGAAAAACTATTATACTTAAACAAAAGTAAAAGGAGTTACTTTCAAAATACCCCGAGACTTATTTAAAGTTCTCTACCGCAAGGTTTTACTTTCGAAAACCCAATTTCCGTTTAGTAGAAATCAAACAAAAGATATTAAATTTCAAGAAAGTTTTTTAAAAAGAGTTTACTACTTTCAAGAAAAACTTTTGTACTTAAACAAAAGTAAACGAATTTACGTCGAAATACCCCAAGACTTATTCAAAGTTATTTAACGCAAGAGTTTTACCTTCACCAACCGTTGTTTAGTAGGAATCAAACAAAAGATTAAATTTTATGAAAAGTTTTCTGGAAAAAGTTTACTACTTTTAAAAAAAATACGTAACAAAAGTAAACAGATTTACTTTTGAAATACCCAAAGACTCATTTGAAGTTCTCTAACACAAAGGTTTTACTTTTGAAAAGCCAACCTCCGTTTAGTAGAAATCAAACAAAAGATATTAAATTTTTAAGAAAATCTTATGGAAAGGGTTTACTACTTTCTGGAAAACAAAATGAAAAGATAGAAGTGAATGAAAAGGTTACCTTTTGCAAAGGATTGCTTGTGAATGTGATAAAAATACTTTTCGAGAGTTTGTTTATTAATTGACAAGTAAATATTAGTAGTTTCTGAGAAGAGCAGAATAGTAAGAGTTTCTAAAGTATAAAAGATTAGTAAAAGTTTATAAGTTAAGTAGAATAGTGAATAATTAAAAGTGGAGAAGAATATTAAAAGTTCTCGAAAGTTCAAGTTGTTTTGTAAGTTTGTGCAAAATGAACACCATAATATCATATATATATATATATATATATATATATATATATATATATATAGGTAAAAGAAATTGTCATAAAGATGGGGGTTGTGGAGTAAATTGATGTGACAATTATCCATAAAGTTAAAGTTGAAGCAGCAAATTTAAATGTACAATCGTAAAATTTAATTACCTTATCTACCTTTGATAAGACATATACTTAAAATATATCACAATAACGAAATAACAAAAGCACAAGATCACAATCTTCCAAGCCAACTACTTTAAGCAATATAAATATTTTTTTCCAATTTATTAATATATATCATATACATTGCAAAAGATGAAGGGGTAAATTGCAAATTTTAGGTAGTGTCATCATAAATTTCAAGAACCTACATAAGTTTCCAATAATCCCATTAAAAATAATATAAATCTAACAACTCATTACCATTACTTTAATATGTGAATCATTAACTAGGTTACCAAACCCCATTTTGTCTTCATTACTCTCCCCATCAAACCTTAAGGGCCAAATTTCACAATAATATAGGCAAATTCATCATTTTTGAGAGTATAAGGGCTAAATATGCAAACTTGTACAATTTTTAGAATTTTTATTCATCATTTTTTAAAATTTAGGGACTTAGATGCAAATATGTGATATTTAGGAGTTAATTAACACATACAATGCTCGAAATTGCAAGGTTCTTTTCTCAAAACATCACACAAATGTAATTTTCAAATTTTTTTAATCATTATTTTCAAAAGTTTAAGGACTTAGATGCAAATATTTGATATTTTGGAGTTCAAAAACACATACAGTGCTTGAAATTGAAAGGTTCTTTGCCCAAAATATCATATAAAAATTCATCATTTTCTAGAGTGTAAGGGCCAAATTTGCAATGTTTTGCCATTTCTAGATTTTTTTTTATTGCTTTCCAAAAATTTAGGGACTTAGATGCAAAAATGTGATATTTGGAGTTAAAAAAACGCATACAATGCTTGAAATTGCAAGTTTCATTACCCAAAAGATCACACAAATGCAATATTACAATTCTTGAAGCAAATTCATCATTTTTAGAGTATAAGGACCAAATTCGCAATTTTTTGCATTTTTTAGAATTTTTATTCATCATTTTCAAAAGTTTAGGGATTTTTTTTAGCTCATTAAGAATTCTTTTATTTATACTCCTTGAGAAAACATACATGCTAAAGGAAGGTTAACCTATGGCCATAGAAGCCAAGATTATGCACTCCGTAATCAACTATTACAAGTAAGAAATCTATACTAGTAAACAAAGTACTAGTTAACCAACTTTACACAATACAAGCTAGTTCAATATAATACAATGGAATACAACACTATACATTATTATCTTTCAATGTTATCACCAAAACCCAATTTTTTATTTGCTTCTTGTTCTTGTTCGAGTTTCCAATCTTCTCCTTATGCCAAAACTTGTTTCTTACATCTTCTTTAATGCATTGCATAACTCTCTCAAAACTGGATTTTTTTCCCTTTTAAATACACTCTCATTCCTATCTATCCATAGTAATAAACTCATTCTCAAAGGTTTTTCTCTTTGCTTAACTAATCATCCAATTCATCATTTCCAACCATTCATTTCAACTCACATTAGACTCATTTAGCCAACACCATTCCCTCCAAATGGTTTTCGCTACTTCACATTGTACAAAGAGATGATCCTTACTTTCTTTCTCTTTCTCACATAACCCACACATTTCACAAATATTCATTCCCCATCTTAGCAATCTATCACTAGTAGCAAGTCTATTTAAGCAAATCAGCCAAGATATAATTCTGAATTTAAGGGTTACCTTCTTGTACCACACCAACTCGGCCCATTCCGCACTTGGATTAACCTCCTCAAGCTCCTTCATGGTCAGACGAGTATTGAACCTCATTTTTCCTCTATTATATCACCTTATGCTATCTCTACCATCACAGAAAACCAAACCAATGATTTTGTCTTTTATCTCCCCAAAACCTGCTGGAATCCTCCATCTTGCATTGTGAAGCTACAACCTTGTTTAGATTCCTTAAACTAATTTGATTAGGGAATATTTATTGATACTCACTCCACTCATCCATCTATCTTCAACAAAATAAGTGTTAGTACCATCCTTAATATGATGAATGAACTTATATGCTAGATTTCTTACTTTTAATATACATATCCATATCAGATGCATATGAGGATCATACTTAATGCTCCAAATACACTTTTTTTACACCAATATTCTTTCACCCATTTAGACCACACATTATCATCCACACCATACATTCTCCAAGAAGAATTTGGAATGCATGTTTGATTAGTGACATTCAAACAAGGTATTCCAAGGACACCCTCCTCTTTAGGTCTACACACTTTGTGCCAAGCTACTTTAGCACCATTAATTGAATCTAAATTCTCTTTCCATGGAAACCTAGCCATCTTGCTCTCTATCGTGTGTACAACTTTTGCTAGCAAGAACATACTATTACACCAATACCTTACTTTAATTTGGAGCACATGTTGATGAGGTAAGCTCTTCCAGCATAAGTAAGGTGTTTATGCATCCACCATTTTATTGAGTTACACACTTTATCCACCAAAACTTCACAATCTTTGGCCTTAGGTTTACTTGGAGTGAGAGGTGTCCCCAACTACCTAAGCGGTAAATTTCCCTCTTTTACATTCAAAATTTAGCAAATATCTTTCTTAATTTGTTTTTTGAAGCCCACACTATAAATTTCACTCTTCTCCGGACTCAAATGAAAACCTAAGAGTCTAAAAGATAAACTAAGTCTAGCCGGTTCTCTATCTTCCCTTAAGAAAATCAAACAAGCATTCGCAAATACCAAGTGATTTAGCTTTATTCTACTACATTGAGGATGAAAAACAAATATCTTATGACTTGCTACTTGCTTAATAATTTCTGGAAAAAAATTCGTATAAATCACGAACAAATAAGGAGATATAGGATCTCCTCATCTCAATCTTCTTGCTCCCTTGAAAAAACTCGTAACTTCTCTATTTATACATAAAGAATAAGGAGTACTTACACAAAGCTCCACCCTATTCATATAGACCTCTTTAAACCCAAAAGCTAACAACATATTCTACACGAAACTCCACTTAACCATATCATAAGCCTTTTGTAAATCTAAATTGAGAGTGCAAGAAGGTTTACCACTTTTTTTGTCATATCCATCCACAATGCTTTGAGCTACCAACACATTATCCGAGATACACCTTCCACCCATAAAAGCGGCCTGATTTGAAGAAATAAGAGTAGACAAGCACGTTTTTATTCGATTACCCAACAATATGGAAATACCCTTGTAGATAATGTTACAACAAGCAATAGGTCTAAATTGTTTCAAAGTTTTAGGCACCTTCACTTTAGGAATAATCACAAGGTTATAAGCATTAACTTGCTTAAAGTTTAGGGATTTTAGATACAAATATGTGATACTTTGGAGTTAATAAACACATACACTGCTCGAAATTGCAAGTTTTTTTGCCCAAAACATCACACAAATGCATTCTTAAGGCAAATTCATCACTTTTGAGAGTTTATAGGCTAAATATGTAAATTTGTGATACAAATGCATCATTTCGAGCGTTTAGGGACTTAGATGCATATATGTGATACAAATACATCATTTTGAAAGTTTAGTGACCATGCATCATTTTGAGAGTTTTAAGGGACTCAATTGCAAAGGATAAGAATTTTTTAGATTCTTTATTCATCAATTTTGAAAGGTTAAGGGACGAATTTACTATTTTAAGGCACAAAGCTTCAATTTTCGAGAGGAATTACATGCAAAATCTTGTGAATCAAAGATTTTTGAATCCACTAACATTGAAAAGATATTATAGTTACACATATAAATATAAAACCACCAATTTTCAAAACCTGAGGAAAGCTGTCCAACCTCAACAAGCTGAATCAACCCATAGATAGATGCTCAATGTTTCTTGTATATCCATTCACCCAATTTCAGTACATGCAACAATAATAAAACCATTAAAACAACATTACAATAACATGCAATATATTAATAAACTCCATCTCATATAATAACATAAATTCACCAAAAAATTTGGCAACAACATTGGTTTCAACAGTTGATTTGGGTTACATCTCATAAACAATAACAAAAATCCATCAAAATTAAAAGGAAGAATCATTACAAAACCTAAATGATTAAATAATAAATAAAAATATATTACCCAAGTGAAGAAATCCGCTGGGAGAATACACAATCTGTCATAAAAATATCATCAGAAGTTTAGAAAACCATCGAGAACTAGTAATCCATCACAAGAATTTGTAATCTGTCAAAGGATTAAAGTAAAACCATCACAGGATTAAGAAAATCAAGGTTTCATTTTTGACAGGATTGATATGGTAAAGGAGAGAGATAGAGTAATGAAGAGAAAGTGGTTTTGGTGGGGTGAGTAATGAAGACAGAATGGATTTCGTAACTTGGTTAACGATTTCCCCTATTAAAGAAAGGCTAATGGCTCGTTGGATTTGTTTATTTAATGGGCTTATTGGACTCCTATGTTGGTTCTTAATGGATCCATTAGGGCCCGAAGTCGTAATGGGCAATTTTTTGATGGGCTTAACAGTTTGGGCCTTATTGGATTTTTTTAAAACCGAGCTGGTCCGTATTTAATCGGTCCGGTTTATGAAAGGACTAGTCATATTTTCATATAAATAAACTTTTATAGAAATTAGAATGATCCATCAAATTATTTATAACCGTAACACCATCGTAAATATCAATTGAACGATAAACTAATTTTCTTTTTAAAGTGGAAATAACTTTATTTTATTTTGAGAGAGTAATGATATATACCCTCCATAATCATACCACCCAAATACCATCCAATGACGTGGCATGAATTGGTTGGTAAGAAATTGTTAATCTATTTATTTTCTTGATCTAATTAACGATTTCTTACCAACCAATTCACGTCACGTCATTGGGTGGTATTTGGGTGATATGATTTTGGATGGTATATATCATAACTCTTTTATTTTTTATCAAATCTTGTTATAATCAAATGATGTAAGAATGGTATGAAACAAAATGATGGGGTAATTATCTTTTAAAGCCCAACACCCACCCCACTTTCTTTTTTAAATCTCAACCCCAACTAACCCCCTAACTAGTCCAACTAGATTGGTATTGTATCAAAATACCCCCAAACCCTTTCCCCACAATAAAAAACAAAAAATCCACCCCAACCCCATTAAGAAACCGAAAACCCCCACCCCATCCCATTCTGTATCTCACTCTCTTCTCTCTCTCTCTCTATAAAATACCACTGAACCGCCCCCCACCTTCCCACTCCATCCCCTCTTTATTCTCTCTCTGTCTCTGGAAGGTAACGACGAACCGCCCTCCCCCCACCATCTCTAACCTCATCACCATCATCCCCACCACTGTATTCATCACCACCAACTCCATCACCATCACCACCGTCCTCTCGGCCCAGATCTCGCCATCTCCCCGCTTCACCATGACCGAGTAGCGCTCCACCAAGCAACCCTCCACCATCACCAAGTAACGTTGTTCATCAAATCCGATGTTCAGCCCCACCACCACCAACCTCCTGTTCGTGGACCCAATCTTAATCAACCACCACCACCGAGAAGCGAAGTCAACCTGCCATGACCACCCTCCTGTTCGTGGATTTAATCGCAATTGCGTTTTATGGGCCAGCCCCAGATAGGTTTGGGTTGGTAATGGGGCCAGCCCAGTACAAGCCCACCGCCGCATAGAAGAAAACCACCCCCACCATCTCCACGTCTTGCAGAAGAACAGCTAGAACACGAAGCCAACCAGCACTTGGTCGATTCGTTTGTTAACGAAGGGTTGCGTTTTTTTTTCTTTCATTCGTAATGGGGCCAGCCCCAGATTGATAGGTGTAATTGATGGGACTGGCCCAATGGGTTTAAGTTTTGGTGTATTTTTTTGTACATTATGAATATAACCCATTTAAAATTATGAAATAGGCCAGTTAATGTTTCTTTTATATATGGGGCTGGCTCCTTATTGTTTTTGTTCATTATGGGGCCAGACCCTTATTGTTTTTCTTTATTCTGGGTCCAGCCATGTAACCATTTATAAGTTAATATAAGAAACCAATATATTAATTTGGTTTTTGTTAAAATATATATTTGTTCTTTATGGGGCTAGCCCGGATTTGATTTGCATTAGTTTTTGACTTTTAAAGAACTTAATAAAATAAAACATATTTAAAATCTTAAAATTCGTTCTCGGTCCGTACCCATAAAAAAAAGAGATAAAAACATAAAATTTAAACCAGCCAATTAAAATTAGGACTTTAATAAGATTTTTTTCTAATTGAAAAGTTAAGAAAAAGGAGTATCTAGTTTGCATTTTCCTCCAAAATGATATATAACGTTACGGTATATACCCGACAAGAAAATATTACAAACTAATTCTCAAACATATAGACCCTGTTTGGTTTATGAAAATAATGGGTATTTTCTGTTTTTATTTTCTATGTTTTTCACAATACTAATGAAAACGTGTTTGGCTAGAGAAAATGAGAACAGTTTTCTGGAAAATTAAATGAAAACGCAGCTATATTGGAGAACGTGAAATCGACGTTTTCCATATTTTCTGAAATTATTGAAAATGAAAACGGAAACCATTTTTTGAATATTTATTTTGAAAACGAAAATAGAAAATATTTTCAAAAACCAATCAGGGCCATATATTTTGTTTAAGATAATTTAAATATAATTACCCATATAATAATATAAAAAAGTCATACCGCGCCATCCACCAAACCGTTACTTTCTGGGTGATTGGCGGAACGAATATGAATTCCCATTTTTTAAACTTTTCCCCATCCGACTAACCGAATCACATCATACTGCACCCTCCAAGCTCACACTGTACCAGAATATTTATCGAACTTGAAACTTAATTATATCTAATATTGTATTGTTGTATGCAATATCAAATCGTTACTCGTTAGTCCACAAATAAATCAACAAATGTACCATTTTTTCGTCATTAGAAGAATATTCATTTCAAGAATAGATTAGGGGATAAGAATCTGGAAAACAGAAACAAGAAAAAAAGGGCATAGCCATGTTACTTGTTAGTTGTAAGTTTTGTGCTTTACATTGTATGATTGTTACATACATGGTTACGTCTTCATCCACTTAATTAATTAATAGTGTGGGCGTGTCACCTCCACATGGGTGGTTATTGCACTTTCCCATCCCCGATAATTTTTGTTTTAATACTTATTCCAGCCTAGTTTGTTGCCTCAAAGCTAAAGAATTTGCTTGATATCATGGTTGTATTCTGCCCGTTTTAGATTTTTGCGTCTTAGTTTAATATTACTGCTTACGGTATTTTGAGAAAGACGAGAGTAGTTTCGAACAGAAAAAAATATGAGTAAGACTTTTTTTTTTTTTTTAAATGAGTAAAACAAGTAATACTTGAATACGTGTAAGTAGGGCTGAGCAAAAAATTACCTAAACCAAAAACCGCAGTCTTAATTACCCAAACCGACCCAATATTATTGGTAAAATTACCTTAGCCCAAAATACCATTTGGTTTACCATCTTTATTTACTGGCCCGAAATATATACCAATGGGTTACCATGTACCTCGGTTGTTCAGCCCAAACCGAACAACCCGGTACTATAGCATTTTAGAAAAAAGATATATATATATATATATATATATATATATATATATATATATATATATATATATATATATATATATATATATATATATAAAACATTAAAATCAGAAATGAGGATTCATTTTCTCTAACTTCTCAAATACTCTCTGTCACATCCTTACATCACCGAAAGGCGAAAGCGAACTCTACTCTACCACTGCTACTGGTCTCAACTCTAAATCAAATCATCTCACTCCTTTTGTTATTTTTCGGATAAAGTTTTATTTAGTATAAGCTTCTCTCATCTCCTCTCTTATACGGTGAAAAGCAAAACCCTAACCTCCTCATCTACAAATCCTCTCTTCTCAACCAAATTATGAACAACAGGTGAGTAATATTCTCGATTCTCCACCTTTATTATTCTTGTTCTTGTTTTGTTTTGTATATTTTTATTTATTTTATTGTTTACTAATTACTATTCAAAATTGGTATTTGATAATTAGTAGGTTACCAACTTTTATTTTACCATTTGTACACGGATTGTAAGACATGAAAACGACGGAGATTGAATTGGTGTATATTCTTTCATGTGTTTAGGTAAAGTTGAATATAGATGATTTAATAGATTTCATCAGATTTTTACTTAGAAAAATTCAAAGTAGTTGTAATCTAATTTTATAAGATGAAAATTGCATATCCTTTTTTAGAATATTGTGAATCAAAAACAAAAATAAGAGAAGTGATCAATCAGGTTTTGATTTAGGTAAAGATGTAGAAAAACTTAGCATCCAAAAGTGCTTATATTGTGACTAAAAAAAAGAAGAAAAGTACTTGTCTCGTTCATCAGAATATAAATAACAACTTGCAAATTTACATTTGTTTTTTGTTCAAGAAATATATATTAAATTTATTGTTCTATTTAATTATTGATTCACTAACACTTGTTACTCTTGATAGGGACTTTTTGACCAAGAAATCTCGGTAAGTAATTCGAAACATATTTCTGTTAAATAAAAGGATTTTTGGTAGCCTATTGTAGTTAACCTGAGGCCTGTGATGATATAAAAAAGAGCAACTTTCTTGAGGGGGTTTTGCATTTCAGTTCCTTAAACTTTGCAAATCAGTCCCTTAAACTTTGCAAACCAGTCCATGAAACATTAGAGCGTTTGGTACTATGATAAATCTGAGTATTCTGAGTCCGCAACCTTTTAAATACTTTCTAAACTTATGTAATTAATATATTTTGCGTGCCAATGGAAATATATGGGGTTGAACAGGTTAATAAATACTACCTGAGACGACTACCAAGACTCCGATCAACCTAGGCTTTTGAAGTTCAAACTGTGAAGTTCAATGTAATGTATTAAGATTTTATTTTGGATTGTAACATATTTTGAACTATTTGATTCTATATTTCTTGGTTTGCTATGTCAGAAACTGTAACTTTCATATTTAGAAGTTTAATGGATCAGCTTATTCAAGTTTTTGTCATTTCTTTTTACTTTTTCATGCCTTTAAAAAGTTTGACTAATGTTGACTAACGGGGGTAAACCGAAGGTAACCGAATGGTAAACCGAATTAACCCGAGGGTAAACTTTTTTTACCCTACCCTTGGGTTACCCAGAGGTTTTCTTAAACCGAAAAATATTACCCTTGGTTTACCCTAACCCCAAAACCGGGTAAACCCAACCCGTGCTCTCCCCTACGTGTAAGTGTTGTTTGTACGTTAGATTTTATTTTTTGAGTTCCAAAGTACGTTAGATTTGAGCTTCGCATTATCTAGAGTTTTTTTTTTGGTGAGGGAGCATGACCTTGTAGATCCATAATTTTGCATAAAATACTCCACTATATAAACTTTAGTAGCATAATTTTAAAGATCATAATCAATTAAGTATTAATATATTATGTAAAATCTATAAATTTAGAAAAACGACTTATATATATTAGTAAGATAATATGTTAAAGATTGCGAATGTATTTGATTTTCAATAAAACTAGCAAACTTAATAGAATTTTTGTAAAAATCAAAATGGTAATTTGAGAAAAGGGATTAACACATATTTATAGTGTTGAATTACTCCTCTTATGATGGAGTAGTTCGAAAACTTATATTATATAATCAAATTCAAGATATACATTTAAACAGTTGTAATATCACAAATTAAATTCAATAAGTTATTTTGGATTAATTCTTCATATTTAATCTTGAATTTAATTATTTATTTAATTTTCATGTGTCTTTTAATAATCCTAACTTATATATTTATAAATCTATGGAATAATTTGATTTAATTCATAAATAATATTAAAAAAAAATCTTACAATGTCTATACATCATATTTATTTGAATTGGTGGATCTATAAAATATATATTACACAAAATAATCTATAGCTTATCATATAAAAACAATATATTAATATAAATAAATAAATTAAAGTTTAATAAAATAATTACAATAAGTCTAGGAAATGTGTAATATTAGGAATTTTGAAGAAAAGTTGTAAAGCAAATTAATAAAAGAAAATTCAAATTTCAAATTTTATTTGTTTTATGAAATTCAAGGGGAGCCGTCTAATTGTGTAAGTCTTTATTATGTAATTCAATAGGAGCAGAATTGTTGAAAAAATATAAAATGAAAAAAAAGGAGTATGATTCAAAATTATTGTGGAGCATAATTAGATTATAATTTCTTTTGATTTTAATACATGATGTCGGGTTCGAGGGTACCCACCTTAATCTGCTAGGGCTGCACACAGGTCGGTTAACCGATCCGAAGTGCCAAACCCTAAACCCAACCCTAGGTGCGCGGGTTTGGAAAATTCATACCCTAACCCTAAAAAAAAAATTAAATCTTTGCGGGTTGGGTTAGTACGGGTAGGGTGCGGGTAGGATCAGATTCGGATTTGGTCAACATAAAGTCAAACACTATTAAAAATATAAAAATAAACAAAATTACCAGAAATAGAAAGTTTCCAAAATAAGAAGTTACTATATATAGTAACTTTCTAAATAGTATGTGCCTGAAATCATAATTGCACTTTCCCACTACTGTATCATTACAACTTCCAAAAACCAAATAATACAACTCCAGTTACAAAATAATACAACTTCCAAATACTAATTAATACAAGTTATACAACTCTATTGTACACGGTAGAGAAATTGTATATTTGTGGGTGCAAATCCTTGTGTGATTCCAAAACCAACTTCAAATTCATCTTATTTCCTGTAAATTTTCAACATAAAGGAGAAGAAACAATTAAGTAGTTGACCTCAGATTATGTCTCATCATTGGCATAACATTTGGCCTCGGATTTTATTTCTTCATCGGCTTTATAAGGTAGGGACCACTTAGGGACAAGGAACGGATTTTAACAAATAAGCTGTAAAATTTAACAAATACCAATATGTTGCCATCTCAACAAACACTTCCTCATACTAGTAAGTAGTAATCATGGGAAGAACTAGAGTTGCAAACATATAATACATGGGCGAGTTGTTTAGAACTTGTAACTTATAAGTTTGGATTGTAAAATCATTCTCATTCTCAGTCTCCATTTCAAAACCATTTTCAACAAACAACACAAAAAACTCATGTTAGTAATTACAATAAATAAACAAATCTTAGCTAAACAATTCATTAGCCCATATTCATAAATCATACAAAAGTTTAAGTGGACTAATTTTCAGTCACACTTAACTCATACAAGATAAAACAACCTGTTAGGAAAAGAAAGTAAGTAATAAACATATGAACAATTAACATTCAACATTGATTACTACTCGATTTTAACATAATTGACATAATTTGAATTAGGATACAAGTTAAGAAATAATATTTATACCTATACAAGAAGATGCCAGTAACCATGGACAAGGGAACAAGCCCTCAAGAAATGATCAGTGGCGGCTGCGGCCTAGAAAAAAAATCTAAACTTTACACTATAATTAATAAATTCATGTTCCATTTCAAAATCGTTCTCATAAATCATCACACTTTTACACAGAAAACATAATTATTGTTAAATCAAATAATTTATTTTTCAAAATAAAATTAAAAATAAGAAATGAACCCTAATTTTATAGATCTACAGTCTACACATGGAACCAACTAAATAACCATCAGAGTTCAAAAAGTTAGAGTTTAGAACAAATCTGAAAAAATTAAACATGGTAACTGGTAAGAACTAAAAACATCAACCAGAACATTAGAGGCTCATAAATCCAGAGTCACAGACCATATCTAGGCCATTTTACTTAAAGAGCATCGAGATAGAGTAGACACAACGGAAGAGAGTAAGAGGCTAGGGAATTCATTTGTATCGAAAGAGAAAGAAAGATGAGTTAGTGGATAATGACTAATGAAAATGAGAATGAGGCGTGCCAGAAGTGTTGTAGAGATATGGTTTCACGGGCCAACTTTTATTAAGAAAGGAATGGGCCAAACAAAACATTTAATGATTTGGCTGAAGACTAAAAAAAGAATAAAAAATTAGGTTCGGGTTACCCGCGGTTTGGGCTAGACCAAACCCATGGTCCGACCCAAAACCAAAAAAACATATTTTAAGACCCTATAGGGTCAACAGGTGGGCTATCTGGTTTTTTAGGGTTGGGTGGGGTTGGGTTGGTCGAGATGCGGGATTTGGGTTTCATTTGAGCAGCCCTATAACCTACTATAAATTAAAAGTATTTTAAAATACGAAATAAAAAATTGGATAGGTTGTAAGAATTAATTTGTAAAACTCACGTAGGATAAGATAAATTGTAGAGATATATATTTTTTAATTTACAACCCCTCTTAATATGTATATCATCATAAATCAATATTATATCTTAGTATTAATATACAATACATATTTAATATTTTAATTAAGAGATATTAGCATAAAATATATATTTACTATACCTAAGACCTCTAACAAGCCCACATTTTTCTTCCTTTCCCTTTTCCCTAGAGAGTCCAAATTGTTTGTGATTTTTTTATTTTACCCTTAATGTTACAAAAATAGCATAATTGTTATATTTAATATAGAATCGGAACCTATCTAATCAATTTACCATAACAACTTTTAAAAATAAAGGCTACAATCATATTTTGTTAAATGAGAATTAAATTATTTATTATGGTGTGATTTGATACACCTTTTCTTTTTATAATCAATCAAAACACATGATTTATAATAACAAGTAAATATATTTATATATGGATAATGCGTTAAATGTTGGTGGGGTGCCTCGAATAATTATCGGGGGTTGCTAGTTAAGTTTCATTGTGTGTTGCCTGGTATAATTTCTATGAGTTGTTACTTCAATTTTAGTGGGCTGTTAATTAAATTCAAGTGAGTTGTGTGTATTTTATCTATGGGTTGTGTCGACAAACAATGTGTTGAATGCATAGTAGTTATGAGTTGTCTTCTCCACCACTAACATACCACCAAAGCTTGAGCACACAACCATTAATGAACAAAACGCTACCACCATTCGTCAAATCTTGCCTATAACAAAGCTCGTCCGAGCTTTTTGAACCATCATAGAATCACAACGACCACCACAATCCTCCGTTGAATCTCTCCTTATACAAAATCATATTGAGCTTTTCGAACAACCACAAAATCACGACAATGACCACCACTCCATCGAAACTCGCATTTTATGAAGCTCGCCTTAGCTTTTTGAACCACCACCAAATCACAACCACCACCACCACCCTCCGTCGAAACTCGTCCTTAATGAATCACCTGAGCTTTTCGAACCACCACCACTACCAACTCACTTCAGTTTGAATGAATGTAATATGAATTTGTACGATTCGATTGCAGATTCTAACGTGATTTTTGGATGGAAAGAATATGAGAGGAAGCGTGACTCTAGGGATCCCCCCCCCATTATTTTTGGTTAATGGAAATTGTGAATTTTTGTTCCTTTTTTAAAGGGGTGCATTAATATAATAAAAAGGGTAATTTAGTCTTTAAACATGTGTTAGACCTTCATGACCAGGAAAATTAGGTTGTGACTCTTTGAGTAACTCAACCTTCAATTAAGTATAAAATCCAACTAAAAACTAAAATTTAAAACCTTACCAATATATATGATCCTTTAGCCGTATCCAGCAAAGGAATATGTACAATTTTATTCATTGTGATTTTGCAATATTATATATAACAAACATTTTTTTCCTTATGCTTTATATTTTTGTTGTATTTTTTACCTATGAATCAAAATCATCAATTAAAATCATATTAATATTTGAATATGGCATCAGTGTTTAAATATATATTGTAGCATGGTTCAATAGGCGACATTCATGTTATGTTCATATCATAGCACCAAAGTGGATATTAGATTGCCTTGTAGTCGTATTATATTTAGATCATATCATTTACTTATTTAGTACAATAGTGTTTTGGTGTGCCTCTAACTCGCGCGTAGAAGCTAAAAACCATAGGGATTTAAAGAACGAGTGGGGAGTGGGGAAGAATGGTGCGGTGGGGGGCTTCTTTTACCTTTTTGAGAATGGTGTGAGATAGATAAACTTAGATCATCCCGCTCCATTGACATCCCTATCTGTGAGTTACTTTAACTCTATAATTTTTTTGGCTCAGGGAAGATTTAATCTCATAAACTTTTGATCATTAAAGAACACTCCAAACACAAAAACAACTATTGATCTTAATAATAATATCTACTTTTATTTAACGGTGAACCATCAAAATACTGGAAGTCTAAGATTACAAGTAATTGAAGAGTGGTTAGTTTCTTGTGGGCTTAATTAGCCATTATTGTATGTTTAAGTTAATTCGATCTAGGCTTTATCCTTATTTGTAGTTTTTTATTACTCGACTACTTTTGGACCAAAAAGAAATAGTTAACAGCTATATGCTGCTAAGTTTGACGCAAGGTCACCCCATCACATAGGGGAATTTAGCGGTCGCATAGGAACTTGAGTTGGCTGCGAGCTGAAGGGGCCCAAAATATCTTAAATTTTGTGTAAAATAAACTATATAAGATAACTTATGATTATTTTGTTATTATTACAATAAAGTTACTTGATCTAGTGTTCAATAACACTACTTTATTTTAATAGAGCGACGATTCGATGATAATGATAAACCAAAGGTGTTTGAGGTTGTTAAGGACAACATAACATCAATGAAGGGAGGAAACCTTGAAGGCTCTGAACCTTCTGGACATTCATAGGCTTACATTGTTTTTTTAATGGTTGACTAGATTAATTTTTTTACTTAATTAAAGGTCTAAATTGTTTTTTTGAATAAATAGGGTATGTAATGCATTTTTTGCGTACATAAGGGCATGGAGTGATTTTTTTTTAATACTAGGGGACTTAATAATCTTTCATATTTATTTATCAATCATGTTATTCATATATCAGGTCCTTTATCTCGAGTTTGTGAGTTGAAGGATATATCCTATGTGTTATGTTAATCTTTGGTGGGTTTTGCACTTGCGATCTTTCTATAGATAGGGTTGTGAAATATGTTGTATTATATAGACATTATCACTAAACCATTCATAATGTTTGAAAACTTCATACACAACAAGCTGAATTTGCTACTTCATATAATGGAATTATTGTTTTTGTTATAATATAATTTGATTTTGTGGTGGATTTGGAAATATATGCAAACTTTGTAAGGTAATTCGTTATAAAAGTTTTTTAAACATTTAGGATTCTCAAATCGTAGTTTGAGACCGATATTGATACACTGTGATAATCAAGTATCAATGGGCTATATAAAGAATCAAAAGTGTTGGAATTTAAAGAAAAAACCAAAAAAATTAATTAATTAGTTTCATGCATTTTTAGTAAAGAAGAGCGAAAGTCTTTTTTTACCGCATCGCTTTTGAAAAGGAAAAAATAATGGTTTATATTATTTTTACCTTTTATACCTTTTAAATAACACAACACTCTAGAGGTGAAAAGTAAGGAAAACACCACACTAGAGTACCACCACCGCCCTATCGGCCCGACAACGGTCACGGCGAGGCGTGCCTTACTCGTGCGAGAGTCTAAAAATAAAAATAAAACTTTTTTTATGTGCGGTGCTTATTGAGTTCAAACTGAATATACACGTGATGTTAGGAAAAAATGACCAAGTAAAAACAATAAAAAATCAAAACATAAGCATTCACATTTTATCACATAAGAAAAAAATAAAGATCATTGAAAATAAAACATTACGTCGCAGTTGAAATTATGTTTTTTCATTATAGAGTCTTTTTATTCGAGTTATTTCGATCTAAGAAACTATAGGTTACTAAAAATATTATACTTAGCAACCATGGATTCGAAGCATATACATCGTTTATTTTTTGATTTTTTTTATTAGTCAAAATGCTTCATCATTAATGTAAGTCAATCTCAGTTCGTAGAGTACAGTATAAGAAGGTATCCAAACATTGAGAAGCATTTTTTTGTGAAATAATTTAAATTTTCCATAATTAATTGAAGACGGCAATTTTCTATTAATTTCTCTTATGTAAAACCTTCAAGACACCTTTCAACTATATTGGCTTAAAAGATAAATCACCGCCTTCATAGCAGTGAGGTGAAAACAGAGGAGGAGATGAGGAAATGGACGAGGTGCAATCGTGAAAGAAAGCTTTGCAATTTGCGGGGAAGTATAGGGATTGGACATAATTCAAGATTGATTACTGTTTTTTTTTTTTTTTTGTGGATGGAAGATTGATTATTGTTTAGTGGGCTTAATTAGCCACTGCTGTATATTTAGATAATTTTGGTTTGAGCTTTATAAGTGGACTAATTTTGACGCACCATGGGCTTAATCAAAGAAGATTTTTGGGATAGTAATAATATACTCTCTAAGAAAAAAAAACGTTGGACGTGAGGCAATACTAATGTCTAATAATAGTTCATTATATATTTGGGCCTGCGTCAAAAATAGTGGGTAGCATATGGATTATAAATCAACTTGATGACTTATATAGCAAAATTTAATAAAAGATGTTCCTACAAATTTGGGATTATCATGGACCCAATTGAATTTTCAACAATTATTAAACTATCACAAACCCAAGTTCAAACAAAAAAATCTTGAGGTAAAGTACAGTCCTTTTTGGTGCAGATATAAATCATTATAATGCATATCTTTAGTCACAATCTGACCAGAGAGGACAAACAAACTTAAACTACCATTATGAAATTCCCAAAACTACCCCTGCACGTAGCTCAGGCCCCTCACCACACCTTTCTTCTGACGTTAGCTGCAAATATGAATATCACATCATGTTTTTACTGTATACATCGGCTCTGCTGCTTCAGTATTTCTTCAGAATCTTACCTGTCTCTGTTATTTTTCCGCCATTCTTTAATTAATGCGGGGTCACTTTTTATATCATTTTGGTATAGGTGTTCAGCGGGAGCAACCCCAAAGCTATTTTAAGATATATTATATTAATCCTCAGTTTCATTACAAAATATAACATCTTACAAAATATATTTTGTGATAAAATGGCCACTATTAAAAGTTTAATAATGACGTTATACTTTTAAATTACTTGAATATATTATTATTTTCCTTGAAAAAAGATGAATTAAACATATATAATTCTAGAGAAACAAAAAAAAAAAACATAGAGCGGTTATGTATTGTTTTTGTATTATTGAAGACATTTTTGTATTATTGAAGACACGGCAGCGGGTTAAAAAAGAAACTGAACATAACATTATTTAAGTATTTTTTAGTTCAATTAACATTTTTTACTCATTGTACCTTTAACTCAATATTGAAATCGTACTCACTTTACTGAATATGCATAGCGTTGATATCGTACTTAATGTTGAAAAATTGCTCAAAGTCATCGCCAGTGTCATTCCAACTCAGTGTCGGGTTTGAACTCAAAGCACGATCAGTGTCCTTAGCTCGGGTTTTTAAATTTTTTGAACTCAAAGCACGATCAATGTCCTTAGCTCGAGTTTTTGAATTTTGAATTGTGTTTGTCTTTGTTCTTTGTTTTTGTACTTATTCAAAACATTTAAGGGTAATATGAGTTTTTGGCATTGAAAGAGAACTTTACCGAGCATAGCTTTGCTCCTAAGACACTTTAAACCAAGTTTTTTTGTACCCAAAGGCCCTAGCCAAACACCTATTATTCAAATATGAATATAATTTTGTTACTTAGATGTGAGAAAAAATGAGTTAAAAAATACCAAGAAACGTGACGGTGAAATATTTCAACAGATTGTTGTCTAAAATATCAACATTGATAATTTGATCATTAGTTGTACAAAATAAATTGAAGAGACGTTACATATTGGTGGTGCCTAGGGTGTGATAAAAATAAGATTGAAATAAGCCAAGAAACTACGCACTCTCACCCTAGACAGGCACAGTACTGCAAGTATTACAGGACGTATGCAAGTTTTAATGATAAATAGAGTTCGTTCTCAGGGACTTAAGTGTGTTAATCGCGTGAGTAGAAATAACGAGTAAGAAGTAAATAATTAAAGACAGTAAATTAAAAAGGAATAGATTTCGAAATTCTAAATTAAACTAAGACAATAAAGTAAAAGATAAGAAATATGAGATGAGAAATATAGCTCAGGTTTTGCTAGTATGCACTAATCCTTCTAATTCTATCTATAAATCTAGTTAATAAGGGAGAATATTAGCTCTTGGTATACTTAGTCAAGATTCTAAATTCCCATACCTTAGACCTTGAGAGCGACTAAGGGGGCTACGGCACAACCAAGAAGTGTTTTATCTTAGGGTTATCAAACGCCACTAAGGCCCTAAGCAAATACTGCAATCCTGGTGATATGGTGGTTAAAACAAACCCTAATGACTATCTAGTTAGAATCATGTTTTGTCAGAACTAATATCGACACTAGACATTATGTGGTGGTTCAATAGTTAAACACCCTGTCAAGGAGACCATCTAACTACTATTAAAACAATCCTAAAGTGATCAGTTCTAGGAAAGACATTAAATCAAAACACATAAACAAATATAAAGTAAGAAGCTAATATCAGATTAAAACATATAATTCCCAAAGAAACTTAGATAGTAGAATTAGAATTCATAGACTATACATTATGCAAAACCCAAGCTATGGGGAGTTTAGTTCATACCTGAAGAAAATAAACTAAAAGAAATTACAAAAGACATCATCTTGCTCTCTACAATAAACTGGAAGAATAAAACCTTAAGAACTAATTACTATGAGGCAAGGATTAATGGGGTAGATTTACAAGTGATATAAGGGTGTATTTATAGGTGTTTAGAAGACCTAATTCGTTTTCTTGAGGAAAAGGTAAAGTAATGGACTTCTAGCCCAACTCAAATTCGTAACCCTAAAAACATGAAATTAGGTCCGATCTTCTTTTGGCTCTAACAGCTTCGATAATCATCCGTTTGACGCGTATGAATATACCAAATTGATCGTCTCGAAAAGCTATTGAACTTTGCTCTTGACCATTTCACCAAATTCCACACCGTTATTGAGTTATGATCTGATTTGTGGTCGTAGGTGCAGAAATTCAGGATTAAGGCAGCTTTTCCTTTTCCATCTTTTTAGCTTTTGTTTCCTTATCTCCAATTACCATGCAAATCTCTTTCCATAATTTGTAATCTTTGACTTGGACTCTAATTAAGCTCCATAATTATCTTTAAAGCTACACACTAAATAAATAATTAAACCCAATATGCTCTAAAAATATTATTTTACTAAATCAAGACTCAAAATAGGAAAGTGCACTAAAACTCAAGAAAATCGACATTATTGACTTCTAAATTACTAAAAATGATGTCTCATCCTAACATTAATCTATCACAAATGAGGAGACATCAAGACCCCCAACTCAAAGTTGTATCGTCCCGATACAATAAAGATAAAAACAAAGGGAAATCTATAAATACACACTTATAAAATTCCCAACACAGTGGGAAAAAGCATAGCAGAATATATAGAATAAACCTAAAGCACATAACTCGGAAAATTTCATGCAATAATATTTATAAACTACATACCTGTACACTTCTCATATCCACAGTCAACACGGCTTGAATTCAAGATCAGATTAGTTGCGCAATGTAAGAAGGATTGGGACTTTACTCAGTTCCCCAAGAGAGCTATAGATTGTTCATCGATTTTCACTAGTATTCAAAGATTCACTTAACTACTCTACACCTTTCCACCTCTATCATTAAGGAATATTGTATTATTTTACTATCTTAAACATGATTCAAAGCTTTTTACTATTTAGTTTTCTCTCTTTAGTTGTGTACAAAATTCCCTTAGCTTGAGTGCATTAACGTATAAACCTTGAATATTGCTTTGATATTCTATGTTATTTGGGAAATGAATTAACTTAATTGGGTATTTTAATAATAGATGAATATAAATTGTATGGTTTTAAGACTTGGTCACTTATAGATTGATCTAAGTATTTAAATTGTCACCCTGGTGGGGGGTTTAGGAACAAAATTGGTTCATATATGTACAGTGTACGATACTGATCCTGACGGGCTTGCCTAGCCAAATAATCACATAGGGTTTGTGTATATCCCCAAGATTTTGCGTAGGATAATCTTACACAAGGACTCTAGTAATTGTAAGGCAACCTTCTAAACTACCCTGATGAGAGTTAGAAGGAAATTATAATCCCGATTAGTTATAACGACCCAATTCACCCTTATAAATGGAATTATCGACTCAATAAGATAGGGGAATACTAGAAAACTCGAGCTAAATTCTCATTTATTCTTCGTATCTTATTTACTTTTTTTCTTAGTTTAATTTGATATTTGCCTCTTAGTTCTTTAATGAAAAACCCAATAAAATCTATTTCTTTTAATTTTGTCTTTGGTTATAACATTTAAATCTTCTACACTTTCTAAGAACACAAGTCTTAAGTTAACGAATTATGTTCTTGTGGAGACTATGATACTCTTATACTTACTTTATTACTTGTCAACGATCCGTACACTTGCGGTAAGTTAGCTCTCTCGAGGTGTGTATTTTGTTATGTTATTTTATCACACCTTGGAAGATGATATCAAGTTGTAAGAGAATGATAGTTGGTCATTGTTTAAAAAAGTAACATTTTTCAAAGCTAGAGCGGCGTATGTTGCTAAAATTTGTACTTCTCTATTTGGACCTTAAGTAATAAGTCGATTACTAAATATTGAAAGTCCAAACCCCATTAAATTTTTTGTATCCATGTCAAATTATGAGATTAAACGATTTAATGGGTTTACATTATTTAAATAAGGTGTTTTTGCAGTCATAAAAAAAATATACGTGTATTGAGGCAAGGTTTAGACCAAAGATTATAAGAACTTGACCTACTTGCTCACAAACTTTAATAAAATGCGAGCAAGTTCACTATTTTTCGGTAAAGTAAAGCATTACTAAAGTCACGTTTCTTGATTAATATACAAACTCTCTTAAAATAAGGTGGAACAAATTACTCTTAAGATTGCAACTTTAGGTATAAGACAAATTGACAAGGCGTCTGCTTTATTTTATGGTATATAAATTATTAACATGATCTATATATATGTTTTACGTCATTATTATAGTCATGAAAATAAGTTTTACTTTAATATATGACATTTTGTTACTTTCACATAATATATGCATATGTGGGTTTTAATATTGGCTTACATCGACTCTTTAGGAATCTAAACAATCGATATCATATCCACGTTCATGACTAAGAAAGTCGTGGAATTTTAGGAGTACCAAATTTATGTATTTTGCATGCTTATGAGTAATAGTCTAAAGGTAATTTTATTCGTTGTTAGGAATACTACCTCTATAATAGGATTTTAAGTTTCTTTAACATATGGATTATGCCTTGATTTGGTTACTTCTACACTATTCCTCCCGAGATGATGTTGTTTTTGGAGGCTCTCTTTCCATTGGTGGAGGTTCCAATATCTCCTTGGTGTGGTTGGCGACAATTTTATTTCCCTCTCAGGGGCCTTTTTCCTATATGGCAGAATACGACCCGGGACAGTCTTAGTATGGTAGTTACTTCCTTTATGATGGGGCATGTAATTTACCAAGAGTTTTAAACCACTAGTGTTTCATATTCAAGGTCCTTTATGGTTGGTGAGGTATTCATAAATGTTATAATTGTTACATCATTTGTTGGATTACCTCACCAAAGGTTAGGTTTAAGAAGAGGTAGTAGATTTAATTTTATGCTCGAATATGCTTAGATTTGACACGATATAGTGTAATTTGTGGTGTGCTTTTGCACATGGCCTTAACAATTGTCATTTCTTTAAGGATGGTAAAGATCAATTACATGTACATGATTATTCTCTTTCTACATATTCAACACATTATTCCATACTGTTCCCATTGAGATGTATTTCTGAGCCTTTTCTACGATTTTAGACATATCCATCATGTCCTTGTAGGCGAGATACACTTGAAACGTCAAAAACAGGTACCTGCGATACAAGACGAGATGTGATTTCTCGTCATCGAGCTTACCGATTCGTAGTATGTGTTGCCAAATCGATAAATGAACTCCTAAAGTGTGTACTCGGGTGGTTGGTCATTTTTATTAAAATTTTAAAGAAATGTCCTAATTGGCGTCCGATGAAGAACACATGAATCATATATAGCTAGTGAGTCAAAATTTTCTAAGCGAACACAGTCATTTACGCATCTGTGGTGTTAGAAGAACGGCGAACAGAGTCGCTGATTGGCTTGCGAAGACCTTTTCTAATTCTTTATTATCTTGTAATTGGCTTTGTAATATTCCTCACGAGCTTAATCTTCTTGTATGTAATGATTGTAACTCTTTTGTTGCATCAGGAGTTGGATAAACTCTTGATGTTTTGTTGATCTAATATATTTGATTCCTTTGTCTAAAAAAAAAGTCAAATTTTTGAACGGAGTGTGGCACTAAATAAGTAAACCATTTTCAGACTTTCCCAGAAATCAAATGGAAAAGTTTGACAAAAGAGAGCATTCGACTTAGTAATCAACTCAATGTGTTTTCCAAACAGACGACGTGCTACTCAGGGTATATCTCTAATCAAAAGCTTGGATTATTCGAGCCTTGAACCTTAACTACATAGGGACGTTGAGGATTATCCAGTCGAATGACTCAATTGTGTTGGAACATTTGAAGATAAAAAAGGTTTCTAACCTTTTCCCACATCGGTGGGTAATGAAGAATTTTACCTACTTTTATACTTTGTGCTTTAAACTAAGTCCAAAGATCCAATACCCATGCACATGATAAGGCAACGATTTAGCCCACACGCACGCACCACCACCACACACCCGCCCGGCCCGGCACCGGCGACGGCGTGGGGCGTGGGGCGTGGGTCGTGGGGAGTTTGGGGAGTCAAAAAATGAAAAATGAAATGGATTTTGTACCAGCTCTTATAGTGGTGGTTGACTACTCAACTTAAACGTAGCGACAAATCTCCACCAATCTCGCACGCGTTAAAGGGAAAGGATATTCCAGCAGCTGTTACTTAGTCAAGTCAAACACGTGGGAATATCAAAGGTCAACAAAGCTGTTACAGAATATCAGAATATTAAAACGTGGGGGTTACAAGGTAATCAAAAACGTCAACCTAATCAAGTCAATTCCGGGAGGGAATCGTGAGACTTAATGGGGACGTTTCTGAAGGCTTGGGTATTCCTCTCCTCACCCCTATATATAGAGAGCTCTCACTCCACTCTATACAGCTACGAAATACACACAAGAAAAAACTCTCTGCCTCACCATCTTCTCTCTATATTTCTAAAACTACGTTTTAGTTCCGTTAGAGATACCGGTCCGCCGGAATATCTTTTTAACGACCATAGTTGACGGTGACTTTTTTTTTCCTTACCGTGTAAGTGTATTTCCGTTTGTAATTTTCGTGTAATTGTTATTTCAATTTCCGTGTAATTGTTATTTCAATTTCCGTGTAATAGTTTGTTTACACTTTCATTATTCCGTGTAATAGTTTGTTTACACTTAAATTTGTTTTTACTACCATTGTTTTTTTCTTTTTCTGGAAACCATTTCTTTTGTACAACTGGTGGTTATTTTAATAACAAATTGTTTGTTGATAAACCCTTGATCAACCGTAAGAACCTCTCTCCTACACTTAGGTTTACCATATCTGTTAGAGTGGCTCAACTCGTACTATACGTATCGAGGGCGATCCATTTCTTGGAAGAGCTTACCATACGACTGCGAGGACACGCCTGGTTTATTGCTTACTGATACCTTACTGCGAATTCTTCTAGTAGTAATCGGTCTAGGGATGTCCCGGTGGGGTCTTCATATGTATATAAGGTACTTATGATCTTACTTATAGGGTGCTCTCAAATTTTGTCGGCTTCCGCATGATCAAATCACGTTATTAGTGATTTCGTAGAAGCAAACAAAGTTGGGATTACCCCCAAAAAGTAAGATACTAACTACCATATATACATAGGAAGATCTCGTCGAGTCATCCCGACGAGGTATCCAAAGGTATTGAACCAGACGTATCCCCATGGTCCGCATGGTAGATAAATACTTGAATTGTCCCATCCATATACGTATTTCCTGCAAGGTGAAGTACACAAGACAAGATTATAGGGCTCGCTTGCTTAAATAGTCAATACATAAATGCACAACATACAAAAAAAATAGGACACCTTGAATATTATCTATGATCATATGATTAATTTTATCAACATTTCATTATATGTCATATATTATATTTATATTATAAAGAACAACAAACTGAATCTAAAAAGATGAAAAAACATTTATGATTTATTAACAATTTAAAATCCAAATTAATAATGTATGATATAAAATTCATAATTAATCTTTTCTCCTTCTTTCCCATACCTTTTTCCAAAAATTTCATTCAGGTTTTCATTTCGTTTTTTATGTTATCTTTCACCTTCTTAATAGAGTAAATTTCTTAATTTAATCATTTTGTTTGTTTAATTTATGTAATGGTTATATTGAGTTTTTGATGTTAATTAATATTTAGAACTTCCCAGAGTGAGTGCATTGGAGCGAGCAAGAAGATGGAGTATTAGAAAAAGAAAATGGTAAGTTTGTTATGTACAGTAATTTCAATAAATGTTGAGGACTTTTTTCTTTAAACATTTATATCGACATTAATAAAAGAGAATTCAATAAATGTGATGTCATGATTTCTGTTCTTTCACCCCTCCCATTAATTTCATTTACTGCTTTGACACCTCTCTTCATCTCTCTTTGACTCTTTCATTTTTTTCTTCTCAAAACAATTTTAGTAATATAATGGCGGATATAAATCGATTACAGTAATCGGATTGACCAATCCGAATACCAAACGTAATAACCTTTCTCATTTAGTTTAATCTCTCAATAACCAACAAATAAAGCTTCCAAATTTCTCCGCTTTTAAATTTCGCTAACTTCAAAGCACAAAAGTACTTCTTCTTCAAGTTTTCCTGTGTTTTTTTCTGCATTTTTCAAACTTGTCGTGATTCTCAATGTTTGTTTCTTTCTCCTGTGGATATCATTTTTAATGTGTTGAGTTTTTCAAAGATTCTTGCTTTTCTTAATATTAAATTGTCAACAACATTCTCTAATACCAAGTAAATTTATCATTTTTTTACTGGATTTTGTATCTATTTTTATGTATGTATATGCTTGTCACGTGCTTTTGCATGTGTGGGTGTGAGCATATTTTAATTAGAGTGTGTTTTGATGGTGTTGCAGGTGAAAAAATGGATGGTGGGTCTTAAACCTTTTTGTAGTGATGATTATTCCCTAAGGAAGAAGAAGAAAGGTAGTACTACATTGTCCTTTTTATTTACAATATTTTTAATAATCGACAAAAAGAAAAAAGAATAAACATTTAAAGTTTCGAATTTTCCGACAGGCAAATTCTTACACCGTGTCTGTTTATCTCGTCATTGTGCTTTATTCTAGTGTTAAATAATATCTTTTGATTAGTGTGTTGAGGTCACTTTATTCTTGTTTTTTTTTACTCTGTTTGGTGTTTCTGAAGCATTTATAAAGAAACCCAGAATAAAGTTTTAAACTTTTTCCTATTTTAATGTGAGAATTTCAGAAATATTCTTGTGGCAAGTATAAATTTACCCACCCTGTTTTTTTAGTAGCGGATCATGTGTAATTTCTGGAAATTGGGGGATAAGTGAAGATTTTGGAAACTTGGGGTCACTTTATTCTCCTTTTTAACTCTTTTTTGTGTTTTTGAAGCATTTAAAGTAAACCCAGAAAAAAGTTTTAACTTTTCTCAATTTTCATGCGTGAGAGTTTCAGAAATGTTGTTGGGGGAAAGTGAAAAATCTGGAAATTTCGGGGGATATGTTAAGATTCTGGAAACTTGGGGGACCATAGGGTGTTAGTTGCATATATTGTGTTTTAGCTAATGATTTTACTCAACTCTTCTTTTTTTCCCTCTCAATAGTTGAATGATTATTTGGAATGGCTTAGTGAGTGTTTTTTCTTGGTGAATTGCAGGGTATTAATGGAGCAAATGAATATATAATTTCATATCGTTTAATAGTTAAAAACAATGGATAAAAGGCGCCATTCAGTTTCTGTTACAGTTGATGTGCCCATCTCGAAAACACTCGTAGCACTTAGAAGAGTAAGATCACTTAGAGACCCTTCAACAATTTCCATGAGTAAATTCCCTGCTTTATTCGAAAATTGGGAAACAAATTCAAGTAACGGAATCAATTTAGGATTCGAAAATGGCGATTTACACAAAAGCTCGAGAAAATCTAACGCGAGAATGGTTTCACATGAAACCTCGCGTTGGGTTGCAAATATAGACCATAACGAAGAAGAATGTGACGAAGGTGTAGGATCTTGTAACGCTCCTAGTGAACGATCAATGAAAATCGAAAAAACCAAACGAAAAAACCGTTACAGAAAGCATATTCCATCATCTAAAGAACAAGTCAATGAAGATTCGTCTCGTGCTTTAGCTTTGTATATGAACGAAGATATTGACGTGGTCGATTCTGGGATAAGTTGTTGTTGGGCCCGCACACCAAGGCTTAGAGAAAACGAGCCACTCTTAGACGGGCTAAACGGGCTTCCCAGTGAGAATTTTTTAATTGAACAGTTAAGTATGGCCCAGAAGTTTCGTCCACGATCTTTTGAAGAATTAGTTGGACAAAACGGTGTCGTTAAGGCTCTTTTAGGCGCTATCTCAAATGAAAACCTCGCTTCGTTTTATCTATTCCACGGTCCACGTGGAACCGGGAAAACCTCGTCAGCTAAAATCTTCTCCGCCGCGATAAACTGTTTATCACCGGAAAAACCATGTGGGTTATGTCAAGAATGTTCCGGAACAAACCGGAATGTTCTAGAAATAGATTGTGTCAAAATCAATAAACCAGAGAAGATTAGATCACTTACTAAAGGGGTAAATTCGTCAAATTCAAAATTTAAGGTTTTTATACTCGATGAGTGTCATTTATTGCGAGAAGAAGCTTGGGAAACTATTCAAGAGCTTTCACGATGGATTATTTTTATATTAATCACTCCTTATCTTGATAGATTACCTCGTAATGTAGTGTCTATGTGTCAAAGATTTCATTTTCCTAAGCTTAAAGAAGCAGATATTGCTAAAAAATTGTCCAAAATTTGTGTTGAAGAAAGATTGGATTTTGATCAAGATGCGTTACATTTTATCGGGAGTAAATCTAGTGGGTCCCTTCGTGATGCGGAAATGACGCTTGAACAGCTTAGTTTACTCGGGAAAAGAATCACTCTTTCTTTAGTTTATGAACTCGTAAGTTATTTAACTCAATTTATAAAAATGATCAAGTGAGTATAACTTAATTTAATGTGTGGTGTAGATTGGATTGGTATCTGAAGATGAATTGCTAGATTTATTACACGTGGCATTATCATCTGATACTTCGGGTACAGTTAAAAGGGCGAGAGAATTAATGAGATCTATAGATCCGATGCAACTAATATCTCAACTAGCTAATATTATTATGGATATTCTTGCTGAAAAATCTCCCGAGGCTAAAAGAAAGCTTTTCGGAAGACTTGCTAGTAAGTATTAATTGCATTATAAGTCCCTATATTATGTGAAATTTACATTATAAGTCCTTTTGTTATGTAGCTGAAGCGGATATACAACAACTCAATCACGCGTTAAAAATATTAACTGAAACAGAGAAGCAATTAAGGACGTCAAAAAATCAAACCACATGGTTAACCGTAGCTTTACTACAGTTAAGCTCAGTAGGTTCTTCATTTAATGCACATGATGTAAGAACATTACCTTTACAAGGTAAGAGTAAAGATTGTAACTTATTACTTAAATAATTTAGTATAGTAATTAAGCGATTTACGTTTTTTTTTTGGAATAGATAATGATTTTTGTAGTACATCATCAACTGGTGAGAGTTTAAAACATCTTGTTCCATGTACGTATTATAAAAGTGGGTCCCGCAAAGTTGATATAAGAGAAGAAGGTATTGAAGATATATGGAGTAAAGCTACTGGGATTTGTGAACCAAGTAAAGTCAAGAAATTTTTACGGAAACGAGGGAAATTACTGTCTGTAAGTGTTGACCAAGGTAATTTTCTTTGAGATAAATTTTATCCTTGTATGATAGATTAGTTTACCTTGTGGTCCCCCAAAATTTATACTATTACCTTATGGTTCCCCAAAACTTTAGAATGTTTGCTTGCCCGTCCAAGTTTTTGAAAATGATCTTTTTAGTTTTTGATTTAGGTCCCGTTTGGAAGTGTTTATTTTAGACTAAAAAAGCGCTTTTTGAATAAAATTCAAAATTTAAAAAAATTATTAAAAATAATTTTGAAATCTAAAATTATTTTAAGTGCTTTTTTTTAAGAAAAAGTGCTTTTCAAAGTTAAAAAAACTCTTAAAAGGCTAAAAGCTTCTCCAAAAAAGCACTTCCAAACGGGCACTTATTTTGTTGTTTTTAAGAATATTTTGTTGTTTCTGTGATAAAATTTAGGGACTTATACTGCAATTAACTCATAGAAAATTGATATAGGCACCTATAGAGTAGTTACTTAATACAAGAACTTATAGTGCAATTTTTGCATAATATATGGGTCTATGGTGCAATTCTTGAATAATATATGGACCTGTAGTGCAATTATTGAGCAATATAGGGACCTATAGTGCAATTCTTGAGTAATATAGGGTGCAATCAATTAAAAAATTTGATACAGGAACTTATAGTGCAATTTTTGCATTACACTGGGAGTATATTGCATTTTTTGCATTATATAGGGACCTATATTGCAATTTTTGAATAATGTAGGGACCTACATTGCAATTTTTGAATAATATTGGGGCCAATAGTGCAATTTTTGAATAATATAGGGACCTATAGTGCAATTAAATTTTAAAAATGATATAGGAACCTATGGTGCTATTCTTGAATAATATATTGACCTATAGGTGCAATTAACTCAGAAAAATTGAAATAGAAAAATATTGTGGTTTTTTTGAATAGCATAGGGACCATAAAGGCAATTTTAATAATACTCTGATATGTAATGTGTACAAATCAGGTATAGCTGTAGCTGAATTGGGATTTAATCATGAAAAATACGTTTTAAAAGCTGAAAAATCATGGAAGTTAATAGCAAGTGCACTTCAAAGTACACTTGGTCATAACATAGAGCTAAGAATTAACCTTGTGTCATTTCCATCGAAAACAAAAAATAAACCATCTTTTAATTTCTTCAATTGTTCAAAAAGAAATAATAATAATAATCGTTCCATAAGTGAATGTGAAAGTGACCTGACCCGTAGAAATGGATCCACTTGTTCATCGGATTGTGGATCTCAAGATCCGATCAAGATTTTAAGAAATAGTGATGGAAATGCTTTGAGTATTGGATGTGAAGATGATGATCCTTACATGTTTTCTACAAGGTCAAATGATGAACACAAGTATGTTGTCTTTTTTTAGTTAATTGCGAAACACTCCTTATTGTTATATGTTAATTACGTTTGTTACGTGATGAAACAGAGTAAGGGAATACTCGAAGTTGCGGTGTTGGAGAAATGCTATGTTTCCTTTTAGAAAGGTGTCTTGCTCTTTCCAATTATATTTATGTTAATTACAATATAGGTCCTTATGATAAGATTTTGAATAGTAAATGTGTGTGTTATTTATGCAGGCTTGGTAGTTAAGGCATTAACTCAGAATGCATATTTGATGGTGTGTAAGTAGATAGATGAAATACAAGAGATGGTTAAAACTTAAGGTTTGTTGTATTTTGGGGCTTTGTGCGATAATTTTGTAACCATGGGTTTTTTTGTGTAATATTTAACTATTGAGTGGTATTTCTTAACGGTTATTTTGTATCTTGAAGCAAATTTCGGCCTCTTGACTTTCATATCCGCTTGATTTCTTCAATGGAGAAAGAAATTATTATTATTTGTTGTATATCTTGCGTGAGTAATGTTGGATATCACCCTAAATTGCATCGCTTTTATATCGCCTCCTAGGTGGACCAATCATAAAAGAGAGAGAAAATGATAATTTAGGAAAGAGAAATCACATGATTGGTTCATTTAAAATCCACCTAGGAGGCGATATAAAGGCGATGCAATTTGGGGTGATATCCAGCATTACTCATCTTGCGTTAACCATTTTGTGCAATTTGATTTGAGGTCCAAGTAGTTATGTCTTACACATACAGTCGTCTCTATTGGAAGTTTTTTAAAAGTAGCAAGTTACTATTTGGTTTTGAGTAAGTAAATTTTAATAAAAAGAGGAGATTCTAATATTAGATTTCACTCTCCCATTTAGATAAACTAATGGTCAAGTTGGTATATTTTGATAAACTAACAATTTATTTGGAACTATTTTGATAAATTAAATGATTTACTTAGAATTTTTATTAGTTAAGGGGTCTAAATAGGACTGATATGATAGTTTAGGGATCCACATAAACATTTACCTTTTCTTTTATTAGGCAAGAATAGATGCTACTATATCAAGTCTTTTTTTTTATCATTGACTCGATATACATTTCTATAGTAATATTAATGAATATGGCTTTTCTAAGTCAGGATTGATTGAAAGGAATATTACTGTAATGATGTAATGAACGTGATTGTCAATAATAAATAGTTCTTACAAACAATTTCTAGAAATTATAAATTAAGCATGTTTTTAAATACAACTTTTAATCATAGAAGTTTAAATAATTGATACAATCGATGGATAAAATTATACTCTCGGAGCATAAGCCTTGGCACGATAGACCAGCCCAATCATAATTGCAACAGATAAGGAACAAATGATGCAAATAAAATTTGCCAATTTTAAAGAAGAGGGTGTTAAGACAGTGTATAAACCCATCATAAATGCAATCATCATTGCTACTATGGAGATTGTAACAAGGCCTCCACCCAGACGAATACGATTTATAATCTTGCGTCGGTTTGTAAACGTTGTTGCTGTAAAGTAGAGGAAAATAGCCATGATGGAAGATATTAAAGCTATGGTATCTGTCAACAGAAATGCTATGAAAGCAGATTTCTTTGCAAATACTATTTTGCCTTGGTTATTGCCTATATTGCCATCATAACCACCTGGCACGGTAAAACCAGCAGCAAATGTTACGGTTGCTATGAGAGCTGCTACTATCAAGTGAGTATCACCCGTTTTTCTAAGGTCGTCATCAGGTAGTTCTTTCCCTTTTTTGGTGATGTTTTCTTTCCTTTTCTTATAATTATCTCTATCATGTGCGATGATGGTCCGATATCCTTTCTTTCCACCATTTCTCTTTAAGTGTTTTGTTGTAGGACGCTGCATTATCGTATTTATTCAAAAAAATTATTAAGTGGGAAGACTGAATTATCTATATTCAAAATAAATTGCAAAAGATATTTAAATCGAAATTCATACCTTGTGTTCTGTATCAAATGTAAGGTTCTCTATCACTTCAAGTGGAGTTAAGTTTTCACCGTTAAAAGCATTTTTATTTCCTCCCAATCTCTTAATCAACAGTAGTGATGCATTTATGGAACTTGAAGCGGCATATAAGTGGATAGGCGTGTTTCCATTTTCATCTTTTTTGTTAATTAGATTGGCAGGCCATTCATAATAACTTACTATAAAGTTGAGTACTTCTTCTTGCTCATGATCTACGGCAAGATGTAGAACATTTCGACCGCTTTTAGTGCTCATCTCCCAACAGTCTAAGCAATGTTTCAAAAGCTCTTCTATCACTTCAATCTTGCCTTCACATACCGCTATATGAAGAGGTGTCTTGTTATCATCATCTTGTACTGACGCAATGTAAGCTCCATATTTATCAGCTATAAGTAATTGTCTCGCCCTTCCGACAAAATTAAATCGAGCTGCATAATGGAGCGGACTCCATCCATTTACATCAACATCTTTTGTTAATTCTGGAATGTGGTCCAGTAATTTCTTAGTGCAATCTGCATAGTATATGAACCAAAATATAAAATATATGATATACCGAGTTTAATTAAATTCTAATTAGTGGCAGACTGAGATCTAGTGGTTAGGTTACTCCCCAGAGACCAAAAGGTCCTGGAATCGAATTTTATTGGAGTCCAAATGGCTCTCTCATGTATTAAAAAAAAAAAAATTAGTGGCAGACTTAGAAACTTTAAACCAAGTGGGCTTAAGTCCACCTAGCAAACAGTCTAATGCATATCGGTTTTCAGAACGAAGGGGAACCGAATCAAACTGTGCCACAAATTATAGAATCGGCCCGTTTAAACAAAATAAAATATATAAAACAAAGAAACGGTCCAAACCGAACCAAACAGATGGGACCTAGCATGGTTGAGGCTTAAGTCTATTTTCTCCTTCATATTCGCTTTTAAATGGACTCAAGCGTGTCCAAAAAAAAAAAAAATGGACTCAAGCCACTTTAGGTGAACACTTACTTTTTTTTTTTCCGGAATAGAATACTCAAGTACGATGAAAAAAAAAGGAAAAATTAACAAATTTGGTCATAAAAACAAGAGATTCAAGTTAAGGGAAGATCATAAATTTATGATGGGCTTAAATTTTTTTAATTTTAGACCAATGGGGCCATCCTAGTTGAATAATAATTTTCTTTTCTTTTAACAAAAAAATCATACATATATAACATAAAAACTAGAATATTAAACCCAAACATTTCTAATATTATAATAAAAACATACTTTTATCGTCATGATTATAATTATTACATTAATTTTATAATAAAAAAAAATTAAAAAAAAAATATAAAAATGAAATATAAAATCATTTACTAAATTTTGAAATATTTACTTTTTTGTAAAGTTAAAAAATAGGGACATATGTAAGGGAAGGTTCGGCGTTGCAAACACCCTACCCTGGATGTATAAATTTGCCCATTTTATTTACTAAAACATGATAAAAGTTTCACAACTAAAAATCTTTAATTTACTCTTATTGAAATCATATTTAATTCTTAACTTATTTTAGTCCTAATGTATTTCAAACCTTGATTTCTCTTAAAAGTATATTTACTAAAGATTAATAAAGTCAATATTTAAAAAAAATGTAAGTTTATATTGTAACTAATCCGAAATAATTTAAAATATGTATAATATAACAAGAAATTGAATTAAAATTATAGGTATTTATTTCAGAATATAAAAAGTTATATAAAAAAAATCATGAGAATTATCATATTTTATGTGTGATTAGAAAAAGTTAAAACATGTCATAATTTTTTTTTATATTATAGGGATAGGTTTGTTTTAAATAAGTGTTATATGAAAAGAAAATAAATAAACTAATTGTGATTACTTTGTTCTTTCTCTGAAGTTGGCCAAGAACCCAAGTTAAACACAAAAAAGAAAAGAAACTAATAAAACAGAAAATAGATACGCAACAAATATATAAAAGAAGATTTGAAAAGAAATACCTTCGTTATTACTTATAACAGCAGCATGCAAAGCATTTTTACCGTCAGGACCTCTATAAGCTTGAACACTGGAGTTTTTCAAGATTATATCCACCATATCATCCGCGCCTTGCTCAGCAGCAAGGTACAATGGAGTCTCCTCCCTTTCATTTTGTGGAGAACAAAAATCAGGATCATGTTCTACTAATAGTTTGACCACTTGAGCATGTTCATTTCGTACTGCACCATGCAAAGCTGTATCTCCATTTTGATCGGTGGACCTTATCATTGTTTTCTTTAAAGTACCTTTGGTTTCTACCCTATCCACAGAGTCTGCATAATGAAGAAGTTTGTTGACAATTTGAAAACGTCCATTACTTGCTGCTATGTGTAGGGCAGTCTCGCCTTCTGAATTCTTCCATGTAAGCAAAGTTTCCTTAATCGTTGAACTCTTATATTCCAGGATTGCGTCAACACACTCATAGTTGTCGTTATATTGTGCTAAAACATGGAGTACAGTGTTTCTGCAAGCTGTTAATTTCTTGTGTATTTGGTTACCATTTGCCCAAAAAACCTCTGCCTTGCCTTGCTGCGCAGCTTGATACAAAAAAGTATCCACATGGGTAGCCATTTGTGAGGAGGTCGAAATGAAAGATGCAAGAGGGATTGAGATTAGGGGTGTTTGCTTAGAAAATTATTACTTGACCTTCTTCCTGATACTTACAATATATAAGGAAAAATCTTTGATATATTAATTTTTTTTTATTACTTTAACTTATGAAAAATTATCTTTTGATAGTGACTTGATATGAAAAAATATATTGTGACCAAAAGATATATTGTGACGTAACTTTATCAAAAATTATCTAATGTTTGAAAAATTGCTCCTTTGATGTGATCTTTTTTTGTTGTATTGAAAATTCTCTCAACACTAGATGAACGTAAAATATCCTACAATTCGCATCAATGTTTACTTGTGATTTTCAAATAAGAAACTGATTACACGCGTTATCGATTAGTACTCTAACTTACAGTTACACATGTTTTCGATTAGTACTCGATAAGAAACAAAAAAACCAAAACCCTTTATGAGTTTTATGTAGTCTTATACTACTTTTTAAAACTATACCATTGTAAAAATTATTTGTACTCTTATAGAACTTGAATTTTCAAAATGGATTGCTTTGATTCTTAAGCGTCCAAAAGCAATAATATTTTAAGCCGTTGGGTTAGCTCAACGGGCCAGAGCCTTGGTTTAACTTCTAACTGGTACAGGTTCGAACGATGTCAATGACATCGAGTCTAAAATGGCTCTCCAATGTATTGAAAAAAGCAATAACATTTTGAGAAAAAAAAGAAGCAAAGAAATAAAATGTATTTTATTTTATTCTTAGAGTAATTATTTATATATCTAATATATGAACGAACCAAGTCCCTTGCGAACAATTTGAGTTTGACTCAGAAAAAATTCGTTTGAGCTTGTTCGTTTATATTAAAGAATTCAAATTTTTTTTCGAACTCGTTCGTTAACTGCTCGTTTATATTTATAACCCGATTAGTATTTTATTTATCAATAAATACATTTTAAACCTAATATATTTATAAGCAAAGTTTCCTTATTCGTTGAACTCTTCCATTCAAGGATTGCGTCAACACACTCATAGTTGTCGTTATATTGTGCTAAAACATGGAGTAAAGTGTTTTTGCAAGCTGTTAATTTCTCGTGTAGTTGGTCACCATTCGCCCAAAAAACCTCTGCGTTAACTTGCTGCGCAGCTTGATACAAAAAAGTGTCCACATGGGTAGCCATTTGTGAGGAGGTCGAAATGAAAGATGCAAGAGGGATTGAGATTAGGGGTGTTTGCTTAGAAAATTATTACTTGACCTTGTTCCTGATTAATTTCTTACAATATATAAGGAAAACTCTTTGGTACATTAATATTTTCTTTTTATTACTTTAACTTTATGAAAAATTATCCTTTGATTATGACTTGATAGTTACTTGATAGTGACAGAATTTATGTAAAAATATATTGTGACGAAAAGATATATTGTGACATAACTTTATGAAAAGTTATCCAATTTTTATATTTTATGAAAAATTGCTCCTTTGATGTGACCTTTTTTTTGTATTGAAAACTCTCTCAACACTTGATGAATGTGAAATATCCTACAATTCTTGTCCAAAAAAAAAAAAAAAAGAAATATCCTACAATTCGCATCAATGTTTACTTGTGATTTTCAAATAAGAAACTGATTACACACGTTATCGATTAGTACTCTAACTTACAGTTACACACGTTTTCGATTAGTACTCGATAAGAAACAAAAAAACCAAAAACTTTTATGAGTTTTATGTAGTCTTATACTACTTTTTAAAACTATACCATTATAAATATTATTTGTACTCTTATAGAACTTGAATTTCCAAAATGGATTACTTTGATTCTTAAGCGTCCAAAAGCAATAACATTTTAAGGCGTTGGGTTAGCTCAACGGGCCAGAGCCTTGGTTTAACTTCTAATTGGTACAGGTTCGAACGATGTTAATGACATCGAGTCCAAAGTGGCTCTCTAATGTATTGAAAAAAGCAATAACATTTTGAGAAAAAAAAGAAGCAAAGAAATAAAATGTCTTTTATTTTATTCTTAGAGTAATTATATATATATCAAATATATGAACGAACCAAGTCGTTTGCGAACAATTTGAGTTTGACTCGGAAAAAATTCGTTTGAGCTTGTTCGTTTATATTAAAGAATTTAAAAATTTGTTCGAACTCGTTCGTTAACTGCTCGTTTATATTTATAATCTGATTAGTATTTTATTTATCAATAAATACATTTTTAAACCTAATATATTAACTTAATTTTTTAATTTTTTTAGATTTTAATTTTTACATTAATATCACACTTCGTACTTCATTCCACGCACTCGATCTAATACAAATTATTCATGAAAGTTCTACTTCAACCATAAAAATAAATTATTCGTGAATAATTCGAGTTTGTCTCGAAAAAACTCGTTCGATAAGTTAAACACACAAGCTTGAAGTGTGGATAAATTAGAATATTCACCACCATCTTTCCCTTGGTAGTGGTGATAATTCTAATTTATGCGTACTCTAAACTTGTGTATTTAACTTATCAAACGAGTTTTTTTAGAGACGAACGTAACTCGAGTTATTCACGAATAATTTATTTTTAACGGTTGAAGCAAAATTTTCGTGAACCGTTGGTATTAGATAGAGTGTAGAATAAAGTATGAAGTGTGATATTAATGAAAAAATTTAAATGTAATATTAATGAAAAAATTTAAATCTAAAAAAAATTAAAAAAATCAAGTTAATATATTAAGTTTAAAAATATAATTATTGATAAAATAAAATATTAATTTACCGATTATAAATATAACGAGCAGTTAATATATTAGTTCAAACGAACTCATTTTTTAACGAACGATTTCGAACGAATTTTTTTCTGGGTCAAACTCGAATTGTACGCTAACGGTTTCACTACTCCCGCATTTGCCTCTCGCGACTAACATTCTAGCGACTACACGCTGTAGTCGCTAGAACCAGAGCCTCTAGCGACTACTACAATTTTACGACTACAAGTAA
Source organism: Nemophila menziesii (assembly GCA_029959085.1). NCBI lineage: Eukaryota > Viridiplantae > Streptophyta > Magnoliopsida > Boraginales > Hydrophyllaceae > Nemophila > Nemophila menziesii. Next base: position 34,700,211 of record JARWIR010000008.1, read on the forward strand.
TGTTCCTCGACTACCAAGTAGTCGTTAGTAAGTTTCGTGTTTAACGACTACAAGAAATAGTCGTTAATAAGTACAAGGTAGTCGCGAATGATTGTTGTAATTTTTTATTAATTTTCCACCGCCATTAAGTAGTCGCTAGATATTAGACTATCTAACGACTACTTTTTGTAGTCGTTAGTATGTCTTTCTAACGACTACGTTTATGTCTTTAGCGACTACTCGTGTAGTCGCGAATAGTGGTAGCGTGTTTTCCAACAGTGACTTGCGAATTGCTTTACCCAATACACCATTATTATATAATTTCTCTTTCTTTCTCTCAAAACTCTCCCAATTTTTTTCCACAATTCATCATTAAAAATTATTTCAACACTTGGAAAAGCTTTCCCGGGTCAATCATTGCGTGGGACCGCCTCAATTATCAATTTTTATTTCCAAACTTGCCCAAAAGTAGGTATTTTTTGTTCCATAAAACTCTTTCAAATTTCTTTTACTTTCATTCAATTGTGCAGTAAATGTTAAATAGTATCACTTATTAGGTATTTCAACACGAGGACAATCTTTCCCGGGTCAAACATCAACGTGGGCCCGCCTCAATCATCAATTTTCCCTTCCAAATTTGCCCAAACGTAGGTATTTTTTGTTCCATAAAACTCTTTCAAATTTCTTTTACTTTCATTCAATTGTGTAGTAAATGTTAAATAGTATCACTTATTAGGTATTTCAACACGAGGACAATCTTTCCCGGGTCAAACATCAACGTGGGACCGCCTCAATCATCAATTTTTCCTTCCAAATTTGCCCAAAAGTATGTGTCTTTTTCATCCTTTCCTTATTTGATTACAATTCTATAGTTAATTCTAAATATATAATATCATTATGTATATATCTATAATCATTTAATATTTTCATGTGAATTATAAATATATATATATATATATGTATGTATTTATATATATATACATGCACACATATATATATATATATATATATTTATTTATATTTGTATGATATATTACTGTATGTTGTTATATTTTGTATGCTTTTAATGTCATATTTATGCATTTATTTGGTGATGTGATATTTTGTGTGCTTTTAATTTTATATTTATTTATTTAATCGGTGATGTAATAATTTTTTTCATTTTATATTTATTTATTTAATCGGTGATGTAATTATTTTTTTTTATTCATTTATGTAATCGGTGATGTAATAATTTTTTCTCGTTTTATTTTTATGTATTTATTTGGTGATGTAATAATTTTTTTTTTCATTTTATTTATGTTGTATTCTTTCATATTGTAATAGTTGACTATGGCTTCGGGTATTGATAAGAGTTGGATTGGTACCGCTCATAAAGTTTCGCGTGAATTCATTAAGGGGATAGAACCATTCCTTGCTTTTGCTGAAAAAAATAAAACTCCTGGTGAAGAAACAATTTTTTGTCCGTGTAATCAGTGTTCGAATTATCGTTGGTATACGGTGGACAAAGTTAGGTCACATCTGTTATTGCATGGGTTTTTGGAGACGTATGATATTTGGACAAAGCATGGTGAGCCCGAGGATATTCCAGAGATTCGATACGAAGAAAATGAAATGTTGGATGTATACGATGATTTGAGACCTAATTACGAGGTTGGTGGTCATTCTGGTGACACCGAGATGACAGAGTCGAACAGTACAGCTCGTGGCAAATTCGAAACGATGTTTTCCAATTTAGAGACCGAGTTATACCCTGGTTGTGATGTCATGAGTTCATTAAATTTCATTGCGAAGCTAATGCACGTGAAGGTGAGGAACAAGTGGTCTAACACGTCTTTCACCGAGTTGCTTGAGCTTTTGTGCCGTGTGTTGCCCAAACCTCATACGTTGCCCGATTCGTACGAGGCGTGTAACAAAAAGTTAAAAAATTTAGGTATGGGTTACGATACCATCGATGTTTGCGTGAACGATTGTGCTTTGTTTTACAAGGAGAATGCCTCCCTTGAAAAATGTCCAGTATGTAATGAATCCAGATGGGACCCGAAGAAGGGTCTGAAAGTAGCGCATAAGAAACTCAGATATTTCCCGATTGCCCCTAGGCTGCAGCGACTTTATGCTTCGAGGCACACTGCCGAAAATATGATCTGGCACCAAACAGGGAAGAATACAGATCCAGATTTGTTGCGTCATCCAGTTGACGGAGATAGTTGGAAGAGATTTGTTCAGTTACATCCCGAGTTTGCTAGTGAACCTCGCAACGTCTTCTTGGGTTTGGGTATCGATGGCTTCTGCCCATTCTCTATGCAAAACAACTCGTACAGTATGTGGCCGGTTATATTGACCGTCTACAACTTACCACCGTGGGAGTGTATGAAGGAGACGACATTCCAGCTTTGTTTGTTGATTCCAGGACCCCGTTCACCCGGCAAGGACATGGACGTCTTTCTTCGTCCTGTTATAGATATGTTGGATGAGTTGTGGGGTAAGGGGATTATGACTTATGATGTCCACAAGAAGGAAGAGTTTACTATGAAGGTTTGTTTGTTGTCTACGACTAACGATTTTCCCGCTAGGACATACACCTCGGGATGGTCGGGTCAAGGTTACAAAGCTTGTCCAGAATGTATGGATTCTACTCCGTCTTTGAGCGTGAAGAAAGGGGTTGCTTACTTCGACCATAGACGTTGGTTACCTATCAAACATCGTTTTAGAGACGAAAAAGTTTTGTACAAGAAACCCGAAGAAAGGCGCCCACCGAAGAAATATAAACCTGCCGATATTCAGACACAGTTAGATGGCCTTCCCATTGTGCTTCCCGGGAAACACAAGGATTTTGGGGGAAAGATCGTGAAGCCAGATGTTAATCGGCGATTCAATTGGAAGAAAAAGAGTATTTTCTATCGTTTACCTTATTGGTCCGAAAACCTGTTGAAACATAACATTGATGTTATGCATTGCGAGAAAAACGTGTGCGATGCTCTTCTTGGCACAGTAATAGGTCTTGATGGAAAACTTAACAAAGACAACGTGAAAGCGAGAATTGATCTCAAGGAAATGAATATCAGGCCAGATTTGTGGTTGCAAGAGAGAAATGGTAAGAATGTAATGCCTCGAGCTAATTATACGTTAACCATCGAAAAAAGGAAAGTATTTCTTGATTGGCTGAAGGCACAGAAGTTTCCCGATGGATTCGCATCGAGTTTGAGAAATAACGTTCAAAGTGACTTAGGCAAGATTATAGGAATGAAATCTCACGACTGTCACGTGATGATGCAGTACCTATTCGTGGCTAGTATCCCAGGGCTTTTCGAAGACAAAGCGATAAGTGACGCGATTATCGGGCTAGCCAACGTGTTCAGATTTGTGTGTAATAAAAACCTGAGTAGGAAAAAGTTAGAAAAGGAGAAGAAGAAAGTGGTTGAAGTTATGTGTAGACTGGAGATGATTTTACCTCCCGCGTTTTTCGATATAATGATCCACTTGGTCATTCATTTATACGACGAGGCTTTGTTAGGGGGACCGGTTCAGATGCGTTGGATGTACCCGTTTGAGCGGTATCTAAAGAAATTAAAGGAGTACATACGAAACCCGGCTAGGCCGGAGGGTTCAATTGCCGAGGGATACGTTGTAGAGGAGACTTTGACATTCATATCGCGTTACCTTAAAGAAGAAAAAACAAAGTTTAATGATCCGGGTAGATATATCAATATCGAAGCTCAACCTAAAGATTTGTCCATATTTAAGAGCCAATGTAGCCCGATAGGTAAAAAAGAGTATGGTAATTTGGAATATAACGAGAAGGAGTAAATCGATTGGTATATCCTACTTAATTGCGATGAAATCCAACATTTGATGACGTGAGTTTTCAATTTATTTATTCAATTTATTTATTCATTTTATTTATTAAATGTTTATTCAAATGTGCAGAGAACACAAAGCCACGTTATCGGGTTCCCAAGCCGAAAAAGATAGGAAACACCGGCAAAATTTCCGAGACTGGTTTCTGCATAAGGTATATATCCATTCAAATACAAAAATAACTTACATTTTAGGAAACATTGTTATAATTGTTTATGCTTGTAGGTTTATGAAATGGAAAAAGAAGGTGATGCATTCGCTACAAGTGAGATGATTGCATTGGCTAGTAAGTCTCATGGTGTAGTTTATAAGTACGATTCATGTGTTGTGAATGGTGTTAAATGGGTCACTAAAGGAAAGGGTGAAACAAGGGTGACACAAGATTACGGGGTATCCGCCATCTACAATGGAATACCGTTTTACGGTGAATTGGTCAAGGTTGTAGAGGTCACATATGACGATGACTGTTCTGTTGTGTTGTTCGAGTGTAATTGGTATGACACAAGTAAACCGAGGGAAGAGCATGGGATAACTCTTGTCAACACGTCTAATTTTTTTTGGGAATCAGAACCGTACATCTTAGCTACTCAAGCAAAAAAAGTTTTTTACATAGACGAGATTAATTTAAGGAAATCACAAAAAGGTTGGAAAGTAGTATGGGAAGTCAATGATAGACATGGATGGAGTTCTGAGTTATGGGGTGCAGAGTCGATGCCCACTGGTGGAGACACGAGTGTCAATATCCCTTTAGTGAACACCGAGACGATTTCCGATCCGGTGAACCTGGCATCCACGGAGGAGATCGAGATTGACCCTGCTTATTTTTTTGTTGCTTTGAATTTTGATATGGTAGTTGATGAAAACGAGGAAGTTGAAGATGACACCTTGGATGAATACGGGGATGAGGAAGAACCCATTGAGGTTGATAGTGATGACGAACCTATAGTTGTTAGTGGATATGATTCTGAGTAGGAGTTTTTTTGTCTTTGGGCTTATTTGTATTAAAACATTTTATTTACTTAAACTTTTTATATATGGGGTGAATTTGACCACAAACACTTAACTTTGACTCTAAACACTTAACTTTGACTCTAAACACTCAACTTTGACCACAAACACTCAACTTTGACTCTAAACACTCAACTTTGACCACAAACACTCAACTTTGACTCTAAACACTCAACTTTGACTCTAAACACTCAACTTTGACTCTAAACACTTAACTTTGACTCTAAACACTTAACTTTGACTCTAAACACTTAACTTTGACTCTAAACACTCAACTTTGACCACAAACACTCAACTTTGACCACAAACACTTAACTTTGACTCTAAACACTCAACTTTGACCACAAACACTCAACTTTGACCACAAACACTTAACTTTGACCACAAACACTCAACTTTGACTCTAAACACTTAACTTTGACCACAAACACTTAACTTTGACCACAAACACTCAACTTTGACCACAAACACTTAACTTTGACTCTAAACACTCAACTTTGACCACAAACACTCAACTTTGACTCTAAACACTTAACTTTGACTCTAAACACTCAACTTTGACCACAAACACTTAACGTTGACTCTAAACACTCAACTTTGACTCTAAACACTCGAATAGAATATATCGAGATTGTGGAATTGAATTTAATTTAAATGATTATTTGGACGTGAATTAAACTATTGGGTAATTGAAAGTGTATTTTTTTCCATTTTATAAAAAAAAAAGGATCTAGCGACTACTTTTTAGCTCTAGCGACTAGTTCATGTTCATGAACTAGTCGCTAATAACCACAAGCTACCAGCGACTACATTGTAGTCGTTAGTTGTCGAATTAATTTCCATTACTCGATGGCGGTCCATTTTCCCGCCCACGAAAGGCCACGCGTTTTAGTTTTACATCTAGCGACTACAAAGTAGTCGCTAAAGACTAGTTGACGTGGTCAAAGTCAAGACACGTGTAAGTAACCTCTTATCTAGCGACTATTTTCTTGTCTCTAGCGACTACATAAAGTAGTCGCTAGAAAAAAAACCTATATCTAAACCGAGAGCTCATTTCTTCACTCTCATTCCTTCTACAAAATTTCTAAAAAACGAGAGCTACTTCCATTCCATTTCCAGCCACTCCAAGGGGCGATTCTAGCATCAAATCTTCAACAAAGGTAAACAAATCCAACCCATTATCTCATTCTATTCTCTTTTCAATCTTAGATTAAGTTTTTTTCCTTTATTTTTACATTTCTAATTAACTTTTTTTTTGTTTGTGTTTCATTCCGAATCAATATGGCATGGATTCAACACCAAATCAGCTCCAATTTCATCCAAAAAGGTTAGTATTTCAACCAATTTTTTATTTTTAATTTTCATGTCAAGTTTTTTTGATTTATTTTCTTTGATGAATACATGTTATTGTTAATTCCGAATATAGTAGGGTGTAATTAGATTGTTGTATGAATTTTTTAAACGAAAAATTGATGTTAAATCCCTTAAAAAAAAAGTTTGTGAAATCTAATTAAATTTTTTTCCATTTTTTGGTGTATGATTGTTAATTCCGAGAATGATTAGTGTTAATAGGGTTTGGTTTTTGTTAATTTAAACATGTAATTCATTGTTTTTGATTGAAAATTAATTGGGTTGATTTTTTGGGAATTTTGTTAATTTTTGTTATGATTTTTAGTAAATTTTAGATTATAAATTTGCAAAAATTGTGTTAAAAAAGGTGTTAGAATGAAATTGGCTTAAAAATTGTGTTAAAAATAACTTAGGGACCTTCATGCAATTTTTAAATTATTATTTTAGGGATTTTTATGACATTTTAAACTAAATAGGGACTTTTATGAAATTTTATAAAAATAAATATGGACTTTTATGCAATTTTTAAAAATATATAGGAATTTTTATGCAATTTTAGAAAAATTAAATATGGACTTTTATGCAATTTTAAAAAATATAGGGAATTTTATGCAATTTAAAAAAATATAGGGAATTTAGTTTACTATACAATAATAGAATTTTAAATATCAAAAAAGATATAAATTAATTTATTATATGACTAATATAATTATTTTTTGTATAATACAGATTGTACGTGTGCTATATATATTGGATGCCTAAGGATGATTTATTTACGTTTTTAATTTATTTGAATTATTTTATTTATGATTGTAATAATTTATTTAATTTTATTTTCATGTTTTTTATTTTTGGTGATGTAATAATTTAGTTTTTTTTTATGTTATTTTTTATTCTGTATTTTAATTTACCTATAAAATGCTAGATGGCCGATGTCATGACTCGACAGCACGGAGGGGATGGTGGGGGTAGGGAACCAAACCAAAATCCGAACCGAAACTTAGCCGACTGTGCAAACCAACCTGGTAAATAAACAAATTCAACTTTAATTTAATTTAATTTTAAAAAATAAAATCACTACTAATTAATTTAATTTTAAAACAGATCCCCCTAGACGGAAAACAAGAGGTGGAGGTGCCCTTAAAACTGCCATGAAGGCACTCAAAGCTATTGGGTGGCCTTTGCCGGTCAACTTTTGTGTGTTAGACGACACGTGGAGTCCAACAGGCAAGTACGGACACCACGTTGCGCAAGTGATTGGGATTGCCGTTCGAGAGAGGATTCCGCCCTATCACCCGAGATGGAAAAAAGTGCCGGACGCGGACAAAAACGCGGTGATTAAGAGATTAGCGGTATAAATTTAATTTTTAATATTTTTTTAACTTAATTTATTATTCTAATTTAAATTTAAATAATGTATTTTTTTTTCAGAAATATTTTGACATAAAGACTTGGAGAAAGAGGAAAGTCTGGGATGAGATTTACGGAAACTTGGACGATACAATGAGGATGAGGTTTAAGGATTACAAATATTATGTGAAGAAGCATTATTGGAGAAAGGGTTTGAAGCCGGATTGGATATCAGACGAGGTGTGGGCTAAGTGCTGTGAGTATTGGGGTTCAAGAAAAGCTAAGGTGAAATCTTGATGATTTTTAATTTTAGTATATATTTAAAATTATAATTGTTTGTATTAATAATTGAATTTTATATTTTTTGCAGAATCAAGCGAAAGAAAATCAAAAGAATCGAGAAAAGCAGAATAACAAGAGTGGAGCGGGGTCGAGGAGGTATTCCCGAACTCGGGATATGCTATACGAGGTGGTTTTTTATTTAAGTAACTTTTTTAATTATTAATTTATTATTTATTTTGAATATTATTAATTTTTCTGAAACAGGGTGAAGAATTAATCCCGGGAGGGAATCTGGTGATAAGGGACGAGGCTACGCAACAAGACATCCCTATTCCGCGTATGGGTGGTTTTTACGAGGTTGTGGGGAAAACCAAGAAGACCAGAGAGTGGAGGTCGGTGGGCTACGAAAAAGCCGATGTGAGTTTTTTTCATAACTTTATTATTAATTATTTTTTTCATCTAAAGTCAAATTTAATTGATACATTGTTTATTATGTAACAGAAACTGCTTAAGGACGCGATGAAGGAAAAGGTGACTCAAAGTCAATCTGAGTCAACCGATTGGGGAGGAATGAGTCAAAAGGAGCAATACGATTACGTTAAGAGCACCGCGAAGGAGATTGGGTCACCGAAGAGGAGCTTTATTCCGGGCATTGGCCGTCCGAGAAAATCGAAGAAGAAGGCTCATACTACTCCAGCCCGGAACGAGCAACACGAGGAGATGATGGCGGCTATTAACGAGTTCCGAGTGTCCAGCGGTCTTCCCCCATTCCCCCGCCCTGAAGATTCTACTAGCACCGCGCCTGCACCTTTTTCGATGGCTGTTGTGAATGATGCCATCGCATACGTTAATCAGTTGAGGGCAGATAAAGGCGAGACCCCCTTCCAGCCTATGAATGCGGGCCCCAATCCTCCTAGCGATGGCTCAGATGACTCGGATGATGATAGTAGTAGTAGTAGTGGTGAAGATGTTGAGATGGATGTTGATTTGGATGAAGATGATGCCGTGCTTGGGAATGACGAAGACATTTATAGACGGCAAGGATTTTAGTGATGTTTGATTTATTTTATTTTGAGACTATTTGGTTTATTTGGGTTGGTTTGTATTAAGACTTTATTTTTTTGTGGTTTGTACTAAGACTTATTTAATTGTTTTATGTTTAGTGACTTTGACCTGGCTTGACCGGGTTTGACTTTGACCTGGCTTGACCGGGTTTGAATTTAGTTTAATTTTATATTTTAATTAATTATTTTGAATTGTTAATTTTATTATTATTTTTAAATTTTTTATTTTTAAAAAAAATAAAAAAATATGATTTTCGAATTATTTTTAATTACAAGAATGGAATTAAAAAAAATTCGAAAATTGAGTTTTTTTATTTATTTTTTAAAATTAAAAATTATCATTAGCGACTACTTTGTAGTCGACATTGACTACAAGAAGTAGTAGCTATATCTTTAAGAAATAACGACTACATTGTAGTCGTTAATGTTGTTCACATTTCTCGACTACAAAGTTGTCGCTAGAAGTAGCGTTATCTAGCGACTACTATGTAGTCGTTAATACCAACCCAAGCTCTAACGACTATTTTTTGTCCAGTAGTCGTAAGGTTTAACTTCTAACGACAACTTTTTCGCGACTAATTTTTAGCGACTACTTGTAGTCGCTAGAACCTTGAACTAACTTCTAGCGACTATTTTCTTAACATCTAGCGACTACTCATGTAGTCGCTAGTAGCTTGACGCGGTGTAGTGTTTGGTTCGTTTACAACCATGAATTTACCTTAAAATAATAACAGTCGAAAATTATATATTTAATATATAAACAATTAATTTAAAAATAAAAGACATTTTATGGCTTTGTTTTTTTTTCCAAAATGTTATTGCTTTTCATAGGCATGCATGGTTGCGCGGTAGAGAATTGAAGTACTCCATTTCAGAACTTCAAGTTTCGAAAGAGTACAAAATGCAAATAATTTTTACAATGATATAGTTTTGTAAGTAGTTTTAAAAAGTAGTATGAGATTACAAAAAATTCAACCTTTTATATCCTTTTCTAGTCAAAATCTCAACTTAGTAAGATAGCTTGTTCAAGAAACTACCCTTTTCAAGAATTCATATTGGTTAACCAAATTTATTAGGATAATATCCGAGGAACTCCTTACACTAAATCTAATCCCGCTCACCATAGTTATTTATTTGTCCATAAAAGATACCATATCTTTTATTCTTTCTTTTTTTGCCTTTCTTGTCTTTTTTACCACTGCTGTTGTCGATTTCTTTGTATCTTTCAACAACTTTCATGTTTTTGAACCATTTAATAGCACTTTAACTGTAAATATCAATATAAAAGTGAAAAGTAAAATTATAATGTAACTGCTTAAAAATTAATCATGATATTTTTTAGAATTTATATTTATCTAATTAATTATAATAAATTGCACTACATAGCCTTTTTTTTTTTTTGCTTCATTTGGCATTTTTGATACATTTTAGTTATTTTTTTTAATGTTTTTGAATAACAAACAATAAGTATATATCATAAAATATGAATATATACCATATGTTTGTGAATTACAAAACAAAAATGCAGCAAAAAAAAAATAGTTTGGGTTTTGACAAAACTTTTCATAGCTCAGATCTGAGTTCTGGAAATTTTTCCATAACTCAAACTATTATTCTTTTTTACTTTATTTTAGCATTCGTGATATATTTTATTTTATTTCTTTTTCAATGTTTGAGTTACAAACAATAAGTATACATCAGAATATATGATATATATATATATATACACACACACACACACCATATGTTTGTGAATTACAAAATAAAAATAAAACACAAAAAAAAGCAGTTTGAGTTATGAGAAAATTTTCATAACTCATCCTATAACTCAGATTGAGTTACGGAAATTTTCCCATAACTCAAGTTACTCTTCTTTTTGCTTTCATTTTTATCTTGTTTAGATTTTTTTAGTTTTTTTAATGTTTGTGAAGTAATAAACAATGAATATGTTTCATAATATATTATATATACAATAGTTTTTTAATTTTTTTTTTTCGATTTGAAGAACAGTTTGAATTCTGGAAAAAATTCCCAAAACTCTGTTTCTGAGTTCTGGGAATTTTCCTAGAACTCAATCTGTTATTCTTTTACTCTTTTTTTGTTCAGTAACTCTAACTTCTATTACTAATCAAAGGTCCTACTCGAATCTGAAATCTTTTATTTCTAAAATTTTGAGAAACAGAGTTTTACACTTATAAAACTACTACATGCTACTTAAAAGTTATTGACATGCTCTTTAAGCATTATACTGATGGTAGGATGTAGTTAGTATAGTTTGTTGACTAGGATGTAGATATATAGAAGGTTTGTTATTGGCGGTATCAAATAATTTAGAAGTAAGGAAGCTATTGGAAGATATAGAGAAGATCAACGTCAGCTGCTGTGGTAAAAAAGGGTAAAAAAATACCATGCCTTTAACGGGCTAGTACACAAGGCTACAGGGGTTTATTGAGCATTGATCCAAATTATTATTGTCTTTCCATACCATTTTCTTCCTATATATTTACAGTAATACATACACAAAAGTATTCCAAATACACTGTAAAGTTAAGGGCAATAATTGATCATTCCTTTTTTTTAGCAGGTACACTTTTTGAAATTTCCTTTCTTTGACTATATATTCATAGTAATGGTAAAAGACATGGCATGTTATGTTATACTCTTTTCTAATTCTAAGGAAAATTTACTTTGGAAGTTAATTCGGCTCATAATGTGGTGCATTTGTCATTGGAATTGTGAACCCAAAAGAATATTGTTGGGTTCGGTTTATTTAGACCCAGGTTAAAGTTAGAAATTTTTATCGAGAAATTCAAGGAGTTTCCGGGTGTGTTGTCGTGATTTTTTTTTAAATTAGATAAATAAGTAAAATTCATAGTTGATTTAAGGGTAAAATATATATAAAGTCCTTAGCACTACCGAGTCTTTTATTTAAAGGCCTTTGAGTAAATAGTCCTTTAGCTTCTACTCCGGTTGTAACCAAGGTAGGAGTAATTACTGATCAACCCCATACTTTACATTCTCTCACCTGACAAAAAGCAACTTTTGTATGACATTGCGTGTGCAAAAAAGTCACTTGTCATCTCTTTCTCTTCCCTTTCTGATATTTGGGAAAAGAAAAAGAAAAATGTTAGCTTCATATTTTCCTCCATTTACATATACCAATGCATTACATTAGCTTTAACATCTCAATCTTCAAATTTCTCACAAAAATCTTTCCTAACCCGTTGAAGAAATACAATCCGGCGAACCGACTTGAACAAAGGGGCCTTATTTTAGCCGCGTTTCTACAATCGTCATATTAGGTAACGCATCTCCTCAATATTTGTTCAGGCTTAATGAATTAGGGTCTTGTATCTATGTTTTGATTTTTTTGTTGTTTGGGTGAGTTATTTGGTGGTAGGGTATTAAATGTGTGTGTTTGGAGTTATTGGGGGTAAAGACACTCTATTTTGAACTTGTAATGGGGTTTAAAATTGGTTTTGGGGGTACACGCTATAAAATTAGGAGATTCAAGGGGGTAAGGCCCCACTGATTTGCAATTTTAAGAGGTAGTTACCGCGTGTTTTGTTATGGTAATGGGGTTTAAATTGGTTTTGGGGGTATATTGTACGTTAGTTGATTTAAGGGGGTTAGGCCCCACTGTTTTTCCATTACAAGGGGCATTTACCCCCCGTTTTGTACTGTAATGGGATATAAAACATATTTTGTGGGTATACTAAGTAGGGTAGGCCTTGAAATTGGGTGTAAGGCGAAAGTTTTTTGCTTTTACAGGGCAATTAACCCCTGTTGTATTATGTATGTGTAAAATGTAATTTGAATTTTCTTATGAATCTTAGTTAAATAGGGATTTTGAGGTGTTCACTTAGAAGTGTTGTTGGGTATTACAGGATGAAAATGTCATCCCGGAACTAATGTATTCATTCAAATGGTCACCCTTCAAGACATTGTTCACTACAATCTTTCACCTAAGGGATGAGGGGGTTTGTAGCAGCAAATCTGATACGAAGATCCTCGACATAGTGACGACTATTAATATACCCCTTTTTTATGATGAATGGGGGGTAATTGCCCCCAAAAATGTATGAAAAGGGGCTATGTATCCCCTGAATCTTAATAAAAGTGGGCAAGGTGAAAAATAACTGTAAAGGAAATGCGTTTATGAACACTTTACTAGTCTTACATAATGTATGATTAGGACTGTCATGTGTGGTGAATTTTTGTCTAACTTGTTGTTTAAATGAACCTGCAACATTATTTTTTGAAGAAACATGAAGTTGAAACGCAAAAAAAGGTGGTTGACAGATTCCTTAACGTGTACGATGACATGGAGAAGGTTCTAATAACAATAATGTCAAAGGTGGAGAAAACAAATTTGTGGAACTTGTGGTGGACCATGAAACTCAGGCTTACGAACATTTTATGCCGTTAAAGAATAGGACTGGGGATGTATCTGCTGAAAGACCAGAAGCTGACGCAAAGGAACTGTACAAGTTATTGGTTGATAAGATTTTTCAAATGTGTGATTATTTTGTTAGTTTATTTAAGGGTATTTGCTATGTATTTTGTAATGAATTAAACAAGACAGTTAGTGCCTTTTTGTGTTTTATTTATTCTGTGATGGACAAGACAGTTGATGTTGTGGGATGTAAACGTGCAACTTAATATCTCGATCTACGTTTCCTATTGTATTAATGTAACTGTGTTGTACTAGTATGAACATAGATTAATGTTTTATTTGAACTCCCATAGTAAGTGGGTCTTTATCCACCCAATAGTTGGTTATGATTCATAGAATTAGTAAGGTTGTATCCCCATACTTTTCAGTAGTTGTATTGATATTATAACTAGTTTGAATAAGGAGGTAATCACCCACATAAATATATAAATAAGGGGGTATACATCCTCCTTTTGAATGATAAAGGGGGTATCTACCCCTATAAATCATCAAAAGGGGGTAAGTACCCCCCAAATGGTGGGGTATGTTAGATATTTTTCTAGGCGGCTATATTCAATGATTATAAAGTTGAAGGAAGACAAATATATAATCATTCATCAAATGGATCATAGCAAAACAAGTTGTACATAATGTAGTAGCAATAGTTTGGGATATACTTTCTCGTGGCACCGACCTCAAATCCTCAAAGCCAGACCCTTTCCTTGAAACATAGTCTTTTGTTCGAGCAAATGCCGGGAAGTTACACATTATTTATCTTTCTTGTGCTTAAATATGCATATTAGGTCATCCATGTGGAATCCACAGAATACAAAATCAAGTTGTAGGAAACAAAAATTAACTACCGGGTAATATAGAAACTAAGAGTTGCATTAGGAATGAGAACCAAAATGTGGGGTATATGGATGATTACAGGCCACTAAAATGAGAGCTTAATTGAAAAAAAGACCAAAAAAAAAATAGTGGGTATAACTGTAAAAAAAGAGGGGGTATACCCCCTGAAAATGGCTAGTCAAGAAACCCATATATACCACCAGAACTAGAATATGGAGGACTGATTTGCAAATAAATGTTTGTGAGAATCTATATACAGAAAATGGATGCAACATATAAGTTTTAATATATATTACTAAATAAAAACATGGTGATGATAAACAACAATAAAGAAAATACATGCGAATGTGATTACAATATAAAAACCAAAAATCAAAACCCTAATGGATCATTAGAGTCCTTGAAAGAAATTTTTAACCAAGATAAAATTATGATGATTATAAAATCATTTGATGATAATAGATGGAAGGAATAATATTTGAAATATATATTTTCATTTTAACAGATGTTAGTACACGACACAGATCATAAATAAAAGAAGAAAAAGAATATACCTTGTAATGGAAGAGAGAGAAAAAAAATTTGAATTCTGCAAATCCCGCCAAAAATATAAAAGAAAGAACTTTACATAAAGGAGGAGAGACAGGTTTTTGTAAAAAAAAAAGTACACAATAATTAATGCTAACCAATCATAGCTATTAAGACACTTTTTTTTTGTCTTAAAAAATTAATTGTGTCAGCATATGGAGAGAGAAGGAGCCGACAATTGAAAAGAAATGGAAATGGGTTTAGTTAGAGATGTAGGCCTTTAAAAAATGATTAGGACAATGTATATTCCTCTTAATTTAATTGTTTAGAGTACTCAAAATTAATCATTATATCATAAGATCAAACTTAATTAAAGTTAAAAGTACCTATCCAATATAAAAATAATATGATAAGGAAATAATGCATACAATACTTCAATAATTTTCTTTTTATAGGGTTATTTATTTAAAACTAGGGGAATTATTTTTCTATTGCATAAATTAAAAGACCATTTTTTTGACAAAGTGACACGGAGAAAAAGGGCTATCGAGAATTAGCCGAATTTCTAATCAAGAAAACCAGGGGTGTCAAGGGATCCCATTATTCCTCTAACTGGGCCCTCTGCCTAGTGTTACGTGCAGTCTAACCGGCCACCCCATTAAAACGTTGCAATATGTGTTTGAAGTGCACGTTCTTATTCTCTTCCTCCATTAGCTCGATCCTCTTTGCAAACGGTTTGACTTACTACCACGCTGCTGACAGCGACTTAATACCTTTAATTACATCAAGGTTGTCCGTAATAGTTTTCCGTCTTTGATCATGTCGACACATCTTTGTTGCTTCCATAATCGCCGCGGCTTCACCTTCCACAGCCGAGTCGACCCGTATTGTTTTTTTTGGACGCTTCGACCCGTATTGTTTTGGAGAAAACAATTTGTTGCCTGTGTGTGTGTGTCGCGTCTAATATTTCCTAACTCGCTTGGTTCCGACCGAGATTTAAAAGATACGTCTCAGGTAAATATTGTAGTCGTAAGTGGAGTAAGTGAAGTTGCATCCCACTCATTCCCAAAGAGGTCTATCATATGTACATTTACAAATTTAATAACGTTATTTGGTTCAAGGTGTGAGTTTTCATGTATTGCTTTCATTTTCTGTTTCCATATGTTCCATAATATCATAAAAACATATGCCGTAACCTATGTTGTAGATATCGGTTTTGCGCCTAGGCGGGCGACTGGAGCCTAGCGCCTAAGCGCGATATACGGGGACCTAGGCGGATTAGGCGGTTTTGAATCCCGCTGTGTAATCATGTATATTTAGTAATATATACGTAGTAATTATAAAATTTTAACTATTTAAATCATAAAATTTATCTAACAACCCTATTGTAAATATAAAAATACTAAAATTTGAGTTATAATATAATTCACGGACTCTCGATAATAAGAAAAATAAAAAGAGGGCCTAAACAACCATTTTTTTCCATTAATCGGCGCCTAGACAGGCATCTTTTACCATTAATCGGCGCCTAGGCGGGTTAGACGTCTCTTCCACGGAGACTAAGGCGCTAGACAAAAAACTCCTAGCATTTTTACTAGGCGTAGGCGGCTGAGGGGGGAGATGAAGGCTAGGCGGCGATTTCTACAACATAGTCCGTAACACGCCGTTTATCCCATGATGAGGCTTCATCCCCTTCATAAATGTTGGCTATCCATTCTCCCAAGTTATCATTTAAGTCCTCCCCTATTTGAATCTGGAGGGTCGATCCTACCCAAACCTATTTACAAAACGCGCATGCTAGAAGTAAATGTGTTACATTCTCCACCTGTTCTTCGCACAAATAACACAAAATTTCAGTATCACAATATCTGAGTTTTTGATTTTTTCTTGTAGGCAAAATATTCCCGCATGCCTTCCACGAAAATGCCCAGACTTTGTTCGGGACGTTTGATTTCCAGATTAAGTTCCATAGCGACGCGCCCTTGAGTTGTCCTTGTGCTGAAGTTTGAGCTTCAAGGTTTTATGCAATCAAGGTAAATGCACGGTATCTCGAATTGGTAATGTTTTTCTCGAGTGATGTGTGGCCAAGTGAATATATCCTGATCTTCTCGGTTAAGAATTGCTATTCTTTTGATTTCTCCTCGAACTGGTTCTAGGATAACTGATTCAGTTATTTCCTAGTCCCACTTATCACAGTTCGTTTTCATAAGCCGATCCACCGTATTAAGGTTCGTATTCTCTGTTTCTCTTTAATAGTTCTCGAAGGTATCCACCTGTGTCCCTAAATGTTTGTGCTTTTGCCGTTCCCTGTTTGATAATACCTTGTTAGACCAGTAGATCTCTACCTTCAGAATACTGGCCCATGACCAGGATATGCTTTGCTTCAGTTTCACATCAAGTAAATTTGTTTTAGGATACTAAATACCTTTTAGGACTCTGGCTACCAGTGATGACAGGTTTCATAGCAATCTCCAGGCTTGTGCTGGTGTTTATTCTTTTAAGGTCACAAAATCCCATACCACCAACAAATTTGGCGGTATTCATCTTTTCCCAGGTTAACCAATGAATTTTCCTTTTTTCTAATGAGTTCCACCAGAACTTTGAGATTATCGATGTTAATTTCCTATAAAATGTAATAGGAAACGAGAAAATAGACATCACATAAGAAGGTATTGCTTGGAGAAAATCCTTAATAAGTATTTATTTTCCTCATTCCGATAGGAGCTTTGCAATCCATCCTTGAGCTTTTGAGAAAACCTTATCTGCTATCCAAGTGAGCGTCTCTATCTTTGATCGTTTGTGACAAAGTAGGATACCGAGATATTTTCCCACATCATTAGTTTCCTTAATATGTAGAATTTATGTTGTTTGTATTCTGATAGCACAAGTAGAATAGATCAATGGATATTAAACTATGTCCAACAAATTACAACTACCTTTGATAAAAAAGATAGGGTATTAGAACTTATTTGTACTACTCTTTGGAAAATATGGAAGAATAGAAACAATTTTATTTATAATGGAAAAAACTGTGACCCTATTAGAACTATTAATAGCTCTATTGAAACTTGGAAAGAATATTATAAAATATCAAACCCTAATGATATTAACTTTATGGATAAGATGAATGGAGAGGACATCACAACTCATACCATAAAACCTAATACTAGCACTAACAGCAACTTAAATAACAATGTGAAATTTAAAGAGAAGCGGAAAAAACCACCACCTAATAAATTAAAAATAAACTGTGATGCTGCATTCTCGGATAAAGGTTCAGCAATCGCATGTTTAGTAAGTAAATTCTAATGGTGAATTTTTGACACGTAAAAGTTGGAAAAACGAGACAGATTCAGTGTTAGAAGCAGAAGTCACGGGGATCCTTAAAGCAGCTGAGATGGCTTTAGATTTTCCTTTTAGAAGCGTGATCATAGAGAATGATGCTAAGCAAATCATGAAGCTCCTATCTTCAGGATCCCTAGTCTCTAATCATTCTATTAAAAACCTTGTTTGTAATATTTATTTTTTGGCGGAACTTTCGAGTCCTTCTTTTACTCTTATTCCTAGGAGTAGAAATCTTGCGGCTGACTGGGTTGCTAAACAAGAGCTTTCAAGCAACTTGTTTGGTAATTGAGATGTTTGTATTCCTCCCCAGTTAGCATCCATTCTTTCTGTTGACAAGAACTCGATAGGGGTAGGGTAACTTTGTAACCATTTCTATCTATTTATCTATATATTAAGCTTTGAAAAAAAAATGTCTTTTGATGTATGTTTGTTGAAATAAATAGATGATTTGTCAAAATTACCTCGTTGTCTTGAACATTTACAATATGTATCAATACACTCTTGAAGTTCAGTAATCTCTTGACCCTCAAGGGAAAGGAAGTAACCGGGCTAGGGATGTCTCGATGAGATCTTCCTATGTATATACGATAGTCATGATCTTGCTCTTGGGGTACTCCCAACTCTCTTTTTGCATGATAAAATCACATTATTGGTGATCCTGTAGAAACGAACAAGGTTGGGATCACCCCAAAGTGTAAGATCCTAACTACCATATATATATATATATATATATATATATATATATATATATATATATATATATATGAAGATCTCATCAAGCCATCTTTATCCCAATTACGACAAAAAAAAAGACGCGATGAGGTGGTCTGCATGGTAGATAATTTACCTGAACTGCCCCATCCGTATACGTATTTCCTACAAGGTGAAGGTGCAGCACACATGATAAGGTTATATGTCGTGCTTGCTTAACTGGTCAATACCATTTGAATGCATAACATGAAATAGAGTAGGACATCTCGGGTGTTATCTATGATCATGATTAATTCTATCGTAAATATATGATACACTCAACGTTCTATATTATATGTCATTATTATATTTATATTATAAAGACCAACAAATTGTACAAACACAAATAACGAAAAGTCGAAAAGTTACCGAGTTATGTTTGTGAGGAAATTGATAAAATTAGGAGAGAGTTTATTTTGGGCTCTTCGAAGGACCAAAGGAATATCAACTGGGTCGCGTGGAAGGATGTGTGTAAGCCTAAAGAAGCCGGTGGTTTGGGGTTCCGGTTCGCGGAAGATATGAATAGAGCGCTGTAGGAATATGAGGTGTATTCCATAAATTCAAAATTTTATGGAATATGGAATATGGAATATGAGGTGTATTCCATACATTCAAAATTTTATTTGGAAATGTATTAAAAATGCTATTCCAACTGAAGTTAATCTTTTTAATAGGAAAGGCACAAGGAGTAAAATGTGTAAAATTTGTAATGATGAAGAAGAATCTATTGATCATCTCCTCTATGAATGCCCCTGGGCCAAAGCAGTTTGGTATAGCTCTGCCCTTTCTTTGAGAACCAGTTATAATAACTCTATTAGGATTGGGGAATGGTTTGTCAAAACTGTTAGAGACATGAAACAAGAAAATCCTACTGTTATATATCAAACTGAATTAATCAGTAATATTATGTGGCATATTTGGAAAGGGAGGAATAGTTTCATTTTTGATAATATTGTGCCTAATCTTATTAAAACATACACTGATGCTTGCAATAATTGGAAAGATTATAACAACAAAAATAATCTTCCTAATGATGCAAATTATCTTCAGCTAAAGGAAATAAATAAATAAATAAATAAAGTTTAAAATATGGGGAATATAGGAACAGTTAAGAAGAGCATTTCTTCAACTACTTGGTCTCCTCCACCTGTTAATTTTAACACTGATACCTCTTTTACTAAATTTGGTAGCTCTATTGCCTTTATTGCTAGGGATTCTGAAGGAAAGTTAGTGAAAGGAGGATCAAAAGTAATTGAAGCAAGAAATGCAACAAAAGCTGAAGCATTTGAGATTTTGTGGGGCTGTGAAGTGGCAGCTGACATTCCTATCCAATCTACTACCTTAGAGAATGTTTGTGTAAAAGTTATGTTGTCTTTGTTAAATGTAACCCCTTGTAATATTTTTATTTTTTGTAATATTTTTAAATCCTTGTACGGTTCCTCGGAAATTTGTAACCCGAGTTTTTCCCTTATCTCTAAGAAAGAGAATTGTGTGGCTGACTGGGTCACTAAAAACACGTTAGCTCTTCTTCTTCTTCTTCTTCTTCTTCTTCTTCTTCTTCTTCTTCTTCTTCTTCTTCTTCTTCTTCTTCTTCTTCTTCTTCTTCTTCTTCTTCTTCTTCTTCTTCTTCTTCTTCTTCTTCTTCTTCTTCTTCTTCTTCTTCTTCACCAAGACATCACTCTTAGTGGTGCAGGGTGACGTGCTTTTGTAATTCTTTTTCATGTATTTATAAATAAGTTGACAAATAAAAGAACAAAACTTAAAGGAAGAAGAAGGGGAAAAAGGTGGGGGGTGGGGGAGACGGGGTGATTTCTAATATTTATAAGAATTTGTTTTTGTTTTGTTTTTAAATAATTTATAATATTTTTATTATAAAAAAATGGTTAAAAGAATGCAACTGGCTACTTAACGAAGAATTAGGGGTAATGAGTCGCAAAAATAAAGTTAAGGGGTAAATTTACACTTTATATGATCGAAGGATAAGCTGTCAATTCTGTCGAAATACAAGGAGTAGCGAGTATATTTACTATAATTTTTATTGACGATAATAAAGAAATTAATCTATTAATGGGTGATTGATTTGAAGGTCCAAGTAAAAAAATAGTTGTTTAATTAGGGTTATACCAATTGCACACTTATAAACCATTACAAAAACACACACAACCCGTTAAAAGAACACATACCACCTATTAAAAAAATATGTAACCATTGGACAAAATTGCAACCCACTAAAAACAAAGATAATCTATTAATAACTGAAATTTTTGTGAAAGAGAAAAAAATATGGACTTGTTAAGACGGAAAAAACATGTTTTTGGACTTTTAAACAAGTGACTCTTTATTAATCTGTATTTACTTGTTCTATATTTTCCGCAATATATACCACCTTATATAGCAAAAATACTAGAGTAATGATATCACCCGAATTCATACCACTCAACATACCACCCATGATGTGACATGATTTGGTTGGAAGTAAATCGTTAATTAAATCGAGTAAATAAGTAAATTAACGATTTACTTCCAACCAAATCACGCCACGTCATAGGTGGTATGAATTTGAGCGAAATATATCATTACTCAAATAAATATTACCTGTGAATTGTTTTACTAGTTGAAGTCTATTTTCAATTTCGTTTGTGGATTCTCCCGTTCATATGAACTCTTATTTGGTTACTTTGTTATCCTTCTCATCTTCCATTAGCCTCCTTCCCATCTATTATAAGAATTTAGCCACTAACGTAGCACACATAATATGTTTATTCTCTAAAAGGCTCCAATCACGAAATACAACAAAATTTAAAAAAAAATTATTCCAATAATAAAATGGAAAACTTGTATAACCCAAAATCAATGGGTTTAACTCTACAACATTCCTTATATTGAGACCATAGTCTTCCTCTAATTTTAGGAGAGCAGCGTTGATCCCTGTAACGACAAAGATATAATTTGGTAACTAAAAAAGAATTAAATAGTGGTTGATGTGGATCATTATTTATTGCAGATCGGAACTTGATAATGAGACATGATTTAGAAGTACAGAGTGTTAAGATTTTGATTTTGTTTTGTCTTTCTACTCAATATCAACCACTGTTATTTCCTTCTAAAAGTTATTTTAACTTAATCTACATTATAATATCCATCTAAAACATGAACTCCATCTGCAAATTGACATTGTTCTTCTAAATCTATCATGTTTTTCGCCTAATTAAAATATTTTAAAACCGGTGGAAATGTGGAATGCGTACGATATCCATGTGATATAAATAGTTGAAACATCTTGCAATGAATTAAATAATTTGATGGGCATGATAATTTGAGGAGATTAGATTCTAATCACGTGCAATGCACAATTCAAATTTAAAATATATATCTACATCGGACCGTTAATATCGTTTCATTTTTAAAAATTTAAAACAATACCAAAATTGCCCTTGGTATATATATCCTTTATAAAGAAACCCAATCTTATAAAATAAAAAAAAATCACACTTCAACCTCTCTCTCGCTCTGTTTGATTGCTTAAAAGAAAAGCTCTTAAAAGAAAAAAACTCTCTTCGATGTCTGTTGATCCACGGCGGACGGCGGCGGCGGACGGCGGCGTTGATTTCCAATGTTCATCCTCTTCTATGCAAAACACCCTATCTTGCTCCACCACTCCACTTCCCCTACGTTGTTGCAACCCAACAACAACAATAATCCCCTCCGCTTTCCCCATTTCTGCTTCAACAAATCAACGGTGAGTTTGGAAACTCTTTGGCCATTTTCCCCAAAATCACCGTTCTAATCCAATAAATATCTATGCCAGGTGAGTTTTTATGTTTGCTCTACTCTTAACTGTGATGATACTGATTTTTTGTGTTTTGATTGTATAAACCAAATTGCGCTCAAGTTGTTCGGTAGAGTGGCTGATAGATTAATAATTGCGCGTGCTTTCATATGGTGAATTGTTCTTTTTTAGGGACCAATCGCGCAATTACTGCATTATACAAGGATTGGCAGTGCATTTAGATTTGATCAACGTTAATGAAACATATGTGCTAATTGAGATTTAAGTTTGTGTGATTTGCGTGTTTTCCTCAAATCTTCTGCTATGTTCTTTGAAGGCTAAGTGGCAATGAGATGCAAGAGCATACACACATTCAGTTTTCAAAAAGTTTCAAATGAGGTTATGTCATTATTACTTTCTGTAATTTGCATATCTGACTTATAAATAAACTTAGGTGAGTAAATCTATTGTTTCAGGTGAGAATTTTCAAGCCTTTCAAATGATAACTTTTAAACAACATTAATTTTTGAATGTTGAGGACAAGAAGAAGATAGAGTGAGTAAATATGGATACCAAAAGTAAACTCACATACTCAAAATCCTTCTTTATGCTCCCATGGTAAGCTTGAACTATTGTGTAAAATACTTTAACTATCAAAATTAGCATTTTAACCCTGCTCTTTCAGGAAATTATCCAAAGTTCATAAAAGGATTATTAGGGTGGGCTATGCAAGTAACACTATTGAAGATGACGTTATTTTCATTGGGTAGTGCAGAGGCACCTTCTGGTAATTCTCTTTTTCTAAGGTCTGCGTTTAAGGTGTTCATGAAAATGTCATGCTGGTGGTTTTGTGCTATATCCTTAGATGTTTTTTTATATACAACAATATTTAATTTGAAATGTTAAACTTATTGATTGTTTACCTGTACTTGGATAGCCTATTTCTTAGTACATAGGCCAAGACAGTGAAATATCACATTTTCATTTCAAATTGTGAATTATAGGATGTTGAAAGTGAAGAAATTTTATGCGTAACTCTAGAATCTCAAAGAACCGTTAGTGAGAAGATTGGTAATACGAAAAAAGAAGGTGGAGAAAGATAAGAAAAATGGATCAGTCGTTTGAATTTCTTTCCAAGAGTAGAAGTTTTGTTTTATAAATTATTATTTGTGACAAATCATGTAGTTACCTAATAGCTTCATGAATTTAATAGCAATAATGACAAAATCCAAAAATTTGTTAGGGACCTTCATGTTTTGTAATGTAATTTAGGTGATCGGTGTGTGTAATCAATAATCTGTAATGTTACGTGATTAACAAAGTTTATTACGGTAAGAAATATTGGAGAAGGAAAGATGAAGCAGATGAGAATTTAATTGTTAGTTTAAGGGTAGCTGCTGGATTACCAATTACCAACTTATGAGAGGACATTTTCTCTATAACACCTTTTTCTGATGATATAGCAATTAACAAAGAGTATAGGGGATTCATTTTGTAGTTTGTTTTACAATCATGTAATTTAGATACATGGATGTAATAAGTGATAATGGAGATTGGGAAATGCTATACCAAGTAACCTAAGCATTTTTAAGTCTTATATTACTTCTGCACGTGTCTGAAAATTAGCTTACAAATAATATAGAGATGGATAGGCATTCCTATATTATGGGCTTAATTAAAGTGAGTAATGACAGTATGCAAAGGTTAGTGAGTAAGATACTCATTTGTGTGATCAAGATTAAAGAAACCTTTAGAAGTATTTGATAATCAATTTTAAATTCATCTTAGTCCCAGTACCTTCAGGTACGGGGTATTTCCTAGTGTATATATATATGGAAAAATAAAATATATTGTAATATCATGCTACCTTAATTGGAAAACTTTATTTCATTTGGCTAGAGTTCATTCTGACCACATGTCGTTATTAATACAACTGTGTCTGATTCAGAGAGCAAAGGTAAACACTCGTAGGTTTAGATTTGAGGCGGCATGGTGTCTTCATAATGAGTTTCAGAAATTTATAGAAGACAAATGGGAAGGAAATAATATTGGAATCGTAGAAGGAATATCGAAAATTCAAAGGCAATTGGGAACTTGGAAAATTGAAGTTTTTGGTGATTTGAATCGAAGAAAGAAAATATTGAATGCAAGAATTAGGGGAATACAAAAATCATTACAAGTCTCATATAATTGTCACTTCGAGAGTTGGGTATGAGGTTGTCTAAAGAATATGACAGTGTCGTTGAACAGGAGGCTATGTATTTTCAGAAATCAAAGGAAAAGTGGATAGGTTCGGGAGACTAAACACTAGGTTCTACTAGCTGGCTGTGGCTGTCATAGTAAGGAAAAAAAAGCGTACGGCACCTAATTACTAAATGATCTTGATGAATGGATAGATGGGGAGGAGGATTTAAATGCATTACTGCGAGAGTATTTTGAAACTTTATATGGAAAACTGAGCAATAATATAAGTATGGGTAAACCACCTCACATTGGCCCGATTGAAGTGGAAGTAACGTGTGATCTTGAGTTACCATTTTTCGGATGAAGAAATAAAAGACGCGGCATCCGAACAAAGCCCCGGGTCCAGAGGGAATGACAGCAGCGGTTTATCAAATATGTTAGGCCACTGTGGGCACCTCAATGTGTAAAATGGTTAGGGAAGCTATTTGTAATGGTCAATTGCCTCCGGGTCTGAACGATACACTTATCCATCTCATCCCAAAAGTGTCGGACCCGGACTGGGTACGTCTATTTCGCCCTATTAGCTTAATTAATTGTTCTGTTCAATTTATTATGAAGGCTATGGTCAATAGACTACGGCCTATACTCGCAAATATAGCTGGTCCTTGTCAAAGTAGTTTTTTATTAGGGCACTCTACGATTGACAATATTGTTCTAGTGATGGAGGTTGATCACAGGATGCGATACTTGCAAGGGAAAAAAGGAATAATTGCGATCAAAATCGACCTTGCAAAAGCATATGATCGAATCAGATGGGAATTTATTGAGGATACGATTAGACATTTTGGACTTCCTGAAAAATAGGTATTAATTATAATATCAAGTATGAGAGAAAATGAAATGAGTGTACTGTGGAATGGGAAGCCATTAAAACTGTTCAAGCCATACCGAGGAATACGCCAAGGGGACCCCCTATATATTAGTAACGTGTATAGAAAGAGTTTCGTTGTTAATCCAGGAATTATGCAATTGTAAAAGATGGGAAGCAATTCAAATGGGTAGACATGGCCCGACATTATCACATTTATTTTTCGCTGATGATTTAATTCTCTTTGGTGAAACTTCTTTATCACAGGTACAATTGATTCAACAGACGATGAACATATTCTGTAAAGAGTCTGGACAATCTATTAGCGCGGAAAAGTCGCTCATTAATTATTCAAAAAACGTCCTAAAAGAAATACAACGTGAGCTAGCAATGGAAAGTTGGTTTTGTCTTATTGAGTCTTTTGGAACTTATTTGGGAACTCCTATTCTGTCCGGAAGACTCCCAAAAGGATTTGGTAAGAAGATCGTGGAGAAGATGAGAGGAAAATTAGCAACTTGGAAAATCAAAACATTATCACTAGTTAGTGGAGTGACTTTGGCTCAATCAGTGTTAAAGTGCGATATCGGTATATCAAATGCAAGTGATGAGACTCCCCAAATATGTATGCGCGAATATTGACAAAATAGTGAGAAATTTTCTATGGGGATCATCGACTTTGGAGAGAAAAATTCATTGGGTCGCGTGGGATTGTATTTGCAAACCGAAAGAGGCCGGAGGTCTTGGGTTAAGGAGCGCCAAAAGTTATAACTTAGTGTTATTAGCTAAACTCATATGGTAGTATTTACAAGGTGAAAATGTAGCATGGATCAAGATTTTTGAAAAGATATACTTCAAGGATAGCCTTCTAAATTATCAACAAAAACCAAGATATTCGAACGCATGTATGGCCATCCTAGCCGGAACAAAACTTCTTCGTGATGGGATAAGCATAGTGAATGATAGACCGGGGACAAATATAGTGTGGCGCCATGAAAGTTCGGGTTGTTTTACGGTTAAATCGGCGTATAATACTCTAGAAAATAATGATCTGGATATGGGTTTTAAATAGCACTTGATCTGGAAAAAAATGTTCCCAAATGATACGCTTACTATTATGGCGCTTAGCAAGAAATAGAATTGCCACATCGGAGAATCTTCATAAGATGGGGGGGGGCTGATATAATCAAAGCAATGCGGAATCTGTGGTAAAGAGACAGAAAATATTTGTCATATGCAGCTGAGCCGTAAGATTGCAAAAATTGTATGGCTCTTTTGACTTAGAAAGGGGTGTGCACAATCCAGCAGTAGATGATTCGAGCAACATATATGTTCAAGATTTGACTAACCTTGATTTTCAGGTACAAGGCGCGTGGATGGAAGCTACAGAGGCTTCGGTCCTGCACTCACTGAACAGCAGCTGGAAGCAGCAGGAAAACAGCAACAGGCTTGTCAACTCGGCGGGAACAACAACTGTTGGGGAAGACGATCCGGCAGCAGAATCAGGCGTGAAGAAATGGCTGGAAGTTCACTTAAAGTCGAAAGGGATGATAGCTGGAAGGGAATGGCCGCTGATTTTCGTTGCAGCAATATGGACAATATGGACAAAGCGTAATCTTTTACTGTTTAATGAGCTCCACGCAATTCCAAGATGAGCAAAAATAAAACAAGAAATTCTTCGCTTAGCCGGTAATTTTGTTAGCTAAGGAAAAGAGATCGATGGGGGATTAATTAAATTAGCTAAACGTAATGGTCAAATGGGTTAAGCCCAAAGATAAAGATAAATTAAATGTGGATGGCAGCTTTGATGTATCTAGGAAAACAGCGGGGATTGGTGGAATAATAAGGGACAAAGATGGTACATGTGTTGCCGAATTTTCTGGTTCGTGCTTGGTCGATTCTCCACTCATGTCGGAATCACTTGCACTACACTTTGGGATAAAATGGGCAATAAATACGGGATATAAGAAGCTTGTTATTGAGACGGACTCGAAAGAACTCCATGCGCTAGTGAAGGATGGTGGGAGTTCAAGTAGCCGATGTGATCACATTGCCCGTGAATGTAGAGATATGTTATGTAATCTGCCGGACTTTGAATTGATTTATGTCTACCATGAAGCAAACTCATGTGCGGATAAATTAGCCAAGACAGGGACAAAGGTACTAACAGGGCATGTAGAATTTATTGATCCTCTAGATTATCTTTGGAATAATATTACAATTGATAGAAGTGAATATGTGACTGCTAGAGTCGTACTAGACTCATAATAAGGATGTTTTTTATCTTGTAATATTGTTTATTTGGCTTTTAAGCCTCACTTGTATGCAAACAAACTTTATTTTAAAGATTTTATATTATAAATTTTAAAAAAATAAATAATAGAATACTAATAATAAAAGATATATGAATAAGTAAAATGACATATGCAAAAGCAAAGGAACACATGGCAAAAGTCCATTTTCAGTTTCGTTCTTGAATTCTGCCGTCAATATGAACTCTTTTGGTTGCTTTGCTTATCCTTCTCATATTCCATTAGCCTCCTTCCCATGTCTTTGAAGTGTTTGGCCGCTAACGTAGCACAAATAATACGTTCCTTATTTAAACAACTCCAATCACAAAATACAATAGAATTATAAAAAGATTTATCCCAGTAACGTAATAGCAAACTTGTATAACCCGAAATCAATGGGTTTAACTCTACAACATTCCTTATTTTGAGATCATAGTCTTCCTCTAATTTTGGAATAGCAGCGTTGATCCCTGTACCGACAAAGATATAATTTGGTAACTGAAAAAAATTAAATAGTGATTGATGTGAATTATGTGATTTATCTGAATCATCTGATTCATCTGATTCATTGGATTCATCTGATTCATCTGGTTGATCTGGTTGATCTGAATCATTATTTATTCCAGGTCGTAATTTGATAATGAGACATGAAAAAGAACTACAGAGTGCTAAGATTTCGATATTGTTTTTGTTTTTCCACTCAATATAAACCCCTATAACTTTATTATTTCCGCCTAAAAATTCTTTTATAACTTTATATATATTGGAATATCCATTTGAAATGGTTACACGAATGCCATCTACAACGTAACGTTTTTTTAAAACCATCATGTTTTTTCCAAATTAAAATATTTTAAAACTGTTAGAATTATGGAATGCTTACAATATTCATGTGATATAAATAGTTGAAACATCGTGCAATGAATTTAATAATTTGATGGGCATGAGAATTTGAGGGGACTAGGTTCTAATCACATGCGATGCACGGAAACACTTTAATTATATTTATGGGTCAATTACCCAAAGAGACTTGAGAAAAATCAATGTGCCACTTAGGAGCTAGTCGATTCCTCTCTCCTTCTTAGAGGCCAATAAAATGTCCAATGTCATAACTAACCTTCTAGTACATATAAGACAAAAAAATAGATTATTTCTCTCTCTTCCACTATCATTACTCTCTCTCTCCTCCATTACCATTAATCTCTCTCCTCCTTTATCATTTTTTCTCTCTCCTCTTTCATTAATTATCAAATATTTTCCAGCTCCGACCACAACCACCGATCACCGCCGACCGCCTCCGGCCACCGCCGGAAAAAGTTCTGAGCATGGAAAAAAGTTCTGAGTCTGGAAAATAGTTCTGAGTCTGGAAAAAAAGTTCTGAGTCTGGAAAAATAGTTCTGAGCATGGAAAATAGTTCTGAGTCTGAAAAAATAGTTCTGAGCATGGGGTATTGGACATGGAAAAAGTACTGAGCATGGGCTACAGAGCATGAAAAAAATTGTTGAGTATCGTAAAAAAGTTCTGAGTGTCGATAAAAGTTGTTGAGTATTCGAATTTTTTTGTTGAGTGACTTTACTGAGCATGCTCGTTTACTCAGTAACTTGCTGAGCGTGCTCAGTAACTTGCTGAGTGTTTCTCGTATAATCAGTAAATTTACTGAGCATTTCTCGTATAATCAGTAAACTGCTGAGCATTTAAACAAAACTTTCGAGTTTAAATAATTTCTTGATTCAGTCATTTAATAACATTAAATAGCAATATTCATTATGTAATCAGTTATTGAAGCACCTAAGAAATGCAATTCTTGTTGGTAAAATATAAAGAAATACAACTTAAAAAAAGAAGAAAAAAAAAGAATACAGCGGTTGAAATCTAAAGAAAACAATAGATGCCTCAACTTGGTCTTTGGTGAGCATCACAAGAAAAGTCAACGAAATTTGCTTGGCCTAGCTTTTCCACTTTTTACATATGCAACCAATACATGAAATCACATTTTTAACATCATTTAAACTAAGTCAGACACAATTTTAAACAAAACAAATAGCTTTAGTCGCAAGTTCAATAATGATATTAAAGGATGGATAAAAGTTTACCCTTCGGCGGAAGAATAATAATGCATTTCCATGAGCATCTTTTAAAATCATTTCTTCCTTTCTGCCAAAATTGCTGCAATCATATTATTCAAGATCTATTGCTCACGTTGGATCTTCGAAATCGAGCTCACAGCTTCGCCGGAGTGCTGTTTCTAGTATGCCGTCCATGGTTGAACTGTGAAAGAAAAGGCAGACAAAAATAAAAAAGCTGATTAGAGAGAGAGAGAAAGGATGAGAGACGTGAGTGGTGAGTGATTTCTTTAGGGTTTAGAATAAAATGTAAAAAAATTAATATATATATATAGGAAAATAAAAAATAAAAAGGGGTAAGAAGGTAATTGGTTTTTTGGCTTATAGTGTTAATTTTTGTTTGTGGCCTTTAGTAAGAAGAGCCAAAAGAGGCGGTCTTGTTAGGTCACGGTGTAGTGATTTCAAGACCCTTTGGGTAATAATCTCTTATATTTATTTATTTATTTAAAGAAAAAAATTATAATTGTAATATCTTGCTATCTTAATTGGAAAAATTTATTTTAAAGATTTAACAAAAAAATTTGAGAAAATTAATAATAGAATACACAGAGATAGTAAGAATAATAATAAAAGATACATGAAAAAGTCAAATGGCATATTAAAAAAGAATAATGATATATATATCACCTAAATTTATATTACCTAAATACCACCTAATAACGTGGTATGAATTGGTTGGTTACAAATCCTTAATGTATTTATTTTTTTGATTTGATTAAATATTTGTAACCAATCAATTCACGCCACGTCATTGGGTGGTATTTGGGTAGTATGATTTTGGGTGGTATATATTATTACTCATGAAAAAAATAAAGGACACGTGACAAAAGTCAAATAACACATGACTGAGTCAACTATTAATACTTATTTTAAATATTATGTAGATTTTAAATAATATAGAAAAAAATTGTAATGTGCTACCTAAATAGAATTTTTTTAAGGGATGATTAAACTTAAATGCCTCCTTAATTAAGTATCTAATTTTTCTAAGCCTCTAATTTTTTTATTTAGAGATAAATGCCTAATTAACAATTATTTATAGAAAACATCCCTTTTATATTTTTTATACCTATACTATCCTTATTATTAGATATATTATTTTATTTTTAATACAATATTTATTTTTAAATTTAAACAAATAATAGGGTACTTCCACCACCACCACCACCACCACCACCACCACAAGTCCACAACCATCACCACATCCACCATCACAACCACCACCACCACTACAACCACCACAACCATCACCACCTCCACCACCACATCCACCACAACCACCTACTACTACTAATTTCATCACACGCGCGCGTCCGTGATTTTTTTTTTTAAATCGTCATAACTAATTTTAAAAAAAAAATCAGAAAATTAAAAAATTTGCATTTTTGGATAAAGCAAATTAATATTTACATCTATGATTTTTTTTTATTAAACTTTTTGAATTTTTTGATTTTTTTTAATTTTTTTTTCGCATACACGAAATTCCATGTTTAAAACATAAAATTCCATGTTTTAAACAGTGAATTTTGTGTCTGCGGAAAACAAATTCCTTATTTTAAAACATGGAATTTCATGTTTAAAATATGGAATTTCATGTTTAAAATATGGAATTTCATGTTTAAAACATGGAATTCCGTATCTGCTAATTAAAAAATTCTGAAAAAAATCAAAAAATTCTGAACAAAAATCATAGACGTAAATATTAATTTACTTTATCCAAATATATAAATTTTGTATTTTTTTGATTTTTTTAGAATTAGTTATGATGATTTAAAAAAAATTCACGGACGCGCACGTGTGTTTATTACTTTTTGGTTTTTTTTTTTCTAATTTCCTTTTTTTATTGTTAATTATAGGGGTAGTTTGTGATGGGGCTGTTTTCTATAAATTATCTTATTCTAGACACCTTTTTTTAAATAATCTATAACATGACATAGTAAAGAAAATAATAAAATATATATGAAAAATTAAAGTGATACATCTAAAAAGTGAAATAAAACATAATAAAAGAAAAAAACACATGACAAATTCCACAATTAATTCTCCTTTTATATATTATTTAAAAAATAAAATAGAAAAAGATAAAAATGTAACGTGCTACCATGATCGAAAAATTTATTTCAAAGATCTTATATTACAGTTTTTTAATAAAAATAATAGAAGACACATGACATAGTAATAATATAATTAAATATATATATGAATAAGTAAAATGACATATTAAAAAGGTAAATGACACATGACAAAAGTCAAATAACACATTACAGAGTCAACTATCGATTTTTCTATTATATATTATTTAAAAAAAATTAAAATATAAAGAAAAAAATTAAATTGCAATGTCCTACCTTTAAAGGAAAAATTTATCACAAATATTACATGAGATAGTAAGAAAAGTAATAAAAGATCTATGAAAAAGTAAAATGATACATATAAAAAAGTAAAATAAAACATGACATAAGTCAAATAACGCATGACAAATTCAACCATCGATACTTCCTTTACATATTATGTAAAAAATAAAATAAAACATAAAGAAACAAAATAAATTTTAAAATACTACCCTAATCGGAGAAATTTATTTCAAATGTTTTGTATTACAATATTTTGAAGAAAGAAATAAGGATCAATTACCTATAGGGTCTTGGGGAGCATCTTAGTGCCATAGAGGAACCAAGTGATTCCTCTCTCCTACTTAGAGACCTCAAAATTGACAAATGTCATTACTACCCTTATAGTGTATATAAGACAAGAAAATAGACTATTCTCTCTCCTCCATTACCATTAATCTCTCACCCCCTTTATCATTTTTTCTCTCTCCTCCTTCATTAACAATCAATAATTTCCAGTTCCACCAAAACCACCGACCACCGCCGGAAAAAGTATTGAGCTTACTGAGCATATTTTTCTAAGCATATTTTTACGAGCATATTTTTCTGAGCATATTTCACAAAAATTTCTGAGCATTCAAAAAAAAATTGAGCAAATCACAAACCCGACATTTCACAACTTTTCTGAAAAAAAAAGTAATTTAATCTAACACAAATCTATTACATTTCTGGAAAAAAAAGTAATCTAATCTAGTTTTGCGATGTGGAGCAAAGGACATTGGAGAAGACAGCCTTCCAGAAACTTCTGAGCGCAAACTTAATGAGTATGGTTTGAACTTGCTAAGATGGTTTGAACTTGATGAGTATGGTTTGAACTTGCTGAGCATGGTTCGAACTTACTAAGTATGGTTCGAATTTGTTGAGCATGGTTCAAACTTGCTGAGCATGGTTCAAACTTGCTGAGCATGGTTCGAACTTGCTGAGAATGGTTCGAACTCGCTAAGCATGGTTCGAACTTGCTGAGCATGGTTCGAACTTGCTGAGCTTGCTGAATCTGTCTACCTTCGAAGCTTGAACATGAACGAAACCAAACTATGACAGATCTGAGCTCCAACTTCACGAAGCTTGAACATGAACGAAACCATCGAGAACAAAGCTCGAAAGATCGGAGAAGAAATCCTGAAAGCTCGGACAACAGCAGATCTGACACGAGCAGATATGATAGAGGAAAATGGACGACGGAGGTCACTAGCTGCAGATGTGGCAACTGAATCTTCAGATCTGCCATGTCTTGGCACTGTAGGAGCTCGAAGGTCACCTCTTTCTATGGTAGCTCACGAGTGGTGTCGTCTAGGGTGTGATAAAAATAAGATAGATATAATTCTAGAAAACTACGCACTCTCACCCTAGACAGGCACAATACTGCAAGTATTACAGGACGTATGCAAGTTTTAATGATAAGAAAGTTCGTTCTCAGGGACTTAGTGTGCTAGTCGAATGGGTAGCAATAACGAGTAAGAAGTAAATAATTAAAAGACAAGAAAATAAAGAGAGAATAAATTCGAGAATAACTAATTAAACTAGGAAAATAAAGACAATAAAATAAAATACGAAGAATACGAGATGAGAAGTATAGCTTAGATTTTGCTAGTATGCACTAATCTTTCTAATTCTTTCTATTATATCTAGTTAATAAGGGAGAATATTAGCTCTTGTATACTTAATCAGGATTCTAAATTCCCATACCTTAGACCTTGAGAGCGACTAAGGGGGCTACGGACACACCACGAGGCTGGTTCAAATAGGGTTATCAAGCGCTACCAAGACCT
This sequence comes from Nemophila menziesii, assembly GCA_029959085.1. Lineage (NCBI taxonomy): Eukaryota > Viridiplantae > Streptophyta > Magnoliopsida > Boraginales > Hydrophyllaceae > Nemophila > Nemophila menziesii. The sequence continues at coordinate 34,734,403 of JARWIR010000008.1, forward strand.
TAAGCAATCAATTTCCATACATGGTGATAGTGTTTAAATCATACCCTAATGACTATCTAGTTAGAATCAGTTTTGTCAGGACTAATATCGACACTAGACGTTATGTGGTGTTTCAATAATTAGACACCCAGTTAAGGTGATCATCTAACTACTATTAATAAAGTCTAAAGTGATCAGGTTTAGGAGAGGCAATAAATCAAAACACCTAAACAAATATAAAGGTAAGCAGCTAATATCAGATTAAAACATGTAATTCCCAAAGAAACTTAGATAGAAAGAAATTAGAATTCATAGATTATACATGATGCAAAACCCGAGCTATGGGAAGTTTAGTTCATACCTGAAGGAAATAAACTAAAAGAAATAATAAAAGACATCATTTTGCTCTCTACAATAACTTGGAAGAATAAAACCTTAAGAACTAATTACTATGAGGCAAGGATGAGCAAGGATGATTTACAAGTGATATAAGGTGTATTTATAGGTGTTTAGAAGACCTAATTTGTTTTCTTGAAGGAAAAGGTAAGTAATGGACTCCAAGCCCAACTCAAATTCGTAACCCTAAAAACATGAAATCAGACCCGTTTTTCTTTTGGTCTTATCAGCTTCAATACTTATCCGTTTGACGCGTATGAGTATACCAAATTCATCGTCTCGGAAAGATATTCAACTTTTCTCTTGACCGTGTCTCCAAATTCCACACCGTTTTTGAGATATAAGCTGATTTGTGGTCGTAGGTGCAGAAATTCAGGATTAAGGCAGGTTTTCCCTTTCCATGTTTTTAGCTTTTCTTTCCTTTATCTCCAATTACCATGCTTATCTCTTTCCATATCTTGCAGTCTTTGACTTGGACTCTAATTAATCTCCATAATTATCTTTAAAGCTTCAAACTAAATAAATAATTAAACCCAATATGCTCTAAAAATAATATTTACTAAATCAAGACTCAAAACAGGAAAGTGCACTATTTCTCAATAAAATCGACTATTATGACTTCTAAATCACTAAAAATGATGTCTCATCCTAACATAAATCTATCACAAATGAGGAGACATCAACGAGATTTCGCTGGATAGGCTCGATACTCGAGGTTCGTGAGCAGGATAATGAGAAAGACAGCAGCTCCAGCCATGGATTTCTGAAGAGAGAGAAAAAAGCAGCTCCAGCCATGGATTTCTGAAGAGAGAGAAGACAACAACTAAGATTTTGACGTGAGGTTTAGGGATAGAAGAGAGAGAAAAGAGAGGTTTAGGGATTTAAAATAATTCTGAATAAATTAGTATATATAGGGAACTAAAATACAAAAAAGGTAAGAAGGTAATTGGGATTTTGGAATTATAGTGTTAAATTTAGTTTGTGGCCTTTAGAAAGAAGAAGAAAGTCAACTAATGTTGTTGGGTCTTGAGGTGGTGTCTTCAAGACCCCTTGGGTAATAATCTCAAGAAATAATAGAAAACACATGACATAATAAGAATAATAATAAAAGATATATAAAAAAGTAAAATTATAATGAAAAAGGTAATCTGACAAATGAAAAAGTCAAATAACACACAGAGTCAACCATTAATTCTTTTTTTTATATATTATATAGATTTCAAAGAATATAAAGAAAAATAATTCTAATGTGTTACCTAAATAGGAAAAATTTATCTAAAAAATTACATAACAGAGTAAGGAACCCATGGAAAATATAAAATACAACATGACACAAGTCAAATAACACATTAAAATTCCATTAATTTTCTTTTATATATTATTTAAAAAGTAAAATAAAAAATAGAGAAAAAATTGTAACGTGTTTCCTTAATTGGAAAAATTTATTACAAAGATTTTATATTACAATTTTTTTATGGAAAAGTAGTAGAAGATACATGACATAGTAAGAAAAATAATAAAAGATATATAAGAAGTAAAATGACATGTGGAGAAAATAAAATGACACATGACAAAAGTCAAATAACACATGGTAGAGTCAACTATTTATTTTTTTATATATTATTTTAAAATATGAAAATAAAAATTAAATTATAACATGCTACCTTAAAAGGATTAATTAAAATCGATAGTTGGTCTAGTGGTCCACATAGAATAAGAGGTTCTGGGATCGAATCTCATTGGAGTTAAAATGATTTCGAGTCTAAAGTGACATAATTTATCCCAAAGATTACATGCCATAGTATAAAAAAAGATATATGAAAAGGTAAAATGACACATGACAAAAGTCAAATAAAACATGACAAAAGTCAAATAACGCATGACAAATTCAATCATTGATTCTTTTTTTACATATTATTTAAAAAAAAAATTATAACGTGCTATCTTAATCGGATAAATTTATTTCAAAAATTTTATATTACAAATTTGTGTGAAAAGAAATAATAGAACACACATGACATAGTACAAAATAATAATAAAAGGTATATGAAAAAGTAAAATGACATATGAAAAAAGTAAAGTGACACATGGAAAAAGTCAGTTTCTTATTTGAAAATCACAAGTAAACATTGATGCGAATTGTAGTATATTTCACATCCATCAAGTGTTGAGAGAGTTTTCAATACAACAAAAAAGAGATCACATCAAAGGGGCAATTTTTCATAAAATATAAAAATTGGATAACTTTTCATAAAGTTCTGTCACAATATATCTTTTCGTCATAATATATGTTTTCATAAATTCCGTCACATCAGAATAACTTTTCATAAAGTTAAAGTAATAAAAATAAAATATTAATGTACCGAAGAATTTTCCTTATATATTGTAAGAAATTAATGAGGAACAAGGTCAGGTCAAGTAATAACTTTCTAGCAAGCAACTCTAATCTTTATCCCTCTTGCATCTTTCATTTCGGCCTCCTCACAAATGCTTACCCCTCTGGACACTTGTTTGTATCAAGCTGCGCAACAAGGTAACACAGGTTTTTTTTGGCAAATGGTGACCAACCACACGAGAAATTAACACCTTGCAAGAAAACTTTACTCCATGTTTTAGCTCAATTTAACGACAACTATGAGTGTGTTTACGCAATCCTTGAATCGCAGAGTTCAAAGAATAAGAAAACTTTGCTTACATGGAAGAATTCAAAAGGCGAGACGGCACTACACATAGCGGCAAGTAAAGGACGTTTTCACATTGTCAACAGACTTCTTGAATATGCAGAATCTGTGGGTAGGGTAGAAACCAAAGGGACTTTAAAGTAAAGAATGATAAGGTCCACTGATCAAAATGGAGATACAGCTTTGCGTGGTGCTGTACAAAATAAACATGCTCCAGTGGTCAAATTATTAGTAAAAAATGATTCTGATTTCTGTTCTCCACAAAACGAAATGAAGGAGACTCCATTGTACCTTGCTGTTGAAAATAAAAATAAAATATAGAAAGCTAAGAAACGGTCCGAGACTGTTAGCCTGGTGAAGGATTAAGTCTATTTTCTTCTTCATATTCGTTTTTAGATGGACTCAAGCCACTTTGGGGTGAACATTTTTTATTTCCGGGATGAAACACTCAAGTACGATAAATGAAAAGGTGAAAATAACAAATTGGTCATTAAACATGAGATTCAAGTTATGGGAAGATCATAAATTTATGATGGGCTTAAATTAGAGCGGCGAACGTAAATAATGGGGCCACCCTAGTTGAATAATTTTTTTTTCTTTTAACAAAAAAATCATAAAATATATAACATAGAAACTAGACTTTCAAACCCAAACATGTCTAATTTTTTTTGTCATTAAAACATTTCTAATATTATAATAAAAATATACTTTTATGTCATAATTGTAATTATTACATTAATTTTATAGTAAACAAAAATAAAAATTACATATAAAATCATTTACCAAATCTTGAAATATTTTCTTTACATTTTTGTGAAGTTTGAAAATAGGGACAGATGTAAAGGAAGGACCGGGGTTGCAAAAACCCTACCCCTGGATGTATGAATTTCCCATTATATTTAGTAAAACATGTTAAAAAATTATTTTATGAAAATTAGTCCCCACAACTAAAAATCTTTAATTTGCTCTTATTTGAGAATCATATTTAATTCTTAACTTATTTTGGTCCTAATGTGTTTCAGACCTTGATTTTTTATAAAAGTATATTAACTAAAGATTAATAAATTCAATTTTTTTTTTTAAAGTGTAAGTTTATATTGTAACTACTAACTAATCAAAAATAATTTAAGTTACGTATAATATAACAAGAAAAGTAAATTGCTCATGACATACCTTCATTATTACTCATGAAAGCATCATGCAAAGCATTTTTACGGCAAGTACCTCCATAATCTCCATAAGCTTGTACACTGGAGTTTATCAAGATTATATCCATCATATCATTAGCGCCTTGCTTAGTAGCAAGGTACAAACAATGGAGTCTCCTTCATTTCGTTTTGTAGAGAACAAAAATCAGAATCACTTTCTACTAATAATTCGACCACCCAGAGCATGTTTATTGCGTAGTGCACCATGCAAAGCTGTATCTCCATTTTTATCAGTGGACCTTATCATTCTTTGCTTTAAAGTCCCTTCGATTTCTACCCTTCCCACAGATTCTGCATATTCAAGAAGTTTGTTGACAATGTGAAAGCGTCCTTTACTTGCCACTGTGTGTAGTTCAGTCTCGCCGAATTCTTCCATGTAAGGAAAGTTTTCTTATTCGTTGAACTCTGCTATTCGAGGATTGCATTAACACACTCATAGTTGCTGTTAAACTGAGCTAAAACATGAATAAAGTGTTCTTGCAAGGTGTTAATTTCTCGTGTAGTTGGTCACCATTTGCCCAAAAGAACCTCTGCGTTACCTTGCTGCGCAGCTTGATGCAAAAAAGTGTCCATATGGGTAGCCATTTTTGAGGAGGTCGAAATGAAAGCTGCAAGAGGGATAGAGAATAGAGGTGATTGCTTAAAAAATTATTACTTGACCTTGATCCTGATAATTTAACTACAATATATAATTGTAAACCCAACACTTGATTAAGGTAGGTAGCAAGGCCAGCCGAGCGTCTCGGATACGTAAGACGAGAAACAAAAATAGGACCCTTTACCGTATAATTAAAAAAATTGACAAAACAAATCATATATAAATAATTTTATAGTAAAATTCACAAAATTAATATTTATTAAAAATATTGAGATAAATTAAGAATGTATTAGATTACGCATCAACATTCACATGCTCAGTCTTTATCAATATAATCACTATCAATAACTTCATTAATATTTTTATATTTTGATACTCTGATTATTTATATTAAAAAATAAATTTGAGAATAACTTGTTTTTAAGGAATAATAAATTCATTACTTTTATTATTTTATTTTTTGCATGCCCAGATTTTTTATTATGAATCATGATAAAGTAGTAGTAACATAATAGAACATCTATATTTGACGAACTTCCCAATAATTTTTCGTTTCGCGTTTTCTTTATAATATTCGTTTGTGATTTGAAATGAATTCAGTTAAATATTGATAAATATAATCCAATTTTAAATTAAAAAATATATAAAAATATTAAATATAATTACTCATATAAAAATAGAAAAATAACTTTACTTTGTGCTTGTTTTTCCTCCTTAATGATTTAGTAATGTTGTTTTTTTTACTGACGTAATATATTTTTTAGATGTTTCTTTTCCTAAATGATGATATCATGTTTTTTTTAATTATTTGAGTAATGTTTCTTTTGAATAACAAGGCCTTTTAATTTCGTTTGTGCAGAAAAAAAGAATATTGGTCTGCATCGGTTAAAGAAAGTTGCAGCCAAAAAATAAAGAGACAGCGAAGGGGTTTCAAACCCATGACTTATTAAGTGAATCCTCCAAGATTTCCACTACGCCAAGTATTACACTTATGATAACATTTACATCCAACATATATATTTTATCACTATTATCATAAAATAGATTTTTTTTTGGGGCCCTCAAATTTTCGGGGCCCAAAGCGACCGCCTCGGCTGCTTTGGGCCCGGGCCGGCTCTGGTAGGTAGTACCGTGACAGTGATCTCCATGTGTTGTAAACCCAACACTTATGGATGTGAAATATCCTACAATTCGCATCAATGTGTACTCTAACTTACACACGTTTTTTTATTATTACTTGATAAGAAAACAAGAAACCAAAACCTTTTATGAGTTTTATGTAATCTTCTACTACTTTTTAAAACTATACCATTGTAAAAATTATTTGAAATTTTGTACATTTTTTTTTCAAACGAAACTACAAGTACGATTAGGGAATACAAGACAAATTCCTTAGGAAGGAATTAAACGAAATAAGAGAAAGCTCATTCCATTCGGATGTATCCAAATTCCGCCTAGTACATTTAGCCAATGCATATGCAGTAGTATTAAATCTTCTGTTCACATAAGAGACTCTCCAAAGATGATTACGACCTAACCATCTTCTTATTTCTGTTAGAATAGGTTTAAGACTCCAATGAAGTCTGGTCAAATTATTAATACCTTGAACTAATTCAAGGTTATCAGAGTAAAAGGACATACTTTGATTTAGGAGATAGTGCGCTGATCTCATAGCCAAGATAACGGTCCAAGCTTCACCCCCGATTACCTTATTAATCTTGCATCTATAGCTACCTTTAAGAGAAATAATGCCATCCTTATTAATTCCGATAGTTGTAATTGATGTAGGTTCATTAGCCGACTTAAATGACGTATCACACATCCAAACCATTTCAGTATCATCATCAAGGATTAAATTACTTTCATCAGACTCGTCAACAAGACCATCTACCTTACTGTATCTTCCAACATTAATATAGGATCCAAATAATCTTGTCACAAGATTTTTAGATATATGAATAATGCTCATCATATCCCATCTTTTGTCATCATGATAGTACTTCATCCTTTCTTTTCAATTATTCCAGCAAATAGACAGGATATATGCAGTAATTTTTTTTCCTCCCAACCATTCTCAACATATTCCTTAATCATCTTGATAAGCCAATCTGCAAACTTTTCATTCATATTTTTATCAATTTTAACTTGAAGCGGCGATGCAGTCCACACTTTCATGCTAAAGGGGCATTTAAGTAAAAGATGACAAATATTTTCTCCATCAAGTTCACACCACTCGCATATGTCATCGCTAATACATTTCCTTTTCTTAAGATTCTTTTTTACTGGTAACGCATCATTACAAACTCTCCACCCAATTTATTTTATTCTTGCCAGCACGTTACCTTTTCAAATAGTATTCCACACAATATCACTGTTCGCTTCTCCACTACCAGATGTCTGAACTTCAGAAGCAATCTCTTCATCAACAAGAGCATGATAGCCAGACTTAGTAGTATAAGTTCCATCCTTCGTAAATGGCCAAATAATTTTGTCGTCCTCATCCACTTGTAACAAAAGAACTCTCTTAATATTAATTCCAATATTTCTTGGAAAAATATCACTAATAAGCTCATGATTACAATCCGACCAAACATTATTAACAATTCATTAACTTTATTGAGAGAACAATTAGGAGGCTTTTCAATGTAAATACCTTTACCAACCCAACAATGATTCCAGATATTTGTAGTTAAGCTGTTACCGATTTGCTAAATAAAGTGCTAAATTGGATACCTTTAAAAATACTAGCCCTTCTCCATGATCTTCTCGTAGATAACTTAACATCCCAAAAGCTACAATTAGGAGAATAAATGTCTTTAAGAACTTTGCCCGCCAAAGAATTAGGGTTATTAATAAGTCTCTAAGCTTGATTAGCTAACATTACAATATTCATTTTATACAAATCTCTGAAACCGAGACCCCCAAATTTCTTAGACCTTGCAATTCTTTTCCACGCAACCCAATAGATCTTCTTTTTGTTAGCCGAATCCCACAAAAAATTAGAGACAATACTAGACAATTTCTTACAAAGAGTCTTGGGGAACTCAAAGATGGACATCACATAATTTGGAATGGCCTGAAGAACTGCCTTAATGAGGACCTCCTTTCCACCTTCCGACAGACGACAGCGTTCCATCTCGCTGACTTTGAAAGTAATTTATCTTTAATATAATTGAGATTTTCCGATTTAGCCCTTTTAATAGAAAAAGGAACACCAATATATTTGCCGAGGTCTTTTGTACGCTTAATGTGAAGCAAGGCCGATACCTCATTACGCACCGAAACTGGAGTATTTTTACTAAAAAGAATAGCAGACTTGTGGAGATTAATCTTTTGGCCAGAAGAATTACAATATTCAGTGAGTAGGTTTTGAAACGTTTAAGTCTCTTTTTGATTGACGTTAATAAAGAAAAAAACATCATCTACAAAAAGAAGCTGTGTTAACTTAGGACATTGTTTAGTAATCGAGATACCTTTAATTGATCATTCACGGCAATGGTAATTAACAAGATTGATAAGTCCTTCGGTGAGTAAAGAGAACAATAGAGGAGAAAGAGGATCCCCTTGTCTGAGCCCTTGGCTCGGTTTAACTTTCTTCAGTCTCTGTCCATTAACTTTAATTTGGAACGAAACATATGAAATGCAGTTAAAGACCCATCCAATAAATTTTTCATAGAAACATAACGCTCTAAGTGTTTTTGTTAAGAAACCTAGTTCACCTAATCATATGCTTTTTCTATATCAATTTTAACTATCGCATAATTTTTCTTTGAACTACGTTTGGTGTTTAAGGAAATAAGACACCTCTTGAGCAATAATAATATTATCTTGAATATTTCTACCTTTGATAAATGCAGACTATGTGGGAGAAATGATTTCGTCCATAAACGGCTAAAGGCGACATGACAAAAATTTTGCAATAATCTTATAACAAAAATCAGCACAAGAAATAGGCCTATAGTCCTTGATAGTTTCTTGGCTAGCTCCTTTTGGAATTAGTGTAATAACCGAATCATTAATTTTTCCGAGATCCATATTATGGTCAAAAAAATCTTTCACCAGCTTAAAAATATTCTCCTTAATAATTTCCCAAAATTCGTGATAAAATTTACATGGTAGCCCATCCGGTCATGGCGCTTTAGATCCATACATATCAAATACCGTCTTTTTTTACTTCATCCATACTAGGCGATTTTATGAGTCTTTCATTCATATCATCCGTAACTTTTGATGGAATATATTGAGTGATGTTATTCATATCAACCGTTTGATTTTCTTTAAAAAGATCTTGATAAAAATCTTGTATATACTTATTAATTTTTTTTGGATCGTCCGTCCAAGTATTGTCATTCATTTTGATAGAGCAAATTCTATTTACCTTTCTTCTTTTCATAGTTTTAGCATAGAAATATTTGGAATTTTATCACCCTTTCGAGTAGCTAAATCCCTTACCCTATCTTCCCAAAATATTTCTTCAAATTTCCAAAGCTACTCAATATTATTCCTAATAAAACTTTCTCTCATCCAATTCTCTTCTGAAATGGGACTCTTATTTAATTCAATAAGTTCTTTTTAAAGTTCATCAATTTTCTTTCTATTATTAAGGAACGTTTTTTTGCTCCAACATTTGAGGGCAAGACATGTAGCATCTATTATTCTGTGTCTGATTATCTTTCACATCTTCAATACATTGGGTGTGTTCCAACCATCTCGACTCGAAAATAAAATAATCATTATACTATACTTTATTAATATCTCAGATTAAAATAAGAGGGGAATGGTCGGATCCAATAGCCGGAGGAACTTTAACCACATCGTTCGGAAAAGAGGCACACCAATCCATACTAGCTAACACACGATCTAATATTTCTTTAACAATATTTTTACCTTTTCGACGGTTAGTCCACGTAAAGTGGCATCCTTTGGTTGGTAAGTCAACAAGATGATTGTTATTAACGAATTTATTAAACTTGAGAATTCTCTCCAAATTAGGGGATTTTTTACCCGATTTCGTCAAAAATTTAGCAATGTCATTAAAATCACCCGCAAGAATGTAAGGCTTTTGGATATTCCGAAGCTTATTCGAAAGTTTTAACCAAACTTTAGCTCTTTCCTCATCATTATTAGGTGCATATACACAAACCAAATACCAAGAAATTTCATTAGATTCAACAACTTCGACGATAACATAATTCATACAAGAAAACCGAACGGAGATAGAAATGAAATCTTTTTACAAAAGTGGTATACCCCTGGACATAAACGCTCTTCCCCCGGGGTTTACTACATGTGAATTAATAAATGCCTTAAAATGAGAGAAAGACTTAAGGTCCTTACTTCTCAACCTAGTTTCCAACAAACAAACTAAGGACACGTTATTTTTTCCAGTTAGGGCCTTAAAAGACTTCTTTGTCAGGGGTGCCCTAGCCCGCTAACAATTCCAAACAATTAAAATATCCATCATCTTCGGTCGCGTTTTGGGGTCGGCCGCCACCCTCGAAGTTAAGTTGAGTAGCGTTTTTCTTCAAGGGAAGTCCCCGAGTACTCAGGTCCTCATCAGAATCATCGTCACTACACCATCCACCCTCTAAATATCTGTCATAGTCCTCTCCACAGTAGAAATATCTTCAAATTCCTTCATAAAAACAATGTTGTTACCATAGTTGTAACAACCACCATCATCATTCGCTGGTAAAGAATTTTTTACACCAATAATTTTTTCGTCAACGATTACTATGTCAATGAACTTAGCACTAGCACCAGCTAACTCAAAGCCAACGATCTTTGTGCTAAACATTTTTGAGTTAAATTTTTTAACACCAACGATCATTGCAATACACCATGCCTTAGCTTTATTCACTTTCCAAGATGACTTAATTGGCCCATAAAAGATAATACAATCTCTAGCTAAAATATAGAGAAACCAGTATAGAGAAAGTAAGTAATAAGACGTGTGTAGACTTACGTACCACTAGTTTAAGGCAATAATGAAGTGCTAAATGGTGGAAATATCCAATTTCAAGAGTAAATAATAAGAGTCCCTTATTAGTTGGTTGAAATTCAAACCTTGCACCTATATCTCTATCAACATTAGACCCAGTAAGATTGGTAGATTCAATCTACACCTGTGAATTCAAAACACCACTCGCAATCATGTCAAAAGCAGAACCCAAAACCTCCACTGAAGGTAAATTATTGTCAACAGATGATGAATACAACCCCTCCTTCTCTTGAGCAGCTTTACTAGTGGATTTCCTATACTTTTCGTCTATATCCACCTCCCTCGCACTTAGGACTTCGTTAATGGTTTGATTATTGACTATAAACCTCATACCTACATCCCCCAATTCTTCACTGGGTTTCTTCTCAGATTATTCAATAGGTCCATAAATTTATAAGATTTTACTATAAATATTTTCCATAATATCTGAATTTCGGGGCCATCGATCCTTGAGATTTTACTGTAGATATTTCCTATAATATCTGAATTTTTTCTTATACATTTAGTGGATTTACTTTCAGTTTTATATATGTATTGTTTTATATAACGCGAGCAAGTTTAAATACTAAAGAAACTTGTCTTTGCTCGAACCAAGATGAAAAAGTGACACGTTATGTATAAGTTAGGAGAAATTAGATGCATGAGAATCTCTTTTAAACAGGACATCAATACTTCCCCACAGAATAAACAATTGAACTGAGCTGTCAATTTGATGAGCTCAAGATAATATATATTGGAAAGAAGGATCTTTATGCTGCAATACATAGCTTTACTTTTCCAAATTAACCTCAGATAAAATAAGTAGTATCGAAATCCAATAAACGGGATACTAAAAGGATCATATTAGACTTGTGGGTGCCCAATAATATAATAAATAAGACTATCAGAGTCAATAAGATCCTTAAAAAATCATAAGGGTACAAGAAGATTAAAAACCTTCCTTTTGTACACAGGAAAAGCCAAACCATATGCACATCTGTATATATAAATGACAAAAAACTGAGTAATGGAGAGAGACAACATACTTGTAGCTATGGATGATGTGTAATAGCAAAATAAGAATAAAATTAGCTGCTCCAAAGCTGTACAAATGATGAAGAATCTCTCCAAAAAAATATATTTCTTAAAAGAACTATTGTAGCCTCCGATTAATTGATAGATATGATAATAACCCTAGTAGGTATTCTGAAATTGTTGTTTAAGACATGCAGAGAAATTAAAAAACACTTACTCCAATTAAAGTTCCTATTAGTCTCAATTGGTCTCATGAGAGTCAATTTACCGAAAGGCATGAGGTAGATTTGAATTGAATTTTGAAAAAGTTTGGAAACAAACCTAAGGATCCATCCAAATAGCTAAGACAACGAGAGAGAAGGTGCATATCCATAAAAGGTAAATTGATAAAAATAATTAAGACAATAGTGGAGTCTTTGGCCAAAATAGAGTTCAATAGAGGGTGAAACCATCTCTGCATGTTCCATTGGTGGGATATCCAGCCTAATTTCAGAAGAAAAATGCCTAAAGAGAGGTTTGAGCAATTCTACGGCATTTTGGAATTAAAAAAAAATGTCTTCTATTTTATTTTTGAATCAATTATTTATATATTAAATTTATATGAACGAAGCAAACCGCTTGTGAACAATTCGAGTTCGACTCGGAAAAATTCATTCGAGCTTGTTCGTTTATATAAATGAATACAAAAATTTGTTCGAACTCATTCGTTAGAAAAACGAGGTGGTTCGATATTGTTTGTTAACTGCTCGTTTATATTTATACCCTGTAAATTTATATTTTATTATCAATAAATACATTTTTAAACTTAATATATCAACTTAAAATTTTCAATTTCTATATATTTAATTTTACATTAATATCACACTTCACACTTCATTCACACACTCTACCTAATACCAATTGTTCGTGAAAGTTCTGCTTCAACCATAAAAAAAAAATTAGTGAATAACTCGAGTTTGCCTCAAAAAAAACTCGTTCGATAAGTTAAACAGACAAGCTTGAAGTAGAATATTCACCACCATATTTGCCTCGGTGGTGGTGATAATTCTAATTTATGCACACTCCAAGCTTATGCGTTTAACTTATCGAACGAGTTTATTTCGAGGCGAACTCGAGTTATTTAGGAATAATTTATTTTTCATGGTTGAAAGAAGATCCAAGGCGAAATCTAGAGTTAAAATGAAACAAATTTGATTTAGGAAAGGAAAAGTTGCCAAATAAATCTGCCAAAACTGTAAAGACGTCCACTGTTTTGAAGACTATAGAAAACCGGTTACGAATTGGAAGGAGTCATTTTAGGGTCAGATGGGTCTTTGAACTGCGTTCGTTTTGATGGATGGTACACTGAATTTAGCCAAGTAACAGAGGAGATATGCTTCGGTCATATAAATTTGAATTGGAATTTGACTCCAATAACTTGAATTACACTCCGAGATTTCAACCTAGAATGTAAATATGGTCCTTGCTCATTTATTAATCCTTAATATCAAATTTTATCATCCAGAGAAGCAAGGTGACCAGCAGAAGAAGACAAGAAACAAGAAGGTGGAAAGTGACAAACTCCTCTTCTATATCTCCCCTTCTCTATAATTAGGGTAGTTAACTATAGATATGTGGCTTAACCATATTTATAAGATTTTATTCTGTAAGTTTTAATTATTAATTGTTTGGGTTATGACTTTGTCTAAATCCTAAAGAATACTATTTGTTATTTTAATTGATTTGAGCTTGACGTATATCTGTGTTATGTGCTTTGGCCTATTCCAGCCCTCGATTTGGCCAATCTTAGGACTGCACTTAGTAATTGGGTTGAATCCTGACGGGGGATTCAATTATTGATAACGCCACATAATCGTCTAATGTGCAGTAGTAATCCCGACGGGCTTGCCTAGCTAGTTAGTCATTAAGGTTTGATTTAACCACCAATCATTGCACAAGGTCCCCTAGCCCAAGTCCCCTGGTAGTGTAGAGGTTGCATCCTAAGTCCACCCTGACGGGGGTTAGGAGGAATTTAGAATCTTGACTACATATATAATGCTCAATTCAACCTTAAGGTTAAAATAACGACTTAGTATATAGACTCATACTAGTAACCCTGATCATCATCTTAATTAAATTCATATTTATTTATTTTTATTCGTATTAACTTATTCGCCATAGATAATTATTCATCTTATCTATGTTTTAGTATAAACATCTAAATTCATCTCCGCTATCATTACATACTAGTTTGAGCTAACTACCTAAATCCCTGAGAACGACCTATTACTTATTTAATTATTACTTTTGAATGATCTATGCACTAGCAGTGAGTTTCTCGTGGTAGTATAAGGTGTGTGTAATTTGGTGTTATATTTATTTATCTGTTTATTTATCACACCTTTGCCACCACCAAGTTTTTGGCGCTGCTGCCGAGGATTTTTTAGTTAATTATTGTGTTTATTTAGTGTAGAAGTTTTTATTTGTTTTCAGTTCTACGCGTTTTCTTTTTAGTCTCTCTTCATGTTTCTTAGGTATGGAGAATTATTACGCTAAAAGTAATACAAATATGCATGGGCCCGAAGTCAAAATTTCTATTAAGAAGGTTCGAGCTACCACAAGCTCCACCACATCCCATGAATAATCCTCAAGCAGTTTCCTACAATACCCTACACAATATCATGGATCCAACCCTACCAAAACAATGTACACAGTTATGGTATTCTAAATACTAGACTTAGATCGGGCGGTCAAGGGGATGTGCCCAGTTCGGGTTTCGTGTGCCATTATACAACGAATCCTGCAAAAAGATAACAACTAAAATAAATTTTAAAAAAACAAACCAAATACAAAATCGACCTCGGTAGGGCGGCGGATTTCTTTGATGTTGAACTCGATCTCGGCGGCTTTCTTGTGCGCAGCAGGGCTCCGAAGATGGTTCGAAGTGGAGGAGACGGCGGTGCTAGTGGAGCGGGTTTCTTGCTCTGGACGACATGGTGGTGGGGCGGCGAGTTCTGGGGCAGTGAGATCTGGATCTGGGGTGGCGAAAACTGGGCGGTGAGATCTGGATCTGCAGCAGAGCGGGTTGCTGGGTCGAGATGGAGGACGCGGAGACGAGGCGACAGAGTTCTCTTTTACTGCTGCGAGAATGAAGGAGGAGGCTTCGGTGTGGCCCACCAATGGAGGGAATGTGAGATCCTCGGCGGTGCTGAACAGTGAGATGTCGTTGGAATTGTTTCGTTACAGGCTTGAAATGGCCGAATCTGGAGGCGAGACCATGGAGGCGGTTCTCTTTTGTTGCTGCGATACCACGCCGGTGGTGTGGCCCACGATCGAAGGTAGTTTTCTCCTGCAGAATACCAGCAGATGAGGGGGGTGGTGAATAGTGCAGGAGAGGGGGTGGTGAATAATGCAGAGAGAACATAGAGGGAGAGGGAGAAGAGAGATAACTGTGGGGTGGGTAAATGAAATCTGAAACGTGTTGCAAAACCCTATTAGTGTTTTGGGGTGGATTTTTTGTTTCACTGTTATTACAGCTAATGGAGAGGGTATTATTGGGCTTTTGGGCTTTGTAACTAGCTAGTTACTGAGCCTCTAACTAGGAGGACTTTTATTAATAAGTCCAATGTTGTAGAGGCTGTGTTTTATAATTTACCCTTGAAAATATATATCGTCACAATAGGAGTAGGATGCACCACTCGTAACCACGCGTAACTTTAGAAAAATCACATCTTTCAGTTGAATAACAACTCAATTTTCTTCAACCATCCACTATTATTTGTCTACCTTTTTTATACACAAAGATTAAAAAAATTTAATACAATTCTTCTTTACACATTTGCCATCAATTAATGCAATACTTTTTATATTATTTAATTAAGGGTAAAATTGAAAAAAATATATAGAAAAAGTGTCTTGGTATTAAGTAATGAATAAACAATATTGGACACCTCTTTTTAAAAAGTTGGACAAATAAAAATGGACGGAGAAATATGGGTTATACATAGTAAACCCAACTTTGGAATTATCAAGTAGATTTTTTTTAGGGTTAATGTCCAATAGACACCTATCACCTTATACCCTTGCCCATAAAAGACACCGTCTTTTTTAAAGAACAACGAGTAATGGGAAACTTCTCATTACTCAAAGTTTGAATAATGAGAAGCTTCCTATTACTCAAAGTTTGAGTTATGGGAAGCTTTCTCTAACTCAAACGACTCTTTTTATGGAAAAGAAAAGGTAAAAGCAAAATATGTGGCCTTTTATTGGCAAAAATATGATGATTGAAATGAGAGAATTAATTCTAACTTGAGGTGTTTCTTAGGCAATAGTCTTTTTTTTTATAAAAAACATATCATTCGGTTGAATAACAACTCATTTATATAAATTATACACAAAATATCCCAACTTTAGACTAATTAAAACGAAAAAATTGGATTTTTTGATTGAATAACAACAACTCCATTTTTTTGAATACATGAGAAAGCCACTTTGGATTCGGAGTAAATGACTCCAATAAGATTCGATCCCAAGACCTCTTGGTCTTGGCGGAGTAACCTAACCACTAAGCCAACTATCGATCAAGTAACAACTCCATTGTAACTATACACAAACCCCCAACTTTAGACTAATCAAGCCGATTTTTTCTTTTTTATATCTTTCGATTGAATAACAACTCAATTATATAATTTTTACACAAAAACTCCCAACTTCAAAATAAAATAATTAGGACAAAAAATTAGGAAAAAAAATCAGATCTTTCGATTGATCAACCACTCATTTATATAAATTATATAAAATCCATACAAATTATATAAAATTAACCTACATTTTAGAAATAAGGGTCGATTCGAAGTTCTTGTACATGAAAATCTTGGTGCAAAAGCACTTGAGTTTGGCCCTTACATGACTTCAAATTCATAATAGATAAATAAAACCGCTTACCTATTCTAGCTGCACCCCATTATGTTCCAAATTCTCGGGTCCATACCAGTTTCATCCTCCCTAACTTGTAGCATAAATTTTGTTGTTGTTTTAATGAACCTGCAGTATCGTCTAAACTACCTTCATTACTAAGTTGCCGTACCAATGCTCATGTAATTGTTGCAAACTGATTTTGCTCATGTACCGGGACTCCTACAACTGTTACCTGATTACACCATTGGCCCCTGTGGCACGTGGAATTGCCAAATATGCCACATGGGTTAACTAACCCATATGTAAACGCAAAAAAATACATACCTAGTATTTTTGGAAATCTCCCTCCCTTTTCTTTGCTTATTTAAAAATCTCAATCAAGGATAAGATTATTGTGGTACTCAGTATTGTAAGAGTTTGTGGGGGCTAAGGGGATTTCAAGCTAACCGTGTAAAGGAGAACTTGGCTTCAAATTCTGCCTTGTATATAAAACTCGCAAGACTATGAACTTATTTTGTTAAGAGACCGTGTCTAATAAATAAGACTTGGTTTGATATTTTAATGAAACAGACCAGTTATTTAAGAGCTCATTAAGTACAAACAGTCTCCGAGATCAACTAATGCATGCTCAGTTTCTTGCAGTTGTAGCTAAAGGAAATAAAAATTCAGGTTATTATAACAAGAGGGAAAAAAGGAATTCTCTTTCAGGTTATTATGCACAAATAGACATTATTGTTTTAGTTTACTTTTCTACTGTTTGTATTGTTTCAGGTTGGTTAGTCAACCTTTGTATTTTCCTATTATAATTAATATTAACATCTTGGAACAAAAAAAAAAAAAACAATTAGTAGCTCAGTTTTTTCAAGTTCGTCACTCAATTCTGCACTTAATGGCTGTTGAGAATTATAAAGCATTTGAAACTCTATAAATTATTGAGTATATAGAAGAAAGACAATAAGCCTTGTATATTTTAAGGAAAACAAAAGGTGTAATAGTTTCAAATCATTTCTACATTGTCTCTAACTTCAAAAGACCTTATATATCATATCACTAAACACACACCTTCATTGTTGAATAGATATTCCACTACTAATAACATTTGTTTTAACGAATCTTCTATTTTGCTTGAGACAGTGATATGGACAATTTTTGACTAGTTAGGAGCAGGAGTAATTAATTGTAATTACGTCCTTTTTGCCTTGGGGTTCAGTTGATACGACCATGAGTATTTCAGTTTCTTCTTGACTTCCACTCAAACAACAATTTTTACAAATGAAATGTAAGACTGAGCAATTTATGCACACTGTTATCTCGTTTCTTCAGATCTTGAATCCAATTTCCTTCAGTTAATTAATTCATCATGTGTAATGATTAAACAATAACATGGGATGCTTAAGTTCTTATGAGTGAATCTGGTTCGGAGCCATATATGCTGCTGCACAAAGTTCCATTTTTGTTCTCTTGATTTTAGGGGGAATTTGGAGCTCCTAATTGGGGTATGTAAAATGAAGGTGATTTTTCAATCGTCATTATTCAGTAAAACTCATTAAATTTAGAGTGTTAATAGTGAATATGATGTCTGAAGCAATATTTACGTCAATCTGCGTTCACTCTATTCTCCTGTGCACAATTATAGTCTTTAAAACATTTTAGCAACCTGTCGATTTTGTTTTAACATTAATCTAAATCCCTTGCACTTTTTAGTATTTTGACTCATGCATGCTTTTGGAGGTATATATATATATGTGGTATTTCTCGATCTGGCCGTTAAGATTTTACATTTGCAAATATTTTTTTGGGCTCGAATAATTTATCCTATAGTATTAGAAATATAATGCATACCTAATAAGTCACTAATTAAACAAGGTTGCCCAATAAAATAACCTTTAATCTTAGAAGTTTAGATAACTGATACAATTTTTTCAAGGAGACAGATAAAATCATACGAAATCACTTAAGTCTTCTTTCATCCCCAAAACTGGTACTTAATAAACAATTTATAGAATACCAAAAATATAATTGTAATAGGAAGGCAACAAAAGACGCATACACTAATTGCCAATCAAACAGAAGAGGGTGATTATACAGTGTATAAACCTCTCATAAATACAAGCATCGTCATTATCAAAGAAATAATAACAAGTCACCACGTTCTGAATAATATCTAATCATTCTTCGGCTTGTATGCTTTGAAGCTACAGTGTAGAGAAAAATAGCAATGAGGGAGGATATAAGAGCCATGGCATCTGTCACCACAAATGCTCTGAAAGCTGTTTTCTTCACAAAAACTATTGTGCCTTCGTTAGGTCCGGGATTGCCATCATAACCTCCTGGTACCGTAAAACCAGCTGCAAAACTTATCGTTATTATCAGAGCTGCTACTATTACATTAGTATCACCGTCTTTTCTAATGTCATAAGGTACTTTTGCCACTTCCGTGTAGTATTTTTCTTTCTAATCTTTAGAATCTTGACAATCACGTTCAATTATGGATCGATTCCCCCTTTTTCCACTATATATCTTTATGCTTTTTATTGTTTATATTTCTAAGAAAATCGAATAACTTATTCAAAATAAAAATTTGAAATTCACACTCTGTTCAGTTGATCAAATTTAAGGGTCTCTAGCACTTCAAGTGGAGTTAAATTTTTCCAATTATAAGCATTTATACCTACTTCCATATCCTTATCCATGAACAAGAAATCTACAACTATAAAGTTGCTAATTTCAATTAAGTGGATAGGTGTATTCCCCTCGTCATCTTTCTCATTAATGAGATTGGCAGCCCAAAAATAAATGTTTACTATAAACATTAGTAGCTTTTGTTGCTCATAATTCATGACAATATGTAGAACATTTTGACCTTTAATAGTGGTCATCTCCCTACAATCTAGACAATGTTCCACAATCTCTTTAACTACCTTTATATAGCCTTTGCTTGCCGCTATATGAAGAGGTGTTTTATTATCATCCTTGTGTGCCAAAAATCTGGAAATTCTGGCGATAAAACAAAGCTAGGGAACAATCGGTCATATATCTTCTCTTTGTTCCTTGTTTGTTCTGCTTTAGATCTTCTCTTTGTTCCTTGTATTGAGCATGTAATACTCATATATAATATATAAGATGACCCCTCCTGACAGCTTAAGCTTTTGGGAGAATCGGTTATCTAACATGGTATCAGAGCCTAGATCCATAAGAGGTCACAGGTTCGAGTCTTGCTAACGTCACCCAAATTAAAAAATTCACGTAGCAAAGACTAGACATGCAAAAAATGACATGAATCTAGCTTGCACGTTAGGGGGATCTTCTCTTTGTTCCTTGAACAAAACTAGTGACATCTTCTTTCATTCTTCAATGAAACTGAGCGGTTCTTCTTTGTTCTGCTTTAGATCTTCTTTTTGTTCCTTGAACAAAACCGGTGACATCTTCTTTTATTCTTCAATGAAACTGAACGTTTCTTCTTTGTTCTGCTTTAGATCTTCTCTTTATTCTTTGAACAAAACTGGTGACATCTTCTTTTATTCTTCAATGAAACTGAGCGGTTATTCTTTGTTCTGCTTTAGATCTTCTCTTTGCTCCTTGGACAAAACCGGTAACACCTGTCCCCTCTTTCTGTTGTGGACTATATAAACTACTAAACCATGTTGTGAAGATGAAAAAATACCCTGCTGCTCTTTCTCTATTCAGATATTAGGATGACTGATCGAAAGCGGGTATGTTCAAGCGGGCCTCTTTCTTGAAAATAGAGGAGAAGAGGCTTGTAAGATGTTCAATAAAATATCAATGGAGAAACTTTGTGAACATATTGACTACTGTTGTGAAGATGAAAATTACCATGATGCTCTTTCTCTATTAAGAGAAATTTGTTTATTAGGTGCTCCAATAAATGATTACACAATGAATGTTGCTATGAATTGTTACTCTTATCTCCCTCTTTCTGTTGTGGACTATAATAAACTATTAAATAGTGTTTGATTTATGAGTTTTTCCAGAAATTATTACATACAATATATTGGCCGATTCATATCGTAAGAAAAGATTAGTAAGGGATGCAGAGAGTGGTGGATATCATGAATAAAAAAGGAATTAAGCCCGATATGATTGACTGAGATGTTTACTTTATGAGTTTTTCTAGAAACTATTACATAAAATATATTGGTCGATTCATATGGTAAGAAAGGATTAGTAAGAGATGCAGAGAGAATGATGGATATCATGAATAAAAAAGGAATTAAGCCTGATATTATTGATTGAGATGTTTGATTTATGAGTTTTTCCAGAAATTATTACATACAATATATTGGTCGATTCATCTAGTAAGAAATGATTATGTTGTCACTTATAACTCGTTGATCCAAGGTTTGTGTAATTTTAGTCAGTGGGAAAAGGCTAATATGTTATTGACTGAGATGTTTGATTGTCGAGTTTTTCCAGATTATCATACATTTACTATATTTGTTGATTCATATGGTAGGAAAGATTGGTGGAATATGAAGGTATGAAGTTTTAAAGGTTTAAAGGTTGAAGATGAAGATTTGAAGATTTGAAAGTTTGAAAATTTGAAGTTTTAAATCTTTGGTCATGGAGAAGAAGATCATGGAGAAGAATATTTAGAAATACCAATTTTGCCCCTTCAAAATAATTTTTTAAATAATTATTTCTGAAAAAACGATTTTCTAATAAAAAATTAAAAAAAGTCGGCGCGTGCGCACCACGCTGCGACTTAACGGCAAAAATGGGCGGAAAACGTTAATAAGGGGCAACGAGTCATGAAAACATAGTTTAAGGACCATCCAGTCGCAAAAAATCTAGTGGGGGACAATCTGTCAAAACGTGTATAGTTTAGGGGGTAGAACCGATATCTACTCTTTTCAAATATTTTGTACTACAATTTTTTGAAGAAAGAAATAATAGAAGTTATATGACATAATAAGAATAATAATAATAAAATATATATGAAAAAGTAAAATGATAAATAAAAAAAGTAAACTGACAAACGACAAACGTCAAATAACACATGACAGAGTCGACCATTAATTCTTTTTTTTATATATTATATAGATTTCAAATAATATAAAGAAAAATAATTTTAATGTGTTACCTTACTAGGAAATATTTATCTAAAAAATTACATAACCGAGTAAGTAAAATAATAAAAGATATATGAAAAAATAACATGACACATGGAAGATGTAAAATATAACATGACACAAGTCAACTAACACATTAAAATTTAACAATTAATCATCTTTTATATTTATTTAAAAAATAAAATAAAAGATAGAAAAAAATTGTAACGTGCTTCCTTAATTGGAAAAATTTATTACAAAGATTTTATATTACAATTTTTTTATGAAAAAATAGTAGAAGACACATGACATAGTAAGAAAAATAATAAAAGATATATAATAAGTAAAATGACATGTGGAGAAAATAAAATGACACGTGACAGAAGTCAAATAACACATGACAGAGTCAACCATTGATTTTTTATATATTATTTTAAAATATAAAATAAAAATTAAATTATAATGTGCTATTTTAAAAGGAATAATTAAGATCGATAGTTGGTCTAGTGGTTAAACTACTCCGCAGAAACCAAGAGATATTGGGATCGAATTTTATTGGAGTCAAGATGATTCTGAATCTAAAGTGGCTCTCATATGTATTAAAAAAATGAATAATTTATCTCAAAGATTACATGCCATAGTAAAAAAATATATATGGAAAAGTAAAATGACACATGAAAAAAATTTGGGATCGAATTTTATTGGAGTCAAAATAATTCCGAATCTAAAGTGGCTCTCATATGTATTAAAAAAATGAATAATTTATCTCAAAGATTACATGCCATAGTAAAAAAATATATATGGAAAAGTAAAATGACACATGAAAAAAGTAAAATAAAACATGACAAAAGTCAAATAACGCATGACAAATTCAATCATTGATTCTTTTTTTACATATTATTTAAAAATAAATTTAAAAAATTAAATTTTATAACGTGCTACGTTAATCGAATAAATTTATTTCAAAGATATTATATTACAAATTTTTGTGGAAAGAAATAATAGAACACACATGTGACATAGTACAAAATAATAATAAAAGGTATATGAAAAAGTAAATGACACGTGACAAAAGTCAGTTTCTTATTTGAAAATCACAAGTAAAAATTGATGTAGGATATTTCACATCCATCAAGTGTTGAGAAAGTTTTCAATACAACAAAAAAAAGTCACATCAAATGGGCAATTTCTCATAAAATATAAAATTTGGATAACTTTTCATATGTCACAACATATTTTTTCGTCACAGTATATCTTTTTCATGAATTCCGTCACAATCAGGATATTAATGTACCAAGAATTTTCCTTATATATTGTAAGAAATTAATCAGGAACAAGGTCAAGTAATAATTTTCTTAGCAAACACCCTTAATCTCAATCCCTCTTGCATTTTCATTTCGACCTCCACACAAATGGCTACCCATGTGGACACTTTTTTGTATCAAGATGCGCAGCAAGGTAACACGGAGGTTTTTTGGGCAAATGGTGACCAACTACACGAGAAATTAACAGCTTGGAGAAACACTTTACTCCATGTTTTAGAACAATATAACGACAACTATGAGTGTGTTGATGCAATCCTTGAATTGAAGAGTTCAACGAATAAGGAAACTTTGCTTACATGGATGAATTCAGAAGGCGAGACTGCACTACACATATCAGCAAGTAAAGGACGTTTTCACATTGTCAACAAACTTCTTCATTATGCAGACTCTGTGAATAGGGTAGAAATCAAAGGGACTTTAAAGCAAAGAATGATAAGGTCCACTGATCAAAATGGAGATACAACTTTGCATGCTGCAGTACGAAATAAACATGCTCAAGTGGTCAAATTATTAGTAAAAAATGATCCTGATTTCTGTTCTCCACAAAACGAAATGAAGGAGACTCTATTGTACCTTGTTGCTGAAAATAAAAATAAAATATAGAAAGCTAAGAAACGGTCCGAGACTGTTAGCCTGATGGAGGATTAAGTCTATTTTCTTCTTCATATTCGTTTGTTGACAATGTGAAAGCGTCATTTACTTGCCACTATGTGTAGTTCAGTCTCGCCGAATTCTTCCATGTAAGGAAAGTTTTCTTATTCGTTGAACTCTGCTATTCGAGGATTGCATTAACACACTCATAGTTTTCGTTAAACTGAGCTAAAACATGAATAAAGTGTTCTTGCAAGGTGTTAATTTCTCGTGTAGTTGGTCACCATTTGCCCAAAAGAACCTCTGCGTTACCTTGCTGCGAAGCTTGATGCAAAAAAGTGTCCATATGGGTAGCCATTTCTTAGGAGGTCGAAATGAAAGCTGCAAGAGGGATAGAGAATAGAGGTGATTGCTTAAAAAATTATTACTTGACCTTGATCCTAATTATTTAACTACAATATTCGAATATCCATCTGAAATGGTTACACGAATGCCATCTACAAATTGACGTTCTTCTTCTAAATCCGTCATGTTTTTTCCTGATTAAAATATTTTAAAACTGGTGAAAATGTGGAATGCTTACAATATCCATGTGATATAAATAGTTGAAACATCGTGCAATGAATTTAATAATTTGATGGGCATGAGAATTTGAGGGGACTAGGTTCTAATCACGTGCGATGTACGAGAATACAATTCAAAATTTAATATTATATATATATTTATAGATAAAAATTATATTGTAATATCGTGCTACCTTAAATGGAAAATGTTATTTCAAAGATTTTATATTATAAAAAACTTGAGGAAATAAATAATAGAATACACATGACATAGTAAGAATAATAATAAAAGATACCTGAAAAAATCAAATGGTATATGGAAAAAATAAAAAGACACATGACAAAAGTTAAATAACAGATGATAGAGTTAACTACTGATACTCATATATTATGTAGATTTTGACCAATATAGAAAAAAATTGTAATGTGCTACTTTAATAGAAAAAAAATTATCTAAAAAAAATACATGACAGTAAAGAAAATAATGAAAAAAAAATGAAAATGTAAAGTGACGCATGGAAAAAGTGAAATAAAACATAACAAAAGTCAAAAAACACATGACAAATTCAACAATTAATTCTTTTTTTTATATTATTTAAAAAATAAAATGAAAAATAGAAAAAGATAAAAATGTAACGTGCAACCATAATCGAAAAATTTATTTCAAAGATTTTATATTACATTTTTTTAATGAAAATAATAGAAGACACATGACATAGTAAGAAAAATAATAAAATATATATAAAAAAGTAAAATGACATATTAAAAATGTAAATGACATATGAAAAAATCAAATAACACATTACAGAGTCAGCTATCGATTTTTCTATTATACATTATGTCAAAAAAACTCAAAAAATATAAAGAAAAAAGTTGAATTGCAATGTCCTACCTTAAAAGGAAAAAATTATCACAAATATTACATGAGATAGTAAGAAAAATAATAAAATATCTATGAAAAAGTAAAATGATACATATAAAAAAGTAAAATTAAACATGACATAAGTCAAATAACGCATGACAAATTCAACCATCGATACTTCTTTTATATATTATGTAAAAAATAAAATAAAACATAAAGAAACAAATTAAATTGTAAAGTACTACCCTAATCGGAGAAATTTATTTCAAATAGAGTAAATGCTTCACTTACCCCCTGAACTATACATGTTTTGACAGATTGACCCCCACTAAAAATTTTGCGACTGGATGGTTCTTAAACTACGTTTTCGTGACTCGTTAGTCCTTTTTACCAAATTCCGTACATTTCTTCCGTTAAATCCGCTGCGCGCGTGAATTTATTTCTTTAGTATTAAAAAAACATTTTTCCAGAATTTGTTTACTAAACATTTATTTTAATATGGGTATTTTGGCTATTTTACATCTTCTTCTTCAATTTGTAAAGTTTGACCAAAAAAATCTGGAAATTGTGGCGATAAAACAAAGCTAGAGAACAATCAGTCATATATCTTCTCTTTGTTCCTTGTTTGTTCTGCTTTAGATCTTCTCTTTGTTCCTTGTTCTACAAATATAAATGTGGTTCTTCTTTGTTCTGCTTTAGATCTTCTCTTTGTTCCTTGAACAAAACTGGTGACATCTCTTATTCTTCAATGAAACTAAGCGGTTTCTTCTTTGTTCTGCTTTAGATCTTCTTTTTGTTCCTTGAACAAAATCGGTGACATCTTCTTTTATTCTTCAATGAAACTGAACGGTTCTTCTTTGTTCTACTTTAGATCTTCTCTTTATTCCTTGAACAAAACCGGTGACATCTTCTTTTATTCTTCAATAAAACTGAGCAGTTATTCTTTGTTCTGCTTTAGATCTTCTCTTTGCTCCTTGAACAAAACCGGTAACACCTGTCCCCTCTTTCTATTGTGGACTATAATAAACTACTAAACAGTGTTGTGAAGATGAAAAATTACCCTGGTGCTCTTTCTCTATTCAGATGTTAGGATGACTGATCGAAAGCGGGTATGTTCAAGGGGCCTTATTCTTGAAAATAGAGGCGAAGAGGCTTGTAAGTTGTTCGATAAAATATCAATGGAGAAACTTTGTGAGCATATTGACTACTGTTGTGAAGATGAAAAATTACCCAAGTTTTTGGCGTCACCACTACGTCACCACTGCGTCACCAAGTTTTTGGCGCGACTGGTGACACAGTGGTGACGCAGTGGTGACGCAGCAGATGGCGGGACCCAAGACGCTAGGTCAGAACCTCGGAATTTTTAGCTTTCGAAACCGGGTTCCCGCATTTGCGAAATGCGGGTACCCGGTTTGCCACACTTCCTCTATTTTCGCCCTTTCGACCCCAAACTCACGACCTTTTTACCCCTGAAATCATCAAAAACAACTACCCTTCCTCATTTCTTACTAATAAACACTAAATTAACAAAAATCAACCAAATTTAAACTACGAAAAATAAAAACTTGAACTAATGTACAAGAAATGGCTTTTGTTTAACGTCGTTAAGCTCGACGGGTTACCTCATTCATTAGTCATTGACATAACCTCCCCAGCAGTGAGTGAGGTTGTCAATATTTGCAACTCGAAATTTACATCCCTTAGCTTTTATGCCCACTTGTTTATCTGAGATAACCTTCGTGACCATGAATGGTCCTTGCCAAGAACTTTTTGATTCACGTACCTTTGGAGGGGGGTTTGGTTTCTTCATAGCTACTTCTTCACCTACTTTGAACCCCTTTTTCTTTCTTTCCTTCTTAGGTTCCTTCGGAATCTTCGAGGCACGTGCTTTCTCTTTCTCCTTTGCATGATTGAGTTGTGGATTTTTAGGGTATGGAGGAGCTTTAATTGGTGGTTTTTTTTCGTAGCTCTTTCTCCTCCACCCCTAACGTGTCCACAACATTAATTTGCTCCTTTCTTACCGGTTCCATTACATCTAGACGAAAGCATTCTTCCTTGGAATCCGGAAATCTCATAGCTCTGAACACGTTAAACTTCATTTCCTCGTCTTGGATTCTCATAATCATCTCTCCGTTTTCTACATCAATCAAGGTACGCCCCGTGGCTAGGAATGGTCTTCCCAAAATAATGGGGACATACCTATCCGCGTCGTAATCAAGTATAACGAAATCAGCGGAAAAAATTAACGTACCTGCCTTAACGAGGACATCTTCGATTCGACTTTCTGGATGTGCAAGAGATCGATCCGCCATTTGCAAGACCATAGAAGTAGATCTTGCCTCTACTATTTTCAACTTCTCAAAGATTGATTTGGGCATAATATTAATACTTGCACCCAAATCGCATAGTGCTTTTCCTTGCCATTCATCACCAATAGATATCGGAATTGTGAAACTCCCAGGATCAAGTAGTTTCGGAGGTAATTTATTCTGACATATTGATGTCTCCTTAATTGTTCTTATTTTCGACCCTTAGAAGACATCATTTTTTGTGTTTATTTAATTAATTTGATAGACTTTTGGACTAAATATGCAATAAGATGATCTTCCTCTTTTATTTCTAGCATTTTTTATTTATTAAGCTTTTGCGCGTAATAGTGGTATTTTTAGTGAAAATTTTACAGGTTTTAGATGTTATCTAGAAGGGGAATCCAAGGAGAAAGTCAAAGATCAAAAGATAGAGTCAAGACTTGAAGAGAAATCCCGAAGATATTATTTTTAGAGCTGAAAATCCATTTTCCAGGCCATAGATTGCTGATTTCGAGGTGATTAAGCGATGATTTAGCCGCTGACCTTTGAAGAGAAAACTCTCCCTATCGAGTTACGGAACTTTAGCAACTGGAATGAGGTCAATCGGAGTCATAACGAATCGGGAAAAGCCGTTTTAGTGAAGACATATCAGCAGTTACGAGATTTTGGGCTAAGTTAGTGGACTTGGGCCTTTTATATTTCATTTAATTAAAAGATTAGGGCCAAGTCCGAATTTCCACCTATAAAACCAGCCCTTGACTTCTATTTTACAGACAATTCACATTCTGCAAGATTAAAAACACCAGAGAGAAGCAACTGAAGGAAGGAGAAGAAGCTACAAGAGCTGGAGAGAGTCTATATCTCCGTTCGTAGTCATTCCGATTCCGGAAATTAGGTTTTTCTTATCTTTTAATTTTGTAAACAATATGAATTCCTTTTACATTTAATTTAGTATTTCATTTTAATATGAGCTAAGCTTTTCATAGTGCTTGAGAACAAACAATGGGTGAATCCCAATCTTATTAATTAACGAATGTTGAATTTGGGTTTTTATTGAATTAAACTAAAT
The DNA here is from genome assembly GCA_029959085.1 of Nemophila menziesii. Taxonomy (NCBI): domain Eukaryota; kingdom Viridiplantae; phylum Streptophyta; class Magnoliopsida; order Boraginales; family Hydrophyllaceae; genus Nemophila; species Nemophila menziesii. Next base: position 34,762,964 of record JARWIR010000008.1, read on the forward strand.
TAGGGCTTTTACTCTTTTCGATAAATTGTGAATGTTTACTGTTTTTAGCGTCATGAACTAGAAACAGGTGTTAGTATCTAGGCTATTCCAATTAGTGGAGACTGGATCATCCTGACGGAGGGTTTAGGTACGGAACCATTTATTCAATCTAGGATAGAAGTTATTGACTCTGACGAGCTTAGCTAATCCTAGGGCCAATGAGGTAATAAAACTTAATCATCCAACGGTGGATCATATTTACCCTGACGGGACTAGTGACACTTTAGGATCGCCTTATAGTCCACCCTGACGGGGGTATAAGGATATTAGAATCCCGACCATTGTAATTGACTAATTTAGCCCTTAAACAACATAAGTTAAGAATTAGGATTGGGAGGATCCTTGCGTTCTCAAGTACTACATCTCATATTGCGTTTTACATCATTTTACTTGCGTCTCAGCTTTTATTTGCATTTTAATATTTGTCTTTCATTCCTTAGTTCTAATAACAAAACCAAACAAACATATTATCATCTTTTATTTTCATAAGTGTATCAATCACTATTTGCTAGACATTGTGATCAACCATCCCGTCCTTGGAACGAATCTGTTTATCAGTTATACTACTTGGGACAACCGTACACTTGCGGTTGTGGTTCGATTTATATTTGCATTTATTTTAGAACACACAAAGGACCACCAAGTTTTTGGCGCCGCTGCCGGGGACAGTAGCGTGTGACCACGGTGTTTATCCTTTAGTGATAGTGCATTTATTTTATTTTATCAGTTTTACGCTTTTTGTTTGTTAGCTTTTTCAGGTTTTTAGGTTTGGTGTATGCGAAGAAGGCTATTCAAGGATCTAGAGCCAACACCTCCGATCCTTAGTAATCCAGAATCGTTGATCAGACTTGCAAACAAGAGAAGAAGAGAACGAGAAGCTTTAGAAGTAGAAGAATTAAGTAACAGAATGGAGAATATCAATCTTAATGGTCAACAGAATAATGGACAAGGCCAGCTAGATGCAAATGGCCAACCTTTAGCTCCAGGCGTTATTCCTCCAGTTCCACCAGTGAATCCTAATCCTCAAGTCCAAATAGTGATGAATCAAGATCCGTGGTTTACTAATGGTCCTCCAGAAGTTCCATTCCGTGCTCCTGCTATAGGAGTAGGTGCTCCAGATATAGATGTTCCGAGATTCTGTCCTGATTCGGGTATGTTAGCTCAATTCCAAAATTTTGGGAATTTTCGTGGTAGACCATCAGAAGATCCTCTTAGAGCAGTACAGAAGTTTAAACAGATATGTGATTCTTATATCACACAAGGAGTTTCAAGAGAACAGATGTATTTTGCTGCGTTTAAATTCTTTGTTATTGATGGAGCGAGTGAATGGCACGATACGCAAGATCCTACGAAGATAACCAACTGGGACCAATTAGAAACTACTTTCTTTGACAGGTATTACCCAAGTAACATGAGATTAGATGCTGAATTAGAATTGACGCATTTCCGTCAAGAATATGATGAAACTGTGGGTAAGAGTTGGACAAGATTTCAGATGTGTTTACGTAGAGTTCCCACTCATGGCTTTTCAGAACAACAACAGTTAAAAATATTTTATAGAGGCCTTGATGGAACTTCAAGAGAGAAATTGGATACGCTATGTGGTGCAGGTTTTCTTCAAGTTCAACCCGCTCATGCTAAAATCATCTTAGAGAGAACAGTCAAGAATGAAGTTGGGTGGAATTCAGTAAGAACACCGGTTAAAGGAGTGAATAATGTTGATATGGAAGAAAAATTTGCTACGCTTGAGAATAAGATTCAGAGTACTATAGAGCAACAATTGAAACAGCTCACTTTAGCTGTTAAAGAAGGATTTTCGAGTAAGAAGGTAGCTGTGCATGCTGCACAAGAAGTTTATATGTGTTCAATTTGCAGAGTAGATGATCATGATGAGGAAAATTGTCCGAATAACCAAGAATCCGTGATGTTTATGTCCAATAGAGGTAACTTCAATTCGAGTGGTAATGGATATCAGCCTAACAGAAACCATCCTAGGTTTCAATACTCAAATCCTAATGGGGCAGCCAATCCTACATATGCGTATCAGCCGCGTCCCCAAGGTAACAACTATAATCCAAGACCACACAACAATTATCAAGGAGGACAGAATCAGGGCAATTATGTACAAAGACAAGCTCATCAGAATACCTACGATGAAACGTTAAATCAAAAAGCCTTACCTGCTCATCCACAAGAAGGAATAGTCACTCTTCAGAAAACAGTTGAAAGCTTAATTACTCTTCAAACACAAGCTTTGGAACGTCAAAATGCAATCGAAGCAAATATGAATTTGTTCCAGAATCAGCTAAGTCAAATTAATAAACAACTGAATCAACGTCCACAGGGACAGCTTCCAAGTGATACCGAGAATCCGATACAACGCGAAGAGTGCAAAGCTGTTACATTAAGAAGTGGTAAGAACCTTCCTCCACCTCCTTTTCCCGTTATGAAAGAGAAAGAAGTTCCAAGAAAAGAAAAGGAAGTGGTTGAGAAAGAGAAAGAGAAAGAGAAAGATAGCGAGGTTGAAGAAATAGTAAGGCCAAGTGAGATTCCGAAGAAGAAAGATAACATTGTTAGTAATCGCCCTCCACCACCGTTTCCATCTAGAGTTCAGAAAAAAGGTGATTTGGGTGATTATCAGAAGTTCTTTAATAGAGTGAATGGTCTAAGTATTAATATTCTGTTACTAGAGGCTATTCGAGATATTCCTAAGTATACGAAGTTCTTAAAGAGGGCCCTCACTAACAAAAGGCCTTATTGTGATAATGAGATGATTGGTCTCCCTGAAGAGTGTAGCGCTATTTGTCAAAGTAAATTACCTCCGAAGTTAGTTGATCCGGGGAGTTTCACAATCCCGATATCGATTGGAGAAGAATGGAAAGGAAAAGCGCTATGTGACTTGGGGGCAAGCATCAATTTGATGCCCAAGTCAATCTTTGATAAGCTAAAAATTGGAAACGCAAGACCCACTTCTATGGTCTTGCAAATGGCGGACAAGTCTCTTGCACATCCTGAAGGCCGAATTGAAGATGTCCTCGTTAAGGCAGGTACACTTATATTTCCCGTTGATTTCGTAATACTTGAGTACAATGCAGATAGAAATGTCCCCATTATTTTGGGTAGACCATTCCTAGCTACAGGGAGAACATTGATCGATGTAGAGAATGGCGAGTTAACGATGAGGATACAAGATGAGGAAGTGAAATTCAATGTATTTCGAGCTATGAAATTCCCAGATTCTCAGGAAGATTGCTTCAGAATGGATGTAGTTGAGCAAGCATCGCAAGAGGTATTTAATTGTTTAAATTTTGATGATATTTTGCAGGCTGCTTTAACATTAGATTCACCTGAGATGATGGAGGAGCTTACTGAAACAATAGCTGCTCTAAATTCTGAAAATCCAAAGTATAAGCGTCCTGCCTATGAACCTGTGAGAGAACCGGGGGAGATCATTCCTAAAAAGAAGCCTTCAATAGAATCTCCTCCGGAATTGGAAGAAAAACCGTTACCAGCACACCTGAGGTATGCGTATTTAGGTACTAATGAAACTCTACCTGTTATTGTTTCAGCTAATTTAACAGGTCCTCAAGAAGATAAACTGTTGCGTGTGTTAAGAGCCAATAAAGAAGCAATAGGTTGGACAATTGCTGACATCAAAGGCATTAGTCCATCCTATTGTCAACACAAAATCATACTTGAAGATGTTAACGCACGCTCAGTTAAAGGTCAAAGAAGATTAATGCCCGCTATGAAGGATGTAGTAAAGAAAGAGGTGATCAAACTTTTAGATGCGGGGATTATTTATCCCATTTCGAGTAGTGAATGGGTGAGTCCGGTTCAGTGTGTACCGAAGAAAGGAGGAATGACACCAGTTCTTAATGATATAAATGAAGCGATTCCTTCAAGAACGGTAGTTGGATGGAGAGTTTGTATGGATTACAGAAAGCTGAACAAGGCCACCTGAAAAGATCATTTTCCTTTACACTTCATAGATCAAATGTTAGACAAATTAGCCGGAAGAGAGTACTATTGCTTCTTAGATGCTTATTCTGGGTATAATCAAATTTACGTGGCACCAGAAGATCAACATAAAACAACATTTACATGCCCCTTTGGTACTTTTGCATATCGCAGAATGCCATTTGGGTTGTGTAATGCTCCTGCTACCTTTCAAAGATGCATGATGGCTATCTTCTGGGATATGATCGATAACTTTCTTGAAGTGTTTATGGACGATTTCTCTGTATTTGGTGATGATTTTGATAAGTGCTTAGATAATTTAGAGAAGGTGTTAATCAGATGCAAAGAAACAGATTTGGTTTTAAACTGGGAGAAGTGTCATTTCATGGTTTGCGAAGGTATTGTTTTGGGTCACAAAGTTTCGAGTGTTGGATTGGAAGTCGATAGAGCAAAGATAGAGGTAATTAAAACTCTTCCCCCTCCTGTTTCTATTAAAGGGGTAAGAAGTTTTCTAGGCCATGCTGGCTTTTATAGGCGATTTATCAAAGATTTTTCTAAGATTGCTAAACCGTCATGCAACTTACTCGAAAAGGACTCCAAATTCCTTTTTGATGAAGCTTGTTTAGCGGCCTTTAAAGCAATCAAAGAAAAGCTTATTTCTGCTCCTATAGTATTACCTCCAGATTGGAATTTACCGTTTGAGGTTATGTGTGATGCGAGTGATTTATGTATGGGAGCTGTATTAGGACAAAGAAAAGAGAAAGTTTTTCATTCGATTTATTATGCTAGTAAAACGTTTAATGGTGCTCAAGTGAATTATACAGTTACAGAAAAGGAATTGCTAGCGGTAGTGTATTCATTCGATAAATTTCGCTCTTATCTTCTTGGAGCGAAAGTTATTGTTTATACAGATCATTCAGCGATTCGCTATCTTATGGAGAAGAAGGATGCTAAACCGAGGTTAATCAGATGGGTTTTATTGCTTCAAGAGTTCGATTTAGATATTAAGGATAGAAAAGGGTGTGAGAATCAGGTTGCAGATCATCTATCGAGGTTAGAAGGTTCAGAGTTGAATAGTGGTACTGAAGCAGTTAGAGAAGAGTTTCCTGATGAGGGTTTATTCGTTGTTCGTGATTATGAAGCCCCTTGGTATGCGGATATTGCAATTTAGTGGTAAGTGGTTCTTTCCCTGAAGGTTCAACTTATCAAGAGAGAAAAAGATTAGCTCACCGCGCAAGACAATTCTTTTGGGAGGATCCGTTCCTCTATAAAGGGTGTGCTGATCAGATGGTAAGAAGATGTGTAGCCAAGGAAGAAATTGAGGCGATTATAGCTGGGTGTCACGATTCACCTTATGGTGGACATTTCAAGGGAGATCGAACTGCTGCTAAGGTATTACAATCTGGTTTCTATTGGCCTTCTATTATAAAAGATTGTCATGAATATACGAAAAGATGTACTAGATGTCAATTTACCGGAAACATATCCAAGAGGGATGAAATGCCACGTAATAATGTGTTAGAAGTTGAAATATTTATGTTTGGGGTATCGATTTTATGGGTCCTTTCGTTCCTTCAAACGGTAACCTCTACATCTTGTTAGCTGTTGATTACGTGTCTAAATGGGTAGAAGCTGTAGCCTTACCAACCAATGATTCAAGGGTGGTGATCAAATTCTTAAAGTCACATATTTTCACTAGACATGGAACTCCAAGGGTGATTATTAGCGATGGAGGTACTCATTTCGTTAATAAGTATCTAAAGACTGTTCTAGAGAAATATGGAGTAAGACATCGTGTATCTACCGCATATCATCCACAAGCCAATGGTCAAGCCGAAGTATCAAATCGCGAGGTAAAATCTATCTTAGAGAAAACCGTTGGTCCTACTAGAAAAGATTGGTCTGTGAAATTAGATGATGCACTTTGGGCATATCGAACTGCTTTCAAAACTCCAGTAGGTTCTTCTCCGTATCGAATGGTATATGGTAAGGCTTGTCACTTACCTCTTGAACTTGAGATGGGTGCCTATTGGGCTATTGCGAAGTTAAATTTAGATCCTACGCTAGCTGGTGAAAATCGAATGATGAAACTTAATGAGCTTGATGAATTCAGATTACATGCTTATGAAAATGCTAAGCTTTACAAAGAAAATACCAAGAGATGGCATGATAATCGAATTCGAGAGAAGAACTTTGTAGTGGGACAAAGAGTGTTGAAATATAATTCGAAGTTCAGTAATTATCCGGGGAAATTAAGATCGAAGTGGTCGGGTCCTTACATTGTAACCAAGGTTACACCTCATGGAGCTATAGAGATAGAACATCCACTTGAGAAACGTACATTCATGGTGAACGGTCATCGTTTAAAGATTTATCATGGAGGTGAAGACATCGATCGTGCAAAAGACCCACATCCCGGAGAGGTCATGTACCTCCTCGAAGCTCCTTAGAAGCGCGAGGTAACCCGTCGAGCTTAACGACGTTAGTTTAAGTACTTCAATTTCGTAGTGTAATTTAGTTTAAGTTTTCGTTGATTTTAACTTTTATTTTTAAGAAATGAGGAAGGGTGTTTGTTTTCGATGATTTCAGGGGTATAATGGTCATGAGTTTGGGGTCAAAACGATGAGAAAACGAAAAATTTTGAAGTCCACAGCAGGTTTGACCGGCTAGCCGGCGAGCTGGCCGGCATACCGGCCAAACGAGCTGAAGAACCCCAACTCTCTGACCACTGCGTCAGCGACAACGCAGCATTGCTGCGTCATCATTCGCGCCAGCGGGAAATCCACCGGCATGCCGGTCACTGACCGGCTAGCCGGCCAAAGAGGAAGAAGGTTCTGGTCCTTGCGTCAGCGACGACGCAAGGTTGTTGCATCATCAAATGCGCCATCGACATTTGACCAGCATGCCGGCGAATCCGCCGGCTAGCCGGCCAAGAATGTCGAGAGTTCTGATCACTGCGTCAGCGACGACGCAATATACTTGCGTTTTGAGGTTAAAAAAAAAGTCGAATTTAGTAATTATTTTTTCGCCGCCCTCGCGACCGGCATGCCGACGAATCCGCCGGCTAGCCGGCCAGCTGTTGCGAGAGGCGGTTTTGAGTTGTTTAAACCTAATTCTTTGCCTCTTTTCCAAGCCAAACCTTATAGTCCGAATCCTTGCCTCCACCCACTCCAAAAATCATCAACAAACAAGTATAAAATCATCAAATCAAGCCTTCTATCATCACAAAAACACAAAATCAACTCACATCCTCTCCAAAACATCATCAAATTTCACCTTTTCTCCACAAATTTTTCCTTCCCCACCTTGAAATTAAACCAAATTCCTTCACAATTCCTCTCAAATAACCTTAGCCCATCTCATATAACACCTAGTTCTTCAATTTTTAAGCCTCAAAACATCAAATTTCAAAGCTTTTCTCTAGCTTTTTCTCTATTTGAAGTTTTGAGTTTGGGGTGAAAAGAGATGACTAACAGAACCGATTCCATGTGTAACTATCGAAGAAACATACCAAGAAACAGGAACAATGTTGGAGCTAGCCCAGACCAAGCAATTGAGATTCCGGATTCGCGATCTAAAAAGACTGTCCAAAACCCAATTGCTCCGAAACGGAAAGAAAATCCAAGTAAGACTAATCCGAAAAAGAGTAGGTTAATTGATGAAAGTGATGAAGAGAGTGAGGAAGAAGTTGAAGAAGAGATTGAGGAAGAAACTGAACAAGAAGTTCCCGAAGAACCAGTGCAACAACCGAAAGCTCCGCGTAGGAAAGTGTGGGCTCAAAAGCCTAAGAGAGTCTTCATTCCATGGGATACTCAAGTTCGTGATAGAATTGAATTTTTGAAATTTGGTGAGGAGATAAATCTTCCTAAAGGTATTATGACTAGTGCGTATAAAGATTATGGTGTGACTTGTGATAAATTGGGTTGGAAGGAATTGAGAGAAAGGAAGCTTGAGTATATTCCTACCTTGGTGCGAGATTTTTATGAAGGAATCGCCTTCTCGAAAGAAGCCGTTATTATTCGCAAAAAGGTAGTTCCTTTCTCCGTTGAGCTTATTCGTAAATCATTGAAATTACCCGAATTTTCTGGAATCTGTCCGTTTCAAGAATCTTTAAAAGAACCTTCGTTTGATTATGAGTCCCTTTGGGGGACAGTACTTGTTGATGGGGCCCGCCCAATTCCCGAAGGAGATCGATATCCCGGACAGATGTATAGCAGTAACTTGTTACCATGTGCTAAGATTTGGTCACGTTTCATAATCCCTACCTTCTTCGGAGTTAAACACATATCGGAAGTGAAGAAGGAGCATCTTTTGTTCATTAAGTGTATTATCGAGAAGAAACCTATGGATGTTGCTCGTGTGATATATGATACCATCATGGAATTTGCTAGGATTCCTACTTCACAACAAAATCTCAAGTTTCCTTGTACCATCACTACTTTGTGCTTAGACGCAAAGGTTCCGCGTAAAGACGCAGAGATTGATCGTGTTGTAGTGTGGGAGAGTATGGGTTTAACTTTGATCAAGAATATTCATGATGAGGTGTTAAAAGCAACAAGAAATCCTAGAGCTCCTCCAAAGAAGAAGATGCATACCACCGATGAGTTGGAAGCGAAAGTGAAGGTGTTAGAAGAGAATCAAGTGAAGATGATTGCGTCTTTGGGAAACGTTACGAAAGAGTTAGAACTTCTCCGAAACATGTTAATGGGGGTGAGCACAATTCAACACGCCACCTATGGTCTTCTTACGAAGGAGAAAGTTCAAGGACGCAACACCGATGACCAGCCACGCGCTGGTTAAGATACGTTTTCTATCCCTTTCGCGTTTTAGTTAGTTTAGTTTATTTTTAATTGCGTTGAGTCTTTTCGAGTCGTGGGGACACGACTCATTTTTGAGTTTGGGGTGGGGTTCGTTGCTTCATCCCAGTTTTTATGTGTTATGTGTTTTATTTGCTTTCAATAAAATAATTTTCGGAGTTGCGTTTGGCTATAGAAGATTTTAAATGTTCCTTTAAACATACTTTTGATGAACCTATGATAGTAAATAGTGGACTTTAGTGAATAACATAAAACGCACTTACAATTGCATGCGAACATAGGTAATTGATAGGAAAAATTAACGAACAATGCAAATGAAGTAAGCTTGTACTTAAGGAATATGTTTGGTGTGTAAAACGTGAAATCCTAATTAGTATAGAACCCACCTAGATATGAACTAAAGACAAGCTATGTACTTAGGAATATGATAGGGGCAGTTCCTTGTTAGCCATTTGAAGCCTTTTAGCTTGCTATCCCTTATTATAATTTTATCCGTCTTAGACCAATTTTGAGCCTTAAGCCTTTCTTTTGTAGCCACGATATAAGCCCATTATCCTTTAGATTATTAGGCATGACCAAATGACCCGCACTTGAATCACAACCCTGAGACTTGTCTCGAGCTTGAGTTTGGGGTGGAGGGTCCACATTTGGGAATTTACATTGGGAAGGGATTATATGTGTTTGTATTGAGGCACAAAAATGAAGATGATATTATTATTTGTAACCCTTTGCCGAAAGTTGAAAAAAAAAATATAAGAGACATGGCCCTTCACATTAAAATGATGGTCATGGGTATCTTGTACAAAAAAAGAAAAAAGAAATGAAAAAGAAAATAAAAAGAAAGAAAGAATAAATAAATCGGCAAAGTGGAATAGTTTTGGAAATCATCTTAGATTATTTGGGTTGACATGGGGACGCAACTTTAGCGCGTCAAATGGGTGAGTGAGAACATTTTTTAGCGTAAACTCAAGCTCGAGGACATTGTTGATGGTAAGTGAGGAGAGAGCCAAAAGCTCACTTCAAATTTACCAAATATACATCCATACCGTCCTTAAGCCATCATTAAAACCATAAAGACCTCATGATTTCTAAGCACATAGTGAATTTATAATTCTGTTGATAGGGAATATACTAGGTGGAGCGTTCAAAGCGAGTTAGGATTAATGACCACCCTATAGCCATCATACAGATATGAGTACAAGTGTAACCTTCAAGCATTGCGACTTTAATTTTATGATTGAGATTATTGATGTTTGATGTTGCATGATTAGTGTATGTATATGTTAGTTTTTAAAGTTCTGCTATATGAGATTTATCTTAAGAATTGCTTTAGGTTTATTTGCTAGCTTCTATGTGTTCTTGCGTTTACTTCTACCCCTTGTTTTGTTTTGTTTTGCTTTGTCGGGACGACAAAGGTTTGAGTTGGGGGTCTTGATGTCTCCTTAATTGTTCTTATTTTCGACCCTTAGGAGACATCATTTTTTGTGTTTATTTAATTAATTTGATAGACTTTTGGACTAAATATGCAATAAGAGGATTTTCCTCTTTTATTTCTAGCATTTTTGATTTATTAAGCTTTTGCGCGTAATAGTGGTATTTTTAGTGAAGATTTTACAGGTTTTAGATGTTAGCTAGAAGGGGAATCCAAGGAGAAAGTCAAAGATCAAAAGATAGAGTCAAGACTTGAAGAGGAATCCCGAAGATATTATTTTTAGAGCTGAAAATCCATTTTCCAGGCCATAGATTGCTGATTTCGAGGTGATTAAGCGATGATTTAGCCGCTGACCTTTGAAGAGAAAACTCTCCCTATCGAGTTACGGAACTTTAGCAACTGGAATGAGGTCAATCGGAGTCATAAAGAATCGGGAAAAGCCGTTTTAGTGAAGACATATCAGCAGTTACGGGATTTTGGGCTAAGTTAGTGGACTTGGGCCTTTTATATTTCATTTAATTAAAAGATTAGGGCCAAGTCCGAATTTCCACCTATAAAACCAGCCCTTGACTTCTATTTTACAGACAATTCACATTCTGCAAGATTAAAAACACCAGAGAGAAGCAACTGAAGGAAGGAGAAGAAGCTACAAGAGAGTCTATATCTCCGTTCGTAGTCATTCCGATTCCGGAAATTAGGTTTTTCTTATCTTTTAATTTTGTAAACAATATGAATTCCTTTACATTTAATTTAGTATTTCATTTTAATATGAGCTAAGATTTTCATAGTGCTTGAGAACAAACAATTGGTGAATCCCAATCTTATTAATTAACGAATGTTGAATTTGGGTTTTTATTGAATTAAACTAAATTAGGGCTTTTACTCTTTTCGATAAATTGTGAATGTTTACTGTTTTTAGCGTCATGAACTAGAAACAGGTGTTAGTATCTAGGCTATTCCAATTAGTGGCGATTGGATCATCCTAACGGAGGGTTTAGGTACGGAACCATTTATTCAATCTAGAAGTTATTGACTCTGACGAGCTTAGCTAATCCTAGGGCCAATGAGGTAATAAAACTTAATCATCCAACGGTGGATCATATTTACCCTGACGGGACTAGTGACACTTTAGGATCGCCTTATAGTCCACCCTGACGGGGGTATAAGGATATTAGAATCCCGACCATTGTAATTGACTAATTTAGCCCTTAAACAACATAAGTTAAGAATTAGGATTGGGAGGATCCTTGCGTTCTCAAGTACTACATCTCATATTGCGTTTTACATCATTTTACTTGCGTCTCAGCTTTTATTTGCATTTTAATATTTGTCTTTCATTCCTTAGTTCTAATAACAAAACCAAACAAACATATTATCATCTTTTATTTTCATAAGTGCATCAATCACTATTTGCTAGACATTGTGATCAACCCTCCCGTCCTTGGAACGAATCTGTTTATCAGTTATACTACTTGGGACAACCGTACACTTGCGGTTGTGGTTCGATTTACATTTGCATTTATTTTAGAACACACAAAGGACCACCACATATTGCACTACATTCTTCAGGTAAGCCAATCATCTCATTATCGCAATATGGCCGTTTGTTGGTGAGGGCTCTTTTCAGAAACTTAGCATACTTGGGTACATTTCGAATAGCTTCTAGCAACGGAATATGTATGCTAAGACCTCTTACCTTGTTAAAGAATTTTTGATAATCAGCCATATCACCCTTCTTTTGAACTCTCGATGGAAATGGTGGAGGAGGACGGTTTATTATAGTATCATCTTTCTTTTTCGGAACTTCACTAGACCTCTCCACTTCTTCTACTTCAACTTCTTTATCTTCATCCACCACCTCTTTTTCTTTTCTAGCAAATTTCTTCTCTTTCATAACAGGAAAAGGAGGTGGAGGAAGGTTCTTACCACTTCTGAGAGAGATGATTTTACAATCTTCGATTTGGATCGGATTTTCAGTATTGCTAGGGAGTTGCCCTTGTGGACGTTGATTCATTTGTTTATTCATTTGCGAAACTTGAGTTTCTAACATCTGAATGTGTGCTTCAGCAGATTGTTGTCTTTGGATTGACTGTGCATGTAGGGAAATTAATTGTTCTACGGTTTTCTGAAGGGTAATCACATCTTCTTGTGGGTGGGCAGGTAAGGATTTTTGGTTCATGGTTTCATTATAAGTGTCTTGAGGAGCTTGTCTTTGCACATAATTTCCCTGATTCTGTCGTCCTTGATAATTATTGTGTGGTCTTGGGTTGAAGTTGTTACCTTGGGGACGCGGTTGATACACATATGTAGGATTGGCTGCCCCATTAGAATTTGAGTATTGAAACCCATGATGGTTTCTGTTAGGCTGATATCCATTACCACTTGAATTAAAGTTACCCCTGTTGGAGACAAACATCACAGACTCTTGATTATTCTGACAATTTCCCAACTATGATCATTCACACCACAATACTCACATCCGTACACTTCTTGAGCAACCTTTACCTCACCTCTTTTATTCGAAAAACCTTCTTTCACGGCTAAAGTAAGCTGTCTCAATTGTTGTTCTACTGTGGTTTGAATCTTGGTCTCTAAGGAATTGAATTTTTCTTCAATATTAACATTATTAACTCCTCCTCTAACTGGTGTTCTTACTGTGTTCCACCCAACTTCATTATCAACTGTTCTATCCAAAATAATTCTTGCATACGCAGGTTGAACTCGTAAAAACGCACCACCACACAACAAATCGAAATCTTTCCTAGAGCCCCCCTCAAGACCATTATAAAAAATCTTCATTTGTTGTTGTTCAGTAAGGTCATGATTTGGGACTCTTCGTAAACATTTCTGAAATCTCGACCAACTTTTACCCAACGCTTCATCATATTCTTGCTTGAAATGTGTTAACTCAAGTTCAGCATCTAACCTCATATTTGACGGATAATACCTGTTGAAGAACGCAGTTTCTAATTGTTCCCAATTTGTTATCTTCGTAGGATCTTGTGTATCGTGCCATTCACTCGCTCCATCAATAACGAAAAATCGAAACACAGCAAAATACATTTGTTCTTTGGAAACTCCTTGTGTGATGTAAGAATCACATATCTGCTTGAATTTCTGTACTGCTCGAAGGGGATCTTCCCCAGCTTTACCACAAAAATTTCCAAAATTTTGGAATTGAGCTAACATACCCGAATCCTGACGAAACCTCGGAACATTTATGTTTGGAGCACCTACCCCTAGAGCAGGAGCACGGAATGGAACTTCTTCTGGACCATTAACAAACCAGGGATCTTGGTTAATTGCCATTTATTTTTCTTTTTGTTCTCTTCTTTTCTTATTTGCAAGTCTGATTAACGAATCCGGATTATCAAGGATTTGAACTTGTGGTTCAAATCTAAGCCTTCTTCGCATACACCAAACCTAAAAAAAATCTGAAAGAGAAGAACAAAGAAAAAGCGTAAAACTGATAAAAATACAAATAAATGCAACTATCACTAAAGGATAAACACCGTGGTCACACGCTACCGTCCCCGGCAGCGGCGCCAAAAACTTGGTGGTCCTTTGTGTGTTCTAAAATAAATGCAAAAGTAATTGAACCACAACCGCAAAGTGTACGGTTGTCCCAAGTAGTAATAATTGATTCTAGGATCGTTCGCAGGGACGGTTTGGTTAACTACAATGCTTATCAAATAATGAATGGTTGCACTTATGAAAGCAAATAAAGATATAATGATTGATTGTTGTTTTTATTAATTCTAAGTAATGAAAGATTAAATGGAAAATGCAATTAAATACTAAGACGCAAGTAAATAAATGTGAAACACGAATATGAGAAGGTAGCACTTGAGAACGCAAGGGATCCTCCTAATCCTAATTCATAACCTATGTTGTTTAAGGGTTAAATTGATCAATTACAATGGTCGGGATTCTAAATTCCTTATACCCCCGTCAGGGTGGACTATAAGGCTATCCTAGAGTGTCACTAGTCCCGTCAGGGTAAATATGATCTACTTTTAGATGTTTAATTTTTACCACATTGGCCCTAAAATTAGCTAAGTTCGTCAGAATCAATAGCTTCTATTTTAGATTGAATAAATATTTCTGTACCTAAACCTTCCGTCGGGATGATCCACACGCCACATATATGGAATAGCCTAGATACTAACACCTGTTCTTAGTTAGCTACTCCAAAAACAGTAAATAATCCTAATTTATCTAAAAGATTAAAAGACCCAATTTAATTTAATTTATCAGAATCCCGAATTCAGACATAGACATTCAATAGAATTGGGATTCACCCATAAAGCATTCTCAAGTACTATAATGGAATTAGCTCATACTAATTAAAAAGAAAACTAAATTAAAAGAAATGGAATTCATAATGTATTACAAAATTAAAAATAAAGAAAACCTAATTTCCGGAATTGGATTTGGCTAAGAATGGAGATATAGACTCTCTCCAGCTCTACAGCTTCTTCTTTCTTCCTTCTGCTATCTGATGTTTTAATTTGTAAAAAGTTAATTGTGTGAAAAATAGAAGTCCAAAGCTCCTTTTATAAGAGGAAAAACGGATTAGGGCTTGGGCTTAAGAATAAATCACTAATTAAAAGCCCAAGTCCATTTTCTAAGCCCAAAATCCCGTAACTGCTGTACTACTTCCACTAAAACGGCTCTAGCCGATTCGTTATAACTCCGATTGACCTGAAATCACTTGCTAAATTTCCGTAACTCGATAAGGAACATATTATCTTCAAAGGTCAGCGGCTAAATCAACTCGTAAGTGCCTCGAAATCAGCAATCTTTGGCCTGTTTTCCAGATTTGCAGCTCCAAAATATAATTCTTTCGGGATTTATCTTCAAGCTTTGACTCCATATCACGATCTTTGACTCTCTTCTCGGATTCCTTTCCTAGCTAATATTCAAAACCTACAAACTTTTCACTAAAATACACAAGATTACGCGCAAAAGTTTAATAAATCAAAAATACTAGAAATAAAATAGGAATTCCGGATTATTGCATTTTTAACTCAAAAGTCTATCAAAATATTCAATTAAACATAAAAAATGATGTCTCCCCAGGGTTGAAAATAAGAACAATTAGGGAGACATCACCTACTTAGAGGCCTCAAAATTGACAAATACTTTTACTACCCTTATAGTGTATATAAGACAAAAAAATAGATTCTTCTCTCTCCTCCATTACCATTAATCTCTCTACTCCTTTATCAATTTTTCTCTCTCCTCTTTCATTAACTATTAATAATTTCCAGCTCCGACCTCCGGCCGCCGACCACCGCCGGATAAAGTACTGAGCATAAAGTACTGAGCATGGAAAAAGTACTGAGCGTGAAAAAAGTACTGAGTATTAGAAATTGCTGATTATTCGAATTTTTTATTGAGTAAATATACTGAGCATGCTCGTTTAATCAATAAAAGTGCTGAGCATGCTCGTTTAATCAATAAAAGTGCTGAGCATTTCTCGTATAATCAGTAAAAATGCTGAGCATCTAGACAAAAGTATAGAGTTTAATACAAAAATCTATTTTACATTAAAAAAATAAAATTATTACATTATAATTACAAGAAAAAAATAGAAAAAAATAGAGATAAATGCCAATAGAGTCCTAGAACCCAACTTCCCGCCCCCAACAAGTCCAGACCATGATTTCACCCCATCAAGGTCCAAACGTTTTTAGTGTATATCATCATTACCCTTCATCAGGATCATATAATATCATGCATTCCTTGATTATCGCTTATAACTGATTCCACCATATCAACAAATATTCTAAATCCCTTAATTAGCAATTTATTATTGGAAGCTTTGTTTAATACGTTAATATCAATATCATATCGATATTACATTCACGCCGACCACCACCAAACTCCATTCACGCCGACCACCACCAAACTCCATTCACGCCGCCCCTCTTGATCCAAACTCCGACCATTAGCCACCGCCGAGAAGATACACAGCGACAACAACAAGCAGCACCCAACCTCCCGTTCTCCTCCATCGAAGCCGACCCATGCACCATCGTTCTTCCTTCAACACCAACCACTACCAAACTCCATTCACGCCGCCCCTCTTGATCCAAACTCCGACCATCAACGCCTGACATCCGACCCACCGTACCCCATTAGTTTTAAAATGCAACCCATCAATATCATACACATAACCCACTACCAATAGACGACAGCACTAAAGGCTAACCCACCGAACTCAACATTCACACCATCGAGATTACAAAGCATTACCCATCATCTTCATTCCCACCTTCATAGTCTGCACTAGTTTTTGTTAACCCAACGACTTCAACATTCACACCATCGATATTACAAAGCATTACCCATCGAGTTTAGTGGACAACCCACCATCGTCCATTTGAACAAAAGTTTCAAGTTTTTCATCAGTTGCTGCATTTGAATTTTATTAGTTACTGATTGTAATTTTTCTGGGTTATTGATTTGATTGATTGCATGATTTTAGCAATTTTTGTTTGTTTTGATTTCTTTGTTTTAATTTTTAACTGATTGCATGATTTTAGTGTTTTAGTTTTGGTAACAAATCTCCAATTAATGGGTAACTAGGGGCAATTCTGTAATTTGCGGTGGGCTGGACCTGATGGGCAATCACTGATTACTTGTGGACTCTATAAGGAAATCACCCTAGTTATAATAGTAAATTATATATGTATTTATTCTAGATTCCAGTAAATTTTTAAATTTTTAATACAAAATCTTCAACATTGTTTAGCAAATATAAATTATAATTTTTAACATTACATTTTGAATTAGGTAAACAGATATATTTAAATGTCAAAAAAGCTATATATTATTTAATATAAGATTTTTTTAAACTTGATAGTTTATAGTAATATCTGTCTACACGTTAATGAAAAGCTCAATGAACGATTATGAAAAATCCGGTATCATTCGTGAAAGTATGATGAAGATACACCACACATAGTATATGACTAATTTTTTACTTTTTTGAGAATTGCATCTATTGAGAGTATAATATCTCTTCTTGTAAGTTTGTTCTTACTCTCCAAATATAATAAACTATTGCCGCAAGATAATACGTCGGACTTTTCTTCTCTAATTTTCAAGAACCTTTAATTTCTTGAATCATTTTAGCAAACTCAAGATAGTATAAATTTTTTTCATCAATACCGAATCAATTTCTTATACATTTCAAATGTCATTAGAGAAATCACATTTGAAAAAAAAGTGATCGTTTGACTTAAAATCTACAACCCACAAAGTGAATCCATTTCGTATACACCATCTTACTATTGGTTCTTAGCCTCTTTTGTAACACTATTCAGACAATATCGTATGTTTAGGAGTTATAGATATATTTCATATGATATCTGCCTAGGGTTTCGAAAAAGATTGGTGACGGAATATATTATAAAACATGCAAACAAAAAGGGTTGATTTGGAATTATTTGTATGATTAATGGTCAAATTGGAATTTTTTTTTTTTGAATACAGAGGAGGTTTAAAGAACCGTGGTATTAGAATAAAATAGCACTTTATTTATTAAACTAGGACTAAAGATCATACTAGGTGACTTATCCGACTATATCCTTGGTAAGTCTGCTCCAAATCTTTCCGGGAGGGTCATTAAACATATGAAGCGTCCAATCTTACGACAGACTTAACTGTGTCATTCAATCCACATACATATTGGCCTTTCTAAACATGTGCCCAAGCATATATGATCTATTACGTGATAAAAGAACTCGAATCCGCTCAATCCAATCGGCCATGGGTCCTCTTCTATGTTCTACCTCGTTGGTCGTGTCAAAAGCCTCAAATTGGAATATTTTGATAAACTAATAGTTTTTTTTTTTGGTTAAACTATGTTAATGAATTAATGGTTTATTTAATTTTTTTTATTAATTAAGTGGTTTAGTTAGGACCTGCGATAGTTTAACGATTTACATAAATATTTACCATTATTTTATTAGGCAAGATGCTCCTATATCTAGTCTTTTTTATCATTGACTCGATTTACATTTCTATATTAGTAATATATATGGCTTTTCTCAGGATTGATTATGTAATGAACGTAATTGTGAATAGTAAATAGTTCTCACAAACAATTTCTAGAAATTTAAAGTAAGCATATTTTTTTTTTTTAATACATGAGAGAGCCACTTTAGACTCGGAGTTACTAACTCCAATGATATTTGATCCCAGGACTTCTTGGTTTTTGCGAGTAACCTAACCACTAGGCCAATTATCGATCTCAAGTAAGCATATTTTTAATACATCAGAAGTTACATTCAACAAAGCAATCCATATATTATATTACCGTTCAGAAGTCATTACAGATACCCAACATTACTCGGCAGGAAAATAGGCCACAAGCTAAACAGAACTGCCCAATCATACAACTTTTAATCATAGAAGTGTAAATTATCTCTTCAAGAAGATGGATAAAATCCTACATAATCACTTAGATTTTCTTTGATGCTCAAAGTCATAAACAATGGAACGATAGGTCAACCATAACATAATTGTAATAGATAAGGAACAAAAGATGCAAATACTAATTGCCAATCCTAAAGAAGAGGGTGATAATACAGTGTATAAACCCGTCATAAATGCAATCATCATTGCTGTCATGGAGATTATAACAAGGACTATACCCTTCTCAATACGATTTTGAATATTCTCTCGGTCTTTATACATTGTTGCTGAAAAGTAGAGGAAAATAGCAATGATGGAGGATATTAGAGCTATGGTATCTGTCAACAGAAATACCATGAAAGCTGTTTTCTTTGCAAAAACTATTTTGCCTTGGTTACTGCCTTGATTGCCATCATAACCGCCTGGCACAGTAAAACCAGCCGCAAAAGTTATTGTTGCTATAAGAGCTGCTACTATCAAGTGAGTATCACCAATTTTTATAAGGTCGTTATTAGGTACTTCTAACTCTTTCTTGGCGATGTTCTCTTTCCATTTTTTATAATTATAATGATCACGTTGGATTATGTTTCGATACCCCTTCTTTCCACTATTGCTCTTTAAGTTATCTGCGGTTATATTCTGCATTATCGTATTTATTTCAAAAAATGAATTAAGAGGAAAGACTGAAGAAAAATGAATTATCTATATTCAAAATAAGTTGCAAAAGATATTGAAATTGAAATTCATACCTTAAATTCTACTTGATATGTAAGGTTCTCTATCACTTCAAGTGGAGTTAAGTTTTTCCAATTAAAAACATTTGTATCGGTTCCCAAGTACTCAGACAATAGTATTTTCGCATCTATGAAGTTTGAAGCGGCATATAAGTGGATAGGTGTGTTTCCCTCGTCATCTTTTTCGTTAATAAGATTGGCAGCCCAAGCATAAGTGTTTACTATAAAGTTGAGTAATTTTTCTTGCTCATGATCTACAGCAAGATGTAGAACATTTCGACCGCTATGAGTGGTCATCTCCCAACAATCTAAGCAATGTTCCATAAGCTCTACTATCACCTCAACCTTGCCTTCACATACCGCTATATGAAGAGGTGTCTTGTTATCGTCATTATGTGCCGCAATGTAAGCTACAGATTTATCAGCTTGTAGTAATTGTCTTGCCCTTCCGACAAAATTAAATCGAGCTGCATAATGGAGTGGACTCCATCCAAATTCATCAACATCTTTGATTAAATTTGGATTGTGGTTGATTAATTTCTTAGTGCAATCTGCATAGTATATGAACCAAAATATAAAATATATGATATACAGAGTTTAATCAAATTCTAATTAGTGGTGGACTTGGAAACTTTAAATCAAGTGCGCTTGAGTATATTTTCGTCTTCATTTTTGTTTTTAGATGGATTCAAGCCACTTTGGGGTGGAACACTCAAGTAAGATAAAAAAGGTGGAAATAACGAATTTGTCATACAAACATGAGATTTAAGTTAAGGGAAGATCCATAAATTTATGATGGGGCTAAAATTAGAGCGGCGAATGTATTAGTTGTAGGTAAGTGGGTTCATACTGCAAATGATCTACGGGTGACCATCAGAACTTTGTAAGTCCACCGATGTTAGTCATTAGATATGAGTTCTTTAATGAGAAAAAGACGCCTTCGCCTTCGGTATCCAGGAAATTTGTGAAAGAACATCTAAATACCTATACTACAAAAAGGATTTTTCGAATCCCAATGTTATGATTTGGTCTTAGTATCCGCGGTCAGTTCAGTTATTTAAGTGTATGGGTACTTATTTGTTCTTTTTTTCAAATATCTTAGGTACCCCTGTATTTTTCTCTATTTGTATTTTAATCAAAAAATATTTGCTACGTAGAGTGAAATAGACGACAGATATTAATGGTTGGACCAGATCAAAACGTTGGGTACCCAAAAGTTCTTTTTTTATAGTATGTGTACTTAAATATCCTTTTGTGTATTATGTGGGTATCCATGGTGTCTTTTTCACATCTTTAATACATCGGAAAGCCATTTTCATTCTGTTAAGATTCGATCGTAGTACCTTTTAATCACTGTGGAATACTCTAACCATTATAAATCTTTATATGTGAGTATTTCACATTTATCTTTTTACTTGAAAGTACATGTAAAGTAGAATCCGAGAGATTTTACACACTAATTCAAGAAACGACCATTATCAGAAAAGTAAAAAATCATTTTTAAAAATTGTTGACGAATAACAGACTAACTGGAATTTGAAAACAATGTTTATTATAAGAATTAAAACTATAAACAAACCTACATGTAGTAGCATGATGAACCACTTCCTTAAAAACGATTGTAGTGTAGTTGGGATGCTAAACAAAGGTCACCCGTCATTTCCCAAAGTATGACTACTACTCTCTTGTTCTAGAGTGCACTCTCTAAACAAGGGTTGAAATCTTGTTTAAATTTCACAAAAACCTCTTTGAAAACAATGAAACCCAAAGAGAGGTTTAGAGAGGAGAAAAGAGAGTTTATTCAGAATTCGATGAGTTTGAATGTAATAAAATGTGAGCATTGGGTATATATATGTAACTAAACAAGTACATGAATGTTGTCATAACTCCAGACATTATAGACGTTATTCTTACAAAAACGTGGGGACAATGTAACAATAACAAGGATCAAGGGGAGGAGAATCAACATAGGTATATAAAAAATGTTCAACATTAACACTAGAAACACGAGGTTCGAATCTTCTCTTGCTTGGTAGTATAAATAACTTCCCACCCATCTGGTAGGTAAAACTACCACGAAAAACGACTCACGTCAAGCCCCGCCATGGTGGTGGCACGTGTGTGGAGATAAATCCATATGATCTTAACTTTCATGGGTTAAACTCTTGTGAAGTAAGTAAAGGTTTTTAGTATTAAAAATCATTTTTATTCCCTCTTCCACCGATTTGGTACAATAGAGGAATACTAAAAGTCAGATAATGGAAGTTTTTTCCTTTGACCAAGAAATCCATGTAAAAACAAAAGAGGATTTATAAAAATTGTTGATAATATAACATTCCCCCCATAGGTAAGGCAAAGATTTATTTTAGCAAAGGAATTTCTGGGAAGGAGACGGGTTAAATTGTACTTAAGCACCAATATCCAGTCAAAAAAGTTTAGGATTGATATGTAGTGAAGTGAGGCAATAACCAAATTAGGTCACCAGATACTTTCTCCAGTTGAGACCCCACATCACATACTTAACACGGGTTTCAAGCAGATACTCCATAATATTGTCTTTCCATGTGTTTGGGTAGGCCATGCGTATACCTTGGTTCTAATGAGTGATTTAGTAGATCTTATATAAGACGACCCCCATATTCACACTTACATAGCTGCTTTCATAAATCGTATGCCCAAATTAGACTACCCTTATTGGGGGTTTAAAATCATCAAGAGTTATGTAGCTCAGCCTCAACATGTGCTGACAAATTCATCAAGTCCTTCTAAGTAGGACCACCTCAAAAAGTACATGAAATCATTAAGAGTAAGACATAACCTTATGTTATAAGTCCGTGAACATCAAGTCTGACTCACTAGGAACACCTACTTAGGCTATGAATTCATTAAGAGTAAACACTCAACGTTTAGATCGTTGGTTAGTGAATTCATCAACTCTGTCTCACTAGGACCTCCCACTTAGGCTATAAATTCATTAAGAGTATACACTCATCCATAATTGCACTAAGGTTCCGCATATGGATGGGGAAGAAGTGTATTGAAATGTCTCTCATTCAGTCTCAAGGCTTTAGCCCAACCCTTAGACGTCTCCAGGACTACTATCCTGGTCAAGCCTTTAGTAAACAGACCATCTAGATTATTCTATGATCTTTCAATCTCTAAACCCAATCCACAATTACTCAGTAATTTTCTTACCTAGACATGTCTGATGAGATTACATCTATCTGCCATTATGGATTCTATTATGAGCAACCGATTGCTGCTTGCAAATCACGATTAAGGGTAACATGAACAAATTTTCCTTTTCATAATGGTAAATCAGCAGGAGTCTTCCCAACCACTTAGCTTCTTTCCTATCCAAATCTAGCACTATAAATGTCGATATCATAGTGGAGCGTGTTATACAATTTTGTCTAGAAGACTTCCATTATACATCTCCTCCACCCAAGGAAAACACATATTTACTAGTGGAACTCATTTCACCATTATGTGATTTCCAGTTTGCATAAAAGTATCTCTATAGAACAACATGGAACTTGTTAATATAGACCAAGATCTATAATACCTCTTGGGTACCTCAGTAGTCGGTGAAGTGCAGTCCAATGATCACTACTTGCGTTATGTGTATATCGACCGAGTCTACTCACTACATAGGCAATGTCAGGTCGAGTGTAGTTCATTAAGAACATCACTCTTCTTATGATGTTAGCGTATTTATTTAGAAGTGTTGACTAAAAAACCATCTTTAACTAAGCTGATATTTAATTTTCATACCATATTTTGGGTACATGTGTCAAGCCATACAATGATAACCTAATTTACAAACTTTACTTCCCTAACCAAGTATTATAAAGCCTTCAGATTGATCCATACAGATCTCCTCATCCAAATCTTTGTTTAAGAACACAATTTTAACATCCATATAATGTATAGCTAAGTTATGAATAACAACTAATGCGATAAGAGTTCTTATTTAAGCAATTTAGTTCACGGGTGAATAGGTATCAAAGTAGTCTAGGCCTTTATTTTGGGTAAAATGTCTAATTACTAATCTAACTTTAAATTTTTCAATTAAACCATGGTTCAATTTTTTCTTATAAATACCCTTGCTACTAATATTTTTACTAACCACGGGCAAATTATTCAAATCCTAGGCGTGGTTTGATATTATAGATTCTAATTCAGCATTAATGGCTTCTTTCCAAAAACTAGCATCTACTGATCACATATCTTCATCAAATAGCTCGGGTCTTCCTCAACAAAGAAGCATGCTACAATCTCTTCCTTTTTCATATCTAAGTGTGGACCCTTAGTGATGAGTGGGGTGGTAAGTCTGGTCCAAAACTAGACTCTATCTTACATCTCTTACTCCTTTAGGTCCATTATCAAAGATATCAGAACTAGGGGAGGGAAGACTGGTCCAAAAATTAAAGAGACTTAGATCTGATAAAGCAAAGACATGTAGTTTCAACTTCCTTAATATGGTGCTAAGTTCATGTATTATTCCATTAGATTCACAAAACTCTTGAAGGAAGGTGAAACTATATTCATTTCTCCCATCAAACCTAAGTCTCTTTGATTTTTCTATCAAGTAGTTTGTGGACTTCTGCTTTATATAATTATAACATATGTTATGCTTCATCTTTAGATTTTTGGAAGTAAAATTTAGTGTATCTAGAATAGCTAGCTAAAAATGAAATATAATACATTTTCCTCCTCTACTAGTGGTATTTCTAAAATCGTTTAAGTCGGAATATGCTAACTTTAAGAGTTTGGTCTCTAATGGACACAATTTTAAAAGGTTTTTTAGTATACTTTTCCTCTACACATGTTTGACATTTAATGAAATCATCAATTTTGGTAACAAGTATAAGTACTAAATTAGTTAACCTTTTAATATATTTGACATTTCATATGTCCTAGTATACTATTCCACATATGAATAAGCTCAACAATATAAGCATAAGTAGACGCATTCTTATTAAAATCAGGAATGGTGTTCAATACAAAGAGTCCTCTGGACATATATTCTTTCCTATAACTTTGTCATTCCTAGTGATAACTATGCCCCCCTTTTAGAACAAGTTTTAGTCATACCTTATTAAGTAGGGATCAATTTACAAGATTTCTACAAAGGGAGGGTACATACAAAACATCACTAAGAGAAAGTAATTTTCTGGAATTTAGATTCTGAAAAACCTTTCATTTTCAAATAACTCCATCAGTGGTTGAGTTTCCCATGTAGGCGCATTCCCCATCAACCACCTCATCAAACTCCCAAAAAATTCACAACTGTAGCAGAAGTGACTTGAAACTCATGTACTTAGAATCCATTCCATCTTGTTTTCCACCTAATATACTTCAACCATCACCGGAAAGATAACCTCATAAGCTTCGTTTAGATTTACGCAAGGCTTTTTGTGGTCATTCCTATCATTGCATTGATAGGTTTGGGTCTTTTTATCCAAAAAATCAGTACAAAACCTTGGGCTTCTCTACTCCTTCAGGTGGCTTAATATTACCTTTCGCCTAGTTAGATATACCATTGGCTTTGTTTCCCGTCTCCAGATTTGTATTTGTTTTGACCTTGCTGGTGAGTTTCTTTTTCTTTACCGTTGAACCTGTCTTGCTTAGAATTTCCAAAAGACTCAACCAGATAGGCTTTAGAATAATTAAAAGATAAAGATTCAAGCTTATCCTTTGGTGATTCACCTCCTCAATATGAGCTCCTAAAGTGTCGTGTTTCTCTTTTTGTGCTTGATATGATTTCTATAAACTCCACGAGGGTGGAAATTGGTCGATAAGATAGTTATCCATGAATATCCCACACATCTTCATTCCATCATATGATTGCAACACATAGATTCTTGTACTCGTGGACTTGTTCCATGATCAATTTCTGATCGATGATCGTGAACTTGCTCTAGTTACTAGTCACATACTTCTTCAAGCCACCATCATCGACTCCATACTTAGCAACCAAAGTCTCCCAGATAGATTTGGTAGATTTTTCATTGACGAACAAATCAAACATTGAGTCATTCATGTGCTTTAGGATGGTACCCATAACGAACCCATTATCTTTTAGATATTTTAAAAGAGGGTGTTTGAAATTTTCATTCAAAACCTTGTCATTAGTAGGAGGATCCAAGACGGGAGGATTAGTAAAAAGCATATTATCATACTGTAGTGATTTATAAAGTCAACAACTTTTGAGACCAATGTTTTAAGTTTGAACCATCAAGGAGTTCAAGTTTTGACAAATCCTAGAGATTTATTACACTAGTTCCAAAAACAAACATTATCAGAAAAGTGGAAAATCGTTTTTGAATTTGTTGATGAGTAATGGACTAACTGGTATAACAAAAACATAATTTAAGAATTAAATCTGTAACCAAACTTGTTTATAGTAGCATGGTGAACCGCTATCTTAAAAATGATTATGGTGTAGATGGGGTGCTAAATAAAGGTCACCGTTTGTTTCTCAAGGTGTGAATACTACTCCTCTGTTTAAAGTGCACTCTCTAAACAAGGGTTTGAACACTACTCAAAATGCACAAAAATAACCCTTTGTAAAACGTTGAAAACTAGAGAGAGGTTTAGATAGGAGAAAAAAAGCTTATTCATATTGGTGTGGATGAAATAAAATTGGAGTATGGGGTATATATAGCTACTATTGTACAAGCACATGAATAATTTCATATCTCCAGACGTTACATGGGATATTCTTCTATCACCTAAAAAACATGGGGATAAAACAACAACTTCTTAGGGATGGCAATGGTTCAAATATTAACCGTAACCGATGGATATCCGATCTGATAAAAAATCCATTAGTGGAACCGATGGTGCATCCATGAGGGTTTGGTTCTCACAAAAGGTAACTGGTGGATTATCCGTTAGGATTTGGTCTTTTACAATAATCCGACAGATAATCCAAAATCCGAATAAAAATATAGAAAATAAAATATTAAAATATATATACTATATATAAAGATAGTCTATATATGCAAATTTCCTATATAATATCGATCAAATATAATTATATCATACATAAACTAGCTAACTGGTTATTATCTATTTTATTACTATATTATCTAATATCATTTTATGGTGTTCCAATAATTTTGTAGCTAATTTTAGAATTTAAAAAATATTTAATAATTTATTTTCTTAAAATCATTTCAAATGATTGCGGATACGGATTAACCGTGGATAAACCTCATCCGTCGCGGATAGGGATTTGGTAAATAATTCTAAAATCCGATGGTTAATAGATGCGGATTTGGTTATCGTTTTTCTTAATGGATGTAGATGTGATTATGCAATTTTTCGAGGAAATCCGATCCGTTGTCATCCCTACAACTTTTGTAGCATCAGCAACAAGGATCAAGAGGAGGGGAACCAAAGGTTATCAGAAAATATTTAGCATTAACACCGCCTCCATCAGGGTCAGGGGTGATGATGATGATGGCGCGCGTGTAGGAATTAATACATAGACTCCTAGCTTCATGAGTTAAACTCTCTTAAAAATAAGTAAATAATCTTAGAGTACAGATATATATCACCCTTTTTTGTTTCATCTATGTGGAGGTTTTAAACACCAATAAAAACGTCTCTCTCTTAAATAATTATTTTCTCTTTCTTTTGTTTAATGCCGCATTAAATAACACATAGGAGATGATAAATGAATAAAACAAAAAAAAATGATATATAGCAATACTCATAATCTTATGTTTATTCCTTTCCCATCGATATGGTATAAAAAAGGAATATTAAGGCCCTGTTTGGTTTATGAAAACATTTTCTGTTTTCGTTTTCAGAATACATTTTCAGAAAATGATTTCTGTTTTCAGTTTCAATATTTTTAGAAAATATGGAAAACGTCAATTTAGCACTGTAACCTAGTATAGCATCCCAACTATTAAATAAGATAGCTAATAACTCGTGCCTGAACATATGTAACCTAGTTTTGATTTATTTGAAGAGTTAGAAAGACGCGTATATTATTCATGAGATTGGTTAATATGCGCGGAAGTTGGCTCAAAACACCCACATTAACCCATAAAAAAACCAATATAATAAAACATTGATACGCAACAGCTATATCGAAAAAGATTTGAAAAGAAATACCTTCATTATTACTAATGACAGCAGCATGCAAAGCATTTTTACCGCCAGGACCTCCATAAGCTTGTATAGTGGAGTTTGTCAAGATTATAACCACCATATCATTCCCGCCTTGCTCAGCAGCAAGATACAATGGAGTCTCCTTACTTTTGTTTTCTGGAGAACAGAAATCAGGATCACTTTCTACTAATAATCTAACCACTCGAGCATGTTTATTTCGTACTGCACCATGCAAAGCTGTATCTCCGTTTTGATCAATGGACCTCATCATTCTTTGCGCTAAATCATAGTTCCCTTCGATTTCTACACTATCTACAGATAGTGCATATTCAAGAAGTTCCTTGACAATGTGAAAACGTCCTTTACTTGCCGCTATGTGTAATGCAGTCTCGCCTTTTGAATTCTTCCATGTAAGCAAACTTTGCTTAATCGTTGACCCCTGGGATTGGAGGATTGCGTTAACACACTCATAGTTGTCGTTAAATTGAGCTAAAACATGGAGTAAAGTGTTCTTGCAAGGTGTTAATTGCATGTGTGGTTGGTCATAATTTGTCCTAAGAACCTCTGAGTTACCTTGCTGCGCAGCTTGATACCAATAAGTGTCCACATGGGTAGCCATTTGTGAGGAGGCCAAAATGAAAGATGCAAAAGGGATAGGGAGGAGGCCGAAATGAAAGATGCAATAGGGATAGAGATTAGAGGTGCTTGCTTAGAAAATTATTACTTGACCTTGTTCGTTGTTCCTGATTATTTAACTACAATATATAATTGTAAACCCAACACTTGATTAAGGTTCGGTAGCACTGTGACAGTGATTTTGTGATGGAATCCAGCTCACCCAATTTAAATCAACTCTCCAATATATTTCAATATATACACTTGGCTGATGGATGTGAAATAACCTATAAACTAAGAGTAATGATTTATACCACAAAAGTTATATAATCAAAATATCATATTCAACATAACATAATTTAATTTAATTAAAATTATTAATTAAATAAAGTTAAATTTAAAAATTAAAAAGAAATCCAAATTTAATTAAATCTCACCATTATTGGTGGCATAATTTTTTTGTAGTATAAAACATTATTTAAATACTGGTTAAGTACGTATCATTAGTTGAAGTGTCTATGACAAAGTCATGTTTGACTTATTGATGATATAGAAAACAATATAATTATATAATTCATACTTAGATAAATAGGTATTCATATGTTTAAAAGGGATGATAAACCAGATGGGATTAGTTCACTGGCCAGAGCCTTGGTCTACCAATCTAGTGGTGTAGGTTCGAACCGAGTCAATGACTTCGAGTCCAAAGTGGCTCTCCTATGTAACAAAAAAAAGGGATGATGTAATATCCAAAATTTTAAATTGGTACTTCCGTTGACATTCACGATTAGTTTTTTTAAATTGGTACCACGAAGCGACAACTTCCTAAAAATTATTAACTAGCTATAAGTATTTTAGGTATTGCCTAATCATAACGGTCTTTAACTACAAACGTCAAAGACCATTTGACAGGTCTCTAACGGAATTGGTCCCTCCGCACTAGTGGTACCAATCATAGTCATCCACTCCGCACATTTATTCGCTTCACAGGAGCTCCGTATCAAATCAAAACGCTCCTTGGATGCTAAAAT
This sequence comes from Nemophila menziesii, assembly GCA_029959085.1. NCBI lineage: Eukaryota > Viridiplantae > Streptophyta > Magnoliopsida > Boraginales > Hydrophyllaceae > Nemophila > Nemophila menziesii. Next base: position 34,792,149 of record JARWIR010000008.1, read on the forward strand.
ATCATGACAAGCACCTATTATATCATTCAGAAAATCCCTTGAGTTCGCACCACCATTTACTAGCGCATGCAACTCACTCGAGTCAATTTCGATGGTGAGGGAAATGTACCCCCGATCCACCGCCATGCTTAACCCCAAAATAGAATGCAAGAAGCTCCGCCTCAAAAGGATTTCTCGCGACACAGCTTCGTGCAAAGCCCCTAGATAGTCCCTATTACTATTGCGACATAGACCCCCTACACCTGATACTGATTTAACGCATCATAAGACCTATCTACATTAAGTTTGATCCCATTCTTTGGTTTTACCCATTTAACGAGGACACTTTTTGCCAATGTAATTAAACCACCGTCCTTTTCAATCCCCCATGCTCGTACATAATCATTAGTCGCATTATAAACAATAGCTCGTAATTCACTTGTTGCTTTTTTACGCGCGGATTGGTCTGATAATCTTGTATTCCGATCAACCCAAATATGCCACATACAAGTGCTGCTATATCATAACGACGCTCAATTCCATTCATCATTCCTTTGTGGGACAACATTTCAGCCCACCAACCAAGTGACTCACCTGCCCCTTTCAGGTCCACGTGTTCAGGTACATTACCATTTGGATGCTCTCTTCCTTGTTGCAGCGAAACAGATCCAGAAGCCTCCAAATGTTGATGCAGAAAGTTGTGTTGACTTTAAGAAACAACTTCTCTCCCATATCCCGTAACACTTGTTGTCCACTCGAGAAGTCCACTGTACCAAGAGCTGCAACCCACCCAGCAGTTGTTCGATATCCGAACAACACGGGTTGCTCAGATGCTCCTCTAATCGCACACATAGTAATTTCCTTGACCATCTCCACATAACCACCACATCTCCGGAACAAGTGTCCAGCTGTCTCAACCTCAATCCCACATCGTTGATACATCAGGTCTTCCACAACTCCCCGTGTGGCAAGATTCCCGCTCGTAGGTAACGGTCCCAAATCGCACGGCACAATAAAATCTTAACTTTTTGTGGGCACTTTAAACACCAAACTAAGTCCCATCTGAAGTTTGACTCAGGTACCACCGGTAATAGACTATTATAAGCAAATTTTTCCAGGAAAAGGCCCAAGGATACAAGACTCCACTTATACGACTTCTCATTCCCATTTACTACCTCAATGATACCTCCTCCTAAAACCTCCCGACCTAGTAGAATATTTTTACACATCTTAGAATCTGACTGTTTCACGGCTCTATCCAGAAACCCATTGCGAAAATACTACTGTTTAAATGCTCTTACCCACAAGGTTGGATTATTACACAAAATTTTCCAACCTAACTTGGCTAGGGGTGATTTTTTTAAATCTCGTGCACTCATCAGCCACAAACCTCCACACTTCTTAGGACGACACAAACTCTCCCACGAAATCCAATGTATTTTCCTCAGATCACTAGATGATCCCCAAATAAAGGCACATATGATTATGTCAATTTTCTCACGCACATGAACCAAAAGTTTCATTGTTTGCATTATGTATGTAGGGATAGCCGATAGGATCGACTGCACTAGTGTAATCCTCCCTGCCAGAGATAGGTTCTGACTCTTCCAATTCGGAAGTTTATTTTGCATGTTGGATGTCACTTGTCGAAAAAATCCTCGTGGTAACCATTGTGATACAATTGGCGTTCCAAGATACACACCTAACAAATCTCTTAACGTGAAACCATTCCTCCCCGCAAGCTCCACTGCCCTCTCAATGGTCACATTCTTCAAAAAATAAACCAACGTCTTCTCCTCGCTCACTGTTTATCCTGCCTCATTATAAAACACCCTCAAGACCTATGTTGTAGATATCGCCGCCTAGGCCTAGGCGCCGTGTAGGCGTCAACTACCCTCTCAGCCGCTTACGCCTAGTAAAAATGCTATGCGTTTTTTTCCTAGCGCCTAAGTCACCGTGGAAGAGCCGCCTAGCCCGCATGGGCACCGATTAATGACAAAAAAAGGCCGCCTAGGTCCTCTTTTAATTTTTTTTACTTTCCAAAATTCTTGAATTGATATTATAACTTTAATTTTAGTATTTTCATATTTACTATAGTGGTGTTAGATGGATTTTATGACTTAAATAAATAAAATTATAATAATTAACACACATGTATTACTAAATATGTAAAACTACATAGCGGGATTCAAAACCGCGTAATCTCGCCTAGGCCCCGCGTAATCCCTCCTAGGCGCTAGGCCCAAGTCGACCACCTAGGCCGCAGAACCGAGATCTACAGCATAGCTCAAGACCTCCTTTGTAAGATCCACTTGGGCTTCCTCAGCCTCATCAGACATCAACAAGTCATCTGCAAAAAACATATAGGAAATCGGGGGACCTTGACGATGGAGACGAATGGGTGACCATTCTCCTCCTTCACGAAGTCCCTAAATAAGAACAAATAAACGTTTCATACACAAAATAAATAGATAAGGGGAAAGAAGGTCTCCTTGTCGAATGCCTCTCTAAGGGGTGAATGTCTTGGGTTTCTTCCCATTCCATAGTACACTTAGCCATTGCGGACATAATAAAATGGACCCAAGGTACCCGAAATCTAAAGAACAAGATGGTATCCTCAATGACTCTTTAACTCAACTTATCATATTCCTTGTCCAAATCTATCTTAATTGCCATTAATCCTTTTTCGATGAAAGATTCTACATACGATGATCAATATCTTGTACCAAAATCACATTATCAATAGTTGGACGCCCTAAAAGAAAAATACTCTGACTCGGCCCAATCTGCTCTGCTAGTAAAGGTCGAATCCTATTAACCATAGACTTCATAATGAACTTAACTGGCACATTAATAAGACTAATTGGGCGAAGCTGACCCACCACTTCTGGATCTGGTACCTTAGGGATTAGATGAATCAATGTTCCATTTAGGCTTTGTGACACCATCCCTATCTAAACTATACGTGATAATTACTTTAATTTTAACATAATCTTTTAACTTCTATAAAAATAAAAAACTAACTTTAGAGTTGTAAAAATACTTTACAACCTCTATTTCTCATTTCTTCCAACCTCTTTTAATATATTAAATTTCAAAAGCACGCACGCCTCGGAAACCAAGATCAACTATCCGCAAGTGTACGAATCGTTACAAGTAATAAGTAAGTGATATGTGTTTGTTTTCAGGAATCTAGGTAGTTACTCTAATTTGTGTTCAATATTAGAATAAGTGGTTTAAATTTTTTGATTAAAAGTAAGTAAAGCGATTGTTTTGTTTTGTTTTCTAATTAACTAAACTAATCATGCGCGTAAGATAATAGCTAAGGATGCTAGTATGAACTTATCATGTCGAATTGTGTTTCTAGGAATAAGGGTGAATTGGTTAATGTTCTTATTAGTCGGGATTCTAGTGCATCTCTAACTCCTGTCAGGGTACACTTAGAACGCAATCCTACCCACCAATTACGGGTGAGAACAGTTTGGTTCATTTCAGTTTTTATCAAAAACCGGAACCAAACCGAATGTTTTGGTATTTTATAATTTAAAAACGAAACCGTACGGTTCGTATTTGGTTTCATACTCGGTTTTTGGTTTCGGATTAGTTCGTTTCGGTTCGGTTTTGGTTCGCTACGAATTTGGATGATTGACCAATAATCGTTGTCATACCATTTCTCGATATACATGATCCAATATCGACTAATATTCTAATACAATTATGTTACCATTCTAATAGCAATTATCTTAAACTTACAATACTAAATAAGTTTATAAAACTAACTATTACTTTCGAATTTATACAATCATAATTTATAAAACCAATCAAGTGGACACTTACTAATATAATCCTAAGTTATATAAAAAATTCTCACTAATAACACCATCAAATAGTAAAACAAAAGATTTCACGTAGATGATAAATTCTCAACTAAACTTTCTCCCACACAATTCTTATAAAAAAATTCTCACATTCTCTATTTTTTTTCCTTACTCGGTTTGGTTTTTATTTGGTTTTTTTGGTTTTGTTTTTGTATAGTAAACTGAACCCGAACCAAAAAAAATTGGATTTTGAAAATGAAAACCGAACCATTTGGTTTTTTTGGTTTTTTTGGGTTTTTTGGTTTGGTTTTTTTGGTTCGGTTTTTTGGTTTGGTTTGGTTTTTGGTTCTCATTTGCTCACCCCTACCACCAATCGGCTTTCAGATGAGTTAAACTCTTACCATATTGACTACCTATCAGACAAGACTGCCAGGTTTAACGCCTCACACTAGGCGTTTATACTCTATATCCGCAATTAAACCCCCCCACTTCGGGTGTTATCCAGTTACCACAACCACCCACTACTTATTTACGCTACATGTGGTATTATAACAAACGTATAAATTAATGGACTATCTTAATCCCAAGTCAATTAAATACAAATATCCTAAATTTAATTAGCGAAAAAACAATATTTAGTGTTCCTACAAGTATAATCCTAAGCAAAAGTTTAATAAAGCATAATACAACCTTTGAATAAAATAGTTTATAAATAATCTATAGATAAATTAAAGCTAATACTAATTTACCCATAAGTTTTAGAGATGGAGAAGCGTAGACGTGTTGCGTGAAACTCCAACATTGTTTCTTCCTCCTCTAGATCTTTCTTATCGCTTCTATGGTTGAAATTCGTCTTGGAAATAGAGCTTTGGCGGCCAAAAATAAGTTTCTAATGATGGGAGCTGATATTTGATGTCTCCATATTTGTGATATATTATTCTAGATTTGAGACATCATTTTAGCTATATTTCATTAATTGTTAAGGGATTTTTTTTGTTATTAGATAATTTCTTAATTCATGCCTTGATTTGGAGATTTATTACTTACGTAGCATTTTTGGTATAATTTGTGTGTTAATGTGAAGTTCTTAAGTAAAAGAAAATAATTATAGGCCAAATCAATGTCAAGGAGTTTAGGAAAGAAGATCCAAGGTGAAATCTTGAGTTAAAAGGAAATAAAGTTGAATTAGGGAAAGGAAAAGCTGCCAAATAAATCTGTCATGCTGAAAAGTTGTCTAGTGTCTTGAAGACTGCAGAAACTCTATTACGAATCTTAGGGGTGAGCATGGTTCGGTTTGTCTCGGTTTTTGGCCAAAACCGGAACCGAACCGAATATTTTGGTTTTTTATAATTTAATAACCAGACCGGGTGGTTTGCATTTGGTTTCGCATTCGATTTTTGGTTCCGGATTGGTTCGTTTCGGTTCGGTTTTGGTTCGCTTTGAATTCGGATTCTTGGTCAATAATATTTTCACCTCATTTCTTGAAATACATTGTCCAATGAAGACTAACGAGGTATAGCCCGTGCCTGAAGGCACTTCGAAAAATAAAATTCCAATTAATTGTTCATCTTCTGTTTTTACATAGCAAATGCTTAAAAGTTAGAATGATTATTTGTTTAAATATGTAAATCTAAAATTATAGATAGAGCGTATACAAAAACGATATGAAAAAGATTAGTTATAAAATTCAAATAAACCATAAATGTGAGTATAATTTATCAAACAACTAATAAATAAGTTAAAATACAAAAATAGCTAAAAAGTAACAGAAACGAAATGTGTGGATCGTATAAAATTGAGTTTTTAATCTGCGTGCATAAATATCATAACTCTACAAAATGTCGTCGTATCCACATACACATATCGTCCGATATGGGGAACCTAAACGACAACTGGTTCATTTGAAAAGTATAGAAAATTAGTTAATAATTTAAATATGATACACATTAATATTAAATTTATGTGGATTTATACCATGTGACTGAGATTCCATCTAGCCAAGCGTTTTCTTTTTATCCAGTCATCACACATGATTTTCTTCCAATGCTACAAATATCATTAAAATTAATTATTATTATAAGACAACGAACTTGTCTTAGAAAAAATTAGAAATAAGAGTTTTTATTATTGGTATCGCCTAAGGTGTGATAAAAAGATGTATAAAATAAGTGCAAATAAACACCCTAAGCTGAGCACGGTTCTGCAAGTATACAGATCATATGCAAGTTTTAATGAATAAGTAAAATTCGTTCCTCAGGGACTACGAAGGTTAAGAAGAACTTATGTAACTATTCAAGTGCAGATATAAAAGTTAGAACAGATAAAACGCAAGTAGAAAGAAGAGATAGATAGATATTTATTTGATTTTCAATAAAGGAAAATTAAACTAATAAACTAAAAGACAGAAAATAAATAAAAGAAAAGGAAAGAAGATATTATGAAAGTTTAGCTTGAGTAAATAGCATGTAATCCCCACTAGTTTTGCCGTTCTAAACATGTAAGGGTGAATTATGTAGTATTTCAATAATCGGTTCCAATTGCGCTAGGTAGTTTTAAATAGGGTTTACCTGTGTCAATAAGGAGTCCTAAGCAAACTATTCCTGCAATTGGTAAAATATCAATACACTAAACCATGGTGATTATCTAGTTAGGTTGATTTGTCAGATATAAACCTTATTCTAGACGTTATGCGCTAAACTTGTAATTAAACACCGTTGTCAATGGTGACCTAACTACTAGATGGTACTTCTATATGGCTGCAGTCCACAAGAACACAAAATATAAATCCAAACACATAAACAGAGAATAAAAACAACAATTCAATTTAAACCATAGAATTCTCAAATTAGATAGATGTTAATCAAAACTAGGGTTCATACATATATGCTAAAACTCAAGCTAAATATAATTTAGTTCATACTAAGAAGAGAAAATAAAAGAATTACAGAATTAAAGGTTGAAGGAGACATGATTGATGCACAACTCCTCCAAGACTTCTCTTCTTGTGTTATAGCTTCTTCCTGACCTTAAGGTTTGGTCAAGGATGATTTTATAATGTTAAGAGGCTGTATTTATAGTGTATAGGTTGACCTAATTCGTTTTCTTGAAGGAAAAGGTAAATATGGGCTTCAAGCCCAACTCAAATTCGTAGCCCAAAAACATGCAATCAGCCCCTTTTTCTTTTGGTCCTAACAGCTTCAATATTTATCCGTTTGACGCGTATGAGTATACCAAATTCAGCGTCTCGGAAAGATCTTCAACTTTGCTCTTGACAGTTTTTCCAAATTCCTCACCGTTTTTAAGATATAAGCTGATTTGTGGTCGTAGGTGCAGAAATTCAGAATTAAGGCAGCTATTCCTTTTCCATGTTTTTAGCTTTTACTTCCTTATCTTCAATTTCCATGTTTATCTTCTTTCCTTTAGCTCTTTTTACCAACTTGGACTCTAATTAATTACCATATATCTCTAAAGCTTCACACTAAATAAATAATTAAACCCAATATGCTCTAAAAATAATAATTAATTAATTCAAGACCCAAAATAGGAAAGTACGCTAATTCAAGCTAAAATCGACCTATAAACTAATAAATACGCCTAAAATGATGTCTCAGAAATAGATTTAATTATCACAAATGAGGAGACATCAATTATCTTACTTGTGGATATCTTATGCGATATAATTCCTCCTCGTCCCTTAATGTTACAATCATATTTTTTGTACGAAGATATTGTACCTACAAATAAATTCAAGAGTATACAACATCGAAATAAAAATTGTGTATAAGATGTATTCACTTACGACATTCATGAGTTGTGGATTTTGTCGCAAAAATGCAGCATGGATTATTACACGGCTTGTGTAGATAGTCATTTCGATTCTTTTATATTTCTGTGGAACCTTTATAATAATATCAATTATATATTAGTTACAATATAATGATATAAATGAATATATATGTATATATATATATATATATATATATATATATATATATATATATATATATATATATATATATATATATATGTGTGTGTGTGTGTGTGTGTGTGTGATCATTCGTGTTGTGCGCTTACTTATAATATACATTATATCAAAATTTTAGGGTATACAATATTAGTTGTTGCTTGTTCACCATCAAGAAGAAGTACACGTATGCGATCCCAACTCGTGCATCTAGATAATGCAACATACAGTTGTCCATGACTAAATATATGTACTCGTAATTCGACCCCAACGAATTTCACAGATTGACCTTGTGACTTATGATGGTCATGGCATAGGCTAAACGTACATGAAATTGTTTCTTTGTCATCACAAATGGTAATTCTGAGTCAGAAGGTGTCAATGATATTCTTGAAATGAATACCAAATTACCCAATTTATCTCTATTTAAAATGCGGGCTTCAATAACACGTGTTGAACACCTGACAACCATTAACCGCGTGTCGTTACACAATCCGTCCTTCCGGGCAATGTTCCTTAACAACATTGATAGGAGCGCCCACTTTCAAACGAACGTGGTCCTTTGATAACAGTGAGCAACAAACGAAAGGGGTCTTTTGACAAAAGTGAGCAACAAAAGAAGGTAAAATCTTTCTCCACAATTAGGGCTAGCAAAGTACATGGCCCAATAGCAAAATCTCTCTTTCTTTCCGCCCAAAGCTTATCCTTCTTATTCCAAACAAAATGTTGTGGGAATTCTAGGTACGTAATTTACGTGCAAACTTATTATTCGCGCAACACTAAAAAAATCCCGTTAATGTTGATTTTTGAACACTTACCCTCGAAATAATATCATCCATTGAATCTTCTGGATCAAACACAACTTGATACTCCCCCTAAGACATGTAGATGTAATCGTACTACTGTAGGGCATCTAGAAATGCCTCGTACCTGAAGGTATTTGGGCTAAAAATGAATTTAAAAAATTAAAATAGATTGTCCAAAATTCATAATTAAATTATATATAAAAAATAAATCATTTTATTATTTGTAAATTTAGCTAAATAAAAATGATAAAAATATATCAAAAAGTAACAAAATCGAAATGTGTGAGTATACAATTAAATTTTTAATCTCCGAGGCAGGAGTATCATCTACAACTTCTTTTTCCTTTTTCTCAAGCTTGTCTTTCCTGTTAAAAAAGTAAATTAATCTCCATCAAAACAATTAATTCCAAAAATATAAATTCATCAAATATATATATATATATATGTAAAAATATTAATATGCGTCTAATTCAAGTTCAAGAGGTAAGTAAAAAGCCTTATCATAGACTATGCAATATGGAGATGCACAAACTGGTGTTTTGAATGCAGTACAATATTCCCACAACGCTTCATCTAACTTTGTTGACCAATCTTTGTGTGTGGAACCAACTGTCTTCTCTAGAATTGATTTGATCTCTCGATTAGAGACCTCAGCTTGATCATTTGCTTGCGGATGATACGCAATAGATACACGATGTATCACCTTATACTTCTCTAATACTGCCTTCATGTATTTGTTAACAAAATAAGAATCTCCATCACTAATGATAACTCGAGGTGTACCGTATCTAGTGAAGATGTGTGACTTCAAGAATTTTATCACTGCCCCACAACTAGGATATATCTCTGGTTCTTGTACCACATTCATAATAGCTTGCTTACTAGACATAGATATTTGTTTTAATTTATTCTCGAGTGCGGCGATCTTAGCGTTCAAGGTTGTTTCTGCGTTTACATTCAAAGTACCTTTTTCTAAAACTCTACCTGATGATCTCGAAGGTTTCCAACTCATTTCATTCTTTACAATTCTATCCATAATAGCCAAAGCTTGATTGGTTGTGACCATCATGAGGCCACCTTAACAGATAGTATCTACCTTCTCTTTGGAGGCTTCATCTAACTTCGATAAAATATTCCAAGTTGTAATTCAAGTACCCATGTAATGGGCATTTTCGTAACAAAGATTGGAAACGAGTCCACGCAACCCCTACATCTTCTCCTTGTTCCTGACGGAATCTTGCAACATCTAGTTGTCCACTATGTCTAACACTCTGTAAATAATACATGTCGAAAAATGTTGTCTAAAGTTGATCCCAAGTTAAGATCTCATCGTTTTGTTGCTGATCATACCATTCACTAGCTCCTCCGTTGAGGTAGAATGGGAACATATGAAAGTACATTTGTTCTTGGGTTACTCTAGGAGTGACATATGCATCACAGATTTGCATAAATTTGTACATGGCTCGAGTAGGATCTTCACGAGCCACACCACTATACTGTCCAATATTGATAAACTGATTAATCATGATCGCATCTGGTTTGAATCGGATTCCTTGAATTGCTGGTGGACGGAGTCCTGGTGGTGGTAGACGTAAAGGTCTATATTCGTTAGGTTGGATGAATCTTAGCACATCTTCTTGAATTCTTGCACCATTATTATTGAGTGGTTGTTGACCTACCCGGGGAATTTGGAATTGAGAGTTTTGATTTCCTACCGGTGGATCTTACACAACTGGTAGCACTATTGGGTTACCATGTTCATCCAACTAAATTCGGGATCTTCAACATTATGAATGTTCAAGTTCTCCATTTCTCTTTCTCTCTTTGCTTTTTCCCTTTCTTCCTTTTCTCTCTTGTTTTTAGCTCGGACTAGTCTCTCGGGATTCCAGACCATACACCAAACCTGTAAAACCTGAGAAGAGACAAAACAAAGAAAAGCGTAAAACCGGAAAATAAAATAAAAATAACAACTAAATCAGTTACGGATAACATCGTGGTCACATGCTACCGTCCCCGGCAGCGGCGCCAAAAACTTGGTGTCTCCTGGTGTGTTATAAAATAACACCCCTAAAATAGAGGGACACGAACCGCAAGTGTACGGGTCGTCCAAGTAATAATCCGGTAACGGGAATCGATCTCAGGGACGGATGGATATGACTAATGATGTTATGAAATAAGTGATGATAGTTGTTATATGAAAAGAAAAGAAATGATAAAATGTTTGTTTTGGTTTTGTTTATGAAACTAAGACGCAAATAAATAAGGTACTAAATTAACGCAAGTAAACAAATGCAAGTTAAATAAATGCAAGTAAAGTAAATATGAGTAGACGCGAGAGTGAGAAGATGTACTTGAGTCTCGCAAGGGTTCCTCATAATCAATTTAATTGACGTTTCTGTTTCAGGGTAGAATCGGTATTATAATACTAGTCGAGATTCTAATATCTCCTATCCCCATGTCGGGTGGACCTAGGAGTTATCTAAAGCACTATAAACACCTATCGGTCGAATATGCCTCTTCGGATGTGAAGTTCTTACCTCATTGGCTATGTAACTAGTCAAGCCTGTCAGTCAATGACGAACATCACACGGTTATTACCTAATTTTGTATTCAAACCCCCCGTCGGATGATCACTTTTGCCACTTAAAGTGAATAGCCTAAATACTAACACCTAATTCTAGTTGCGCGGAAAAGAATTAGTAAATATGAACAAAGTAATAACCAATATAAAATACCCAATTCAATTTAAATTATAAAATCCCAAATTCAAAAACAATAAAGAAATTAAATAGGTTTCATCCCTCTTATTGCGATTCTCAAGCACTTAAAGTATTTAGCTCATAATGAAATGAAAAACTGAAATAAAAGATAAAATACGCATGTTCAATTACAGAATTGAAATGGGTAACCTAATTAAAGGACTGAATTTGACTGTTGATGGAAGAAATAGATTTCTCTAGCTTCGGCTTCTTCTCTCCTTTTGCTTCTGACTTCTTCACTGACTTCCCTTCTAACAATTCTGACTTGTGTAATATGAGTTATATTGTAAAAAATGAAGTCTAAGCCTTATATATGATGGGAAAATCAGATTGGACTCTTCTCTAATAAGGAAATAGGTTAAATGAAATAAAAGCCCAATCCTTAGATGAAATCTCGTAACTGATGTGCAGCTGTTACTAAAACAGCTGTAACTTTTGCGTCCGGCCTCGAAATTACGCCGTTCAACTTGCAAAATCTTCCTGACTCAAAGATGCACATTCCTTATTTCACGACTCTACGTCTGAGTAAGTGGTTAGGTGGCTCAAAAATAGTGAGTTTTAACAGCCTTCCAGTTTTCATTCTCCTCTAATAAATTCTTCGAATCATCTTTTCTCGCCTTTGATTTCTACACTCGATCTATGAATTTAATTCATGTTTCTCCTCCTTATCTTGGTGTTCCATCTAATCCATTGACCTAATAACTTTACACTAAAAACAAACAAATTAACGCACAAAAGCTCTAAAACGCAAATAATACAATTCCAAGGGGAGAAAACGCAATATAATCAAATAAGCTTAAAAGTCTATCAAATAAGTCAATTAATCACCTAAAATGTTGTATCCTAAGGGCTAATATTTAGAACAAAACGGGAGACATCAGAAGACAAGAGTTGACTTAAGGCTCAAGAAAGAAAGGTTTTACGACTAGGCTAAAATCTTGGAATTGACGCCCAGGATGATATGAGAATAGTATGGTGTTGATTCATAGACTGTAAGGAAGCTCTCGGAAAGACGGACGTGTGGGAAAAAACCGAGCACGATTCGGAGTTCGGAAGGTCGAGTTATGATCGTTTTAGTGATCTACGGGGGACATACATGCACAAAACCGAGAAGTCTCCATATTTAAGTAATTTTAGCCCATGGATCAAACCCATATAGTATGGATCACAAATTTAGGAGTTATAAAAGCCCTTTTTTTCATTTCTTTTAAAAAGAAACAACACATAACAACAAATCAAGGGGAGATAAAGCTTGAGGAGAGGAGATTGAGAAAAGGGTTTCAAGACTTTCATCTTCATCTTCAAGTTTCATTATTCTCGCCAAAAGATTTTAATTTCCTTTTCCTTTTTATTTCCTTTGGTTATTTTATGCTAGATTGTTTTATTTTATTTTCTTAGAAGTATGAGCTAAACCCCTAACTGAGTTTGGAGATTGATGAAACCCTAATTTACTTTTGGGCATTTTATTGTAATTAGGGGCAAATTAGGTTAATTAAGATTGATGTTGATATGTTTCTCTTTACCTTATATTGAATTGTGATTGATTAATTTGGCCAATCGATTGATTATCTTTATTCTTAAATTACACCTGGGAGGGGGGGGGGGGTTAAGGATAGATCTAGGTAAATTGAGAGTGTATTATTCTATTGAATCGAGAGATCTTAGATGAAGCATAGCAGCGATGTGGGTATAAGTTTTAAGCACTTGAGAGGGTATCTTGGTCCACCCAGGAGGGGTTCCTTATCCTTGAGAGTAGAACAATCATCACCTGGGAGGGGTTTATGGTTAATGTTGGATCCCGGTTAATGTACACTTATCAATCTTTCCCTTATTAGATAGAATTGCCCAATTAGTGAATTTAGGTGAATTCAATTGTCCCAAACTCAAATTCTCACCTTATTATCTAGTTCTTTCATATCTAATCTTTACTTTTGTAGTAGTTTAAGTGTAATCCAATCCACATTTCCTATTTAGTTTATTTTCGCATAATGAATTATACTTAAGCAAATTAAAGCACAAGATTAACATTCCTAACCCCTTGGGACACGAATCCTGATTTTTCGAATTACTACTTAGTCATTTTTCGTACACTTGCGGATTGACAAACAGTCTTACGTCTAGAAGAAACAATTGTTGATTTATAGTTGGTGTGGCCTAAGGTGTGATAAAAAGATGATATAATTTAGATGCAAATGAACACCCTAAGCTAGCACGGTTCTGCAAGTATACAGATCATATGCAAGTTTTAATGAATAAGAAAGATTCGTTCCTCAGGGACTACGAAGGTTAAGAAGAACTTATGCAAATTATTCAAGTGCAGATATTAAAGATAGAAAAGATAATACGCTAGTAGGAAGAAGAGATAGACAAATATTTATTTGGTTTTTAAATAATAAAACTAAACTAATAAACTAAAGACAGAACCTAAATAAAAGAAAAGAAGATAGTATGAAAGTTAGCTTGAGTTAATAGCATGCAATCCCCACTAGTTTTGCCGTTCTAAACATGTAAGGGTGAATTATGTAGTATTTCAATAATCGGTTCCAATTCGCTATCGGTAGTTTCAAATAGGATTTACCTGTGTCAATAAGGCTTCCTAAGCAAACTTTTCCTGTAATTGGTAAATAGTCACAAGAACTAAACCATAGTGATTATCTAGTTAGGTTGATTTGTCAGATCTAAACCGAATACTAGACGTTATGTGCTAAACATGTAATTAAACACCATTGTCAATGGTGAACTAATTACTTGATGGTAATTCTATATGGCCTAGGTTCCACAAGAACACAGAATATAAATCCAACCACATAAACAATGAATAAAAACTATAATTCAATTTAAAACATAAAATTCCCAAATTAGATAGATGTCAATCAAAAATAGGGTTCATACATATATGCTAAAACTCAAGATAAAAAGAATTAATTCATACTAAGAAGAGAAGAGAAAAGAATTACAAAATAAGAGGTTGAAGGAGACATGATTGATGCACAGCTCCTTCCAGACTTCTTCTCTTGTGTTGCAGCTTCCTCTTGGCCTTAGGGTCTGGCCAAGGATGATTTTAGAGTGTTAAGAGGCTGTATTTATAGTGTATAGGTTGACCTAATTCGTTTCTTGGAGGAAAGGCCAAGTAATAGACTCCAAGCCCAACTCAAATTCGTAAGGAAATAAAGATAAACACTGCTGGACCGTTTTGAGCATATCTTCTTCGTTATTGGTCGGTTTGTGCTCCATAATATACCAAAAGAATCGTAACAGAATTATCTATGTCCCTATGAAAGGAATCTTCCAAATTCGGCTTCCTTGTAGGAGTAATTACCACTTCTTTAGGCGTGTGCTGCAGAATCTCAGATTTAGGCAGCTTTTCCTTTTCCTAATTGAACTCTGTTTCCTTCTATCTCCAATTACCATGCATATCTCTTTCCATATCTTGTAGTCTTTGACTTGGAATCTAATTAATCTCCATAATTATCTTTAAAGCTTCACACTAAATAAACAATTAAACCCAATATGCTCTAAAAATATTATGTTACTAAATCAAGACCCAAAATAGGAAAATGCACTAAACTAAGCTCAATTCAACCTATAAACTAATAAATAAGCCTGAAATGATGTCTCAGAATTATATTATATTATCACAAATGAGGAGACATCAATAGTGCTTTCAAAATATTATCCAAAAATGTGTTTTGAGAGTTTAGTATAACGTGATTTAGAGTTAGTTACACCTAGGAGAGTTTGGTGTTAGTAGTTAGTTAGCATTCTACTTAGGCATATGACTTGTATCATATTAGATTGAGAAATAAAAAAATCAAAGTTGTTTGTCAGATGCTCCAGTCGCTTCATGTTTTTTAGAGTTTTTCTTTTTCTAGCAGAAATATATCCACTAGATGAACTTTATGTGCTCTCAAGCCTCTTCGTTTATGACAAATTTTACATCTTTCAACTCTGAATTCTCTAAATTCCTATTTTTGCAAACTTTCTCTTAATCTTTTTTTTTTACTATATAGTACATACTCTGATGAGCTACCTACTAGGCTATGTGGTGTTGGTTAGGGCGTGATAAAATGACGATAAATAAAGATGAAAATAATCACCCTAACCGAGGCACGTTACTCGCTGCAAGTATCACAAGTCGTACGTAAGTTTTAATGATAAGATGAATTTGTTCCTCAGAGACTACGAAAGTTAGAGAGAACTTATGCAATATAAAGTGCAAATAAAGAAGTTAGAAGAATAATAAGGTTAGCTGGCCTTTTCTGTTCAAAGTCCTTCATAAACTGGGTTTTACTGAGGGTTGGATATCTTTCATCAAAATACGTGTGACCTCTATTATTATAATGTTGTCTTGAATGAGAACCCCTCCATTTCCTTTAATAATTTGCATGGTCTGAGATAGGGCGATCCCTTATCCCCCTATCTCTTCACAATTGCATCTAATGTCCTATATACCCTTATTGAGAAGGATTTCTGTGATGGGGATATTACAAGTATCAAGTATGTAGACAGGGCCCTGTCCTCCATCATCTGCTTTTTTTGCTGATGAATCTATCTTTTTTCTCCGCAACTCAGTTCTTGAAATCCATTCTTTTAAAGAAATCATTTATAAGTTCTGTTGTGCGTCAAACCTCATGCTTAATCTATTAAATTTTCCATTCTCCTTAGCCCTAATACTTCTAAAAATATGAAATATTTATTATCAGAGGCTTTTTGAGTGCCAGTGGTTGAAGATTTAGGTCTATAACTAGGTCTTCCTACTCAGTGGGGAATTCTAATATTAAAGTCATGGATGGACTTGTCTTCTAAGGCAGCCTCAAAGATGTGTGGTTGGAAGAAATATTTTTTGTCTATGGCAGGAAAAGCGACTCTTATCTCCTCAATCATACATGATTTTTCTACCTACTTCATGAGCCTTTTGGCTATTCCCAAAGGAACTATTAAAAACTTAACTCTCTCACGTGTCACTTCCTTTGAGGGAACGAAGAAGACAAAGGTATTCACTGGGTAAATTGGAATAAAATTACCACCCTGAAGTATTTTGGAGGATTAGGGATCAAAAACCTAGAAGCTTTCAATCTGGCCCTCCTGGCTAAGCAAACATGGTCTATTATGATGTCCCCAGAACCCCTGGTTTACCGAGTTCTACAAGGTGTTTATTTCCTTTATGCTGAACCACATGATGCCACTACTCTCAGAGGCGCTTCCTGGATTTGGAATAACATCCGTAAAGGGATGGATTTCTTTATGAACCATGCTATCAAACCCATTGGGTATGGTCATAGCACCATAATTTGGGAAGATAATTGTTTAGGGACCTTTACTGAAAAACCTCCCTTCTATAGTGAAGACCATACTTCCCAAAATTTGTGACTGATCTTATTGATAGCCCCACAAAATCTTGGAAAGTAGGTTTGATAAATTCCATGTTCAACCAGGAGACTGCCAAGAGGATCCTAAACCTTGATATCCCATGGACTACCCAGTCAAATTCTTTAATCTGACCTTATACACCTAAAGGTTTATATTCTTCAAAATCTGGGTACTCATATATTGTTGAATCTTTCACCCTTCCCCCACCCAATCCTAGTCCTTCACTTTTTCATGATCAAGACCTACTAAAATTCAATTGGTCCTCCTGAATTCCTCCTTAATACCAATTCTTCCTATGGTGTGTTGTTTAACGCCCTTCCTACTAAGAGTAATAGGTATATCAGGAGGTGCTCTAGTTCTGATTTTTGTAATATTTTCTTAAAGGAGGAAGATACCATTGAGCATTTATTAATTAAATGGGAATGTTTAATTGTTGGATAAACCTCCTACTACATCGGGTCCCATACAAAAGTGAAAAATCTAAATTGCTTACTACTATTACTATCTGGTTTTGGGTTATTTGGATCATGTGTAACCAAGTTGTCTTCAAACATATCCTTGTTAATTATGATACATGCTTAATTCTGATCAAGGATATTTGCAGGGAAGTTCATTTGATCAGAGGTACTAATTTAGAACAATTCTCTGCTGAATCTCCCTCTACTTATCCTCCTTGGCTATCTACGTCAAATACTTGGTCGATTCCACCACAAAATACTTTTAAACTTAACCTAGATGCCTCATTAAAGTTGGGAAAAGAAACTGCAGTCGCTGCCATACATGACTGGGAAGGTTAGATCATCACCGGCTTCGCCATGGAGATCAAATCCTCTTCCAGTCTTGAAGATGAAGCGAAGGCGTTGAGAAACTCTATTCTCTTCGTCATTGGAAAAGCTCCCTATTGCACCAGATTGGAAAGTGATGTTGAAGCTGTCCTTAGATCCATTTACTCTTCGAGCACGAACTGCCCCTGGAGGGTTAGGACCATCCTTGAAGATATCAAAAATTTGGCGAAGAACCACAAAAATATTCATATCAGTGGTATCAGAAGGACAACAAACAAAGTGGCGGACTGGCTCGCAAAAAAACTTTTTAACTTATCCCTTCCCGTTAACTGGTTTTGTAACCTCCCTTATGAACTATTTGATCTTTTGTGTAATGAATCTATTGTACTTGGTCCTACTAGTCTGAGGTGATCCCGCCTTTTTATGTTATTTAATATAAGTTCTTTTTATGCCAAAAAGAAAAGGTAGTTGTTGCAAACTCCTACAACTGTAACCTGATTAGACCATTGGTTCCTGTGACATGTGGAATAGCCAAATATGCAATGTATTACCCCACTTGTAAATGCAAAAAAAAAAAACACATACCCAATATTTTAGAATGGGTCATTTAGTTTATAAAGCCTACCCCCAAACCATATTATCAAAAAACATCCAACCCAGTTGAAACCCAACTAAACCCAACTAATATGGACAAAAAGCCCAAAAATCAGCTCCCCTTTCTCTTTTCCCTACAATCAGCAAGCACCACCGCCACCCCCTACAATCAGCTCCACCCAACCTCAACCAAGCAACCCACCACCGGCCACCCTACAATCAGACCCACCCAAGCAACCCACCACCGCCCCTACAATCAGACCCACCCAACCCCAACCAAGCAACCCACCACCGCCCTGCCTACAATCAGACCAACCACCACCTCCCACCAGCAGCCACCACCATTCGAAACCCCACCATCTTCACCACTGCTCACCGTCGAAGAAGAAGAATGCCACCATCGACACCAAAACACCCCATCATCTTCACCACGGCTCACCACCGTCGACACAGAACCACCCCACCATCTTCTACACTACTCACCACCATCGACACCAACAAGCATCTGCTCACCACCATCTTCCATTCGAAACACACTGCTATCTTCACCACTGCTCAACACGATTGACACCGACCCACCCCACCATCTTCACCACTGTAGACATACTATCGAAACCGAGCACCCCACCATCTTCACCCCACCATATCTTCACCACCATCAATCTTGCTTACACTGAAAAGCATATCTTCACCACCATCGAACCCCAAAACCGTCTCTTGACCTCCGTCGAACCCAGCCCCATTATTGGGGTATTCGTGATGGGTGCAAACCGTTGAAACCCTCATCCCGTGATGGGTCCAGCCCACTAGCAGCAGCAACAACAAATGGGTCCAGCCTTCCAGCAGCGTCGACGAAGTATGGGTCCATCCCACTCCCAAATCAGTATGGGTCCAGGCCACACATCAATCAACCTCCGCTGCCAACACCATTAGAGGCCCAAAATCAGGAAGCCCCAGGAAGCCCAAGACCGAGGTAGGTCCAGCCCCAGTCCAAATCAGGATTGGTCCAGCCCAACAGTGTCAAATTTGAGTCTTTTGGTGTGTTTGTTAAGATTAGTGAAAAACAGTGTATAGTATTGAGTTGGTTTCAGATTATTTGCAGTTTTGATGAAGGTTTTGGGTTATTTTGTTAAACTATTGATGAAGGTTTCGGATTATTTGCAAAACCACTTCTGTTTAAATTGCAAATAATGGCTTTCTCATATAAAGCATTGAGTTTAAACTCTAATTTGTGTGCCAGAACTTTTTTTAGAACGAAAATTCCATAACAGCATTGAGTCTCCCATTTCTGGGTTTAGTACCAACATATATATTTGGCGTGAATGGGCCAGCCCCAGAACAGAATAGTTTCGTTGGGTCCAGACCCATCGAAAGAATGGTCGAAATGGGTCTGTACACTCATTCATTGAAAAGGTATTTGTATACTACTGAGTAAGTGTAAAAAATCATTGAAAATATATTTGTCTACTAATGAGTTAGTGTAAAATGGACTTAAAAAACAATGTAAAAAACGCCGAGGTACGTGTCCATCACGAGAGAGGGTATGATGGTAAAAAAACGAACCAGAGAATTGGAAAGTGGATGTATTTAGGATTGTTTTTCAGTTTGGATGTTTATTATAAAAAAGTTGAAATGTTAAATGGGAAAAGTAATTTCCTCTTTTAGAATATCTCCCTCCTTTCTCTTTGCTTATTCAGAAATCTCAGTCGAGCATAAGATTATTGTGGTACTAAGTATTGTAAGATTTTGTGGGCTAAGGAAATTTTCAAGCTAATCGGAAAAAAGAGAAATTGGCTTCGAATTCTGCCTTGTATATAAAATTTGTAAGACTATGAATTTGAGCTCCAATATTCCTACATAACATATTATCTATTCATATATGTTTGTCCAACTTTCATGTCAGTCTCAGCTAGGTCTACCCTTTCGAGAATATCTATATATTATTATGCATTTGAAAAAAAAAAAAAAAAACCCTTTCGAGAAGTTTTCTGCTCTCGTTTTCTATAACTTCAAGAGAAAGACTCAAATATTTCACATTTTTTTCAGCTCTAACAAATTGTTAACATTGAATAGAAAAAGGATATGCACAAGTAAAAGAAATTTAACCTACCTCCTGGCCAAAAAGATAATCAATTTGCTCAACTTCGGTCTCATCAACTTAAGTGGAAAATTCGGCAGTGCTTCAATTGCTTCGACTTCCCTAACATTGCATTCATATCCGGCATCCTGAATTGAAGAGTTGTTTGTGTCTCATGTGAGCTCAGATCCTCAATCTTTGCTTCTCTGAGTATGACGTTGTTATAAAAACATTTGAGTTTAAGATTGAGTTTCAAATAGATTTTCCAAAAAGAAGTAAAGAACATAAATTAAAAAAAGGGGATATATCGTGGATCGAAAAAAGCTATCTACATCCATGTTGGACTCCGATATGAGAGAGTCGGTCCACTATAACCACCGTTATCACCAATTACACTTGTTACTCTTACAAAATTCAAAGTATTCACTGAAACCTTAAAATAGAACCTGCTAATCTAACCTTAATAATCAACTACGCTGAATATCTAACCTCGAATCAAGATGATTCGAGTAAACTAAGATTTGGCTAACTATTACACGTGATTTCAAGTTTTGAATGAACACCGAGATCAAACCCTAAGTTTGACTCGGAAAAGACGAGAGCATTTTCTGAAGAGAGTGAACGAAGATAATGAATAAGGATGTGAAGAGATTTTCCTTTTATATTACACAATCAGGTATTGAGTCTTAGTCGTCCATCTTAATCACGATCAACGACTTATACGCTTTGCCGCATTACTTTAACAGAACGACGCAATCGAAAGTCCACGTGTATAAGTCAAGTGGTCAAGCCCTGATATAAGAAATAATTGACCAAATCAATTATGCCAAGTCAAACACACATCACACACTTCACATATAACAACATATGTTTATTTTAGAATATCGGCTTTTGATTACATCAGGTTTGATATAAAAAATAGAACTTGCAAATCATTAAACACCGAATAAAAGAATCACAGGGAGCTCTAAATTTGGTTTGAAATCATCATTAATTTATTCTTGCCTAAATGTGAGAGCTCTGCAATCCTTAATCAAACCCAGTAATTCAAAATTTATCTTTTTAATTCTTTCAATCTCATTTGTTTGGAAATCTTTAATTTATCCTGAAACAAAAACAAAAATCACATCATTAACATATAATTATATTTGCTTGTCTATATTTTTCTCCTAGATCAATCAATGCGTGCTCAATTTCTCGCAGCTTTACCTGACTGAAATAAAAATTCGAGTTGTTGTATCAAGAGGGAAAAAAGGGAATTTTTTTTTCCTTTATGCACAAATAGACATTATGTAACTAATAGTATCTCAGTGTTTTCAAGTTTGTCACTCAATTCTGCACTTAATGGCTGTTGAGAATTATTAAGCTCTTGAAACTCTATAAATTATTGAGTATATAGAAGAAAAACAATAAGCCTTGTATATTTTAAGGAAAACAAAAGGTGTAATAGTTTTAAATCATTTCTACATTGTCTCTAGATCCAAAAGACCTTAAATATCATATCATAAAACACACACCTTCTCATTGTTGAATAAATATTCCACTACTAATTCCATTTGTTTTCAATTCTTCTCCTCTTTCATCGACTCCACAACCTTTTCATTCCCATTGTCAGATTCTCTAGAATATAATCGGAAAAAAACACCATAGTAGCTGAAATATAGGTATATAGAAATAAGTTTCATACTTACATGGATACTTGGAAAATGAAAATAGTTTGTTGAGGCTATTTCCCGATGGTACTACCCCTTTCTAGATATTAGAATAACTATTAGAACTTAACTATCGTATAACCAAGAAAATACCGTAAGTTTTAAAAAAAATCAATAACTATTGTTTAACTATCGTATAAACAATTGAACTATTTGTTGTATTGCTTATAGATGAAGGGAAGTTAGTAATATCCCTCACTATCAAATCTCGGTTGTATATTTATCCACATTTCCAGTTTTGGTTTTCTAAGAAATCTCCTATTTTGCTTGAGACAGTGTTATGACCAGTTTCTGACCAGTTAAGGAGTAGGAGTATTTAATTGTAATTTTTACATCCTTTTTGCCTTGAAATTCAATTTAATCGACCATGTTTCTTCTTGACTTCCACTCAAACAACAATTCTTACAAAGGAAATATAAAATTGAACAAATTTATGCACACTGTATCTCGTTTCTTCGGATCTTGAATGCCATTTCCTTCAGTTAATTCCTCATGTGGATAAAGTGCAGCTTCTGTACACTGCAAATTTGTACACGAAACGACAAACTTATATTTCGGTGTAAGAATATGAGTATAGTCAAAAGATCTATGAGACAGTTTCACAAATAAAGCTTTGACTTAAATAATTTATGGTGTTACAAAGAGAAGCAAGACAGAATAAAAATTTAATTATTTGCTTTATGCGCTAATATATAGTAATGTATACACCACTGACTTCAATACATGATCAAGATACCAAATCAAGCATAATAATATTATAACTTCATAAGTATTATCTTCTTGATTTTCATCAGGATTAAACTCTATCAGAATGAAAGCATTTCGCTTAAGAGATGCCACATCAGCTCTGAGAGCTTCAAACTTTTATGTAAATCAATTTAAATTATGACATGACTGTAATGATTAAACAATAACAAGGGATGCTTAAGTTCTTATGAGTGAATATGGTTCAGAGCCATATATGCTGCTGCACAAAGTTACAGTGGTTTTGAAACATCAGATGGTTTTTAATCTCTTGATTTTAGGGGAAATTTGGAGCTCCTAAGTGAGGTAGGATAAATGAAGGGCATGGATTATCTGAAGTTCTCTTACAAATTTCTCTTTTTAATGACCATCTCCTAAAGTAAAGGTGTTTCTAGCATTACTTGAGCCAATTTGGTGATTTTTTCAATTGTCATTATTCAGTAAAACTCATTGAATTTAGAGTGTTGATAGTGAATATGGTTTCTGAAGCAATATCAATGTCAATATGCATGCACTCTATTCTCTTGTGCACAATTATAGTGTTCACACATTTTAGGAACCTGTCGATTTTGTTTAACTTTGATCTAAATTCCCTGCACTTTTTAGTATTTTGACTCACTCATGCTTTTGGAGGTATATATATATATGGTATTTCTCGATCAGAATTGATTGAAAAGATTTTACATTTGCACTTATTTTTTTGGGCAAGAATAGTTAGTAGAAATATAATGCATACCTAATAGGCCACTAAACAAGGTTGCTAAATCATTGAGGAGACTTATGTTTAGAATAGATGGATTGTGAGTGATGAGTTCTCTGGAAGAAAGGGGTGGTTACAAAGTAGACTAGGAACGGAATCTTACAACTTCTCGGCTGCTGATCTAGTATCACATCAACCAGTTCTACCAAATTTCTCCCAGGAGTCAAACATTCTTTGTACTCTATTGCACAAGGTTTTACTTTTCACCTTCATGTGTAGCAAACGTTTTGGTACAACTACTTCAACCAAATTGCTTCCTAGAGATTAACATTCTTTGTACTATATTTTATACTTTTCGTTGTAACTAGAGATTTATGTATAATGACTACATATAATTGTTGATCACTATTTAAGAGAGTTATATCTGTTTTCATCTGAATGTCTTCTTTGTAATCATGGTATAATCACGGATGTTTTACTAGTTACCTTGGAGTAGTAGATTTGAATACACAAGCATACTACCAGTATATACAGTGGTTTGACTATATTTTATTCAGTACATAAAGACCAATACTTTGTCTTGAGTTAGTTGTTTTTTCTATGTAAATGAGTTGTGAGTTATTAATAGAAACAACTTTCTTTGGCAAGCTAACAAAAGAATACGTTGGGACTTGATCTCCATTGATCGCTTATTTGTAAATGTTTGAATTGTGAAAGATTCAGACTAGAAAAAGTTGCGAGATGGAGAAAAAACAGGAATTATCCAGTACAAACAGTCAGCAGATGAATCATATTGAGGCAGAATTTTTTCTTTTTTCTTTTTACTGTTTAGATAGATAACTATCTTGGCTACTGAAGAAGGCAAAGGATGGGCTAGGTTTTCCATTTGTACCTATAGGAGTAGAGGCCGTAAGTATATAGGGGGTAGCTATTCTACTTTATCTTATATTTCTTCCACATCTACGTAAGACCAAATTGAACTGAATTTCACCATTACGGAATTTCAATATAATACAAACAGAAACATACAAGAAACAAGCAAAGGTGCCACGTAAATATAGTTGTCATTTAAATCGACTTCATCAACAATAAAACCTACAGTCTAGATATGTGTCTTCCATCAAGTGCATTCTGTGGATTATACATGCTTGTGATACTAAAACTGGTTCTTAATAAACAATTTATAGAATACCAAATATATAACTGTAATAGGAAGGCAACAAAAGACGCATACATTAATTGCCAATCAAAGAGAAGAGGGTGATAATACAGTGTATAAACCTAGCTTGTATACTTTGATGCTACAGAGTAGAGAAAAAGAGCAATGAGGGAGGTTATAAGAGCCATGGCATCTATCACCACAAATGCTCTGAAAGATGTTTTCTTTACAAGAACTATTGTGCCTTAGTTAGGTCCGGGATTGCCATCATAACCTCCTGGTACCGTAAAACCAGCTGCAAATGTTACTGTTATTATGAGAGTTGCTACTATTACATTAGTATCACCGTCATTTCTAATGTCATAAGGTACTTTTGCCAGTTCCGTGTAGTATATTCCTTCCAATCTTTAAAATCTTGACAATCATGTTCAAGTATGGTGCGGTTCCCCCTTTTTCCACTATATGTCTTTATGCTTTTTATTGTTTATATTTCTAAAAAGGGATGAAGAAAAAAAAATTGAATAACTTATTCAAAATAAAATTTGAAATTCACACTCTGTTCAGTTGATCGAATTTAAGGGTCTCTAGCACTTCAAGTGGAGTTAAATTTTTCCAATTATAAGCATTTATATCTACTTCCATATCCTTATCCATGAACAAGAAATCTGCATCTATTAATTAAGTGGATAGGTGTATTCCCCTCGTCATCTTTCTCATTAATGAGATTGGCGGCCCATAAATAATTGTTTACTATAAACATTAGTAGCTTTTGTTGCTCATAATTAATGACAATATGTAGAAGATTTTGACTTTTAATAGTGGTCATCTCCCAACAATCTAGGCAATGTTCCACAATCTCTTTTACTACCTTTATATAGCCTTTGCTTGCCGCTATATGAAGAGGTGTTTTATTATCATCCTTGTGTGCCACAATGTAAGTTGATCATCTATCACCTTCTAATAATTGTTTTGCCCTTTCAACAAAATGAAATCGAGCTGCATAATGGAGTGGACTCCATCCAAACTCATCAACTTATTTTAGTAAATCCGGATTGTGGTCGACTAATTTCTTAGTGCAATCTGCAAAGTAAATTAACCAAAATATATAATATATTTTATATTTTGGTTCACAAACTCTGCAAGATTGCACTAAGAAATTACTCGACCACAATCCAAATTTAACAAAAAATGTTGATGAATATGGATGGAGTCCCCTCCATTATGCAGCTCGATTTAATTTTGTCGAAAGAGCAAGACAATCACTAAAAGCTGATAAATCTGTAGCTTACATTGCGGCACACAACGATGATAACAAGACACCTCTTCATATAGCGGCATGTGAAAGCAACATTGAGGTGATAGTAGAGCTTATGGAACATTGATTAAATTGTTGGGAGATAACCACTAATAGTGGTCGAAATGTTCTACATCTTGTTGTAAATCATGAGCAAGAAAAATCATTCAACTTTATAGAAACAGTTATGCATGTTATGCCAATCTTACTAACAAAAAAGATAAAGTAAAAAACTCAACTATCCACTTACATGCCACTTCAAACTACCTAGATGCATCAATACTGATGTCTGAGTACTTGAGAGCCGATACAAATGTTTTTAATTGGAAAAACTTAACTACACTTGAAATGATAGAGAACCTTACATTTGATAGACAACTCAAGGTATGAATTTCAATTATAATATCTTTTGCAATTTATTTTGAATATAGATTTCTTCCGTCTCTCCTCTTAATTCATTTTTTGAAATAAACACGACAATGCAGGGTATGACAACACGAAACTTAAAGAAAAATAGTGGAAAGAAGGGGGGCATCGAACCATAATCCAAAGTGATCATCATAATTATAAAAATTGGAAAGAAAACATCGCCAAGAAAGGGTTAGAAGTACCTAATAAAACTTGGTGATACTCACTTGATAGTAGCAGCTCTCATAGCAACAGTAACTTTTGCTGCTGGTTTTACTGTGCCAGGTGGTTATGATAGCAATCAAGGCAGTAACCAAGGCAAAATAGTATTTGCAAAGAAATCAGCTTTCATAGCATTTCTGTTGACAGATACCATAGCTTTAATATCTTCCATCATAGCTATTTTCCTCTACTTTACAGCAACAACGTTTACAAACCGACACAAGATTATAAATCGTATTCGTCTGGGTGGAGGCCTTGTTACAATCTCCATAGTAGCAATGATGATTGCATTTATGATGGGTTTATACACGGAATTAACACCCTCTTCTTTAGGATTGTCTATTAGTATTAGCATCTTTTGTTCCTTTCCTATTTCAATTACGTTTTGGTTGTTCTTATTGATATGTGACTCAACATCATGATCAAGTAGTCTTCCCCAAGTACCCTTACCACCACCACCATCTGTTTTCACCACAGTAAATTTAGAGTTGTTGAAGACAAGATTTACCGCTCATACAATTAGTAAAAAGAGTCAAATACTACATAAATGGAAATAGGTGACATGGAACAAGGTTTTACGGCATAATATCAAGAGCATTAAAAAAATGGGTCCGGTGGTAATGAATTTAACATGCATAACAGGAAGGAGTAACAAATATTCCCATTTTACCTTTTTTGACTCTGACAGGCTTCCTGGAATGTGTGCGACACACAAGCTTTGCGCGGACCCCAGCAGTGGGACCCTTTCCGCCACCTGGCGCTTTTGCATACTGTTCCAGCTCGGACATCAGTGCAGCAATAGACTTTTGGCCTGGTGGTTTCAGAGTTGGAGACTTGGGAGATGAAAATAAAACCTCTGTTTAAGCATTTTTTGTAGCATATTTCATCCTTTTCCTCTGTTCCTCGGTCAAAAAACCCTTGTTTGATGCCATTTTCACTCACAAATATACCCTACAACAATGATTAACAAGCAGTTTAGCAATTCATATATAGAAGAAATTATTCCAAGTGTTATTCTCAGAAGGACACTAGTTTAAAAACTTATATCAGTAATAAAATAATTGCACTTTGCTCCATGTGCTATCCAAAATAGTCTAATATACCATTGTTTCAAAAACCTCTTGACCAAACGGACCTAATACACTCAGAACTGTATTATAAAACAGTCAAAAACTTGCAATTATTGAATATTCCTTTCATCGACCTTGTACTAATATTGAGTCCAATGGGTATGCTAGGATTACTATTTCTGACTCGTACCAAAAGACTTTACAGCTAAGGTGAGTACTAATCTGTTTTTTTACATTTCAAATTGTTGGTTTTTCAATATTCTTAATAATATGGATTTTTTTTTACAGATTTATGTGACTGAAGCTGCACCTAGACTTGGACAACTTATGATGGAGGATCTTATTACAATGCATAAAGAATTAAAACAATTCTACGGACCTGAAGGTTCTCCATTTTCTCCATGGATGAAGTAGGAAGAGCTTGAATTGCTTCAGATATGTAGCCAATTTCCACATTACCCACTATAATATATTATACACAACAAACCCTAAAACCTACACAAAATAATTTACGGCAGGTACTTTCCAAAAACTTCTTTCTCTCTTTTCCATTTCCAAAACTCGAGCAGATCTATTATCCGGCAAAGGTTCATGGCCATTACGTCATGTTCAAGCTTGTTGAGTTCGTTGTTCGTTTACTGAGTTCGAAAATGGGGATCGTTGGCAATGGCGTGAAGAAGACCTGAAGCTGTTGTTCGAAGATGAAGCGAAGCAACCGCCGCCCATTCGTGTCCCGATCTCGCAGGAACAGCTAGGGTCAACGCCTTCTTCTCAGCTGTTCGTGTCTCGATCTCGCCGGAACAGCCATGGGCACCACATTTTTCTCAGGTCGAACGGAGAAGAATATTACCATTTTTTTCCTGTTTAAAACTTATGGCTATTGAAGGAGTACTTGTATTTCTTTTTGTTCGACATAGGCTTTCTTTTTTTACTATTCTTTTCGTGTTATTTTCTTTGTATTAAATTTACAGATTGTATTTTTTATTATTAAATCTCTTTTGTAATTTTTGTATGGGCTAATGAAAGCGAAATTTGGATGGCTAATATTTTGAAACCCATGGCTAAGGAGGCTGAAAAAGATAGCTTTTTAATTGAACTGGCTTGTATCTTAGCCTGGAACATTTGGAAGGAAAGAAATGCTTATGTCTTTAAAAGACAAAAATTAAACCCTTTACAAACAATTTCAAAAGCTACACAAATGTGGAAAGAGTATTTAGTAGCTAACCCTAAGGATGTTTTAATGCATCCTAAAGCGCAAGTAATGGAAGGTGATAAAGGAATAAATCCTAATGATGAAACTATTCTGAAGGATTTCCAAAATAAGAGAAGAAGTTGGAACTCAATAGCAAAGTTTATACTAAAGTAGGAAAAAGTAGTAAGTGATTTCCACCTCCACCAAACTTTATTAAAATTAATAGCGATGCTTCGTTTACTAATAAACATAGTAATATATCTTGTGTTGCCAGGGATCACCAAGGCAAACTCATCAGATGCATGGTTTGGAGAATAAACGCTACAAGTGTACTAGAAGCTGAAGCATTAGGGGTCCTGAAGGCTTGTCTATGGGCTAAGGAACTCAGCAATTTCCCCGTTATTGTGGAAAACGATAATCTTCAGCTTATGAGTCCTCTTACTTGTAACCGTATATTTAATCTTCCTAGCATTATGAACATTATTAGAAGTATTTATTTTGTTTCCGAGTTTTGTAAACCTAAATTCTCACTCATTTGTAGAGAGAAAAATAGAGTAGCGGATTGGGTGTGTAGGAATTTGCCATTTGGTGAAAGTTTTGATTTCTGCCTACACCCAATCCCCGTAGAACTTGCTAAATTAGTTAGCCTTGATTCGTCCCCCTCGGGGATAGGCTAACTTCTTTGTATTCGTTTTCGTTGTTTTAATATAAGCGTTTATACCAAAAAAAAACTTTATTTTAGGGGGAGTACTCAATGTTTTCGTATCCAATGTTTTCTCGAATTACTCATCATTTATCATTAAGTATCTTTCAATGTTTTCCTTGTGAGTACAGAGAAATTTTGGAGTACTCTGTATTTTTTTTCCGTTACTCAGAGAAATTTTCCGGATACTCTGTGTCTTTTCCAATACTCAGTGTCTTTTTTCTAAGTACTCTGTAAAATCTCTGAGTACACTACTGGTGGTGGAGCCGGCGGTGGTCGGTGGTGGTGGCCGGAATTCAATACTCAACAAATTGTTTTGTTGTCTTTTGGTGATTTTTGTTTTATATGAGGGTATTTTAGTATTTGTTTATCTTTAAGATTTAGTAGAGATCTCTTTAAAGAATAATCTTTTAACCAATAGCATATGTGGCATAAAGATTATTTTTAAGACATCATAGGTCAATAATTTTTTTTCAAAATAATGGAACGATCTCAACCGTTGTTCATGACATATTTTTAACTAAAAACCAATCTCGGCCTCTCCTTATACCCCCTTATATATAGAGAGATATGAATTTGTACAAACAAATAAGGATCTCTTAGATGATATTCAGAATATGTGCTCCAGTTCAGATATACTTCTCATCTTGAGTGTATGTATCATTACTTATGTGTATTTCATTTGGCCAGAACGGAATTTTAGAGATCATGGCGTTGTTGAGTTGAATGAAGAAATATTATTTGACAGGATCATCTCATTTGTAGCTGTAAAACTGAGAAGGAGAAGGTTCAAATGTAAAAATATTTATGAATTACTGAGAAAATTTGTAATAGTTAGTTTATTGCTTCTTTTCAAGTTGTTGGCCCACTCTAATAGCTAGCCTAATTCTGTAGTAGTAATGTAATGGCCAATGTGTTTGGGCCTATGATGTAAGGACATGGTGTTTGAGCTTTATTAATAAAAAGTTTTGATTTGACGATCTAAAAAAATAAGAAGAAATTTAAAGTATAAAATACTTTAAAATTACAAGTTTATAAACCTACAAGATCTCTGAAACATAGAACCTCTAAAGATCTATGAAATACTGAAACCTTCAAAAATTTCAAGGATAACAGAAAATTCAAAAATTTAACTCAAAAAATAATAAAGTAAATTGGCTACATATATGAAGGGTCAAAACCTCAAAAGGAGTCGGAAATACTAAAAACTGGTACAAAATTTAACAAGCTCTGTACCACTTGTAAAAACCCTATAAATTAGTTTTGAACGTTTTTCATAAAATAGTTTGAAGAGCAAATACTAAACAAAAAGTAAAGTACACAAACATTTATCGTGGTTCGACAAAAGTCTATATCCACGTTAAAATTTGGTGAGAGAAACTCTTCCACTATATAATGTCTCTAATTACATATTACAAGTGTTCCTCAATGTATTCAAAAGAATATATCATAGATATCAAACTATATAGACAAAAACTAACAAAACTCTAGCCAAGTCTGACTACCTAATAAGAATCAAGAAATTTTATATAGTGTTTTAAATTTATCTAACTATTACAATGCTTTCACCGATCTAATCTAGTCAAAAGAAAAGAAACCGTATTTCTTACTGTAATCGAGAAATAGACAAAAAAATTAAAAAAAATGAGAATGAGTCAAAAAGTGTTAAGAACTAAAGTGAGAAGCCATTAATGGCGAGAAGAAAGCTTTTGAGAAGGTAAAGAAGATGAAGAGCAGAGAAAGAGAGAGAGTAGAAAGTTAAGCTATTGATTGATTATTCTTGTAATGTAATACACGACTATATATACAAGTTGATTACAACATCTAACTCACCTAATCACAGCTGTAAAGTAGCTGGAATTATTCTAACTAACTAACAGAATTTCAAAACAAACTTTCTTAATTGCATAATAGTCCTTCTACTTGCTTTTCTTCATTTTGCTTCCTTTTCATACTCCAAGATGCCCCCACAAGCGGAAGATGGATATTAGTAAGATTCAGCTTGCTTATATTATTATGAAAAGCAAGAGATCCTAACGGCTTAGTGAATATATCAGCTAATTGTAATGAAGATGGAATGTAAAAAAGTTTGATGGTTCCATCATGATTTTTTCTCTTGTGATCTTGCAATCGATGTCGACGTGCTTAGTTCTTTCATGTTGGATTGGATTAGTAGACATGGCTATGGCAGATTTACTATTTGAATATACAAGAACTGGTGATGAATGAGACATATCATAGTCTTTTAAAGCATATAATAACCACTGAATTTCACAAGTAGTGGTTGCAAGAGCTCTATATTCAGCTTCAGCTGAAGATCTACTGATTGTAGATTGTTTCTTGCTCTTCCAAGAGATCAAGGAATCTCTCAAAAGAATGCAATATCCGGTGATGCTTCTTCTTGAATCCTAACATCCGGCCCAATCATTATCACAATAAGCTTTTAATTTGATAGGTGAAGCAGAGGAATAGAATATACCTTGTCCAATAGTGGCCTTGAGGTAACGTAAAACACGCTGCGCGGCATTCCAATGATTATTAGATGGTTTGGAGAGAAATTGACTTAGACAAGTGATGGAGTAAGTCAAGTCAGGTCTAGTAATTGTTAAATATAACAGTCTTCCAATCAATCTTCTGTAAGAAGAAGCATTTTCTAATAAATCCAAGTCATCTTGTCTGAGTTTTGAATTAGATTCCATTGGAAAAGCAACGGGTTTAGAACCAAGAACACCACACTTTGTGAGGATGTCAAGAGCAAATTTCCTCTGACATAGTGAGATACCTTTAGAGCTTCTTGCAACTTCAATACCAAGAAAGAACTTCAACTCTCCTAAGTCTTTAATAGTAAATTCAGAGTGTAGAAAATGTTTGATATTTTGAATTTCAGATAGAGAGCTACTAGTGATGATTATGTCATCTACATATACCAATAGTGCAATGAAAGTTGAAGATGTTCCTTTAGTAAATAAGTTGAAGTCGCTATTAGAGTGAACAAAACCAAAAGCTATAAGAGCAGTAGAGAGTTTAGCAAACCATTGCCTTGAGGCTTGTTTTAAACCATATAAACTTTTGTTTAGTTTGCAAACAGAGTTGGGAGGTGCTTTAAGACCATGAGGTAACTTCATATGTACAACCTCATTCAATTCTCCATGTAGAAACGCATTGTTTACATCAAGCTGATGTAAATGCCAATTATTTGAAGAAGCAAGAGCAATCATTAGTCTAATAGAAGTCACCTTAGCAACAAGTGAAAAAGTATCAAAAAAATCCAAACCTTCTTGTTGATTGTAACCCTTAGCAACAAGTCTTGCCTTATATCTTTCAAGTGTTCCATCAGTTTTGTATTTGAGCTTAAAAACCTATTTACTTCCAATAGGTTTCATTGAATCAGTTTGAGGAACAATGGTCCAAGTTTGATTAGCTTCAAGGGCTGAGAGCTCACATTGAATGGCATTCATCCATTCAGGTGAGGTTGAAGATTGTTTATAGGATGTAGGTTCAGATTGAGAGCTTATATAGGCTATGAAATGAGTATAGGTTGGTGATAATCGAGATGTGGATAAAAAATCTTGGATGAGATATAGGGTAGAGGGTTGTTTCTGAGAAGTAGAGGGTGTAAGAGATGAATAAAGAGCTTTAGTGGGACATACATAGTCTTTTAGGTATGCAAAAGCAGTCCTTATTCTTGTAGGTTTGTTTAGAAGAAGGGGAGTAGTAGGTAAAGGTGAGTGAGGGTTAGCTGAAGGAGAGGTATGAGGTGATTCATGAGGGACTGTTTGAGTAGGAGGTGTGGTGATTTTTGAGAGTATCTCAGTGTATGTTGTTTGTGATGGTGGAAAAAGGAATGTATGAAGGTTTTCTGAAGAAGATGTGTTAGAGAATGGGAATATAGATTCATGAAATATAACATTTCTTGATATAAAGGTTGTGTTAGTTTCAAGGTTCAACAGTTTGTATCCCTTTGTATAGAGAGGGTAGCTTAAAAAAGTGCTCGAGAATCAAACTTTGTTCTCCCTTGTTTCAAAGTAGAGGCAAAACACAAACAGCCAAACACCTTTAGATGACTCAGTGTAGGAGGTTTATCATAGAGAATTTGATAAGGTGATTTATTGTGTAAGAGAGGAGTAGGTAACCTGTTGATGATGTGAGTTGAGGTGATTATTGCTTCACTCCAAAATTGAATGGGAAGCTTGGACTGAAACATCAAAGCTCTAGCAGTTGTGAGTAAGGGTTGGTGCTTCCTTTCCACCAAACCATTTTGCTCAGGAGTTTCAACACAGGAAGTTTGATGAATTATACCATTGTTTGAGTAAAATGAGTGAAGGTTAAATTCAGAACCATTATCAGTTTTGATCTTCTTTATTTTGACATCAAATTGAGTGTAAATAAGGTTGTAAAAAGATAACAAATGAGAGCTAACTTCAGATTTATTTGTCATTATATAAACCCAAGTACACCTTGAGAAATCATCAACAATAGTGAGGAAATATCTATGTCCTGTGTAAGATACATGTTTAAGAGGACCCCATATGTCACAATGTACAAGTTCAAAGCAAGAAGAAGTTTTAGAATTAGAAACAGGAAATACAAGTCTTTTTTGTTTAGCAAAAGAACAAGTTTCACAAACATTAGAAGGCAAAAAAGTAATAGAAGAATCTATGGTCTTCAAAGCTTGAAGTTTAGCTTTTGAAGGATGACCAAGTCTTGAATGCCAAATGTCTAACTTCTGATTTGTGACTGAAGGAAAACAAGATGATTGTAAGGGAGTGTGAAGATAGTATAATCCATTTAGTTCATATGCAGTCCCAATCATCTTCTTTGATTTTGAATCTTATAATGAGCAATGTGTAGGAAAGAAAGACACCAAGACTTTAGATTCTTTAATTAATTTTGAAATAGAGAGTAAATTTTGTTTGAATAAAGACACACATAGTACATTCTTCAAAGTAATGTACTTATTGATATATATATATGTCCTGTGTAATCAGCTATAACCACTTCACCATTTGGTAATGAAACAGATATGTTTGTAGATTGATAAGAATCCGTGTAAAGTGAAGGTGAGAAAATTAAATGATCAGTTGCTCCTGTATCTAAAATTCAAGAAGAGTGAAGAGTATTACCTTCTTGAGTTGAGACTTGGTGAACTACAGGAAGAGTAGAGGTTGAATTATTTGCTAAAGCAAGAAGTTTACTTATCTCCTCAGGTGTAAACTCATAAGAACTAACAGTTTTAGAATCTTGAGCTGATTCTTGAGGAATTGTAGCACAATTCGCCTTTGAATTAGATGAAAAGTTGTTGTATGTTCTTTTTCCTCTTGGTCCAGTCCATCCAATTGGATATCCATGTAATTGGAAACATTTTTCAATTGTATGGCCTGTATAACCACAATGAGTGCAGAGGATCTTCTTTTTATCTCCATACATGTTAGTTTTCTGCGGGTTTCTCACATAAAATCTGAATTAACATAGCAAAGACAGAGTTAATTTTTATCCTCTTTGACTCTCTTCTTGAATTAACATAGCAAAGACAGAGTTAATTTTTGGTAAAGGATCCATTAATAGAATCTGACTTCTAACAGCTGAGTAAGATTCATTTAAGCCGATTAAGAATTTGATGATGAAATCAGTTTGTTGTCTCTCTATGAGTGTATCAAGGAGTTTACAAGTGCATTGATTCATGAAGCCACAAGAGCATGTAGGATTTGGACGAAAATGAACATATTCATCCCAAAGTGACTTGAATTTTGCAAAATACTCAGAAATTGAAGAAGAAGATTGAGTAATCGAGCTAAGTGACTTCTCGAGTTGATAAACACGTGTACCATTAGACTTACAGAAACGTGTTTTGATTTCATTATACAATTCATGAGCAGAGTTAACATATAACAAGCTACTTCTAATTTCTTTAGAGATAGAGTTAAGAATCCAAGAGAGTACCAAATTGTTAGCACGAGTCCAGGCAGAAAACAGAGTTAAATCAGTCAACGAAGGCTGAGGAATATCGCCGTTGATGAATCCGAGCTTATTCTTCACAGATAAAGCAATTTCAATGGCGCGAGCCCAGGCTAAGTAGTTATCACCGGTGAGGACTTCAGAAACGAGAGATATACCGATGTTTTCATTTGGATGCAAGTAATATGGACTTGAGAAATATTCAGAAACAGGTATGTTTGAAGACATTGTGTTATAGTATAGTGTTTAGAGATAGAAAAAGAGGATAGAGGAATATGTTCAGTGCGGAATTTAGTGCTTACATCTGATACCATGTTAAGAACTAAAGTGAGAAGCCATTAATGGCGAGAAGAAAGCTTTTGAGAAGGTAAAGAAGATGAAGAGCAGAGAAAGAGAGAGAGTAGAAAGTTAAGCTATTGATTGATTATTCTTGTAATGTAATACACGACTATATATACAAGTTGATTACAACATCTAACTCACCTAATCACAGCTGTAAAGTAGCTGAAATTATTCTAACTAACTAACAGAATTTCAAAACAAACTTTCTTAATTGCATAATAGTCCTTCTACTTGCTTTTCTTCATTTTGCTTCCTTTTCATACTCCAAGAAAAAGTTTAAGAAGAGTACCATATATAAAGATTGGTAGGATTTTACTAAACAAAACGTTATTGGACTGAAGTCCAATAATAATAAAACCAAGCAACCCATTAAGTCTAAATCAATAAGATTTAATAAGAAAACGAGATGGACCAGCTCAATACACTAACCCAAACACAATTCACATAAATAAATGCCAACAATTTTTAACTTTTATTCAGTGTCATTCTCAAATAGGAATTATATTTACTTTAGATATAACTATTACTCATCGAACTAAATAAATTTCAATATAGATGTTCAAAATAGTTTTGAAAAGAAATACCTGCAGTATTACTATTGCCAACAGCATGCAACGTGTTTTGACAGCAATGACCTCCTGAAATTAGAGTTTGTGAAGATTGAATACATCATGTGAGTCCTGGCATTCTTGGCAGCAAGGTAAAAGAAAAATGGAGTCTCTTGAAATTTATTCCTTGGATGATGAAAATCAGTATCTTGTTTGACTAATGATTCGAGCGCTTGGTTATGTTTATTTCGTACATACAACCCCGTGGAAAGTTGTGTCTTTGTTTTAATCATTCACCATATCATGTCTTGCCCTATTAATCCATAGTTACTCCAACGATTTACATTGTCGGCAAATTTTGCATATTTAATAAGTTGCTTGACAATTTTAATACGTCCTTTGCTTGCAGCGATGTGTAATGTTGTCTCACATTTGAATTCTTTAACTTGAGCAAATCTTGCGTAATTATGGAATATCTCGGATCAAGGATTACCTTGACACACTCATCATTGTCATTAAATTGGGCTAAAACATAGAGTAAAGTGGTCACATAATGTGTTAATTATACATGTAATAGATTGTTAGCGCAGCTTGATACAAATGATATTTCCATATGAGTAGTATCTTATGTTTGAAGTTGGTCTTTATAACATTGGTTTGAGTAGAGACTGAAAGACACAAGAAGAGATAAACATTTGAGACTGTAACTTGAAATTCTTCTTTCATCATTTGTGTCCAATATATAGTTGTTGATGACAGTAACTAATTTAAACTAATTAAACGCAACATGGAACTATTAAACTCGGGATCATTGATGATTTAATTTTTTCTTTAATCATCAACACAGCTTGTATTAAAATCAATCAACCAAGAGGTAAAGATTCCACTCCAGTTGAAACAAGAGACCAAAGTCATTACAAACAAACAGAAAAAAAATACTCAAAAGACAAGGGACGAAAAACAAAAACCAAAAAAAAAAATAGGAAATAAATAGAAAAATCTTTTTCAATCCAAACAGTCTAACTTGTTAGCTGTCCTTAGATTATTAGTCATTGCACATAACCCCTTGTTACATTAAAAATTGGATTTTAAACCCCTTACTAACCATGATCTCATTATATAGTACGTTGACTTAAGAGCGAAAGCTTAATCATCCTGACTAAAGAAATATTTTACCTTTTTCTATTTTTACTCCTTTCCAAAACTCTCCTTACAACAAATATGGCATAAATTTACAACAAATATATAAGATTAAAGATTAAATTATTGTCAAAGTGAGGATCCCACGTAGGATAGATTCTCATCAATCTTTTCCTGGACCTGGACCTATACCTGGACCTGGATGTGCGCCTAATACAAAACATTTCATTGAAAACGCAACAAGTTAAAACAATAACATAAGAAAGCACGCATGCACATATGTAAAGATTTCATACCTTGTGTATAATATTATTAAATTCGGTAAATTTGTTGTAAGAGGAACTATAACAGCAATTATTATACGTATCCCTTCACTTAAATAGAACTTCATTAAAATTGGAATCCCAATAGAAATCAAAGTAATGAAGCAAAACAAGAAGCTTCGCATGTTGTTACGAATATTTCTTCTGTATTTATTCTTCACTCCAATACATAGCGCGATATTCTACAATTTTAGCAAAACATAATTATAACTTCAGATTAAACGAGTATATATATAGTCAGTTATTATTAGCTTAAAAGTGCAGTTATAAATTACCCCTATGAATCCGAGGTAATAAAAGACTACGAAAAAGTTATGCCAAGTTAGATAGTCCCATTTCGAGTTTTCTCTGAGTGTGCATCCTTTGTTGAAACTTAGAGTTTGCGATATTTCATCAACCTAACATGTTAAAACAATAAATAATATATGAGTTAATAATTGCACCATTGGTCCTTGTATATGCATGTGTTTTCAAAACAACAGGGACCAATTGTGCAATTAATCTTTACATATAACAATTTTACATATAACAAAACCCAGAAACCAAAATCAGAACTTTAGTAGACATATAAATAAAGGGACATACAAATCTCTGTAGAGTTGATTCTTTATCTTGGTTAAGATTCAAAACCCCACTATACTTCTGATTAGCCGGGATAGATATGCCGTCAATGATCGTCGAATCACCAACCATTACGACGTAATTAATTGTGTCTCTCTTCTCCGGCAGGGTAATTTGGGCATTAAATTTCATAAAGTTAAAGAGAAATCCAGCTTTAATCTCAACTATTTTACCCCAAGTGAACTCTGAATTAACAACCGATTTAGAGCTATTCACCACAAACGAACGGTGACGATCATTTGCAAGATAGATGAGTTGGGTTCCTATTATGTCTGTCCCATTTGGGTTTATACCCCAGGCAACCCAACTGTAGGTGGAAAATGTGACCGGATTGGTGGCTACGAAGTTGACGGAGAGAGTGGAAGTTAAAGGGTTAAATTTCCAGTGAAAACTAGTACATAAGTGAGGGAGTTTGATTTGGTGGTCAAGGAATGGGTAACTAATGAGAGGAAGGCATAAAACCCAATATGAAACGAAGAAAATGAAAAGACGCTTGTCCACCATGGTTGAGGCAGAGTGTTTCTTTCTTGATTTCCGTTTGAATTTTAAAAATGTTTGTGTGCGAAAATGAAATGTAGTATGAACTAGGGCAGAACAGGATTTTAGCGTAACCGAAAAACCGTGTCAATTTTAATCAAACCGATCCGAAACATATGGGTCAAAGTTACCGGGTTACTTTATAATTTTTTGGGCCTATGTATTTTACCTATACTAATCTTGGAGACTAGTTTTTGGACTAAAAGAATGAGATTCTACTTCTTTAAAGTACAACCAAATACTAAAATACATTTACTAACATTAAAGACAAAAATGAGTGAGGTCACTATTCATCTCTCTCCACTACCACACCTATCTCCGACCACCTCCGATCTCTGGTCACCAGAAAAAATGATGAATTTTCTACAAATTCATGAGTTTCAAATAAAATGATGAGTTTCGTACAAACAAAAAATGACGAGTTTCGACAAAAAATGATGAATTTCAACAAAAAAAATGATAAGTTTCGACAAAAGTAATGAGTTTCGATAAAAAAGTTGAGTATTCATAAAAAAGAGAAGTATTCATACCAAAACATTGAGTATTATTAAAAAAATAGCTGAATATACAATTTCTTATTACAATTTACAAGAGAACAAAATAGACTAGCTAAAAAATAAAAAAATAAAAAACTAACATATCTAATTTGACCAAACAATCAAACTAATAAAAAAATAAAAAAATAAAAAAATAAAAAAATAAAAAAATAACTAAATTCGTTTGACCAGATCTTGGAAAAAAAATCTATTCTAAAGCGTACAATAAACGCTGAATCAAAAGAAAACATGCGCTGCAGATCTCGAGGCAGCGCGGGAAGAGGCGAGAAGAGGAGGGATCCATGGTGCGGCGCGGCGCTGGAGCTGGAGCGAAGCATCGGCGAGAGACGCGCTTCATCAACGGAGCTTCGACGACTTCGATCTCCGGCAATAACAACTCTGATCTGCTGTAAGGAACAACTTCGAAGCACTGTGAGGTGGACGGTGGTGGTTACATCTTGCCGCCGTGGTTACTTCGGAGCACTTTGGTTACATCCTTGATCGCTGGTGGTGGCAATCACTTCGAAGAGGCGAGAAGAGAAGAGGTCCATGGATTCGGTGATGGTGACAGCTCAGATGAGTTCGCCTTGGATCTGCAGCGCTCGAGAAGCGGCGATGGTGCAGACTCGTCGGAGGATCTCGCGCCTGGATCTCGAAGTGGAACGCCTGGAATCCTAGATCTTCACAGCATCTTCAGAGTGCTCGTCTGGACCTCGATAGTGGAAATGAACGGTGGTGGAGCTCTGCCTGGACATCGGCGGTGGAGACGAATGGGGTGAGAGGTGAGAGAGTGTTGTGAGAGATATAGGTTACGAGAAATGAATTTGATGAGAGAGAATGTGATAAATAACTATATATAGGAGGAGAAAAACAAAAAGGGGTAGGAATGAAATTGGGAACTTAGCTTATAGTGTTAAAATCTTATTGAGGTCCCTAGTAAGGAAAACAAAAGAAGAGGGTTGGGTTAGGACTATGGGGTGGGTGTTCAAGACCCCTTGGTTCATAATCTCTAATTTAATTTGATATATTCGATTTACGACTTCTTCGTTTGTTTTGTCGAAATTGTAACTTTGATCTTAATATCAGTTTTTCAAATTTTGTTATTTATTTAAATTTTTTCATGCGTTAAAAAAAGTTTGACTAATATTGACTAACAGAGGTTAAATCGAAGGGTAACCCGAATTACTATGAGAGTAATTTTTTTTACCCTACCCTTGGGTTACCCTATCAATTCCTTAAAACCGGAATATATTACCCTTGGTTTACCCTAATCTCAAAACCGGGTAAAACTGATCCATGCTCTCCCCTAGTTTGAATATATGGACAAAAAGAGTAATGCTAGATATCACCCAAAATCACATCACCCCAATCATATAATTTCTCTTTCCTAATTTATCATTTTCTCTCTCTATTATGATTTGTCCACATAGGAGGCGATGATTTTTTTTTTTAGTCAACAAGCCTTGTATTAAAACAATCAACCGAGAAGAAAAAATTTCACTCCAGCTGAACCAAGAAAACCAAAGTGATTACAACTAAACAAGAAAAAATAAAAAGCAAGGGATAAATAACAAACACCAATCAAAGACAATAATAAACTAGAAAAAGCTCTTGCAATCCAAACAATCGATTTGTTAGTCGTCCTTCTAATTCCATGATAAATGAATTGTGTGTGGGATCTAGCCATACTTTTAAAATCTTCAAGGATAGACATACTCTTCAAAGAGCAGTACGTGCTCGGAGACTGTATAGGCTGAAGATCGGCTGCGGCATTAGTTTCAATCATAATGCATTGTGAAGCAGAGTCTAAGACGAAACATAGATCACCACGAATCGCCTTAATTTCTGCTTGAAAATTGGAATATATGAAGATATACTGGACAAAACCAGAAATAACTTCACCCTTCCAAAATGAAACAACTGTGCTGCAACTGCAATTTCTAAGTAAAAGATAATGAGAACAGTGATTGAGGTATAAGTCTGAAGAGGAGACCAAGAAGGGATGGGGATGAATAAAGAAGCAGCATCCTTAACCAGGAAAGATGAAGAATCATCAAGGCTAACTTCAAAAGTACCAACCGATTTCCAAACCCGTGAATCAGTCTTCATGCATTGGCATAAACAAACACAACCAAAGCCCAAGAAACCAAGTTTCCAAGAACCAAAGCACAATCCAAACGTGTTTACAATTTGACCCAAAAAGGCCCAAAAAGCCCAATAAAGAACATGAACCGTTCTGCCAAAAGGTTTGGGTTTCTCATCTTTTCCAAACCCAGATTTCATTGTACCAAGAAAATGAATAAAGTGGCCGCACAAAGGGAAACTAGCGGAAGTGATGAATGTCATCACAGTCGCACACAACACAACTTTGTCTCCACAAACAAAGGATAATTTCTGGAATACAGTGAAAGGGGGGAAACAATTACTTTTATGGATTGATTTTTCAGGAACCAGCAACTTTGGAAGAAAATAGAAGAACACCAAGAAAGGATGAACACAGATCTGAAACCACCGATCTCAGAAAAATGGTAACCTAATTCTTCAAATAGGTGTCTGTAAATTTGGGAAGACTGGGAGGTGATTAGGGCAGGATATTTAGGATAACACAAAGGAAAACTATAAGGAAAAAGAAAAAGGGATAAAAAAAGGAAAGGTGGGGTGGCCGCCATCACCGATCTGAAAATTAGTAATGGCGGCCGTGAAGATAAAGAGGGCTTAGGGTTATAAAATTTTAGAGAGGGAAGAGAGACTTTTTTGTTTACCCAGGAAAGGGTGGTGTAATTTGAGGTGATATCTAGCATTATTCTATGATAAAATTAAAGGAATAATTTCATTTTAGGCCTGATACCTATTTCTTTTATTATTAGGTCAAAATAATATCTTGCAGGAGTACAAATTAAATTGCGGGATAATTTTACTCGATCGTCTTTGT
Organism: Nemophila menziesii; assembly: GCA_029959085.1. Taxonomy (NCBI): domain Eukaryota; kingdom Viridiplantae; phylum Streptophyta; class Magnoliopsida; order Boraginales; family Hydrophyllaceae; genus Nemophila; species Nemophila menziesii. Next base: position 34,834,439 of record JARWIR010000008.1, read on the forward strand.
GCACTCTACACACCATAAAAAAAAAGATATTTATAGTTTCATTGGCGATTTGGTTTTCTCTTTTTATCTCAACTTCCTTCATCCTTCAGTGTGGTGCATTTACCACCGATGTTGGTGGTGCAATCTCCTGAGTACGGTTGCTAGCCATCTGCTTGCCTACTTTGCGGTTTTTTGTCGATTCGACGTTTGCTTGGTGTTTGGTTTGTTGATCGATCTTTGGTTCGTTTTGGATGATCGGAAAGGATTTGGAAGGTGTCGACTACTCGAGATGATAAGGAACTCTCCTGCTCAACCTTAGTGTGTGTTACTTTACTTGTTACCCTGTCTTGTAATGTTTTGTTTGTTTTTTGTTTGTTTTTTGTTGTTTCTTTATTAGGTTGGTTAGTCAACCTTTGTATCGCTCTTTGTAGTTCCGTATTTACTATATTAACACGTTGACAAAAAAAACTTATTCCTTAGAAAAATGAAAATTATACTGACCTAAAATTCAAATTTCATTTGTTTAAAAGATCAATTAAAAAAAATTAAAAAAACCTAATTTGGAAAAAAAATTAGTGCAAATTCACTACTTTACCTTTACTAATACCCGACTCTTTCAATAATTGAAAGGATGAGCTACCCGACACACATACCTACCTACACCAAGTACAACAAACACATCAAAATTAAAAAAACAAAAACCAAAAAATCGACATTATATACAAACATTTCATAATAAAATACTACCATTACAAATCCTAACAACATTATTACAAACTCTAGTGTTCACATTCGCATATTAAGTTTAAACCCTATGCATCACAATTCACCAATACATAAAACTATACTAATCACTTAACAATATGCCCTCATATTGTAACTAATGATACTAAACTAAGATCAATATCATCTATTGAAGGTAATCATATAAATAATCATTGATATTCGCATAAAAAACACAAAAAAAAGGATTAATTACCATAGAACATGACTATTAAAGGTATAATTTAACTTTTTGTTCATTACTGTAAAATATTGAACTTTCAACCTAATTTATTTTTTGTTTTTTCGTTGTGTGAGTAACAATGGTGTAGAAAGGAAGAAATCGGTCGTTGGTGTATATCGAGTAGTATTGGGCAAAGAGAAGAACAAATTACTCTATTTGCTAGCAGGACATATAAGACACCGAAATGACACATTGCATACACCAGTGAGATCTTGTCACTCAGGTAAGGCCATGTGGGCAGGAGAAAGAGTCTAAAAAGCAAGGTTTTTTTGTCTTTAAACCTTTTTTTTACATATTAAAGGGGTCAGTTACTTATTAAAAGGGCCTTGTATTGAAATATTAAGGGAGTCTAAGGCTTCCAACTTTTTTTACCAAAACGTATAGATATTAAAACTACAAATATAAAATAATAAGGAAATAAAAATAATCAAATTCTATAAATTAATTTATTATTATTAGTCAAAAGTAAAATATCAAAAGATATAAATAATACTTAACGCTTAAAAAACGCTGGAAAAAACTCAAACTCATCTTTTTTTTTTACACTCCTCGTGGCCACTATCCTTCCTCGTGCATCCCTACCATCGTCATCACCCCGCCGTAAAAAGATCATTCTCCACTACTCAAAAGTGGTTCTCATTAGAGACTTGAGATATTAAAATTCTATCTAAGAGTGGCAAAGAGGTCATCATTAGATCTATTATCAACTCTATACCAAATGATGAGTTGGTGTTTTCCTTATTCCTAAGCTTGTCGCTGATAAAATAGCTACTCTAGTTTCAGATTTCTACTTAAAACAACTCGAGCTTTAAGTTTGAATATCAATACTCTTAAAATACTCTGTTCAATGAAGCTACTATTGCAACCATTAGAGAAATATACCTTTCTCCACAACCTCTATAGTGGTTCTTAGGTCGGTGTCCGTGGAATCAAGAATCAATTGAGTTGCTTGTCGTTTTAACCTCCTTTTCGGATGTTGTCTAACTCATGAGATGTTAGGGTGAGGGAGTGATATATAGTCCTAAGGAAGGCACAAGAGAGAGTATAAATAAAAGGGTGGTACCTATTTTGTTTCATCTTAGATAAACTTGTACCTATTTTGTTTCATCAAGAGAGACTTGAAATTATATAGGGAACTTCTTAAATGTTTCCCTAAAGGTAAAAAAAAAAAAATCCTTTCGAAGGCAAGAAAAATTGTTTATCTATTAATGGAAAAAATATATAAGAAAAAGTGAAAACCCACCAGAATGTACTATATGTGGGAGTAGGGCTGCAAATGAGTCGAGCCGAGCCGAATACTAGATGTACAGGCTTGTTTGTTTAATTTCTCGTGGCGAACCGAGCCGAGCTCAAATTTAAACGAGTCGGGCCGAGCCGAGCTCAAATTTAATCGAGCCGAGCCCGAGATTTCAGTGGTCCATATAAAAAATGATAGAATTTGTTTTTTTAACTTATAGAACAATCTTTTATAGAGTCGAGCCCGAGTTGCTCATGACAATTTGTTTTTTATGGTTGAAATGGGACATTCATGAGAGTGTGGTATGAAAATATGAAACATAACATTAATGAAAAAATAAATGTCTAAAGAAATTAAAAATATCTTGTTAGATATTGAAGGTTTAATAATATATTTATAAGTAGATAATATATTAATTTATAATTAATAATTTAAACGAGCTCACGAGACGGGATCGAGCAGGCTCGTTTACGTATCGAGATTAAAATGGAGCTTGAGCTTGAGCTTGTTTACATTCGAGCCTATCTCGAACGAGCTTTTCTCCGAACCGAGCTCGAACTGCTCGCGAGTGGCTTGGTTCATTTACAGCCCTATGTGGGAGATTTGGAACAAAAAAAATATACTATACATGGGAGAAAAAAAGAGTATAGAGCATATTTTATTCCATTGTTCTAGGACTAGAGATGTATGGCTTGCTAGTCCATTAAACAAATTTTTTTAAAATGGTCTTACTTTTAATTATGGTCAATTGTTTAAATATCTTGTAACCTTTATATATCATGTAGGCCAGCTAAAGATAATCACGTAGGAAACCAGGTGAGGTAACTTAACTGGCCAGAGCCTTAATATTTTTTCAAAGCAAAAGGTAAAGAGTTTGAATCCCATATATATAGGGGAAAAAAAGGGATAATCACATAGGGGAACTAGCTATCAATGTAGCTGATAAGATAAAGAAGAATCACAGCTCATGACAGCTGCCAAGTTGTTAGTTTGTTATATACAGTTTGTTACAACTGATATGTATGTATAGTGTATGTAATGATCCGTGTATAAATATCACACATACATGAATGTAAACAACAATCAATCTAATAAAAATCTTCTCTTCACATCTCTCTCTCTTCTCTTCTATATGGTATCAGAGCTAAATGAAAGAACAAGCTCTCTTTTTCCGCCATTAATGGCGTCTTAAAACAAAAATAAACAAATTTATAACTACATCTTCTTGAGCTTTGCTATCTTTCACTTCTCGATCTTCCGCGCTTTTCTTCTCTATTTCTTTCTTATTCTCAATGGCTGAATCATCTTCTTCAACACCTCTTATCTCATCCAGTTCTGAAATTCCAGCTGGTTTACTTCTTCTTCGTCAAAATTGGGCCTCGCTTGTTCAAATCAAGCTTGACTCCACAAATTATGTGGTTTGGAAGGCTCAGCTTGAAGCTGTGTTGGAAGCTCATGGATATCTTGATCATGTCACACGATTAGGAGCTCCGCCTTCATCAAGTAATCCGACATATTCAACTTGGATAATAGAAGATCATCAATAGAAGGTATCTCTTCTATCATCAATGATTCCCTCTGTTTTTTCGCAAGTTGTAAGATCTTCTACTGCACATGACGTTTGGGTAAAACTTGAAGAATTGTTTGTTAATCAATGTCGCACACATGTTCATCAATTAAAAATGAAATTGTGCAACATTAAGAAAGGAGACAAATCAATGACTGAGTACTTAGCTAATATACAAGACATATGTGATGGATTAGATACTGCTGCATCTTCATTACCTCTTGAAGATGTTATTATGTATACATTGAAAGGCTTACCTTCTGAATACAATCAATTTAAGTCTAGTATTCGGATTACAAATGCTCAAACATCAACACTAAGCTTTCATTCACTTGGTAGCTTACTGGTATCTGAAGAATTGCATATGAAGATGTCTGAATCAAATGACTCATCTGTGCATCATACCGCACTTTTTACACCTTCTACAATGAATTTCTCTTCCAATAATTCAACTCGTGGACGAGGACCTTCAAATCGTGGAAGAGGCTATGCTAATAGAGGTCGTGGTAGACATTTCTTAACACAAAATAACTCTGTGTTGGGAGCTCCTCCATCACATAATTCTGGTATACATACAAATGCTCCAACATGTCAGATATGCACTCGTATAGGTCACATAGCTCTTGATTGTTGGTATAGATCAGACTTTGTGAATTATCCTTCACCTAAGGCTCAAAATCGTGTCATCTTAGCAGCACACTCTAATTACACACCTAATCAGTCTACTCAACATCAAGCTTATGATCCTGAAATGTGGTATTTGGATAGTGGAGCTAACAGTCATGTTACTAATGATTCTCACTTGATTGAACAATCACAGCCTTATCATGGTGCTCATTCAGTCTCAGTTGGTAATGGTCAAAATCTTGACATTGCAAGTGTTGGTCATAGTAAGCTATATACCTCTAACTCTTCATTCCTTTTAAACTCAGTTCTTCATGTTCCCTCTATTTCTTCTAATTTGTTATCCATTTCAAAATTCACTAAGGATAACAATTGTATTATTTCATTCAGCTCTAATTAAGTTTCGATACATGATTGTGCCTCACATAAGTTGCTCTTTCAGGGCCCTTGTAGGGATGGCTTATATCCAATTTCATCTGGTACAAGCTCATCATCTGCACAGGGTAGTCTTTGTTCAAAACAACATTTACAATGTCTATCTTCAAGAGTTGAAAATTCCTCAGCTATCTTATGGCATTTGCGTTTGGGTCATCCTTCTTCTCAGGCTTTAATTCCTTTAAGTTCTGTTTTAAAAAGTAAACTAGATCATTATGGTGTCCAATGTAATTCTTGTGCATTGTCCAAAGCACATAAGCTTCCATTTTCTCTGTCTATTACTAAATCAAACAATCCTTTTGAAATCGTTCATTCAGATGTGTGGGGCCTAGCTCCAATTTCTTCTTGTTCTTCTTTCACATACTATGTTTTGTTTATAGATGATTATAGCAGGTTCAGTTGGGTGTATCCTTTGAAGATGAAATCAGAAGTTTGTGAAGTATTCAAAGCATTCAATACCATGGTTCAAACTCAGTTTAATGCTCAAATCAAGTGCTTAAGATCAGATAATAGTGGGGAATACACCAGTAACTCCTTCAAGTGTTTTCTTCAATCATTGGGAATTATTCATCAAACTTCTTGTCCTCATACTCCTGAACAAAATGGAGTCTCTGAGCGCAAACACAGGCATCTAATTGAGACTACATTAGCCTTACTCACTCATGCTCCTCTTCCAATGAAATTTTGGTGTGAAGCTCTAGCTGCTTCTGTGTATTTAGTGAATATTCTACCAAGTCCTTCACTTCACAACAAAAGCCCTTATGAACTGCTATTTACTAAACCTCCAACCTACAATCATTTAAAAGTCTTTGGGTGCTTATGCTATCCTTGGACAAAACCATACAATCAATATAATTTTGCTCTCAAATCTGAACCTTGTGTGTTTTTGGGATATTGCTCTTATTCAAAAGGTTACAAGTGTTTTTCTACAACTTCTTCTCGAATGTTTATTTCCAGACATGTTCAATTTAATGAAACCTCTTTCCCATTTGCCACTAAACCTTCAGAAACACTTCCCTCTCCTCCCACAAATTCTATATATACTGACCTTTTTCCATCAATAAATCTATCCTCTCTTTCTCAACCATTTTCTCTTTTGAATAACACAACTTCTTCTCAACCTTTACCTCAAGACTCTACTTCTAGTCAACATAATTTACCTTCTCCTTCACCATCTCCTAGTATACCTACACAACAAAACCCTCCTCATCATCATATGGTGACTAGAAGACAAACAGGATCTTTTAAACCTTCATACAAGTGTCAAACCCTCATTCAAACACCAACATTACTTGAACCATCCTCATTTAAAGAAGCTGAAAAATTTCAGTGTTGGCAAGACGCAATGCAAGATGAATACAATGCATTGATTAGTCAAAACACTTGGACACTTGTCCCTACACCTCATGGTCGAAATCCCATAACATGTCGATGGATATACAAGGTTAATAGACATGCTGATGGGACTATAGCTCGCTATAAAGCGAGGCTTGTAGCTAGAGGCTTCTTACAAGAGTTATGTTTGGATTATACTGAAACCTTCAGTCCGGTTGTTAAGCACCAAACTATACGAGTTGTATTAGCTTTAGCAGTGTCGAATGATTGGGCTATTAGACAATTAGATGTGTCTAATGCGTTCCTCCATGGTGAACTTGATGAGGAGGTGTATATGACACAACCACAAGGATTTGTGGACTCTACTAAACCCTCTCATGTATGCAAACTAAACAGGTCTCTTTATGGCTTAAAACAAGCTCCTCGAGCCTGGTATTCTTTACTTCAATCTTTTCTTGTTCTACAAGGATTCAAAGTAAGTGCTGCTGACTCATCTATGTTTGTCAAGGGTGTTTCATCAACCTTAACAATCATATTAGTATATGTAGATGACATATTGATAACTGGTGCAAATGCAGAAGAGATATCAAATGTTATTAGTGCCTTAAAGAATAGATTTCAAATGAAGGACTTAGGTCATTTAGCCTATTTTCTTGGACTTGAAGTGTCTAAAACAAATGAAAATACAATTGTTTCTCAGGCTAATTATGCCCTCTCTATTCTTAAAAAGGCTGGCTTGAGTGAATGCAAACCTTCTACAACCCCTACACTCACAAAAAATGGTGTTATATCAAACTATCATAAAGAATTATATGAAGATCCTTTTATGTTTAGAAGTCTAACTGGTGCTTTACAATATTCAACCATTACAAGACCAGACATTTCGTTTGCAGTTAATCAAGTATGTCAAGCTATGCATAAGCCAACAAATGCAGACTTTGAAGCCTTAAAGAAGATATTAAGGTATCTCAAAGGAACTTATCATTACAGTTTACAATTCTCATCTTCTTCTCCTACTCTTTATGCCTTTTCTGACTCGGATTGGGCTAGTAATATTCAAGATAGAAAGTCTACAACTGGCTACTGCATCTTCTTAGGTACAAACTTAGTTTCTTGGGGCTCAAAGAAGCAACATACAGTCTCAAGATCTTCAACTGAAGCTGAATATAGAGCTCTTGCTCATGTTTCAGCTGAACTTAAGTGGTTCACATTCTTGCTCCAAAGTCTTCATATTCCTATTGTAACTCCAACCTTGTCTTGTGATAACATGTCAGCTTTGGCTTTGGCAACTAATCCTGTATTTCATACCAGGACTAGACACATTGATGTGGATTTCCACTTTGTCAGAGAACAAGTAAAAGCTAAGGTACTTAATCTCAGACATGTTTCCTCATCAAATCAATTGGCTGATATTTTGACTAAGGGTCTTGGAGTTACTCAGTTCACATCTCTTCTATCCAAGCTGCCCATGATCAACATGCTTAGCTTGAGGGGGGATGATAAGATAAAGAAGAATCACACCTCATGACAGCTGCCAAGTTGTTAGTTTGTTGTATACAGTTTGTTACAACTGATATGTATGTATAGTGTATGTAATGATCCGTGTATAAATATCACACATACATGAATGTAAACAACAATCAATCTAATAAAAATCTTCTCTTCACATCTCTCTCTCTCTTCTCTTCTATAGTAGCATGGTTCCTCCGGAAAAGGAGAACTATTTTGGGTTTAATAAAGTATGGAAATTACATGTAACGCCAGTGATGAGTTCATTAAAGCTAATATCAAAGACTATGACAACATTGAATTTTTTAAGATCCGTGCTAATGAAATGAATGGCCCTAACTCTGTTACTGGAAGTAAAATGAACCCATAACCCCATTCAATTAATGCTAGCCTGTCCTGGTCACCTCCAGGCAATGGAAAAGTTAAAATTAGTGTTGATGCATCATAGAATAATAAGGAAACTAAATAAGCAGATTTTTCTTGTGTATTGAGAAATTTTGCACGTCGATTTGGTTTTCTCTTTTCATCTCCACTTCCCTTATCCTTCGTGTGGACCTGTTTTTACTACAAGTTTGTTAAAGGTTATTATCGTATATATGGATTAATTGAGTGCTATCATCTCCAATGCACAATTATAATGTTCACACATTTTAGCAACCCGTCAATTTTGTTTAACTTTGATTTAAATCCCTTGCACTTTTTAGTATTTTGACTCACCTCATTCTTTTGGATGTATAAGAGTGATTGAATATATAGGGTATTTCTCCATCAGGATTCAGTATTGACTAAAAAGATTTTACATTTGCAATTCTTTTTAAGGCAAGAATAGTTTATCCTATAGTAGTAGAAATATAATGCATACCTAATAGGCCATTAAACAAGGTTGCCCAATCATATAAATCTTTAATCTTAGATGTTTAAATAACTGATACATTTTTTTCAAGGAGATAGATAAAATCATATACTACATAATCACTCACTCTTCTTTCATTACCAAATCTGGTTCTTATAAAATACCAAAAATATAACGGCCAATCCAAGAGAAGAGGGTGATAATACATTGTCATAAATGAAAGGATCATGATTATTAAAGAAATAATAAGTGATTCACCACTTCCATATCTTTATCCATGAACAAGAAATCTGCATCTATAAAGTTGCTCCTTGCAATAAAATGGATAGATATATTTCCCTCGTATTGGCAGCCCATAAATAATTGTTTCTATAAACATTATAGTAGCTTTTGTTGCTCACAATTAACGACAATATGTAGAACATTACGACCTTTAATAGTGGTCATCTCCCAACAAACTAAGCAACATTCCACAATCTCTTTTACTACCTTTATCTAACCCTCTAACTTGCTGCTATATGAAGAGGTGTTTTATTATCATCCTTGTGTGCCACAATGTAAATTGCTGATAGGTTACATTGCGGCACACAATGATGATAATAAGATAAATCTTCATATAGCTGCATGTAAAGGCAAGGTTGAGGTGATAAAAAAGCTTATGAAACATTGCTTAGATTGTTGGGAGATGACCACTAATAGCAGTCGAATTTCAAGTATGGTCGGAGAAAAGCCATGGCGGTGGTTCGAGTATGATTGGAGAAGAGCTGCATGCAATGTGTTAATCGTACATGTAATAGATCGTTATTTGTCCTTAACACCTCTAAGTTACATTCCTACGCAGCTTGATACAAATAATGTTCCATATGAGTAGTATTTTATGTTTGAACATGGTTTTTATTGCATTGTGTAGCCATGGTTTGAGTAAAGACTGAAAAGAAAGACACAAGAAGGGATAAAGATTTGAAACTGTAAGTTGAAATTCTTCTTCCATCATTTGAGTCCAGTATATAATTGTTGATGCTAGTAACTAATATATACTAATCAAAGCAGCATGGAACTTATTAAACTCGGTAACATTGATGATCCCCTTAATTTAGATTACGAATAATTGCACACAACTCCTAGTTACATTAAAAAATGGATTTAAACCCCTTACTAACCATGATCTCTTTTTTTAGTATGTTGACTTAAGAGCGAAAGCTTTATCATCATGACTACAAAAATATTTCACCTTTTTCCATTTTTACTCCTTTCCAAAACTCTCCTTACTGCCATGGCCTATCCACCAAATATGGCATAAATTTACAATAAATATATAATTAATGTCAAAGTGAAGATTCATTCATCGAAAGATTTTCACTAAAACAAAATACCAATAGCGCTTACTAATTACAGAATTAATTTCAAGATATGATTTAATTTTTACATAATCCTATCACTATTGTTCATCATCAGTTCACACAGTATATTTTCATCAATCTTTTTCTGGACCTATACTTGGGCGTAGATGTCCTGCTACCACGTAACATTTCATTGAAAACACAACAAGTTAGAACAATAACATAAGAAAGCGTGCACTTACAGATGTAAAGATTTCATACCTTGTGTATAATGTTATTAAATTCGGTAAATTCATTGTAAGAGAAATTATAAGAACTAAGATAGCACGTATCACTTCACTTAAATAGAACTTCATTAAAAGTGGAATCCCAAGAGAAATCAAAGTAATATAGCAAAACAAGAAGCTTCGCATGCTGTTACGAATATTTCTTCTGTATTTATCCTTCACTTCAATACATAGCGCGATATTCTACAATTTTAGCAAAAAATAATAAAAACTTCAGATTAAACGAGTATATATATAGTCAGTTATTATTAGCTTAAAAGTGCAGTTAGAAAATACCACTATGAATCCGAGGTAATAAAAGACTACTAGAAAGTTATGCAAAGTTAGATAGTCCCATTTTGAGTTTTCTCTGAGTGTGCATCCCTTGTTGAAACTTAGAGTTTGTGATATTTCATCAACCTAATCAATGTGAAAACAATAAATAATATTATGAGTTAATAATTGCATCATTGGTCCTTGTATATGTATGATAGTCAAAAGTATCATGTGTTTTTTAAAACAACAGGGACCAATTGTGCAATTAATTCTTACATATAACAAAACCCACAAACCAAAAGTAAACATATAAATAAAGTGACATACAAATCTTTTTAGAGTTGATTCTTTATCTTGGTTAAGATTCAAAACCCCACTATACTTCTGATTAGCCGGAACAGGTTTATCGTCATAGATCGAACCACCAACTACCACAGCGTAATTAATGGTGTCTCTCTTCTCCGGCAGGGTAATGTGAGCATTAAATTTCATCAAGTTAAAGCGAGACCCAGCTTCAATTTTAACTACTTTACCCCAAATGAACTCTGATTCATCAAACGAATTAGAGCTATTCACCACATACAAACGGTGACGATCATCTGAAAGAACGATGAATTGGGTTCCTATTTTGCCTGTCCCGTTTGGGTTTATACCCCAGGCAACCCAAGTGGAGGCGGAAAATGTGACCGGATTGGTGGCTTCGAAGTTGACGGAGAGAGTGGAGGTTAAAGGGTTAAAGCTCCAGTAAAAATGGGTACATAGGTGAGTGAGATTGATACGGTGGTCAAGGAATGGGTAACTAATGAGAGGAAGGCATAAAACCCAACATGAAATTAAGAAAATAACTAGAAACTTGTCCTCCATTGTTAAGGCAGAATATTTCTTCTTGAATTCCGTTTGAATTTAAAAAAAAAAATTGTGTGTGTGAAGATTAAATGTAGTATGAACGGTATGAGAAAATTAAATTGCTAAGCGATCGTCTTTTACACTCTACACACTATTACAAAAAAGATGTTTATAGTGTACCTTACAGAGTAAATTTTTCCTTAGATGAAAAAGAAGTTGCTGTGAGAGTGAGACTCTTTACCATATCACACGTTAGAAGCCATTTTAGTTCTTTGAAAAATGAGGAATATATAACCTGATTCTAATTTAATTTGTTTAAAGGACAAAAAAAAAAGGGAAATTATAAAAGTCAGGTCAGGATATTAGACCTTTTTTTTTTTGTTCGAAATAGGATATTAGACCAGGGACCTGCTATCACCACTCTTATTTGCTTTACTCACTAAATCTTTAATTTCAGTACTTGAAACAAAGGTAAATCAGAGACGGATTACAGGTATTCAGATAACACGTAATTTTTCGATTATTTCGCATATGCTCTTTGCCGATGATTCTCTTTTCTTCATATCTTTGAATGGTCAAGACCTCGATGAATTCCAGGAATGCATTAATACCTATTGTAAGTGCTCAGGACAGAAGGTTAACTATCACAAATCGTCAGTATGCTTTAGTAAACAAACACCGGATGATGTACGACAACAGATTGTCTCAACTTTACAGATTACTGAATCTAGGGACTTGGGGAAATACTTGGGGATACCACTTTGTCATAAAAGATTTAGGATGGATACCCTGGCTTGGATAGTAGAAAAGGTTTTTAACAAAGCTCAATGATGGATTGCTAAACTTTTATTTGAAAAAGGAAAAGAAATACTTATTAAAGCAGTGTTACATGCGATTCCTTATTACGCTATGTCTATTTTCTCCTTTCCTATTGGTTTTTGCAGAAATTTGTCATCCATAATTGCACGATTTTGGTGGAACACACTTGGTAAACGTAAAATTCACTAGCTTGAATGGGAAAAGATGACAGCGGCTAAAGTGGTCGGCGGAATGGGATTTAGGGACCTCAAAGGGCAAACATGGCACTATAAGCAGCACAAGCCTGGAGGATTCTCAGTAATCCGGATTTGCTAGTGTCTGGCGTATTAAAAGGTATTTACTTTCCTCATGGTAACTTTCTTGATGTGAAAATACGGCAGAGTCGTACTTGGTCTTGGGCTAGCTTACTAGAAGGAAGGGATCTACTTATTGAACATGGTTGTGTTCAAATTGGTAACGGGGAATCTACACTTATCTAGAAACATAAATGGTTGAATTCTGGGATAATCAAAGATAGGCCACAAGGAACAAATATTGAAACGGTCAATCAACTCATGACGACTCAGAAGAACGGATAGGATTGGGATACGATCGATAGCGCGCTTCCTCTTCCAGTACATAGAGAGGTGGCTAGGATTCCTTTACTTGATACGGAGGGCCAGGACGCCTTCATATGGCCATATACTAAATCAGGAAAGTATACTACTAAATCGGGATACAAAATTATGTCACAAAATGAAATGGAAGGCATGGCACAAACCTCGTTACAAGCTGAACTTAATAACCCGAAATTGTGGAATAGGGTCTGGAAATCCAACGTGCCTAATAAAGTGCGATCTTTTAACTAGAAGGCGTGTCGCAACATTCTTCCTACCAAACTCAACTTATTCAGATGCCACTGTAGTAATAGTAAATATTGTATATGGTGTGAAAACACGACTGACACGGTTGTACATATGTTACTCTCTTGTAATTTTTCCAAACAGGTATGGGCAGGAACGTCATTACAGATTCAGGTTCCAGAACACAATCCTGCTTTGATTGGAGATTGGATTACCAATCTTTGTGATACGATGGACAACAAAATCTGGAAAGAAAATACTTTTATAGCATACGTTCAACTGACACTGTGGAACATTTGGAAAGCAAAAATGAATATGTTACATGAACAAGTTCACACCCATCTACACACGTTTATTTTATCGATTAGTGCATGTATGAAGGATCTCTTTGGTTCTAATTGGGATAGCCCTCTTTTACCGGCTCCTTCAATAGCAAGAGTTCATGCTCCTGACCCGCAAGGCGACGATGAATTCAACAACGCTCTTTTTACTTATACATGTGATGCTTCCTTCAAAACGGCTTTCAAAAAAAGTGGAATTGGAATAGTTAATCGAGATACTCATACAGGTCAGAGAGTTACCTTCTCTAAACCTATCTGGACAGACTCGGCGGCTGAAGGGGAAGCTATTGCAGTCTTGGAGGCTGCCCGGCTAAGCCTTGATCACCCAGGGAGTAAGATCGTTATCTGTTCATAAAACCTTGATTTCATTCAAGGAATTAAGTCATTGCCAGCTGCATGGTGGAAAGTCTGACCTTTTGTCAAGCGGATCCTTAAGATGGCTGAGGAACATGGTTTTTTGTTCTTCAAGCATCTCCCGCGTAGACTTAACGGTCTGCCTGAAAGTGTCGCGCGTAAAGCTAGGCAATCGGCGTCGTTACTCGATGACCCTATAGCCATGGGGTCGGCATTTTCGAGACTCGGGATTGGCTGACTTTTGTAATAGTTTTAGTTGTTCTTACGTTCGACCAAAAAAAAAAACAGCCCACCGCCTTAACTTTCACAAAGAAGAGCCTACTCCCAACTAACTAACTTAAAACCAACCAAAAAACAAAAAAAGCCCAAAAATCCCCTACCTCTCTTCTTATTTCTTGTGAAAAGCAAAACCCAAAAACAAAACCCTTTCGAAACTCACCCACTTTCTCAGTTCGGCCATCCCACCAGCTCTCTACCATTGTCGCCCCCTTCCACCTACCTCTTCCCATTCCCACCTTCTCACCTCCCCACCATTGGCCCTCTTCCCACCATGGCCTCCCTTCCCCTTCACCTTTCTTCCTTCCACAGATCTGACCTCCACCACCACTACAGCGAACCATCCCCCACCACCATAAACCAGGCTCACCTCTCTCTGTCTTCACCATCATCACCTCTGGTCTTACCTTCTCGTCGCCCCATTCTCCTTTACCGGTAAAGCCCCATTATCCTTCACCGACAAAGCTACACCTCTCCCGCCCCCCCTGTTCCTCCAGCGCAAGATAGAGCTCACCATCCACCAGCAAGCTTCGTGCTCAGATCCGCCGCGCTCCACCACCATGAAGTCACCGCGCCATCACAAGCCTTCCCCGTTTGACGCCAGTTTGTTGCACCAGCTCGACCAGCGCCGCCATCATCCTTCCGCCGCGTAGCTCCTCCATCTTTCACCCTCGTGAATCATCCTTCGCCGCCCCACCACTATCAACATCCTTCACCTTCCAGGTCCACACCATCTTCACACTACACTCCAGATTCGGCGCCATTCTCTCCGCCCCACCACCATCACCATCCTTAACTTTCATTTTTGTTTTTGTTTTGTTTTCTTCGTCGTGGTTTTGTTCGAACCAAATCTGAACAAATCTGGTGATATTTTGTTTTTTTATTCGTCGTGGTGCCCATGCGTTTAGGTACAAACCCTTTTGGGCCCAGGTCTTTTTGCTGGGTCCAACCTATTTAAAAAAAAATTATCCAATGTTTCTTAACATTCACTTTTTTCTGTGCTGGATCCAGCCCATTTAAAAAAATGTTCCAATGTTTTTCAACGTTTACTTTTTTCTTTTTGTTATTTTTTTTATTAAATCAATGTCTTTTTTATTTATTTATTTTTTTAACAGTTCTTGTTTTTGCAGGTAAAAGACATGTTCAACCTTTTGGGTATATTCCCTCTGGTCTAAACCCTCCTATGAATAAATTGTTTCATTTTTTTAGTTCCTATGCAATTATGAATTGAGTGGACTAAGGTACAGCCCCCAGGGCACAATATTAGAGACATTAGACATGGACATAGACAAAAACCAGAGCTTGGGTACAGCCCCTAGGGTATACGGACTTAATTGGACATGCACTTGGACAAAACTGGGGCTTGGGTATAGCCCCTTGTGTATTTGGACTATTACATGGACAAACACTAAATGCAATTATATAAATTATTTTACCCACCTTAAAAAACGTAAAACACAACATAGGTTCGTATCGATGGGTACGGATCCATCTGCTTAATGAGCAGAGCAAAAAGAATAAAAAAACGAATTACTGAAAAGAAAAAAAATGAAAAGGGCAAAGCTGGAAAAAATGCAACTAGAAAAATGAAACTAGGCCTTACTTAGTACGTTTTTGTAACTAGGCTTTAAAAAATAAGTTAGGTTGGATTTGGGCTCTAATTTGTATATTCCTCAAAAAAAATCCAAAAAAAACCTAGTTTGGAAAAAAAATGAGCGTAGACACCTTTACTAACCGACTGTTTCAATGTTTTAAAGGATAAACTATCCCGACTATTTGCACAGGTTGGTCCGAAAATTTTGAAAAAAAAAATTGGGTTTTTTCAATATAATAAAATGAATTATCTTATCTTGACTAACCAAATCATATATTATTAATTTAATAATAAAATTTATGAAGTATTGATTAGAAAAAACATAATATTATATTAAACGATTATCTAAACAAACGTACAAATAAAAAAAATTATCTACAAAATACTATTCACTAAAAAAAATTACTTTTATGTTTTTTTAAATGATGCTTGTGATGGATGATATGCTTCTTATATTATAATGGGCTTTTTTTCTTTTTTTTTTTTGGTCGGAGAAGTTACACAAAAACCACCTCTCTATCCGATCCCCAACCTTTCGATCCCCATCATAATTCCATTGATATCCATTTCGTGTCCTCTGGCTCCGCACCTAGCATTTTTTGCAAGCCTGTCCGCCTGGCTATTCAATCCCCTCGGCAGGTGCCGAAAGGATATCGGGCCATGGTCCACCGATTTCTTCCAGATCTTCCGGATGATCGGTAGAATAGTCCACCTTGCTGCTGATGCCTGCCTAATACCTTGTATAATTTCAAGGTTATCTGAAGCAATCGTCTTTGGCTCCCCTGGGAAGCTTTTGCATCTTTTTGTGGATGATAAGACCGCTAGTGCTTCCCCTTCCAGCGTCGTATCACATCTGTGAGTCTCCTTGATTTCCTTTCTAGGTTGGTCTCGCCGATAATGTTGTTGCACTATCCCAATTCATGTGACCTCTCCCCGATTCGAAAAGGATGCATCGCAGAAGAAAGTAATGTCGGTTTGGCTTAGCTCGGTATTATGTAGTCCTGTGCCTGCTGTTTCTCTGTGTTCAATGTTCGTCATTGGTGTATTAGTCCTCCTTTCTTGACCATGTAGTTCTCGCATCATGGTGTGCACTCCGGTCAGAATCTGGTCTATATCCACATTTATGCCTTGGTGTACTCCTTTGATTTTCGCTTTCCATAAGTTCCAAAGAGTTATAAAGATGTAGTCTTTGACCTTTTGTTCCTCCCAAACCCCTTGCTTGTAACTATTGATGACAGCTGGTAACCAATCAGTAAACGTTTGTGCTTGATCTTCTTGAGCTTTGATTTGAAAGGTGGATGCTGCCCAAACAGCTTTGGCAACCTGGCAGTTGAGTAAAAGATGCTCAACTGTTTCTGTTGCCTCCGGGCACCAGTCGCATTTGTCCGTGTCGGCGCATCTTCTTTTAGCTAAGTTCTTCTTGGTAGGTACAGCGTTATTACAAATTATCCAGATGAAGAGTTTGATCTTCTTTGGTATGTTCGTTTTCCATATCATTTTCCATAGGTCTTCGTTGATATTAGCTCCCAAACTTGTTGATCGTGGTGCGTGAAGCAGAGTTTCTTCAGTTAAAACTTTGTATCTGTCTTGGTAGTATAGTTTCCTTCCTTCGATGCCGGCAATATGAATTTATCCTCCTGGTCCGGGTTTAGTAATCGTATCTTCGTAATTTCTGGTATAATGGGTGGTGGGAATATTTCGTCCAGAGTTTCCATGTCCCACTTTGCTTTGCCGTCTTCCCAGAGCTGGTTAACTGTTTGAAATTCACAGTCAACTGGTTTAACTAGTTCCCACGTTGTTGGTACCCATTTATCTTTCCATATGTTTGTCGTGTCCCCATTGCCGATTTGGTATATTCCATGTTTCTTTATAAAATCCCTTCCTTCGATAATGCTACTCCAAGTCCATGTGCGACTCTGTCGTAATTTAACATTCATGAAATCATTATTTGGAAAGTATATACCTTTTAGTAGCCGAGCTGCTAAGGAGTTCGGGTTTTTGTAAATGCGCCAGGCCTGGGCTCCAAGTAATGCTTTGTTCATCCGCTTGAGATCTCTGAAGCCCAAACCTCCCAGTAATTTCCCCACCGCCACCCTTTCCCAAGCTATCCAGTGTATTCGATCTCGTTCGCCCGATCCCCACCAAAAGTTTGAAATGGCTGAGACGAGTTTCCTACAAAAAGTCTCTAGGAACGAAAATAATGACATTGCATAAACGGGTATCGCCTGAAGAACTGCTTTGACTAGTACTTCTTTCCCTCCTTCTGATAATAGTTTGGCTTTCCATCCTTTTGTTTTTGCGAATAATTTCTTCGCTACCCACTCCAGGGCTTCGATTTTTTATCTCTTGTGACACATAGGAATCCCAAGGTATTTACCCAGATCTGTTGTTTCATTAACCTGAAGTTGTATAGCCACCTCGTCCTTTAGCTCTTGTGGTGTTTCCTTGCTGAAATAGACAGCTGATTTGTTTAGATTTACTTGTTGTCCTGACCCCTTGCAATACTCTTGTAGACATTGTTGAAAAGCGTTTATTTCCTGTCCTTCCAGATTGATAAAAAAATAGCGAATCGTCTGCAAATAATAGATGTGAGATAATTGGACAATTTCGCGTTATTTGAATACCTCTTATTTCTTTTTGTTGCACTTTCGTATCTATCAGAGAGATTAATGATTCGGTCATGAGTGAGAACAAGAAAGGGGATAGTGGATCCCCTTGTCTTAATCCCCTTCCTGATGTAAAGTTTTGTAATCGTTCCCCGTTGAAATTCAGCTGAAAGGAAACAGTGGAGACACAGTTCCTTACCCAGTTAATCCATGTGCTATGAAAGCCTAGTCTTTGAAGTAATACAAATAAAAACTCCCAGTTGACTTGATCGTACGCTTTTGCCATATCAATCTTTACTGCCGCCATCGGTTTAGGGTTCTTCCTTTTCCTGCTCATGTAAAAAGAGATTTCCTGTGCAATAATTATGTTATCCTGTATCGTCCTTCCTTTTATAAAAGCCGTCTGTGTGGGTGTGCGTTTTTTATCATGATGGACTTAAATCTTGTTGTTTATATAATACTACGACAAGATATTAAAACAAAACCCACAACATGATAGACTTAAAGGGGGTGTCTTCAATTAAGAGTATGGAATTTTTTTAGATTTAAAGAGTAATGGGGTTTTCAACTAGGATTCTAAAGAATCATTTAAAATTCGGATGTTTTCAATTAGGAGTCTAAAGCATCATTAAAAAGTTGAATATTTTCAATCAAGAGTTTATAAAATACTTTAAAATCTTATGGTTTTATAAAGATTTTGGACTCTTAAAGTTATTGGACTTTATAGTATTCACGGGCTTAGTTATATATAAAAAACTACTCTACAAATCTCACTGAAGAAGAAGAAATTTTATAAGATTTGCAGCGAAAAGAAAAAAACCTCTCCAAGCAACATGCACACATGTAAAAAAAAAACTCTTCGTTCAATTTACTTTTTCTTTCGTTTGATTTATTTGCTTTCATTTTGACTAGTCATGTGATAGATTTGATTTTTTTTGTTAAATGTGTAAATTGAAATAAATGTCAAGATAAATCAAATCAACTAAAAACAAAGATTAGAATTGAGATAGTTCAAGAAGAGTCGACATCTCCTTCAACAACTTTGAAGTTGAAAGATGAACCCAAGTCAGTTGATGATTCAGGTTTGAGAAAAAAGAGTGTAATTTATATTTGATGAATTCTTTATCCTCGAGTTATAACTATCACCTTCATGTCTTGGGATCTTGTTGTTACGATTATTCATCTGGACGTTTTTGGCATTTAAAAATGTTGTATTATGGTCTCTCCCTTTAAACCATTTAATTATAGCTCATACAATAGCCCAATATTTTTCCTCTTGTTCCCCATCTAATCGGGATCTTTGTTACATTCGATAATTCTATCATATTCATGAGGAGCTTGATCATTCATAACTATCACCTATCACTGCATTTGTTGGATTCACCTTAATTTTTTTTTTAAAAGTATTGCAATTATTTTGGTTTATTGAATTTTTCCTTTAATAATTTAAACAGAGAGCTTCATCGTATGTGAACTGCTTTGTTAATTTTATAATAAAATTTGTTTTAAGATCATATGAGCTTAGTTAATTTTATAATAAAACCTATATTAAGATCCTCATCACTATTTGCATAGGACAGAGTAGGATTGGTTTCGAAGGTAACGAGAGTTCTTCGAGAAAGTGGGTTATCTAGTTACAAGAGTACTTCGCAATAATGTATTGTCCTAGCTGGTGGCTGCCACCTCTCAGTAAACAAAGTTCGAAAGATATCTAGCATAACAATCCGTCCAGAAGTTTTCACTTTTATCTAATTATAGGATTATAGAAATAGGAGATTATCAAAATCTAATATATTATAATCTATTGAAATCCTTTTAAATACTAGCATAACAATCCTCAAACTCTAAAATAAAATGAAACAAAAATCTTTAAAAATCTGGATAGAATTAAAACAATCAATGGACTGTACAAAGTCAATGACTCTAATAAATAGGGATGGCAATGGTTCAAATATTAACCGTAACCGGTAGATATCCAATCCGATAAAAAATCTGTTATTGGAACCGATGGTGCATCCATGAGGGTTTGGTTCTCACAAAAGGTAACCGGTGGATTATCCGTTAGGATTTGGTTTTTTACAATAATCCGACGGGTAATCCGAAATCCGAATAAAATATAAAAAAATAAAAATATATATACTATATATAAATTTATTCTATATGTACAAATTCTATTCATAATATCGATCAAATAAAATTATTCCATACGTAAAGTATATAACTGATTATTTTCTAGTTTATCACTATATTGCATTATACCTATTTATGGTCTTCCAATAATTCTGTAGCTAATTTAGAATTTTAAAAATATTTTATTAGATTATTTTATTTAAAGACTATTAAACGATTGCGGATGCAGATTAACCGCGGACAAAACCGCATCCGCCGTGGATGCGGATTTCGTAAATAATTCTAAAATCCGATGATTAATGGATGCAGATTTGGTTATCGTTTTTCTCAATGGATGTGGATGTAGTTATGCTATTTTTCGCGGATATCCGATTCGTGTCATCCTTACTAATAAACTCTTTTAAAATCCAAACTGATGACACCACAATTAAAACAATCAATGGACTGTATAAAAACAATGACTCTAATAAACTCTTTTAAAATCCAGATTGATGACACCCATCTAATAAAAATAAAAGGCTACTTGGTTTATATATATATATACGGGGTGTAAACTATAATCTGTGTCTGTGTCTGAAGTTACTGGAAAAAAAATCAATCTAAGCAAAATTAATAATTCATGATTCAAGGTTTATAATTTCACAAAACTTATGATTAATGACTCAAACATTTATGACTCAAGTTCAAAATTCATGTTTCATAGTTTAAGTTTTAAGATTTATAATCAGTGGTTTAAAATTCATGTTTTAAGATTCATAGTGCATAGTTCATAGTCCAAGATTTTAGGTTAATATTTTAAGACTTGCGGCTTATGGTTTGTTGTTCATTGTTCATGGTCCATAGTTAAGAGTTATGGTTCATGGTTCAAAAATCACAGTTCTAATTTTTGATTTAAGGTTTAATTTTACGTTCAATATTGTGATTAAGGCTTAAAATTTAATATTTAAGGTTAAGGTTTAGTGTTTGGGTGTTTGTGGTACACAATTCAAGGTTACATGTTTAAAAATTCATGGTTCAAAGTTCATGAAAAAAAAAAACCTTCTATTAACATGAATTAAATCCAGGTCTTCCCGGATAAAGCCAAAGTTAATTGTTGGACGACAACTAATTAGAAGAATGATATGAGCGTGAACGAAACACACAACCTTTAGATATTTATTATGATGTTTAGAGAAAACGAATATATCCGTATTCGAAGGACACTTTAAAAAATTGAATATACAAAAAATCTGATTATCTTAAAGATATATATGGCTAAAATCTTTATTGATCATACAAATTTTAAGTCAAACAATTTTGTAGTTTTAAACGTAATAACCTCATCTTTAAAAAGAGCAAATTAATCTTTACTGATTTTTTTATAAGTAATAGTATATAACACTTCTTAAAATATATATGATCCACTTTGACGATTTATAACTAAAATATTAATTAACCAAAGAAATAAAATTACTCTAAAAGATTGAAAATATATATATATATATATATCTATATTATATTTTCAATTTTTTTTCTACGGTCTAAATTTACCCGCATAAGTGGTGGCCAGAATTTAATCTGAGTAAAATAAGTGGTGGCCAGGATTAATTCTGGCCCCACTTATTAATTTTTTTTTTTAACCTAGGTTCAATTCCTGTAAACGGAATTCATTTTTGCTTTAGTGTCTTCAGACACGGTTTTTTTTTTTTTTAAACCTGGGTTCGATTCCTGTCTACGAAATTTATTTTTACTTTAGTGTCTTCAGACACGAGTTTTACCTAAACACTATATATTAACACTTTTTTAAGTAAACTGTAATTTTTCTTGATCGACGTTAATAATAAGCAACACCACTATAAACACTATTTGTTCATTCAACATATTTGGTTTGATAGTAGTCATATTTTAAGACCTAATTAATCCAACCAATAATATTTGCATCTTTTTTTCTTGTCAAACTAATGCTTGCATCAATAATTGTGTTTTCGGCTTTTAAACAACCGAATACACTTTTACATATTTTCTACTATTAATGAGAAAGAAATAATACAGACCATATAAAAAGTAAAAAACATATCCAATCTCAAAATAATTTTAAGATATTTTTGTCATAACTGTAGAATAGGATTCAGGTATATACACATTGTGTATTATAATTACAAAATTAAGGTACTTGTGATACAATTATTCCCACAAAATCATATAGATATACTTGTAACGTGATCATATAAGCTTCAATATTTAGGATTAGGCTTGGATGTGTCTGAATAACCGAAATTGATGCCTCCGGGCCATTTAAACAACCGAATGCCATTTCGGATCTTCAAAAGTTTCCAGTAACATTGTAATTGAATACAAATGATTAATAGAATTGTTAGAAATTGTCCTTGTTAATTTTTCATTTTCTAGTTTGCAACAAAAAATATGATTAAAAGAAATATCGCAGAAAAATTACCCGAGATACAGGAAACCGTGGTTCTTTGCAGTTTTTTTTTTTTTAATTTTGAGATTAATTGTTTTTGAAATGGAAAATTCTTCCATCCAATATTGGATGATCCTACACCAATTATCTTCATACACATACCCCATGTTTTAAACTTACAAAAGTAACTTATTTATTAATCTAATGACATGTGTTTTGTTATAATAATCCATGGCTGCTATATAAATATTGGACCATCCAATATTGGATGGAAGTCTTACCCTTTTGAAATATATAAAGAAGATAATCTCTAACAAAATACATATATCCCTATTATTTATACAGAATTCTAGAAATTAAAAAAAAAAACTATCGTTTGAAATTAAAAAAAAAAACTATCGTTTGAAATTAAAAAGGCCAAAATTTGCAATACAAAAACACGATCAATGAAGATTTACCAATAAAACTTTGAAGTTGACTTAAAAGAGTCACCACACACATTCAGTGAAAGATTCTGAACAAACGCTTAAGTAGTTAAGATATTTCTTTAACGATAAGAATATTTTACCTTTTCCCATTTTTACTCCTTTCCAAAACTCTCCTTACTAGTTACTACCACGGCTTATTCACAGAATATGGCATATAAATTTACACTCATATATAATTTTTAAAACTAAGTTTATGTCAAGTGAAGATTCATTCATCGCAAGATATTTCACAAAAACAATATACCAATAGCGCTTACTAATTACAGAATTCATTTCAAGAAACGATTTAATTTTTACATAATCGTATCACTATTGTTCATCATCAATTCACATAGGATATTTTCATCAATCTTTTCCTGGACCTGTACCTATACCTGGGCATAGATTTGCTGCTACAACATAACATTTCATTGAAAACACAACAAGTTAGAACAATAACATAATAAAAGCGGATGTAAAGAATTCATACCTTGTGTATGATACTATCAAATTTGGGAGATTTGTTGTAGAAAGAATTATAACAAAAATGATAAGATACATCTCCTTACATAAATAGAACTTCTTTAAAATTGGAATCCCAAGAGAAATCAAAGTAAACAAACCAAACAAGAAACTTCGCATGATGTTACGAATATCTCTTCTGCGTTTGTCCTTCACTTCAATACATAGCGCGATATTCTACAATTTTTTTAGCAAACATATTAATAACTTCAGAGTTCAGATTAATCGAGTATATATATAGTCATTTATTATTAGCTTAAAAGTGCATTTACCCCTATGAATCCGAGGTAATAAAAGACTATAAGAAAGTTATGCAAAGTTAGATAGTCCCATTTCGAGTTTTCTCTGAGTGTGCATCCCTTGTTGAAACTTAGAGTTTGCGATATTCCATCAACCTAATTAATGTGAAAACAATAAACAATATAAGAGTTAATAATTGCACCATTGGTCCTTGTATATGTAAAATAGTCAAAAGTATCATCTGTTTTTTAAAACAACAGGGACCAATTGTGCAATTAATTCTTACATATAACCAAAATCATAACTTAGTAAACATATAATAAAGTGACATACATATCTCTGTAGAGTTGATTCTTTATCTTGGTTAAGATTCAAAACCCCACTATACTTCTGATTAGCCGGGACAGGTTTATCGTCATAGATCGAACGACCAACTACCACAGCGTAACTAATCGTGTCTCTCTTCTCCGGAAGGGTAATGTGGGCATTAAATTTCATCAAGTTAAAGCGATACCCAGCTTCAATTTTAACTGCTTTGCCCCAAATGAACTCTGATTTAACAAACGAATAATTGCTATTCATCATAACTAAACTGTAACGATCCTCTGCAAGAACGATGAATTGGGTTCCTATTTTGTCTGTCCCATTTGGGTTTATACCCCAGGCAACCCAACTGTAGGCGGAAAATGTGACCGGATTGGTGGCTTCGAAGTTGACGGAGAGAGTGGAGGTTAAAGGGTTAAAGCTCCAGTAAAAACTGGTGCATAAGTGAGTAAGTTTGATATGGTGGTCAAGGAATGGGTAACTAATGAGAGGAAGACATAAAATCCAACATGAGAGGAAGAAAATGATAAGAAACTTGTCCTCCATTGTTGAGGCAGAGTGTTTCTTCTTGATTTACGTTTGAATTTTAAAAAATGTTTGTGTGTGAAGATTAAATGTAGTATGAACGGTATGAGAAAATTAAATTGCTAAGCGATCGTCTTTGGACACTCTACACACCATAAAAAGATATAATGTACCTTACAGAAGTAAATTTTTCCTTCCGGTGAGGTAAAAAGGTGAAATAAAAGTTGCGGTGAGAATCTCTTTACCATATCACACGTTAGAAGCCATTTTAGTCCTTTGAAAAATGAGGAATATATGACCTAAAATTCTAATTTAATTTAGGGTGAATGTCCAATAAATACCTGTCACTTTGGCCACTTGCCCATAAAAGGCATTTAAGGTAAATATACCTTAATGCCCTTAAGGCTGTCTACTGCCGTCTGCTGCTGCTGCCAAGGGCGAGTAATGAGAATGTTTCCCAACACTCGTGCAAGTACAATTTTGTAAAGGTTGAGTAATGGGAATGTTGTCCAGCACTCGTGCAAGTACACTTTTATACTTGTGGGCTAATGTTGAGTAATGGGAATCCCAGCACTCGTGCAAGTACATTTTGTACTTGTGGGCTAATGTTGAGTAATGAGAATGTTTCACAGCACTCGTGCAAGTACACTTTTGTACTTGTGGGCTAATGTTGAGTAGTGGGAATGTTTCCCAACACTCGTGCACGTACACTTTTGTACTGTCTGCTGCTGCCAAGGGTTAGAGAGAGAGACAGGGGAGATATATATAACTAACTCAATGTATACGAACTAACAACTAATAAACGGATGGCGGCTGGGGTGAGGGGGTAAAATAGGAAGAAAAAAAAAGGAGTGCCTTTTATGGGCAAGAAGAAAGCGGCGGGGGTGAGGGGGCATTAATTCTAATTTGAGGTGTTTCTTGGGCAATAATCCTTTAATTTATTTTATTTTTTAGTCCGATAATTTTATTTGTTTAACGTATTAATTGAAAAAAATCTAAACAAAGCTTACTACTAGGTGTAAAGCTATCCAAAGATAAGTTATTTCAACACGGGGAGCCCCATTAATTGAAGCTTCACGAACAAAAGCCCAAAGCTTTTTACCCACTAAACACTAGTTCTACCTTAACTAAAAGTTACTCAAAAGACCTAAAAGCCCCTTCCGTCTCTCTTATACCATTACAACCCAACAAAAATAAAAAACAAAATACCCATTAGGGTTTTTTTTCTTCTGAAAACACATCCCTCTCTCTACCCTCTCTCTCTCCCATCTTCCCACCACTGCCGACACCACCATCGAGCCACCTTCCACCTTCCCGATATGACCTTCCACCTTCGACAGCGAGCCACCACTGCTGCAGCCACCCCCACCCCTCCCCCTCCTCCCTCTTCCCACCATTAACACCACCTTCACCCTCCCTTTTCCCAGAACTGCTGCACCATACGAACCAGATCTCGACCCCCAAAACCAGTTGCAACGCTGCTCCAGCACCACGCTCCAGCACCACGCCGCCTCCCTTCTCACGCACCACGATCCAACACTGCTCCAGATGGTGCTGCAACACTCTTCCACCTGTAACTGGGACCAGCAGATCTCGACGAGGACGACCACCATCACGGAGCTGTGACGAGGGCCAGAACCACCACCATCAGATCCCGTTCATCATTTGTCTTCATCTTCCAGGTCAGATCCGGTCGCGAACCAGGCTACCAGCGCAAGCCAGGCCACCGTCGCGAAGGAGGCCACCGTCCCACTGCCGCTCCTGCACAATAAAGCCGTTGCTGTAGATTCAAATCTCAACACCACCACCTCCGACAGATTCAAGACGCCGGGTCCACCACCACCAGCGACAGCTTCGACTTTGTCCATTCTTTTCTCACCGAGATCCACCACCAACGACACAATCTCCCTCCAGTCTCAGTTAGTGGCCATTCCTTCAGATCTGTTGTTTTTTTTAAAACGCGACTAGGTCTGTTACACTGGTCCAGATCTAGTGGGCTCGAACAGTATAGGCTGGGGTAAGGTGTCCAGGCCAAATTTTAAAACGTGACTATCTAGTTGGTAAAAGTTTTTAGTTGGTTTTTCAATTGGAATGTACTCTTTAAAACTGTGTCTGTGTCTAGCCCCATGAGAGTCTAGCCCATCATGGTCTGTTTTTTAGCTAGGTCCAGAGTTATTTTTTTGTTAGTTAAAGCCCATTAATAAAAAAAAAAAATTTGTTTTCAGTATAGTTGCAACCCCTAATGTCCAATCTATTATGGTTAATCCTTTAGTTCTAGACATTAGATATTGAAGATTAGTAGAATTTTTCGTTTTAGTTTTAAAAAATTAAACTCTAATCTATTTTGTTACTTTTGCAGGTGAAAATTAAACACTAATAATACATTAAGCTTGAGAAATCTGTATAAAAAGAAGTGGACAAAAAATAAGTTAATAGGTTTTAGGTGGACACATTGCCTTAAATATGGACACAAAATTACTTGTGTACCTTCCATTGGGTACACGAACTTGGACAAAATCGAAACATTGAACGTATGCAAAAATTAAGAATTGGAACAAACACACCTTAAAAAAGTTAAAAAACATATAAGTCTGTACCAATAAAAAGCATAGGTCTGTACGAAAAATAAATATAGGTACGTACCTTCGTGAACGTACCGAAAAAAACTATCTGGTAAGTTAAAGTAAAAAAACTCAGAAAAAAATTAATAAAAAAATAAAAAAACGAATTAAAAACAAAATGAAAAAGGTAGAAGAGTAAAAAAAGCAAACTAGAAATGTGACTTAGGCTTTAAAAAGTAGTATTTCCTAGTTAGGCTTTAAAAACTCTCTTTTGTTCAAATTAGATTTCAATTAGTATTTTCCTCTTTCAACCCACATACCTAGCTATAATAACTAAATCAAACACATAATAATTAAAAAACCAAAAACAAAAAAAATAACCCTATATACACATATTTAATTAATAAATACATTCTACCCTTACCGACCTAGCATATCATTACAAACTCTAACATTTATTTTCACAAATTAAGTTCAAATCTTATACATTACATTATTCACCAAATACATAAAATTATACCATATGATACTAAACTAAGATCAAAATCATCTATATTGAAGGAAATCATCTAGATAATCATTAACATTAGCAAAAACCAAAAACACAAAAAAAAAAAAAAAAAACATGTTTGTTGAAGGTATATTTTAAGTTTTTGCTTTTTATGAGAGATACGACACGATACTGAAGTGAGACATTGCATACACTGGTGAGATTTTGTCACTTCGGTAATAAAGCTGCCGTAGATTGTATTTTTCAGTGATAAAAAAGGCTAACTTTTGAAAGAAAAAGCATGGAGCTTTAGTACAAAATCTCCTAAAAAAATAGAAGCAATTGGTATAAGAAATGCATTAAAGAAGCCACTACTTAACCAACTCAAAAATATTTTCTTGAAGAATGGTTGTTTTAATCTAATAAAGCCACTCAAGAATCGTACGAAATTTTAAAATTGTCATTTATCTCACATTTTTTGAAACATTCAAATATTATCGCATTCCATTAAGAATTAATTTTCAATTCATACCAAAGAAGACAGTTTCTCGATCTCTTCGTTGTAATTGGACAGTTTCACCACCAAACCCTCTTCTCAATCTTTTCTTACTATTGAAATTGGTTAAAAACATATCTAAACTTATTGTATTTCTATTTGAAAATTGAGTAATGATATATACCACCCAAATTCATACCACCCAAATGTCACCCAATAACGTGGCGTGAATTGGTTGGTTACAAATCGATAATGTATATATTTTCTTGATTTGATTAAAGATTTGTAACCAACCAATTCACGCCACGTCATTGGGTGGTATGCATTTGGGTGGTATATATCATTACTCTTGAAAACTATGTCACTTTCATTAAAAAAAAATATACACAAAAATTTAAAATAAAAAAGAAATAAAACTAAAGAAATACTATTAAATATTAATTAATTATTTTTATGTCAAAAATAAATCAAAACATATAAATAATACTGGGCTCGCTTAAAAAAACGCTGAAATCAAACTCAAACTCATCTTCTTCACACTCCTCGGGGCCACTATCCTTCTCCGCTCATCCATAACCATCGTTATCACCCCGCCGCACGGAGATCATTCTCCACCACTCCAACGACAAGATATTCTCCAACAACTAATTTTTGAGTTAAAAATATAATTTTTTTTCAATTCAAAGTAGCTCTGCAACACAGTATCAAGCTATATACGAGCATGGCGCTGCTGAACCAGGTTCATCTTCTTTCTTCATCTTCTTCTTCTTTACCTATACTTTACTTCAATCTCTCCTCATCCCCTAAATTTTTCAAAATTCCAAAATCACCCCACCCCAAAAGATTAATTAAACTCTCAACCTCCTCTTCTCACACAAACTCCCCTATTTTCCTCCCATTTCTACAAGAAAACACTAACCCACCAACCCAAGACCCCCAAATCCAAGAAGAAGAATTAGAAAAAGAAAATTTAGAATTGATTATAAAAGACCCAATTGTTAGATTCTTCAAGTCACAAATTGAAGACCCTTTAGCTGACCCATCTCAAGAAGGGAAACTCACACTCCAACAGAATCGGAAAACCTCTTGGCACTTAGCTTTTGATAATAACAAAGATACCCCACTTGAAAAAAATGTAACATTATCCAAAACATTGGAAAAACCCCAGCTTGATGATACTGGTAGTGTAAAAATTGGTGGGGTAATAGATGAAATATTGGAAAATGCAAGGTCTTTACCACAAAATGTGACATTAGGGGAGGTTTTGGAAGGGTACAAAGGAGAGGAAATAGGGGAGAAAGAGTGTGTTAAGGTTTTGGAGAAGATGGGTGAAGAAGGACTAATAAGAAGTTGCTTGCATTTTTGGGAATGGATGAGATTAAATGAGCCTTGTTTAGTATCACCAAGGGGCTGTTCAGTTTTATTTCCGATCTTAGGCAAAACTAATATGGGCGAGGATTTGATGATATTGTTTAAGAACTTGCCTAATGATTTGAGATTTAAGGATGTTCATGTTTATAATTCCGCTATTTCCGGGCTTCTAAATTGTGGAAGGTAATTGATTTCTCTTGTTAAATTTGTGTTTATTCGTATTCATTGTTAGTGATCTTCAAATGATAGCTTTCGAATGATGTGATTTTTCGGTTCTTGATTAGGTACGATGATGCTTGGGAAGTGTATACAATAATGGAGACAAATAACATACAACCAGATCATGTAACATGTTCTATAATGATCACAATCATGAGAAAAAAAGGCGATAGTGCAAAAGATTCATGGGAATTCTTCGAGAAAATGAACAAAAAAGGCGTCAAATGGAGTTTAGAAGTCATGGGTGCTTTAATAAAATCTTTTTGCGACGAAGGTTTAAAAAAAGAAGCTCTTCTTATCCAATTAGAAATG
Source organism: Nemophila menziesii (assembly GCA_029959085.1). NCBI lineage: Eukaryota > Viridiplantae > Streptophyta > Magnoliopsida > Boraginales > Hydrophyllaceae > Nemophila > Nemophila menziesii. The sequence goes on from JARWIR010000008.1 coordinate 34,864,602, forward strand.
GAGAAACGAGGAATTTCTTCAAACGCAGTAGTGTACAACACTATAATGGATTCGTACGTTAAATCAAACCACATTGAAGAAGCCGAAGGCTTATTCAATGAAATGAAACGTAAAGGAATCTCACCTACTTCCTCTACTTACAACGTTTTAATGGTCGCGTATAGTAAAATGATGGAACCAGAAATAGTCGAAAAACTATTACTAGAAATGGAAGAATCGGGTTTAAAACCAAACGTTAAATCGTACACTTGTTTAATTAGCGCGTACGGAAAAAAACGACAAATGAGCGATAAAGCGGCCGACGCGTTTTTACGTATGAAAAGAGTCGGTATAAAACCGACTTCACATTCATACACCGCGCTAATACACGCGTATTCGATAAGTGGGTGGCACGAGAAAGCGTATATGGCTTACGAGGATATGTTAAGGGAAGGGGTAAATCCGTCAATTGAAACATACACGGCTCTTCTCGACGCGTTTAGACGATCCGGTGACACGGATAATTTAATGAAGATATGGAAAACGATGATGCGCGCTAGAATTGTACCTACGCGCGTGACATTTAATGTTCTTTTAGACGGATTTGCGAAACAAGGTTGTTATGTAGAAGCAAGAGATGTTGTGTGTGAATTTGGGAAAATTGGGTTACAACCGGATGTTATGACGTATAATATGTTAATTAATGCGTACGTGAGGGGTGGGGTAGAATCGAAAATACCGCAATTATTGAAAGAAATGGGGACTCTTGGGTTAAAACCGGATTCGGTTACGTATTCTACTATGATATACGCGTATGTGCGTGTACGTGATTTTAAGAGAGCGTTTTATTTTCATAAGGAGATGGTGAAAAAGAGGCAAGTGCCTGATTTTAAATCGTATGAGAAGCTGAGGTCGATTTTGGATGTGAAAGCTAAAGTTAAGAATAGGAAAGATAAGAGTGCACTTATGGGTATTATAAATAGTAGTGCTGGTTTGTTGAAGGAGAAGAAGAAAGGGAAGAAAGATGAGTTTTGGAAAAATAGGAAGCCCAGGATAATAAGAACTTATGGCGAGTCTTAAAATTTAAGTTATAGAATTTATGAGCTTTAACAGTGTGTAGTTGCTCGAACTTTAGCATAGAGTAGTAATTATTGACTGTTATTACATGTTTAATTATAACTCAAGGATTTTGGGTATATTATTATGTTATTGTTACAAACGATATTATCAGTCAGAAGTCAGAACTGTATCACCCAAAATTCATCCCTTATTTTGAAAGCTTGCAATTTTGTGCATATATTATTAGGGTAGTCAAATATCGTGTTTCTTTTAACAATTGTCACCATTAACAAAAATTCACGATGATTCAATGATCTTCATCTTGATAAATTATTTGTGTGTTTGCTTCGTTAGGATTGGTGACACTCGTTTGTGTCTAATGCTTCGTTACATTGTTTCTTTAATCAAAGGTTTGCATTAGATTTATAAGGTACATACTCGTCTAGGGCCTATTTTTTAAGAATTTGATGTAACGGTTTTTAATCGGCGGGTTCTTGATGAGTTTTCGTTTAAGTACTACTTTTTATAGTTATAAAATTATTATTAATTAAACATATTTTTATATTAAATGAATTTTGTATACTATACCTTTATTCTCTAATTTATTTTGTCACAACCAGATGGGATTAGCTCAGTGGCCAGGGCCTTGGTCTACCAATCTAGTGGTGCAGGTTCGAACCGAGTGGCTCTCCTATGTAACAAAAAAAAAAAAAATATTTTGTCACAGCAATCAATATATATATTTTGAATATATTTATATAGATTATTAGTATTTAGAAGATACTAAAATATATATTTATTTTTATCGCAAAAGAATTTATAATTGTTTTTATATTTTATTATATCACCAAAGAGACAATTACATTTTAAAATATTATTTATTATGTAAAGGTCCTTAAAACATAACAATAATATAATATTATTATGGGGTATTTTAAATCTGGATTTTATAAGAGTTTATTAGAAATTTTAAAAGTCATTGTACCGTTGTTTTGTTTCTATCCATATTTTAAAATATTGTTTTTCCATTTTATTTTAGAGTTTGACGGATTATTATGCTAGTATTTAAATGGATTTTAATATATTTTAATAGATTATAATCTTATAAATTTTGACAATCTCCTATTTTTATATTCCTTTGAACAGACAAGTGAACGCTTCTAGACACGCTACACAAAACTCATCAATGTAAGATCGTGTTGCAATTTTATTCCATATTTATGACTAACAACAATCATTAATTTCCGATTCATTTCATTTAGGTAACCTTGTTTTGCATTATATTGTGCATCGTGTTTCAACTATATGATTGCAGGTAACTTGGACTTCGAGTCTCAGTTGAGAAAATACTGAAGATGGCAAGTTCTTCCTCAGCGGCTTAAATATATACGTTCTATCACGTGATTTTTCCAAGTGTTGCTCTTAATGAAGGAGAGCTTGACTCTTTGTTTAAAGACCTATTCTTGAAACCCCAAGTGTTACCAACATTTTTTGACATTGGGAAAGGAGATAAAGGTTCCTTGAAAAATAGACTAAACATGCTTTGTGAAGCAACTGATGAAGCTGTCGGAAGTGGGTCCCAATTGCTCATTTTATCTGAAAGGTCTGATGATTTGGTGAGTATAATTCTCATACTTAGTTTACTTTCTTGTCTCTTATAAGATTCTTGAATACTATTTCACTTGAATCACAATTAACTTATTATATCTACTTGTTTGTATTAGGGAGAAACAAAACTTGCGATTCCTATACTTATAATTGTATGTGTTGTACATCAAAACTTAGATTCAAAACAGTTTGAGAATGTCTGCTTCAATTTTTGCGGATACAACTCAACGCTTCAGTACTCACCAGTACATTGTTGATTTTAATTATGTATTGTGTAAAATTACCTTTCAATTCTTAAAATAGACTCGTGGTGAGTCATAGTACCAAATAATTCTTTCATAGAAATCATCAACGTGTGACATGTTTTTAAAATGTGCTATTTTTAATAAACAATTAAACATGACTTACTATCTCCTTAGATTAAAAGAAAAATAATTGAACATTATACCTTAATTTGGATTCTTCGCCAAGCCAATGGATGATAGTGGAGCATATTTCCTAAGTGGCGGCGTTTCCAGGTTGATGATGGTGGAGAATGGACACGAATATCGGCGGTTTTCTTGGGCATGTGGAGGAGCGGCGGTTTTATTGTGTGGGAGAGCGACCAGTGGTGGAGAATGGACCACGAGTGGCGGCGTTTCTTGTGCACATGGCAGCGGTTTTTGTTGATGATGGTGGAGAATGGACAATGAGTGGCGGGGTTTTCTTGTGCAGGAGAGCGACGAAGCTTTAAGGGATTTTTTTCTTTTTTTTAGCAAGACTTATCCAACAATTAGTGATTTAAAAAAATTAAAATTTATGATGTGTAAATGGGGGTGACATTATGTTGAGCTGGTGGTTACGTGGCGCTGAGGTGGCGCCACGCGGCGTTGACTAACAGTCAACATACAAAAAGTGGTAAAAAGAGTTAACGGTGTGACACAAACACTAATGTAAATGACCATTTTGTGACATTTTGTAGATCGGTAACCATTAGTGCATTTGGAAAAGTTAGAGGTCCATAGGAGGTCTTTACCCTTGTTGAAAATTAAGAGGAAAGCCAAAGGTTTTTTTATTAGCTACATGCACTTGGAGAAAAAGTAGACCAAAAATATTTTTTAGGAGAAAAAGTAGACCAAAAATATTTTTTATTGTACCACATAAGTTTTGGAATGATAAAAATAATAGTTTATATTATTTCTACCATGCACACCTTTCAAATGACCCAACACTTTAGAGACGAGAGTATGGGAAATACCCACACATGCGCACTGCCACTACCACCAACCCATTTGGCCTGACACCGACGACGAGCAGGCATCGTAGTCATGGGGGTTGGGGAATTTCAAAATACAAATAAAACATATTCTGTGAGTTGGTATTTATAAACTTCTTGATCACGTTTGGAAAACCTATTAGAAGGGAAACGTCCAGCATTGAATGCACAAATCTCCAAAGGTTCCAGAAGATACCCCACATGACAAACAAGGCTCCATGATACTCGCCTTGACTTAGTTGCATAACGACTATGTTACTCTTTCATTTGAATTCAGAAACATCCAACACAATCTAGTGGCTTGCCTATTCCTGTACTACTATAAAAGAAGGATAACAGCAACCTCATTCTACACCAGACGAAACACAAGAAACCAACAAAAGAAAGTTTTGACACTACCCATCTCTAAAAACGTTATTGAGCTAGACTAGAGTAGTAATATTAGTCCATTTGAGAATACCAACCATGCTTGGAAAACTCTTTTTCAAAAATTTACTGTAAAGGTCACTTTGTTACTCTGTATTTTTGAATTTCGTTGAAATTTTTTATTATGATTCTTAATTATTTACTTGTAACTTGTTGTAAGTTTCTTTAAATATTTAAATAAAATTTCTTGTGATTATCATTTATCGGTTAGTGTAATTAATCGTAAGTACAATATTCTATATCTAATAGGTAAATTTTTTTGATTTTCTTTAAACCAAATTATGTAATGTGATATATATTAGTAATACTTAAACTTATTTTAAATCACTTAACGTTCCCCAAAAAAATTATGTATATCATAAAAAAATATTTGAGTCTCAAACAAGTCTTACACGCACCAATGCGAACCAAGCTTAAGGTTGGAAAAATATTAACAAGCCGAGTCAAAACTTGAACATTAAAACTCGTTATAAACCCAAGTCAGGTTCAAGCTTACTAAAATATTATTAAGCTAACTCAAGTTAGGTAGAGTTTGGCTCACCTCGATTCATTTGCCGACCTAAATAGACGTAATACCAGTCGGGTTGGGACGATCCAAAAATTTAAAATGTCTTGGATCAAGATTGTCCCATCAACCCATCTTAAGAGTGATTTTAGGATGACAGACTAATCTATTTTAGGATATAGACATATTAATTAGGGGAAAATGTCTTGGATTAAGATTGTCCCATCTTTGCTCACTTTCATTTATTGGATCGGATAAGAATTATGTTATTGCTTATCTTTTTGTTGACTTTTTTTTTTTTTTTTTTTGAACAATAAAGGGGATGCTAGCATCCCCGGCAGATTACAAACACGACCTATCCGATTCCTAATTTACCAAAAAGATTACTCAAGAGGAAAGGTTGAAGAACCCTGTCGTTTCCTTCCCCTGCCCTGTGTCTAGCTTCCTTCGCTAGCTTATCCGCCAACTTGTTGAGATCCCTTTTAATATGCTTAAATTTTGGCCCATTATCTCCACAAATGAGAATAATCCTACGAAGGATGGGTTGGATAGACCAACGTGCTGCTGACACTTGCTCAATACCTTGTATAACTTCAAGGTTATCCGAGAGTACCAATTTCTTGGTATTCCGGTTATTTGATCCCAGTTCAACTGCTTTGAGAACCGCTAAAGCTTCGCCCTCGACCGCTGAGTTACAGTCTATATTGAGAGTGTACTTATTAGTTGAGAGATTGTGTTGATTCTCCTCGACTACTGCTATTCCTGTGGTTTCACTCTTGTTGTTGAAAGATGCATCGCAGTAATATATAGTCTCGTACTCGTTGATATCCTCTATAGTAGAATTAGCCTCTGTTGTATTTGGAGTTAGGTACTTTGAGTTTTTTATTTTGTTCCACTCTATTCCATGGACCTCCGCCATTAGTTTGTTTGTGCTCATTATTATGGCCATTCCATTTACCGGTGTATTTTCATGTACACCTTTCATTTTTGCTTTCCAAATGTTCCAGAGATTAATCATAATCATATCTTTGATAATGTGCTCTTCCCATCCTGCTTGTTTGAAGCTGCTAACTATTTTTATGAACCATTCTTCTATTGAATCTTCGTTGTTTTCTTCGATTCTTATCTGTGCCATTGTTCCTGCCCATATATCCTTACACATGTTGCATCTAAGAAGTAAGTGTTCCACTGTTTCTCCTTCTTCATTACACCAAACGCAGTTTGTCGAAGGTGCACATTTTCTATTGTAGAGATTCTTCTTCGTAGGCAAAGCGTTTTTGATTGCCCTCCAATTAAACATTTTTATTTTTTTCGGTATGTTCGAATTCCAAATAAGCTTCCATATTGGTGAAGTATGATTCTGGATTTCTGCTGAATTTGTCGAATTTTTCTCTATATGATCCTCCACCAATCTTTTATAGCCTGTTTTAGTATCGTAGGTGCCTTCTTTGGAAAAAGGCCATATAAACTTATCTTTAATTTCCGTGTCGTATAATCTTATCCTTTTGATAATTGGTATAATTGGTTCTGGGAATAAGTTATCTAGTATTTCGTCGTCCCAGATCCTAGTATCTTTTATAAACAATTCTCTAACTTTATTATATTCACAATTCTTTGGTTTCTCTATTTTCCATGGTGTGTCTATCCATCTATTTTTCCAAATGTTAATATCTTCTCCATTTCCTATTATATGAATGCCATGTTTGACTAGGAAATCCCTTCCTTCTATTAAACTGGCCCAACTCCAGGTTCTACTTTGTCTTAATTTACATTCTAGAAAACCACAGCGAGGAAAATAAATACCTTTTAAGAGTTTCGCTGCTAGATTATTTTTGTTATGCAATATTCTCCATGCTTGTTTCGCTAGTAACGCAGTATTCATTTTTTTAAAATCCTTGAAACCTAAACCTCCAATTAATTTTCCTATTGCAACCTTCTCCCATGCCACCCAATGAATCCTGTTCTTTTCTCCTGCATTCCACCAGAAATTAGAAATAGCTGAAATAAGTTTCTTACAGAAGGAAATTGGAAAAGAAAAAATAGACATATAATAATTAGGGATTGCTTGGAGGATTGCTTTGATTAGAACTTCTTTGCCCCCCTCTGAGAGTAGTCTTGCTTTCCAGCCTTCAGTATTTTTAAAGAGTTTCTTAGCTATCCAATCAAGAGATTCCACTTTCGATCTTTTGTGACATAGTGGAATCCCTAAATAATAACCCAAATCTTCTGTCTCTTTAATTTGCATAGCCTCTGATGTTTCAATCCTTTTTTCTTCGGGTGTTTCTTTGCTGTAGTAAATTGCTGACTTGTTAAGATTAATCCTTTGTCCTGATCCTTCGCAATAATCAGTCAAACATTGCTTAAACATTTCCAAGTTAGTCTCATCTATATTAATGAAAAATAAAGAGTCATCTGCAAATAGTAAGTGAGATATCATTGGACAGTTTCGATTAATTTTTATACCACTAATGTTCTTTCTCTCTATTTCATGATCTATAAGGCTTATCAGTGATTCCGTCATAATTGTAAAAAGATACGGGGATAAGGGGTCCCCTTGTCTTAATCCTCTTCCTGCTTTGAATTTTTCTAATCTCTCCCCATTAAGGGTAATATTAAAAGAAGTCGTCGATATGCAATTTCTTATCCAATTTATCCATTTTTCGCTAAAACCAAACTTGTTTAAAATAAGAAGAATAAAATCCCAACGTACCTGGTCGTAGGCTTTTGCCATATCTATTTTTATAGCCGCCATGTGCTTTTTATTTTTTCGCTTCCTGTTCATAAAGAAAGATATTTCTTGTGCTATAATAATATTATCTTGTATGGCTCTGTCCTTGATAAATGCTGACTGGGTCGGGGATATGATAATATTCATATAAATTCTAAGTCTATTAGAGAGAATTTTTGCGATAATCTTATATATGAAATTAACGCATGATATGGGTCTAAAATCACCAAGGTTCTCCTGAACATTTCCTTTCGGGATAAGGGCTATTAGAGTATCATTTATTTTTTCGACAGAGCTATTATTATCAAAGAAATCCAGAACTAGTGTATAAATATCTTCTTTAATGATATCCCAAAACTCCTTATAAAACTTACCGTTTAGTCCGTCTGGTCCAGGAGCTTTAGATGCAGAAAGCTCTTTAACAGCTCCTTCCACTTCTTCCATTGTAGGTTTCTTCGTAAGTTCTTTGTTCATTTCATCCGTGATACGAGGCTTTATAAATTCGGTTGCTTTTTCCATAGCACTCTTGGTAGTTTCCACCTCTTTAAAAAGTTCTTTATAATAGTTTTGGAAACAATTTTTAATCTCATTATTATCCTCTATCCAATTCTCGTTATTATCTTTAATTTTTGTTACCCGATTGGCTTTCCTTCTTTGGATGGTCGCTAAGTGGAAAAATTTAGTATTTTTATCTCCAAAAATTAACCAGTTCTGTCTTGATCTATCACTCCAATACTTTTCTTCTTTTTCATACTCTAATTTTATTTCATTTTTTATTAATTTCTCCTCGTTAGCTTTGTCCGAATTTGTTATTTTGTTATTTAGTTCTATAAGTTTCTCTTGGAGGTTCCTGATAGTAATATCATGATTTTTGAAAGTTCTAACATGCCATTTAACTAGTTCTTTCTTCGTATTTTCCCTTTTTTTTACAAAATTTTTTACTGGAATATTCATATTAACTTCTTTCCAACTTTTCTCAACTACTATCCTACATTCATCATTATCAAGCCAGCGGGTTTCGAATTTAAAGTATTTGATTCCTGTTTTCATATTAATATCATGATGGAGTATAAGAGGCGAGTGATCCGACCCGATTGCCGGAGGGATGAACATTTGCGCCCTTGGAAATCTGCTCATCCATTCGTAATTTGCAAGTCCTCGATCTATTCTTGTCTTTACATGCTTTTCTCCTTCCATCCTGTTTGACCACGTAAAAAAACACCCGTTAGATTTAATCTCGCATAAAGTGTTTGTAGAAGTAAAGTTCAAAAAGTCATTAATGTGAAGTAAATTTGCAGGATTCTTGCTGAGTTTCTCGTTGTTGTTGAGAATAGCATTAAAATCCCCTATAATTTTCCATGGCTCTTTTATTCCATTTGCCCATATAGAGATTTCATCAAAGATTCTTTTTCTATCATTTGGATCATTAGGTGCATGTATAAAGACCATGAAATAAGAAAATGAAAGTTCATTAATTTTAACTACTACAAAATAGGAATTAGACAAAACAACAGCAAGAGGCACACCAACGTGCCATAAAACCAAAAACCCACCGGAGTGAGAAGCACTACCAGTGGGTTCAACAACAAAAGATTTTTCAAAACCAAATTTTCTAACAACATCAAAGGAATCCTTTTCCTTTAACATTGTTTCACAGCACACCACCACCTGAGGTTTAAATTGAGACACCAACGAGCGTAGCCTGGTCAATGTCAGGGGCGCTCGCAACCCCTGGACATTCCAAAACAAAGTAGTCATATGTAACTCGCGGCTTTACTGGAGTAGCCGCCTCCTTTTTTGGAATTCTGGGACATCTCTTCCTCCTCTGCATCATCATATTGGAAATTCATATCATGGTCATCTCCTCCGCCCTCATAATCCTTTTCAAAGTAGTTTTCACTGTTCTCATAGCTACCTTCGTGTTCTTCCTCTGGTTCAAATTGGGAATCAGATTCATTTCGAGTCTTTGATGCTTCTCCTTTGCCTTTCTTCTTTTCACTAGTCTTTGGGGGGTAGTCACTCTCCTCATTCTCCTCTTCTAGTACACTATACTTGTTTTTGTTTACAAATTCCTCAATAGGATCCACTACCCTTAGTTTTTTGAAACCACCTGTGATTTGAGCTTTTTTCCTGCTGATTTCATTCTCCATTTGTGTGTTTCTCTGCTCTCTCCTTCTTTTGATTGCCTGCTGATTTTCAGATCCACTGTCTTGATTCTCAGAGTCATTAGTGTTGTGGTTCATGGCTTGTTTTCCTTTTATCTTTCTAACCTCCTCCTCGAAAGCCTTAAGAGCTGCTCGCACATTCCCAGAGTTTTCATCTTCTCCTTCTTCAGTTATTCCATGAGTTCTTTTGAAAGCTTCAATTTTTTGCGCTGATTCATGGATTTCAATCCTTAAATCGTGCATCTGCTTGTTCCAATTATTCCAGTCCCTCTCCTCCCCTTGTTTCTCTTCCTCAGTATTTCTATGATTAGCCATCTGACTCGAGCCTGTGTTTCTTGTGTAGTTAAACTTGCTGAGGTCTCCTTCCCTTGGTTCTTTTATCACCAGTCCTCTAGCTGGAAACCTGTTCTCCATATTCGATCCTGTACCTCGAGTATCATTGTTATTGTAAGAGAAGTGAACAAACTCACCATCAATCCTTAAATGAAGGCCATAGATCGGATTAAATGGTGGGAATTTTGCTATGTTGTCTATGCTCCAAGTAACCTTCCTTCTCTCGTCTATATCCTCTACCTGCTTGATGATTCTAACCGGACAATCCCCATATTGGTGTCCAATTCTTCCACACCTAAAACAAAGCGTGCCTGTATTCTCGTATTGAAATACAACCCATGCTGCTCCTTCTTCTTGAAGGAGGTAAGTGCCAGGTGGTAATGGGTACTTTGTGTTGATTCTGACTCTGAAGCGCAAAACCTTGATATCACAGTTTGCCACAATTGGATAGTCAATGGCTTCAACTTTGATAAAGCATATCTCCAACGCTTTTACAGTGTTTACATTATTCTGTTTAAATGCTAGTCCCCTAACCTGAACCCAAATTGAAGAATAGTCAGTATTAAGGTCTGGAAATTCTATTACCTGAGGCCAAATTGTCATGCTCATGTGCATCTTCTGCACTATACTAGGACGCATTTCCCAGACTCTCTTAAACTCTCGTTCATTAAAAATCTCCAGCTTGAAAGTATTTGTCTTCACATCAGAAAGGCGAAAGTGGCCCTGGATACCCCATCTTTCTTCAATAAACTTTCGCATTTGGACAGCATACACAGTAGTATCTCCTATGACTTTTAGTAGAATTGCCTTCTCCTCCTTCATGCTTTCAGCTAAGCGAGCTTTGATCCCGATATTGATTACCCCTAATTTCCTGTACTTGTGCTCAGTCAGTGGAATTATGGGAAGTGAGTGGAAGTCCCTAGAGGCCATTGCACTATTCTCACAGAAACAAAGGTTAGTGTTTGATTGTCTAAACTGTAAGAGTAGAAACAGATTAGTAGTAAGATAAGAGAGAGAGATAGCTTTTTGTTTAGTTTTGGAAGAGGGACAGATTTTCTTGCAGAAAGAGTTAAGCTGAGTTATGGACTTGGTTATACCTTGTTCTGATCGAGTGAATATATACCCACATCTTACCCCACGCATGACTATTTTTTTATTTGAATAATATTTGAGTCTCTTCGTTGCTCGCGCTGTAATGATATTGCTAGCAGTCTTTAGGTGGCGTCTCTCCAGTTTCACCTTGGTTGCTACAAAGATCTCGTGACCCTCAAAAAGTGTCTGCATGTTTCTAGTAAGCTGTGTTATTTCTTCATCAGGTGATAGTTGATAATATCGATCTTCTTTCAACTCCTCAGATTTCATTATTTTGTTAAACAAAGTTTTTGATTTCAGACTTCCTCTCCACGCCTTACTGCAAAACATATACGACAAACAATCTAAATCAAAAAGGAGAAATAGAGATCTTACCTTGCGTGTATCTTCCCATCTTCCTCTATAATGATTACACCCTAATTTCAGCTTTCTAGGGTTTATCCAGCGTGGTGTAGATCTTGATGGAAATACTTGTCCTTTGATTCGGTGCCTTCTCATAGCTTTCCTCTTATCCTTTATTAAATATATTTTGTGTAAGATTAAATCGAAGATTTTTGTTAATTTCTTCGCGAGCTCTTGATCCCCTTTTTTGTTCTTCACCCCCGCCGATGAAAGCCCCATCCTTGAGATATGGTGCTTATGAGATCCTACCCTAGTATCCTTAGGCTTAATATTCTCAGAACTAAGGACGATCTGAGTACTTCGCCGCCGATCTAGGCTTAGTGTTAGGACGACACAGAAGAAAAGAAAAATTTAAAATCCTTATGACGTAAGAGAGAAGCGAGAGAATCGTAAAACTAGAGAGAGAATCCTATCTATTCCATTTTTCTTTTTGTTGACTTCGACCTCCATTGTTGTAAGAAAAGAGTTAAAGCTAGCAACACATAATTTAAGCCCAAGCATATTCAAGTAAAACCCTAATCTTAATCTAATGGAGCTCCATCACGAAAAAGACCCATGCCACGTGGACACAAATCCTCTAAGCTGACGTGCTAAATGTAACTGCAGCCTCCATATTTATACTCACTCATCTTTCGTCCTAATCCACTTTCACTACACTCTTCTACTCAATCTCAATCGATCCAAAACATATCAACAAACACCTATTCACACATATATATACAAACACACATATATTACACACTCTCACAAGAAAAACACGCAGTAGATTGTGTTAGTGCGTGTTTGTTTCTGACAGAAGCGATCGGAGATTCAGCTTATTCACTCTCCTCTCTTGGCTCGAGATCCGAGCCAAGTACAGAGGACTCTAAAAGCTCTTCGCGACACGGTTCTCGATTCTCTTTCGTCAGTTCGCCTCAGGTACATAGATGTATTTTTATATTCTGTTAATTGAAATGAAAATTGATTAATTATTCTGTAAATTTTAATGCTCTTTTGTGCATTTCACTATCGTTGATGTATTCCGTGATGTTGTGTTGTTTTGTTGATTAAGGATGATTAATTGATTATACTTTCTGCAATCGATAAAGAGCGCAGGTGTCAGACAAATTTCATATATATATGTGAATATACGAGCGTTCGTATATGGTTGTGTGTATGTGTAATGTATCTGTATATGTAAGTATGTATGTGAGGGTGCGAGTTTATGTATGTACGTGCAAATCTGTATATGTGTGTGTGTGCGCGTGCGTGTGACTGTATGTATATCTGTGGATGTTATTGTCTAGCTTCTCTGATAAGCATGAAATCTTCTGTGTATTTCAATGATATGATGATTAGTGAAGGTTAGAAAGTGTTAGTGGATCTGGTTGTCTTCATATCATAATTAGAATATGAATCAAAATTATAAATATATTTTTAAATTCGCGATCCCGCGGTTTTCGTGATTAACCCCGGGTTTTTTGATTAAGCAACGTGTATTTTTCCACGTCAGCAAATAAATTCGTAAGATCTGATGAAAGACTTACCCGATTCGGACATATCTAAATATGGATGATTCCTCATCAATTAGGATAACTATACCAAATGTACCCCTCTGTTTCATAAAGTAGCAAATACTTGCAATGTTATATATTTTCGATGCAGATTAAATCCTCCAAAGCAGTATATATTGATATTTATAGTACTTTTTAAAACACAATGGTATATTAGGGTATTTCGCATAGCACATGGACCAAATTGCAAGTATTCTATTACTATTATAAGGTTTAAACTAATGTCCTTCTGAGAGTATAACACTTGGAATTATTTCTTCTATATATGAATTATTAAACGGCTTATTAACCATTCTTGTAGGGTAATATTTGTGAGTGAAAATGGCATCAAACAAGGGTTTTTTGACCGAGGAACAGAGAGAAAGGATGAAATACGCTACAGAAAACGCTGAAGCAGAGGTTTTATCTTCATCTCCAAAGTCTCCAACTGTGAAACCACCAGGCCAAAAGTCTACTGCTGCACTGATGTCCGAGCTGGAACAGTATCCAAAAGCGCCAGGTGGCGGAAAGGGACCCACAGCTGGGGTCCGCGCAAAGCTTGTGCGTCGCACACATTCCGGGAAGCTTGTCCGAGTCAAAAAGGGTAAAATAGGAATAATTAAATACTCCTTCCTATTATGCATGTGAAATTCATTACCACCGGATCCATTCTTTTAATGCTCTTGATATTATGCCGTAAAACCTTGTTTCATATCACCTATTTCCATTTATGTAGTATTTGACCCATTTTACTAATTTTATGAGCGGTAAATAACTCTAAATTTACTGTGGTGAAAAATAGATGGTGGAGGTGGTAAGGGTACTTGGGGAAGATTACTCGATCATGATGTGGAGTCTCATATCGATAAGAACGATCCAAATTATGACAGTGCTGAGGTAACATTTCTCTCTAATCTAACATAAATAAATTACACCTTCTCCTGTAAATCAAATATTGTGGACCCCACAGGAACAGGAGGACGAGCCATATAAGCTAGTCGATACAGCTGTAACTGATCCATTGGACGACTACAAAAAGTCCATCGTAACCCTAGTGGAGGAATATTTCAGTACAGGTGATGTAGAAACAGCTGCTTCAGATTTAATCGAACTAGGATCAAACAAATATCACCCTTATTTCATCAAAAGACTCGTTTCAATGGCTATGGATAGACACGATAAAGAAAAAGAAATGGCTTCAGTTTTGTTATCAGCTGTATACGGTGATGTCATCAATGCATCACGTATTGCTCAAGGCTTTTACCTTCTCCTCGAATCAGCTGACGATCTAACCGTCGATATTTTGGACGCTGTAGATTTGTTAGCACTTTTCATCGCACGAGCTGTCGTTGATGATATTCTCCCACCATCTTTCATCACCAAAGCTCGATTAACTTTACCCGAGACTTCCAAAGGGTCCCATGTTTTGTTAACGGCTGAAAAAAGTTATTTATCGGCGCCACATCATGCTGAGCTGGTCGCGAGAAGATGGGGTGGGACCACACAAGTGACGGTCGATGAAGTGAAGGGTAAAATTGTCGATTTGTTGAAAGAGTATGTTGAAAGCGGAGATAGTGCGGAGGCGTGTAGACGTATAAGACAACTCGGAGTCTCGTTTTTTCATCATGAAGTTGTGAAACGTGCTTTGATACTCGGAATGGAGTCTCGTTCAGCTGAGCCGTTGATTTTGAAGTTTTTGAATGAAATGGCGAATGAAGGTTTGATTAGTTCGAGTCAAATGTTGAAAGGTTTTACTCGTTTATCTGAAAGTTTAGATGATTTAGCGCTCGATATTCCTTCTGCGAAACCGTTTTTTAACTCGTTTGTAACTCAAGCTATATCGGAAGGTTGGCTTGATAGTGCGTTTATAAATGGAGGAGAAGATTTACCTGATGAGAAGTTGAAACGTTATAAAGAGGAGGTAGTAACGATGATTCATGAGTATTTTCTTTCGGATGATATTCCGGAGATTATTCGGAGTCTCGAAGATCTTGATTTACCGGAGTTTAATCCGATTTTTTTGAAGAAGCTTATTACTTTAGCGATGGACCGTAAGAACCGTGAAAAGGAGATGGCTTCGGTTTTACTTTCGGCTTTACATGTTGAGATTTTTTCGACTGAAGATGTTGTTAATGGTTTTATTATGCTTTTGGAAACTGCTGAAGATACTGCGTTGGATGTTTTAGATGCGTCTGATGAGCTGGCGCTGTTTTTAGCTAGAGCGGTGATTGATGATGTGTTAGCTCCGTTGAATTTGGATGAGATTTGGAGTAATTTAGGGGGTGATTCGAGTGGGGGTAAAACGGTAAAAATGGCGAGGTCGTTGATAGTTGCGAAACATGCGGGGGAGAGGTTGCAGAGGTGTTGGGGTGGTGGGACTGGGTGGGCGGTTGAGGATGCCAAGGATAAGATAGTAAAATTGCTCGAGGAGTATGAGAGTGGGGGAGTTGTTAATGAAGCGTGCGAGTGTATACGTGAGATTGGGATGCCGTTTTTTGGACATGAGGTTGTGAAGAAAGGTTTGGTTATGGCGATGGAGAAGAAGAATGATAGGATGTTGGATTTGTTGGAGGAGTGTTTTAATGAAGGGTTGGTTACTATTAATCAGATGATGAAAGGGTTTGGTAGGGTTAAAGATGGGTTAGAGGATTTAGCGCTTGATATTCCTAATGCGGAGGAGAAGTTTGGGTTTTATGTCAAGATTGGGAAGGAGAAAGGGTGGCTTGTGGCGTCTTTTGGATAGGTTCGTGGTGGTTCGTGGTGGCTGGTTCGAATGCATCCCGTTTTCTTGAGAAGAAACGTTTATTTTCGGGTTTCGTTCTCTTTGTTTGTTGTTGGTTAATGTTTGCTTTCTATGCTTACTTTTTGCTTAGTTGATACTTTTGGAGATATTTGTGAATGTATAAAAATTATCTCTTTGGTTTCTTTAAACATGTTAATGTTTTACTCCTATGTTAATTAGCATATGAGTTCGATGTTTTTATGATGTCTTCATACTAGGATAAACCAGGTTCCTCCATAGGAAGTCTCGAAATAGTTCCATTAGTAATTTTTATATACAAAAAAAAAAGGGCCAAATAAGATTTATTTTGAGTGACAAGATTTAGAAATGGTGTTCCTAATTACATATAACAAAGGAAAGAACAGGAGTTTTTATATTAAGCATATCGCCCTTAAGGAATATAAATCTAATACATATTAACTGACATATTGTTTCTCAAGAAGGCTTCCACAAAATGTGAGATCAAACTCTTCTTGAGGAGGATCTCCAATGCAGTTAAAAATTGCATCAGCGTTTACAAAATCTTCATCGGCTGTGTACCTGTATCCAAGAATTAAGATCACGTAAATTTACAAAAGAAAAAAGAAATTGGCTTTGCCACTATACAAATACTAAAGAAACAAGGAGGTTGTGGAAATAGTAGGAGCACAAGTGAATGACTTACCCACTCTTTGTTATAATGCACTTCATCCCGGCAGCTTTGGCTGCCGCAAGACCAATCGCACTATCTTCCACCACTACACAACTGTAATTAACTTATGTGTATTTGCATTTCAGAATATTCTTAGAAGATTCCTTTTAACATAAAACTAGTGACAAGAAATACCTCGAGGGTTCAACCTTCAAAGTCTCGGCAGCTAATAGATAAATCGCCTGCCAAAAAAAATAAATAATCAACATAAACATTCCGAGAGTAACATAAATGATACTAAGGACAGTGATAAAACATGTTACCGGATCAGGTTTCTTACGAGGAACCACATCTCCGGCAAAGATCTGAATTTTTTCTGCTCGTTTAGGTCCCAACAAATTTGAAACTATAGCCGAAACCTAAAATTACCAAATTAGATTATCATATGAAGATAATAATCATAATACCATGAATGTTCATTAGTAAAATCAACAATATTAGGTTATGAC
Source organism: Nemophila menziesii (assembly GCA_029959085.1). Lineage (NCBI taxonomy): Eukaryota > Viridiplantae > Streptophyta > Magnoliopsida > Boraginales > Hydrophyllaceae > Nemophila > Nemophila menziesii. Next base: position 34,881,608 of record JARWIR010000008.1, read on the forward strand.
GAGGGACAACCCATGGCAGTTTTTTAGTACAAGAATCATTATAATATCAGAAACATATTAGAACCTGTGGGTTCATACCGCCTTCTCATTCGATGTACTGCAGACAGCAACTTTCACCCCTTTTTCTAAAGCTTGATCAACTAACCTGTAAACAATACGGACCTATAGCGCGACCGTTGCATAATATAGGACCTATAGTGCAATTAAGTAGGGAAAAAAAACCTTACTTGGCTACACCAGGCCGGAGAGGGAGCAACTTCTTTTCGATAAGGACCATGAACAATTCCGTCTTTCTTTTATGAAGTGAAGCTATAAATTCTTTCCTTTCTTCTTCACTTTTCGGGGCATTTTCTGGCCAACCCACTTTGTTAAAATATGCTGTCATCCTAGAATATTTAAATCAACTATTAATGGAACAAGTTCACTTAATTGCACCATTAGTCCTTGTAATATCTTACGTAGACAAAACAAAGTTTTACCTTTCTTTTCCACCCCCGATTTTGAGCAGCTCGCCATATAAATCCACATCCCATGTTACTCCTAATTCTCTCTGTTAAAGTTCAATGAAATTAAATTTGCTCAGTCAATTTACAGACATCTTAATCCGGTTAAAGATAAATGACCATTAAATGCATGTAATGATAAAACCATACTTCAGTAAAGGTGTCATTGAAAGAAATACGATGACCATCTTTCTCAGTGTCAACAAGAACACCATCACAGTCGAAAAGCAGAGCTTCAGGAAGTAAAGAAGAAGCTGAGCAAGTCACGGGTCGATTAAAGAAGACATTGGCTTTGCTTTGTAGAGCTCTTGTTCTTATTCTTAAACCTGCAAAACAAGTTGAAGAAGATGATAATAATGGTGAAAGAATGGTTTTTGCTTGTGGGGTTGTGATGATCGAGCTTTTTGAGGTGTTGGTTATGGTGTTAAGTTGGAGAATTGTTGAAGAAGATGATGAGATGACGGTTAACGCCATTGTAGCTGTATTAACCACCACACACAGAGTCTTCCATAGTTGTCTTAAATGGTTATAACGGTTTGGTATGGCCCACATCTATCCACACTCTTAACCATAACCACAAACACCCCGGTTCACACCGTTTGGAATTTAATTATTGATTATGGACTCAACCAGACTATGGGAACGGTTCGGCACATAAACCAAACCGAATTAAATTCTAATTGGGTCACTTTGCGGTTCAGTTCGGACTGATCGAACTAAATATCAATTAGGCAGGTTGAACTGAATTTGTCCAACTGGTCCGAATCCGCCGTGACTCGTGAGACTGATTATGAACTAATTAGGTCCTATCTTATACGGGTTCAAGATGGGTTGACATTATAACCCACAATTTATATTGCATCAATGTTAAATAGATCAATTTGATGACATGTGACGTCTTTGGTTTAAGAACACAATATTGTAGTACTTCGTTGTGCCAAACAATATGAGACTAGAGTATATGAGAAAAATACTTATTGAAGCCTACTTTTTTGGCTACTATATTATATAGTTTAAAGCCTAACTAAAAAAAATCCATTTTAAAGTTTAGTCTGGATTGTCTAGTTGGGGTTTTAGACTTTTATACCCCTGATTTGAAAAGTGTTTATTTTGACTTTCGAAGGTACAGACCCACGAACATTCATTTCGAAATTACACTCGTAATGGGTACAGACCAACACACTAGCGGTTTTGTAATTAACCCTTGATGGGTACGGACCTTTAGGCGGTTTTTTTTTTTTTTTTTACTTCATAGGTACGGACCTATCGACCTGTTATGTTTTTTAATTAAAACTTTTGGTTAATGGGGCTGGCCCCTTGAGGAACAAAGACGCATTAACGGGCTGGCCCCAGTGCGTTAAGCCATAGAATATACAAGATATACATGTTCTCTAATTCAAATGGACCTTATTTCTATAGTTAAGGGCTGTATCCATAATGGAAAAAAACTATTTTTCACACCACAGGGCCAGCCCTATTACCAACAAAAATTACATTTTGGGCTGGCCCATCACAGCAGACACAAACAACACAAAATATAGCTACACAATTGATGTCTCCTCATTTGTGATAGATTTATATTAGAATGAGACATCATTTTTAGTGATTTAGAAGTCATAATTGTCGATTTTCTTGAGAAATAGTGCACTTTCCTATTTTGAGTCTTGATTTAGTAAAATAATATTTTTAGAGCATATTGGGTTTAATTGTTTATTTAGTGTGTAGCTCTAAAGATAATTATGGAGCTTAATTAGAATCCAAGTCAAAGATTACAACTTATGGAAAGAGATTTGCATGGTAATTGGAGATAAGGAAACAAAAGCTAAAAAGATGGAAAAGGAAAAGCTGCCTTATCTAGGATTCTGCAGTACACGCCTAAAGAAGTGCTATTTTACCCAAGAAATAGGCCGATTTTGGTAATTTCTTTTCATAGGGACAGAGATAATTCTGTTGCGATTCTTTTGGTATCTTATGGAGCTCAAACCGACCAATAACGAAGAAGATATGCTCAAAACGGTCCAGCAGTGTTTATCTTTATTTCCATACGAATTTGAGTTGGGCTAGAAGTCCAATACTTTATCTCTTCCTCAAGAAAACGAATTAAGTCTTCTAAACACCCTATGTTGTAGATCTCGGTTCGGCGGCCTAGGCGGTCGACTGGGGCCTAGCGCCTAGGAGGGACTACGCGGGGCCTAGGCGGGATTACGCGGTTTTGAATCCTGTTATGTAATTTTATATATTTAGTAATACGCGTGTATAATTATGATAATTTTATCTATTTAAGTCATAAAATTCATCTAACACCACTATATTGAAAATGAAAAATACTAAAATTAGAGTTATAATATCAATTCAAGAATTTTTTAGAGTAAAATAAATTTAATGGAGGACCTAGGCGGCAAGTTTTTGCCATTAATCGGTGCCTAGGCGGGCTAGGCGCCTCTTCCACGGCGACTAAGGCGTTGGGCAAAAATGCCTAGCATTTTTACTAGGCGTAAGTGGTTGAGGGGGGAGTTGACGCCTAGACGGCGCCTAGGCGCGCCTAGGCGGCGATATCTACATCATATTAAACACCTATAAATACACCCTTATATCACTTGTAAAATCATCCTTGCTTAGAGAAAACCTTATAATTATTCCTTAGTCATTGTAGAGAGCAAGATGATGTCTTTTGTAATTTCTTTTAGTTTATTTCCTTCAGGTATGAACTAAACTCCCCATAGCTTGGGTTTTGCATAATGTATAATCTATGAATTCTAATTCTTCTATCTAAGTTTCTTTGGGAATTATATGTTTTAATTTGATATTAGCTACCTACTTAATATTTGTTTATGTCTTTTGATTTATTGTCTTTCCTAGAACTGATCACTTTAGGATTGTTTTAATAGTAGTTAGATGGTCTCCTTGACAGGGTGTTTAACTATTGAACCACCACATAATGTCTAGTGTCGATATTAGTTCTGACAAAACATGATTCTAACTAGATAGTCATTAGGGTTTGTTTTAATCACCATATCACCAATGATTGCAGTATTTGCTTAGGGCCTTAGTAGCGTTTGATAACCCTATTTAAAATCACTTCTTGGTTGTGCCGTAGCCCCCTTAGTCGCTCTCAAGGTCTAAGGTATGGGAATTTAGAATCTTGACTAAGTATACCAAGAGCTAATATTCTCCCTTATTAACTAGATTTATAGATAGAATTAGAAGGATTAGTGCATACTAGCAAAACCTGAGCTATACTTCTCATCTCATATTTTTAATTATTTACTTTATTGTCTTTTATTTTCTTAGTTTTAATTCATAATTTCGAAATTCATATCATTTTATTTTCTGTCTTTAATTATTTACTTTTACTCGTTATTTCTACTCACGCGATTAACACACTTAAGTCCCTGATAACGAACTCAACTTACTAACTAAAACTTGCATACGTCCTATAATACTTGCAGTACTGTGCCTGTCTAGGGTGAGAGTGCGTAGTTTCTTGGCTTAATTTTATCTTATTTTTATCACACCCTGGGCAACACCAAGTTTTTGGCGCCGCTGCCGGGGACTTGTGTCTCGTTAGCGTGTGGGTTATCTATTTCGAGTAGTAGTTTTTAATTAGTTTTTACTTTTCAGTTTTTAGTTTTTATTTTTCCAGATTTACGCTTGTGGTTTGCTTTAGTCTTTTTCAGGTTTCACAGTGTTTAATTCTTGGCCTCCTTTATCGGAGCCTAAGAGGAGCTCCAGACCTTACAACAAACGAGTTCGTGAGGAAAGAGCCTTAAGAAGAGTAATGGCAGCCCAAGATCCGCCACTTGGAGTCCCACCTCGAGGACCCCAATTAATTCCACCCGGTGGAGTTCAACAAGATCCACCACCTGGTGTACAACTACCAGTAGGAGGAGGTAATGGGCAGAATAACCTTAATAATCAACATCACCGAGTTGAACAAGACCTTCCTGGCCTTCATGTACCATTCCATGTTCAACTAATCGGTTACCGCCCTCCTGAGATTCCGAATATCAAATTTAGACCCGATCCGGGTATGCTCAGTCAATTTCAAAGTTTCGGACTCTACACTGGTACAACAATTCAAGATCCGGTAAAAGCGATTCAGAAGTTCATGCAGATTTGTGATGCCTACATTACTCCTGGCATTACACGCGAGCAACTGTATTGTCATATGTTTTCGTTTTTCTTGACCGGAAGAGCTAGCGATTGGCTAGAGAGACAACCACATGGAACCATTCATTCTTGGAGAGAACTTCAAGCCGCGTTCTTTAACTGTTTTTATCCGAAGAGCATGAGACTCAAAGATCAAGCCGAGCTTGCAAGATTTTGCTAAGAAGATGGAGAAACAGTGGGAGAAGCATGGACAAGGTTTCAACAAAAATTAACTAGATGTCCGCTCCATGGTTATACACCTGCTCTACAACTTGATATGTTCTATGAAGGTCTTAATGATAAAGGTAGAGAGAAGGTGGATAACATTGGAAAGGGTAATTTTGTGTCCATGAATCACAATGAAGCCTCCGAGGTGTTAGAAAATATTATGGAACAAGAAAGAAGTTGGCCTTCAACGCGAGCTTCTGTATCAAAAACCCGAGGAACGCTTCGTTTAGATGCAGAAACTGCGAACTCAGCTCAAATATCCGCGTTAGAAAATCAAATCAAAGAGCTGAAAATAGCGATGGAAAAGAATTTAGCCACTACAAAAGTAGTACAAGAAGCACAAGGTTGTCAACAATGTGGAGTTAACGATCATACATGGGAAGAGTGCGAATCAAATCCGCAATCTGTTTACTTTATATCCAATCGCGGAGGTTATCAATGGGGTAACCGAAACCATCCGGGTATGCAGTATTCAAATCCACAAGGGGCCGCTAATCCTGGTCATTATCAACCGCGCCCCCAGAACAACTCTTTCCAACAGAGAGGTCAGTATCAAAATCAATATCTGAATAGACCTGCTCCCCCTCAACAACCTGCTCAAGATGCCTATACCGATTCATTAGATCAGAAAGCTTTACCTCAGTATCCTCAAGAAGGATCTATGGACAATAAACAGATAGCACAATCGACCGTTTGACCACGACTATAAACGCTCAGGACGAGAAGATCAGAGGACAAGATGCCGTACTTCAGATATTAGGTACTCAAGTAAAACAACTAAACGAAGTTTTAACAAATTTGGTAGAACAAAAGGAAGTAAAGGCAATCGAAGGAGGTGAAAACAATGTTGGGTTCGAAGCTTGCAAGGCTATATGCCTTGAAATTGAAGAAGCAAAAGAGGAAGTACCACATGCTGCCGTAGTGTCGTGGAAGTTCCGAGTACCGAAGAAGAACCAACCAAGTCTAGCCCCGTGGAATCTGACTGTTTTGAGGTTTATGTGGAGGGCGATCAAGAGAAAGCCAAATTTATACAGCTACTGAGGAAGATATAAGAGGAGATTCGATCGGTAACGGATTACGCAGCTGAGCTGGCTAGAGAGAAAGAGAAAGAGGACTCAAAGAAGGAGTCAAAGGTTGAAGATGAAGTTGCACCTGCTGTGCATGAAGAAAAAGAAGAAGAGAAGGTGGAATCGCCACCTATTGTTCAACCAGTGTCATCAACTATTCCTGATACAAATCCAAAAGATGACACTGTACTCAAGACATTTGTAAAGGCGTATCAACCTGAAAATATCACCGCCCAAATGCTTGAGATTGCAAAGAGAGGACTTACACCGCAACAAGTTTATACGCAAACCATTCCTGAGAATGAGGCGAGTGTAGAGATCCCAAGAGAGAACTTGAGGGTTTCAAGAAGAAGTGAAAGAGAGCTACCAACAAAGCTTAAAGATCCAGGAAATTTCAACCTTCCTATTCAGTTACATGGTATGCTCAAGGTGAAAGCTATGTACGATGTGGGTTCTGGTGTGAATCTTATGCCTAAGTCCGTGTTCGAGAGACTTGGACTTCAGAAATCAGAGAAAACTCCAGTGAAGTTGCAGTTCGCTGACAACTCAGTGAAGAGGACATGGGGAACAGTGGAGGACGTCTTAGTCCGTGCAGGTAATATCGCCATCCCTACTGACTTTGTTATTCTTGAGTTTGATGCAGATAAGTACGTTCCAATCATACTTGGACGGCCTTTCATGGCCACAAGTCAAAGTGTCATCAACTTCCAAGAAGGGACCATCACCCTTCATGCAAAGAATGTATCCGAGACCTTCTATGTCTTGGGTAAGAAACCAAGGAAGTTAGATGCCACCGTTCCTGTCATCCACAGTCTTTCACATCACAAAGTCCCTCCTGATAAGATCCACTTAAATCCTGTGGATACTAAGCCAAACATTGAGTTTGGGGTTGGCCATGAAGTTCTATGGAAAGCTCAAAAACGCGAGAATAGGCCACGAAGTTTCAAAGGCTCGTGGATGGGACCATTCATTGTCACTAAGGTTGTTTCAGCCAAGGTGATAGAAATTCGCCCCAAAACTGGGGTCAAGCGCAGATCAGTTGACGTTCATAGCCTTACTCGTTGTTGGGGAGGCTATATTCACAAATCTTGACAGAGGTAACACGTCTAACTTTGAAAGACGTTAAACAAAAGTGTTGTACGGGAGACAACCCGTAGTTTTTTATTTTTTGTGTCTTTTACGTTTTTAGTTTATGTTTAAATTAGTTGTTTTTAGTTGATAATGCATATTTGAGAAAGGTATTAGTGTTTTTGGTGTGTAGGAATTGGAGAAATCGAGTTAGGGACGCGAGGAAAAAATTTCGGAGCGAAGGAATGACCCACGCGGACTACCCCTAGTCCGCAGGTATGCACCGCAGGGTCAAAACCCGTACCACGGGTGGAGCCACGGGTCGTGTCCAGAACCGAGAAAAAGATGACTCGCGGGCTACCCCCTGCACCGTGCCCTGGTCCGCAGGTCAAAAACGTGTACCACGGGGTAGGTCCACGTGTATTTGGACGGAGATGCATCAAGAAGGCGCGGGGTACCCTGCGGTGTATCGCGCCATGGTCCGCAAAGCAAAAACGCATGCCACGGGGTCCTACCACGGGTGTTATCCAGTGGGCAAAAAATTTCGACCATCAGATGTCGCGGACTACCCCACGGTTCACCCTTGGTCCGCAGGCATTGTCCGCAGGCATGGTCCGCACGAGCCGCCAGAGAGAGAAAAGAAAGGGATTCAAGGTTATAAGAAGATATAATGCTCATTATTCCGAATTTTTAAACCTAAAGCTTCTTTCTCTTCTCCAAAACTCTCCTAACTCTATTAAAGCTCATCAAAACCTTCACCAATCACCAAAACACTACCCAATCATCAAGAAAAACACATCAAATCTTCTCTCCATATCATTACAAGAGAGAATTAAACACCCAATCTTTACCAAATCCATTCAAATTGAAGAATCAAAGAGCCAAATTTTCAACAATTCATCCTACAATTTCTTAAATCCAAGCCAACCCATTACAAATCCACCTCACCCACATAGAGATTCATCATCAATTCACCTATCCTAAGCCAAATCAAGCTTGTTCAACCATTAATTCACAAGTTCAAATTTCAAGGGTTGCTAAAGCTTTGAGTTGGGGGTTAATTGAGGATGACTAATAGAACAACAATTTTAGCTAACAAGAGGGAGGTGAAGAGTAACAAGGGATTGGATTTAATCAAGAAGAAATCAATTGACAAGGGTTCTAGTTCTAAATCAAAGGGTAAAGATAAAGTGGAGAAGAGTGGAATACCTTTGTTTGATCGTAATGGTAAAAAGCTTTACTATTATGCAAAGGAGAAAACACAACCTCCACAAGATCCTACACCCCAAGAGGAGAAAGAGGAAGCTTCAAGGGCCCTGAAGGCTTCTGCAGAGAAACAATTGAAAGAACTACCTTTTGCTTATGAGAAAGTATTCAAGGAACAAGTTGGTACAGGAGAATATGCAAGATTCTTGGAGCTTGGTGAGAAATTGGGTTGGTCTACGTTCATGGTAAGACGTTCTGAATTATGTCATGAGTTAGTTTTGGAATTATATTTAGGCCTCTTTAGCTGAGATAGTAAAGGTTGTGTTCCGATTAGAGGAAAGCTAGTTCCTTTCACAGTTGAGGAGATTAGGAACCACTTCAAGTTTAAGAAATTGAAAGGTTATTGCAAATTTGAAGAAGCGGTTGCTAAGCGAAAAATCTTTGATGAGGAATTACTTTTTGAGCATGTATTAGACAAAGAGAAAGTGCAATCACATAAGGGAGAATTGAAGGCACCTTGGCCTTACAAATATCTTCAATCGGACGCAAGAATTTGGCACAATATCCTTGTCCCTAATATCTTTGGAAACACACGAACTTTGGATGTGACTATGAAGTACGCTCTACTGTTGGACTGTATTTTGAGAGGAGAAGAAGTTGATGTGGCACAGTTGATCTATGAGGAGGTGATACGATTTTCGGTCTCTCCTAAATCAGTTTATAATGTTAAATTTCCTACTATGATCACGTGTCTTGTGCGAAAAGCGAATGTTACATTGGGTGAAGAAGAGAAACTCGAGTTTAAGGCGAGTTATATTGATAATGCTTGGATCAAGGATATCTTTCGAAGAGCGGGTTCTACGCAAGTCTCGAAAGAAGAAAAGGAGCAAAGTTGGCAAGAGAAGATGGAGGAGCGTTTAACGAAATTCGAAGCAGCTCAAACTTCCTTAGTCAATGATGTGGCACAAATCAACGCAAATCAAGTGCACATCATGAAACTCCTCGAGCAATTAACGAAAGATCCAGCAAATCCAACCTTGGATGTAAATGATGCGAGGCAATAGCCTCGAGAGTATGTTTTTTTTCTTCCTTACCATTTCTGTAAATATGTCTATCTGCTAATTTTAATTTCTGTTTTTTGAGTCTTTTTCGAGTCGTGGGGACACCACTCATTTTTGAGTTAGGGGTGTGGGGATTCGTTGTCTCTCATCTCCATTTTTCTGTTTTTAGGTAGAAATTAAAATTTTTGATACATGGGAATTAGATGTAGAGTGTGTTTAATAGCTTGAAAGCATAAGCTCAGTAGATTAATAATAGTAAGTAATATGTTTATGAGCTATGTATTTGTATGCTTTGAGTATTTGCAGGAAAACATACGTTGATAGTAAAGAAAAGATTAGTGAGCAATGCGATAGAAAGTATGTTCGATCTCAAGGAACCTTGAGAAGTGTGTAGGCCGTGAGATGCAAGCTAGTTGAAAAACCATTTGATGAAAGTGCTAAAGGTAAGAAAATAACGAAATTACATAGTGCAGAAAGTGATTAAGGCGGTTCTTTCATATTTGAAGCCCTTGAAGCCTTTTTATACCTTCTCACCTTGTGATTTTGATTTTATATGCTATATCCTTCTCAGCCCCTTCTAGCCTTTCTAAAGCTTTTATTGAACCACGTTATAAGCCATATCCCTTTAGATTTTAGGACTTTTCAATATGACCCGCACTCGAATCGCGATGCATAGACAATTGTTTTAGAGCTTGAGTTTGGGGTGGTGGGTCCACCATTATGGGAGTTGTTATTGGGTTGGGATTTTTGAGCTTATTAATTGTGCTTTATGCTTATATTGATGATGATTCACAGATTTTTATTGTAACCCTTTGCCGGGGTAATAGTGAATGAAAAAGAAGCTACGAGCTAATTTTTCCAACAAGGGCATTAAAATAAAAATATATATATATGAGAAAATAGCATGATATCTCAACATTAAAAGAGAGTCATAGCTATAGAAAAAATTGATTTGAAAAGAAAAGAAAATATATATATTCGGACCGGCAAAGTGGATTTTTATGTGAACATCTTATGCTTTAATTGGGTTATTAGGGATGCTAAATTGTGCATCAAGGAATTCATTGGGTTGAGTGAGAAACGTTTTATGAGAGTAACTCAAGCTCTGGGGCGATTCGTTGATGGCTAGTGAGGAGAGAGCCAAAAGCTCACTCCAAATTATCCAAATATCCTATCATACCGTCCCTAAGCCTACATTACAACCTTAAAGACCTTTTGATTCTTTGCTATGTAATTGAGAAGTGATTGAGCCATTAGAGAGTAGTTAAGTGGATCTTTGAATACTAGTGAAAATCGATGAACAATCTATAGCTTCCTTGGGGAACTGAGTAAAGTCCCAATCCTTCTTACATTGCGAAACTAATCTGATCTTGAATTCAAGCCGTGTTGACTGTGGATATGAGAAGTGTACAGGTATGTAGTTTATGAATATTATTGCATGAAATTTTCTGAGTTGTTGCTTTAGGATTATTCTATATATTCTGCTATGTTCTACCCATGGTATTGAGAATTTTATAAGTGTGTATTTATAGACTTCCCTTTGTTTTTATCTTTATTGTATCCGGACGATTGATGTCTCCTTAATTGTTCGTATTTTCGACCCTTAGGAGACATCATTTTTGGTGTTTATTTACTTAAATTGATAGACTTTTGGACTTAATATGCAATAATCCGGAATTACCTTTTTATTTCTAGCATTTTTAATTTATTAAACTTTTGCGCGTAATATTGGTATTTTTAGTGTAAAGTTTACAGGTTTTAGATGTTAGCTAGGAGAGGAATCCGAGGAGAAAGTCAAAGATCGTGAATTAAGAGTCAAGACTTGAAGATAAATCCCGAAGATATTATTTTTAGAGCTGAAAATCCATTTTCCAGGCCATAGATTGCTGATTTCGAGGTGCTTAAGCGATGATTTAGCTGTTGACCTTTGAAGAGAAATCATTCCTTATCGAGTTACGGAACTTTAGCAACTGGAATGAGGTCAATCGGAGTTGTAACGCATCGGGAAAAGCCGTTTTAGTGAAGGTGTATCAGCAGTTACGGGATTTTGGGCTTAGAAATTGGGCTTGGACATTTAATTAGTCTTTTATTTTCTGGTCCAAGCCCTAGTCCGAATTTATGCTTATAAAAGGAGGTCTGGACTTCTATTTTACAGACAATTCACATTCTACAAGATTAAAAACACCAGAGAGAAGCAACAGAAGGAAGAAAGAAGAAGCTACAAGAGCTGGAGTGGGTCTATAGCTCCGTTCGTAGTCATTCCAATTCCGGAAATTAGGTTCTTTCAATTTTAATTTTGTAATCAAATATGAATTCCTTTATTTTTAATTTAGTTTTTAATTTTAATATGAGCTAAGATTTTCATAGTGCTTGAGAACAAACAATGGGTGAATCCCAATCTTATTAATTAACGAATGTTGAATTTGGGTTTTTATTGAATTAAATTAAATTAGGGCTTTTACTCTTTTCAATAAATTGAGATTATTTTACTGTTTTTAGAGTAGCTAACTAAGAACAGGTGTTAGTATTTAGGCTATTCCAATTAGTGGCGATTGGATCATCCTGACGGAGGGTTTAGGTACGGAAATATTTATTGAAACTAAAATAGAAGCTATTGATTCTGACGAACTTAGCTAATTCTAGGGCCAATGAGGTAATAAAACTTAAACATCCGAAGGTGGATCATATTTACCCTGACGGGACTAGTGACACCCTAGGATTGCCTTATAGTCCACCCTGACGGGGGTATAAGGAATTTAGAATCCCGACCATTGTAATTGACCAATTTAACCCTTAAACAACATAAGTTAAGAAATAGGATAGGGAGGATCCTTGCGTTCTCAAGTGCTACATCTCATATTGCGTTTTCACTCATCTTATTTGCGTTTTAGCTTTTACTTGCATTTATAATTTGTCTTTCATTCATTAGCTTTAATAACAAAAACCAAACAAACATATTATTATCTTTTATTTTCATAAGTGCATCAATCACTATTTGCTAGACATTGTGATCAACCATTCCGTCCTTGGAACGAATCTGTATTATCACTATTATTACTTGGGACAACCGTACACTTGCGGTTGTGGTTCGATTATTATTTGCATTTATTTTTAGAACACACAAAGGACCACCAACGATACAACTTTGAGTTGGGGGTCTTGATGTCTCCTCATTTGTGATAGATTTTTATTAGGATGAGACATCATTTTTAGTGATTTAGAAGTCATAATTGTCTATTTTCTTGAGAAATAGTGCACTTTCCTATTTTGAGTCTTGATTTAGTAAAATAATATTTTTAGAGCATATTGGGTTTAATTGTTTATTTAGTGTGTAGCTCTAAAGATAATTATGGAGATTAATTAGAATCCAAGTCAAATATTACAACTTATGGAAAGAGATTTGCATGGTAATTGGAGATAAGGAAACAAAAGCTAAAAAGATGGAAAAGGAAAAGCTGCCTTATCTAGGATTCTGCAGTACACGCCTAAAGAAGTGCTATTTTACCCAAGAAATAGGCCGATTTTGGTAATTTCCTTTCATAGGGACAGAGATAATTCTGTTGCGATTCTTTTGGTATCTTATGGAGCTCAAACAGACCAATAACGAAGAAGATATGCTCAAAACGGTCCAGTAGTGTTTATCTTTATTTCCATACGAATTTGAGTTGGGCTAGAAGTCCAATACTTTATCTCTTCCTCAAGAAAACGAATTAGGTCTTCTAAACACCTATAAATACACCCTTATATCACTTGTAAAATCATCCTTGCTTAGAGAAAACCTTATAATTATTCCTTAGTCATTGTAGAGAGCAAGATGATGTCTTTTGTAATTTCTTTTAGTTTATTTCCTTCAGGTATGAACTAAGTAATATGAGGTTAGATGCTGAATTAGAATTGACGCATTTCCGTCAAGAATATGATGAAACTTTGGGTAGGAGTTGGACAAGATTTCAGATGTGCTTGCGTAGAGTCCCCAATCATGGCTTTTCAGAACAACAACAATTAAAAATATTTTATAGAGGCCTTGATGGGATTTCAAGAGAGAAATTGGATATGCTATGTGGAGCAGGTTTTCTTCAAGTTCAACCCGCTCATGCTAAAATCATTTTAGAGAGAACAGTCAAGAATGAAGTTGGGTGGAATTCAGTAAGAACACCAGTCAAGGGAGTAAATAATGTTGATATGGAAGAGAAGTTTGCTACGCTAGAGACAAAGCTTCAGACCACACTAGAACAACAATTGAGACAACTTACTCTAGCCGTGAAAGAAGGTTTCTCGAATAAAAGAGGTGAGGTAAAGGTTGCACAAGAGGTATATGGATGTGAGTATTGCTGTGTCAATGATCATAGTTGGGAAAATTGTCAAAATAATCAAGAATCCGTGATGTTTGTGTCCAATAGAGGTAACTTTAATTCAAGTGGTAATGGATATCAGCCTAACAGAAACCATCCGGGGTTTCAATACTCAAATCCTGATGGGGCAGCAAATCCTACTTATGCGTATCAGCCGCGTCCCCAAGGTAACAACTACAATCCAAGACCACACAACAATTACCAAGGAGGGCAGAATCAAAACTATGTTCAGAGACAAGCTCCTCAAGACAATTATGATGACACAATGAATCAGAAAGCCTTACCTGCCCATCCACAAGAAGGAGTTACCCTTCAGAAAACAGTTGAAAGTTTAATTGCTCTTCAGACACAAGCTATGGAGCGTCAAAATGCAATCGAAGCAAATATGAATTTGTTCCAGAATCAGCTAAGTCAAATTAATAAACAACTGAATCAACGTCCACAAGGGCAACTCCCTAGCGATACTGAGAATCCAATCCAAATCGAAGATTGTAAGGCTATTACTCTCAGAAGTGGTAAGAACCTTCCTCCACCTCCTTTTCCCGTTATGAAAGAGAAAGAAGTCCCAAGAAAAGAAAAGGAAGTGGGTGAAAAAGAGAAAGAGAAAGAGAATGAGAAAGATAGTGAGGTTGAAGAAATAATGAGGCCAAGTGAGATTCTAAAAAAGAAAGATGATACTATGATTAATCGTCCTCCTCCACCATTTCCATCGAGAGTTCAAAAGAAGGGCGATATGGCTGATTATCAAAAATTCTTTAATAAGGTACGAGGTCTTAGCATAAATATTCCGCTACTAGAAGCTATTAGAGATGTACCCAAGTATGCTAAGTTTCTGAAAAGAGCCCTCACCAACAAAAGACCGTATTGTGATAATGAGATGATTGGTCTCCCTGAGGAATGTAGTGCTATTTGTCAAGGTAAATTACCTCCAAAGTTAGTTGATCCTGGGAGCTTTACAATTCCGATATCTATTGGTAATGAATGGAGAGGTAAAGCACTATGTGATTTGGGTGCAAGCATCAATCTTATGCCCAAATCGATCTTTGATAAGCTTAATATCGAAGCAAGACCCACTTCTATGGTCTTTCAAATGGCGGATCGATCTCTTGCACATCCGGAAGGCCGAATCGAAGATGTCCTCATTAAGGCAGGTACGTTAATTTTTCCCGCTGATTTCATTATACTTGATTACGACGCGGATAGGAATGTCCCCATTATTTTGGGAAGACCATTCCTAGCCACGGGGCGTACTTTGATTGATGTAGAAAACGGTGAAATGATTATGAGAATCCAAGACGAGGAGATGAAGTTTAATGTGTTTAGACCTATGAAGTTTCCGGATTCCAAGGAAGAATGCTTTCGTGTAGATGTAATGGAACCGGTAAGAACAGAGCCAATTAGTGTTGTGGACACTTTAGGGGTGGAGGAGAAAGAGCTACGAAAGAAACCACCAATTAAAGCTCCTCCATACCCTAAAAATCCTCAACTCAATCATGCAAAGAAGAAAGAGAAAGCACATGCCACGAAGGTTCCGAAGGAACCTAAGAAAGAAAGAAAGAAAAAGGGGTTCAAAGTAGATGAAGAAGTAGCTATGAAGAAACCGAACCCCCATCCAAAGGTACGTGAACCCAAAAGTTCTTGGATAGGACCATTCATGGTCGCGAAAGTTATCTCAGATAAACTAGTGGGAATAAAAGCAAAGGGATGCAAATTTCGAGTTGCGAATATTGACAACCTCACTCACTGCTGGGGAGGTTATGTCAATGACTAATGAATGAGGTAACACGTCGAGCTTAACGACGTTAAACAAAAGCCAATTCTTTGTATATTAGCTGAGTTTTTAAATTTTTGCAATTTAGATTAGTTTGATTTTCGTAATTTTAGTGTTTATTATTAAGAAATGAGGAAGGGTAGTTGTTTTTGATGATTTCAGGGATAAAAAGGTCATGAGTTTGGGGTCGAAAGGGCGAAAATAGGAGAAAAATTTGTGGTGTTCCAGGGGCCAAACCGGGTCCCCGCGTTTGCAAATGCGGGTACCCGGTTTCGAAAGCTAAAAATTCCAACATTCTGACCCTGCGTCTTGGGTCCCGCGTTTTGCTGCGTTTTGCTGCGTTTTGCTGCGTTTTGATTCGCGCCATCGACGCAAAACCGGGTACCCGCATTTGCAAATGCGGGCACCCGGTTTCGGAGCTGTAACTTGTGAAATTTTCTGACCCGGCGTCTTGGGAGGTTGCGTTTTGGTGCGTCTTGGCTCGCGCCATCGACGAGAATGCGGGTACCCGCATTTGCAAATGCGGGAACCCGGTTTCGAAGGGCAATTCTCTGACCCCGCGTTTTGGGTCCCGCGTTTTGGCTGCGTTTTGAGGTAAAAAAAAAAAAAAAATTGTTGCGTCATTTATTGTTAGACGCCCAAAAAAAAAAAAAATGTTTTTTTTCGCGTCGACACAGCGACGCGAAACTGGGGCCCCGCATTTGCAAATGCGGGTACCCGGTTTCTTCTGTGACAGGTCAATTTTCAGCTTTTTAGCCCTAGATTTTTACCTCTTTCTTCAAACCAGCCTCCAAAAACACTCCCAAAACCCAGAATCTTCCGAACATCATCATCTACAACCACACAAACCTCAAATCTTACCCTCTTCCACCACAATAACATGAAATCAACTCATCTCCCATCCAAAATACGATAAAATTCCCACTTTCCTCCGATTGTTCTTCATCCAATCTTCAACTTTAATCCAATTCCCTCTTCCCACACATCAATTAGCCTTTACCCATCTCATATTCCACCATAATATTCAAGTCTTAAGCCTCAAAACATCAAAGTTCTAAGCCTTAGCTTCTCACTATTTGAAGTTTTGAGTTTGGGGTGGAAAGAGATGCCTATCAAAACCGTTTTCATGTGTGCTTATCGAAGGAATTCTCCAAGAAACAGAAACGCTTTTGGTGCTATTCAAGAACAAGCTATTGAGATTCCTATTTCACAAGACTGAAGAGGTTCAAATTAAGGCTAATCCGAAGAAGAGGAAAGTGATTGAGGAACCTGAAAGTGAGGAAGCAAATGATCTGATGATGGGTTGGAATCGAAAATCAAGGTGTTGGAAGAGAATCAGGATACGAGGTGCGCTATTTTGGGAAACGTTACAAACAAGTTGAACTTTATTTGTTCAAAGCACAACTTACGATGTCTAGACGCGAGATAAAGTTCAGGGACGCAACACCTACAACCAGCCTCGCGCTGGTTCAGATACGTTTTCTATCCCTTCTCATTTAGTGTAGATTATTTTATTGCTTTGAGTCTTTTCGAGTCGTGGGGACACGACTCATTTTTGAGTTTGGGGTGGGGTTCGTTGCCTCATCCCAGTTTTTATGTGTTATTTGTTTTATTTGCTTTCAATAAAAATAATTTTCGGAGTTGCGTTTGACTATAGAAGATTTTAAATGTCCCTTTAAGCATACTTTTGATGAATCAATGATAGTAAATAGTGGACTTTAGGGATTGATATAAAACGCACTTACAATTGCATGCGAACATAGGTAATTGATAGGAAAAATTAATGAACAATGCAAATGAAGTAAGCTTGTACTTAAGGAATATGTTTGGTATGTAGAACGTGAAATCTTAATTAGTAGAGAACCCACCTAGATATGAACTAAAGACAAGCTATGTACTTAGGAAAATGATAGGGGCAGTTCTTTGTTAGCCATTTGAAGCCTTTTAGCTTGCTATCCTTTATATATTAATTTTATCCGTCTTAGCCCAAGTTTGAGCCTTAAGCCTTTTCTTTTGTAGCCACGATATAAGCCCATTATCCTTTAGATTATTAGGCATGACCAAATGACCCGCACTTGAATCACAATCCTGAGACTTGTCTCGAGCTTGAGTTTGGGGTGGTGGGACCATATTTGGGGAATTTATATTGGGAAGGGATTATATGTGTTTGTATTGAGGCACAAAAAAATGAAAGATGATATTATTATTTGTAACCCTTTGCCGAAATTTGAAAAGAAAAAAAAAATATTAAAAAAAAAAAAAAATAAGAGACATGACCTTTCACATTAAAATGATAGTCATGGGTATCTTGTACAAAAAAGAGAGAAAATGAAAAAAAAAAAAAAAAAAGAAAAAAAAAAATAAATCGGCAAAGTGGAATATTTTTGGAAATCATCTTAGTTGTATTTGGGTTGACATTGGGGACGCAACATTAGCGCGTCAAATGGGTGAGTGAGAACATTTTTTGAGCGTAAACTCAAGCTCGAGGACATTGTTGATGGTAAGTGAGGAGAGAGCCAAAAGCTCACTTCAAATTCACCAAATATACATCCATACCGTCCTTAAGCCATTATTAAAACCATAAAGACCTCGTGATTCCTAGGTACATAGTGAATTTATGATTCTGTTGATAGGGAATATACTAGGTGGAGCGTTCAAAGCGAGTTAGGATTAATGACCACCCTATAGCCATCATACAAATATGAGTACAAGTGTAACCTTCAAGCATTGCGACTTTAATTTTATGATTGAGATTATTTATGTTTGATGTTGCATGATTAGTGTATGTATATGTTAGTTTTTAATGTTTGCTATATGAGATTTATCTTAAGAATTAGGTTTATTTGCTAGCTTCTATTTGTTCTTGCGTTTACTTCTACCCCTTGTTTTGTTTTGTTTTGCTTTGTCGGGACGAGAAAGGTTTGAGTTGGGGGTCTTGATGTCTCCTTAATTGTTCGTATTTTCGACCCTTAGGAGACATCATTTTTGGTGTTTATTTACTTAAATTGATAGACTTTTGGACTTAATATGCAATAATCCGGAATTACCTTTTTATTTCTAGCATTTTTAATTTATTAAACTTTTGCGCGTAATATTGGTATTTTTAGTGTAAAGTTTACAGGTTTTAGATGTTAGCTAGGAGAGGAATCCGAGGAGAAAGTCAAAGATCGTGAATTAAGAGTCAAGACTTGAAGATAAATCCCGAAGATATTATTTTTAGAGCTGAAAATCCATTTTCCAGGCCATAGATTGCTGATTTCGAGGTGCTTAAGCGATGATTTAGCTGTTGACCTTTGAAGAGAAATCATTCCTTATCGAGTTACGGAACTTTAGCAACTGGAATGAGGTCAATCGGAGTTGTAACGCATCGGGAAAAGCCGTTTTAGTGAAGGTGTATCAGCAGTTACGGGATTTTGGGCTTAGAAATTGGGCTTGGACATTTAATTAGTCTTTTATTTTCTGGTCCAAGCCCTAGTCCGAATTTATGCTTATAAAAGGAGGTCTGGACTTCTATTTTACAGACAATTCACATTCTACAAGATTAAAAACACCAGAGAGAAGCAACAGAAGGAAGAAAGAAGAAGCTACAAGAGCTGGAGTGGGTCTATAGCTCCGTTCGTAGTCATTCCAATTCCGGAAATTAGGTTCTTTCAATTTTAATTTTGTAATCAAATATGAATTCCTTTATTTTTAATTTAGTTTTTAATTTTAATATGAGCTAAGATTTTCATAGTGCTTGAGAACAAACAATGGGTGAATCCCAATCTTATTAATTAACGAATGTTGAATTTGGGTTTTTATTGAATTAAATTAAATTAGGGCTTTTACTCTTTTCAATAAATTGAGATTATTTTACTGTTTTTAGAGTAGCTAACTAAGAACAGGTGTTAGTATTTAGGCTATTCCAATTAGTGGCGATTGGATCATCCTGACGGAGGGTTTAGGTACGGAAATATTTATTGAAACTAAAATAGAAGCTATTGATTCTGACGAACTTAGCTAATTCTAGGGCCAATGAGGTAATAAAACTTAAACATCCGAAGGTGGATCATATTTACCCTGACGGGACTAGTGACACCCTAGGATTGCCTTATAGTCCACCCTGACGGGGGTATAAGGAATTTAGAATCCCGACCATTGTAATTGACCAATTTAACCCTTAAACAACATAAGTTAAGAAATAGGATAGGGAGGATCCTTGCGTTCTCAAGTGCTACATCTCATATTGCGTTTTCACTCATCTTATTTGCGTTTTAGCTTTTACTTGCATTTATAATTTGTCTTTCATTCATTAGCTTTAATAACAAAAACCAAACAAACATATTATTATCTTTTATTTTCATAAGTGCATCAATCACTATTTGCTAGACATTGTGATCAACCATTCCGTCCTTGGAACGAATCTGTATTATCACTATTATTACTTGGGACAACCGTACACTTGCGGTTGTGGTTCGATTATTATTTGCATTTATTTTTAGAACACACAAAGGACCACCAACGATACAACTTTGAGTTGGGGGTCTTGATGTCTCCTCATTTGTGATAGATTTTTATTAGGATGAGACATCATTTTTAGTGATTTAGAAGTCATAATTGTCTATTTTCTTGAGAAATAGTGCACTTTCCTATTTTGAGTCTTGATTTAGTAAAATAATATTTTTAGAGCATATTGGGTTTAATTGTTTATTTAGTGTGTAGCTCTAAAGATAATTATGGAGATTAATTAGAATCCAAGTCAAATATTACAACTTATGGAAAGAGATTTGCATGGTAATTGGAGATAAGGAAACAAAAGCTAAAAAGATGGAAAAGGAAAAGCTGCCTTATCTAGGATTCTGCAGTACACGCCTAAAGAAGTGCTATTTTACCCAAGAAATAGGCCGATTTTGGTAATTTCCTTTCATAGGGACAGAGATAATTCTGTTGCGATTCTTTTGGTATCTTATGGAGCTCAAACAGACCAATAACGAAGAAGATATGCTCAAAACGGTCCAGTAGTGTTTATCTTTATTTCCATACGAATTTGAGTTGGGCTAGAAGTCCAATACTTTATCTCTTCCTCAAGAAAACGAATTAGGTCTTCTAAACACCTATAAATACACCCTTATATCACTTGTAAAATCATCCTTGCTTAGAGAAAACCTTATAATTATTCCTTAGTCATTGTAGAGAGCAAGATGATGTCTTTTGTAATTTCTTTTAGTTTATTTCCTTCAGGTATGAACTAAGTAATATGAGGTTAGATGCTGAATTAGAATTGACGCATTTCCGTCAAGAATATGATGAAACTTTGGGTAGGAGTTGGACAAGATTTCAGATGTGCTTGCGTAGAGTCCCCAATCATGGCTTTTCAGAACAACAACAATTAAAAATATTTTATAGAGGCCTTGATGGGATTTCAAGAGAGAAATTGGATATGCTATGTGGAGCAGGTTTTCTTCAAGTTCAACCCGCTCATGCTAAAATCATTTTAGAGAGAACAGTCAAGAATGAAGTTGGGTGGAATTCAGTAAGAACACCAGTCAAGGGAGTAAATAATGTTGATATGGAAGAGAAGTTTGCTACGCTAGAGACAAAGCTTCAGACCACACTAGAACAACAATTGAGACAACTTACTCTAGCCGTGAAAGAAGGTTTCTCGAATAAAAGAGGTGAGGTAAAGGTTGCACAAGAGGTATATGGATGTGAGTATTGCGGTGTCAATGATCATAGTTGGGAAAATTGTCAAAATAATCAAGAATCCGTGATGTTTGTGTCCAATAGAGGTAACTTTAATTCAAGTGGTAATGGATATCAGCCTAACAGAAACCATCCGGGGTTTCAATACTCAAATCCTGATGGGGCAGCAAATCCTACTTATGCGTATCAGCCGCGTCCCCAAGGTAACAACTACAATCCAAGACCACACAACAATTACCAAGGAGGGCAGAATCAAAACTATGTTCAGAGACAAGCTCCTCAAGACAATTATGATGACACAATGAATCAGAAAGCCTTACCTGCCCATCCACAAGAAGGAGTTACCCTTCAGAAAACAGTTGAAAGTTTAATTGCTCTTCAGACACAAGCTATGGAGCGTCAAAATGCAATCGAAGCAAATATGAATTTGTTCCAGAATCAGCTAAGTCAAATTAATAAACAACTGAATCAACGTCCACAAGGGCAACTCCCTAGCGATACTGAGAATCCAATCCAAATCGAAGATTGTAAGGCTATTACTCTCAGAAGTGGTAAGAACCTTCCTCCACCTCCTTTTCCCGTTATGAAAGAGAAAGAAGTCCCAAGAAAAGAAAAGGAAGTGGGTGAAAAAGAGAATGAGAAAGAGAATGAGAAAGATAGTGAGGTTGAAGAAATAATGAGGCCAAGTGAGATTCTAAAAAAGAAAGATGATACTATGATTAATCGTCCTCCTCCACCATTTCCATCGAGAGTTCAAAAGAAGGGCGATATGGCTGATTATCAAAAATTCTTTAATAAGGTACGAGGTCTTAGCATAAATATTCCGCTACTAGAAGCTATTAGAGATGTACCCAAGTATGCTAAGTTTCTGAAAAGAGCCCTCACCAACAAAAGACCGTATTGTGATAATGAGATGATTGGTCTCCCTGAGGAATGTAGTGCTATTTGTCAAGGTAAATTACCTCCAAAGTTAGTTGATCCTGGGAGCTTTACAATTCCGATATCTATTGGTAATGAATGGAGAGGTAAAGCACTATGTGATTTGGGTGCAAGCATCAATCTTATGCCCAAATCGATCTTTGATAAGCTTAATATCGAAGCAAGACCCACTTCTATGGTCTTTCAAATGGCGGATCGATCTCTTGCACATCCGGAAGGCCGAATCGAAGATGTCCTCATTAAGGCAGGTACGTTAATTTTTCCCGCTGATTTCATTATACTTGATTACGACGCGGATAGGAATGTCCCCATTATTTTGGGAAGACCATTCCTAGCCACGGGGCGTACTTTGATTGATGTAGAAAACGGTGAAATGATTATGAGAATCCAAGACGAGGAGATGAAGTTTAATGTGTTTAGACCTATGAAGTTTCCGGATTCCAAGGAAGAATGCTTTCGTGTAGATGTAATGGAACCGGTAAGAACAGAGCCAATTAGTGTTGTGGACACTTTAGGGGTGGAGGAGAAAGAGCTACGAAAGAAACCACCAATTAAAGCTCCTCCATACCCTAAAAATCCTCAACTCAATCATGCAAAGAAGAAAGAGAAAGCACATGCCACGAAGGTTCCGAAGGAACCTAAGAAAGAAAGAAAGAAAAAGGGGTTCAAAGTAGGTGAAGAAGTAGCTATGAAGAAACCGAACCCCCATCCAAAGGTACGTGAACCCAAAAGTTCTTGGATAGGACCATTCATGGTCGCGAAAGTTATCTCAGATAAACTAGTGGGAATAAAAGCAAAGGGATGCAAATTTCGAGTTGCGAATATTGACAACCTCACTCACTGCTGGGGAGGTTATGTCAATGACTAATGAATGAGGTAACACGTCGAGCTTAACGACGTTAAACACGTCGAGCATAATGTATAATCTATGAATTCTAATTCTTCTATCTAAGTTTCTTTGGGAATTATATGTTTTAATTTGATATTAGCTACTTACTTAATATTTGTTTATGTCTTTTGATTTATTGTCTTTCCTAGAACTGATCACTTTAGGATTGTTTTAATAGTAGTTAGATGGTCTCCTTGACAGGGTGTTTAACTATTGAACCACCACATAATGTCTAGTGTCGATATTAGTTCTGACAAAATATGATTCTAACTAGATAGTCATTAGGGTTTGTTTTAATCACCATATCACCAATGATTGTAGTATTTGCTTAGGGCCTTAGTAGCATTTGATAACCCTATTTAAAATCACTTCTTGGTTGTGTCGTAGCCCCCTTAGTCGCTCTCAAGGTCTAAGGTATGGGAATTTAGAATCCTGACTAAGTATACCAAGAGCTAATATTCTCCCTTATTAACTAGATTTATAGATAGAATTAGAAGGATTGGTGTATACTAGCAAAACCTGAGCTATACTTCTCATCTCATATTCTTAATTATTTACTTTATTGTCTTTTATTTTCTTAGTTTTAGTTCATAATTTCGAAATTCATATCTTTTTATTTTATCTCTTTAATTATTTACTTTTACTCGTTATTTCTACTCACGCGATTAACACACTTAAGTCCCAGAGAACGAACTCAACTTACTAACTAAAACTTGCATACGTCCTGTAATACTTGCAGTATTGTGTCTGTCTACGGTGAGAGTGCGTGGTTTCTTTGCTTAATTTTATCTTATTTTTATCACACCCTAGGCAACACCAACAATCCTAACCCTACAGTGGGTTGGACCCATGTATCGCAACAAGAAAAAAAAAACCCTAACTTCATTTGCAGTCACACCAGGAAACCACGGCGGCAACGAGCGGAGCATCTTGGGGGATGAGGGCGGCGAAGGGCGGCGCATCTGGAGTGATAAGGGCGGCGAAGGGCGGCGCATCTGGACTGATAAGGGCGGCGAAGGGAGATCTGGCTTGCTGGGAAGAGGAGTTGTTGATGTCTAGTGGATCTCGATGGCAGCAGCAGCAATGGTGGTGTCTGGTGATCTCGATGGCAGCAGTAATGGTGGCGTTGGTGGATCTCAATGGTAGCAGCAATGGTGGGTTGATGGTGGTGAATGGTTTGGTGTGGTGGGAAGAGCAGTGGTGAAAGGAATCGGCGATGGTGGATTGGTGAAGCAGGGAGATGGCGATGGTGAAGCAGGGTGGTGGCTCGGTGCTGTTGTTGGTGCTGCAGTGGGTGGTGCCTCGGTACTGCAGTGGATGGGGAAGGTTGAACAGAGAGACGGTGGTGTTGGTGTGGATCGGTGTTGCAGTGAGAAGGATAGTGTTGGTGGGGCTGGTATGGTGGTGAGGGGGAGGTTGAAGTGAGAAGGAGACGAGAGAGGTGAGGTATAGGGTTGGGTTTCTGAAATCTCGATTCATTAATAGGATTTGGGTTTTGTTTTTGTCTTTTCTCTGTGATAATAGTAGGGCGAGGGCAGTCTGGGGGTTTTACTTCACTCTAACTAGGTAGTTAGGTATGGGCTTTAAACTATAAACAAAAATGGCCACAGGCCTTAGAAAATAAATATCCCAGAGTATATGGATAGGATTTTTTCTTTTGGACGTTATATGGATAGGATTGAGTTAAACTTATTTAAGGAAACTTAGTTACCTAAGTGACTTGTTTAATAGAAAAATTCTTACCTAAATGATGTATCTCTTGTAATCATTATCAAGGGATTTCAAAGCATCGTATTAAATTCCAAATTCTTGATGCGTATAATTTTTGTTTATATTTAGACTAAATGACGTGACGTAAATTGGTTGGCTATAAATCGTCATAGATCTACCATGGAAGCTAGATCTCGAGCACCATAGATCTCATGGTCTACTCTAATCTGTCTTAAGAGGTCCGAGGTGATGTTGTTTTTGTTCATGTTTAATGTTTTGGTTCAAAGGCTGGTGAGACACTAATCAGTAATGGAGATCTCGAACTAGCTTTGTATTTCGAGCTCTACTTTTACACAACAGATTCGGTGGATAATATACATGTTTGAATATATTCAATACTCAGTAAAATATGTTGACTACTCACTTCTAACCTCATCATTCGAGTAGTAGACATAAATTTTTGTTGTTGGTGTGATTTTTTGGGTTCGCAACAAGTGGAGTGATGAAGACGACTTTTAGCAACAACTCTGTTTCAAATATTAGTTATTAATTTTTGCAATAGCTTAATGATTGCGATTTTTTTCAAATATTAGTAAATAATTTAATTTTTGTTCGTTATAAGATGTTTGCTTTATTACGAAAATATAGTTTATGCTACTGTTTCCTTTATTATTTTGTTTTAATATTAATTTTCAAGTCTACTCAGCATTTTTC
The DNA here is from genome assembly GCA_029959085.1 of Nemophila menziesii. Taxonomy (NCBI): domain Eukaryota; kingdom Viridiplantae; phylum Streptophyta; class Magnoliopsida; order Boraginales; family Hydrophyllaceae; genus Nemophila; species Nemophila menziesii. The sequence goes on from JARWIR010000008.1 coordinate 34,906,947, forward strand.
CGACGAGTACTCAGTGTTTTTGGACCATACGCATGGAATTCACTTTCCAGTTGCTTAAAACCTGTCATAGATCTCTAATGGTCGGAGTTGTGCGAACCTTCATGGACAAAGCTTTATAATCACGAAGTTACTCCATGGACCTGAAGCAACTCCTAGCAGCGCAGGAAAGTGGAAGGACGGAGCATCATTGCTACTTTAACTAGGGATGATAATGGCGCTCGAGATCTAGGTTCCATGGTAGAAACTCAAAGCTTCCAAGGAAGAAACTCAAAGCTTCCAAGGCAGAAACTCAAAGCTTCATAGCCTTAAATCACCACCAGACTAAACAGAAAGTTGTTGTTGCTTGAGATCTATATGGCTGACCATGAACATAACACAAACATAAAACTTCCTCGCCTGAAGGCTGAAACTCTATTTCATCCGAGCCTTCACTGGAAGTTTCATGAACGGATCTGGGAACACAAAAAGGTTGAACATTTTGCTAAAGAAGTTTGAACAAAAAGCTTGAACACGGATCTGAGTGTTGGAGCTTTTGCCAAATAAGAGAGAAAATAAAGAGAGATGAGAGAATGAGTAAGCTGCAAAAAAAAAGTGTAAACAGAGAGAGAATGAGTGGGTGTGGGATATTTTTAGGGTTTTGGGTATTTATTTGATATATACATTGACTAAAAATTATTTTAAGGGTATAATAGGTAGCGAGAAAAAAATTATACTGTAAAATTTTATTAGTGGTCTTTAGTAAAAAGAGTGGATTGGGTGAGGGTGATTTGATACATAAGATATATAATTTTTGGGCAAATACGACATGGTTCTTCTTTTTTTTTTTAGCTCAAAGTATATGCCGGGGGGTTTTCAAATTGATATCTATTATAAATAAGGAAGTAAAATTACAATCATATGATACCAATAGAGGCTAAATAAAGGTACAAAATACGTGCTAACTAGGGAGGAGGATTACAACTCCAATCACCAAAAAAGTGCTAAGAAGTGTTTGTTTGGCGACACAGTCAGCCACAATGTTCTTTGCCGAAAAAAAAGGAGAAAGATGGCCTACAACATTCGACAACACCATAAATAGAGTTTATCATATTGTACCATTTAAAATTATTAACATGGGTTTGTGTAATTAAAGTCTTTATAATGGCTTCATAATCATTCTCTAAGATGACAGTATCTTGAGCTAATTCTTGTGGTGTTTCACATCCCATCAAAACCCTTTGTGCTTCAGCCTCAGCTGCATTTCTTGCTTCTATTTTCTTTGAACCACCATTGATGAAAATTCCCTTATGTGTCCCCGATAATATATGCAATTGCACAACCAGTAGAAGAAAATGAAGCACTAGTGTTAATTTTAAATTTATTTATAAGAGGAGGGTTCCAAACTCGACTTTTGTCGTTGTTTAAGTTTCTACTTTTAGTTTTAATGTTTAAGGATCTCCCTTAAGTATCAACTTTATTTTCCATTCTATTTTTTTTTTCTTTATTAGCCTTCATCTTTTCTTGGTTGGCATCCTTAAAAACTAATGTTTTTATCTGTGTATTCATTCCAGCTATTATAAACCTTCTCTGCAATATATAAAGGGTCAGGGTCTATATTGTTAAAATAAAATTGTTCATGTCCTTCCAAATATACCAAACTATTGTACTTATTAACTCAAAAGCATATCAATCCAATTCATAGTTATTTTTAATAACTTTAATTCGATGTACAAGGGTTCAAAATTAAGTGTATATGCAATTAATAAAGTGAAAAAATAAGGTATATGCAGTTATTTTATGTGTTCATACAATACACAAAAAAAAAATATATATATATTCTTGTAACACACAAAATTTAAAATCAATCTAAAGCATTCTTTTTTATTAACAAATCGTTTTTTCTCTTTATTAGATACATATACAATATTTGTACCTTTTTTTACTATCTTGATGTATTAACCTTTTGTCCAACTGATTTTTTTAATTTTGTGTGTTGCTATAATACACAAAACAACATTTGTGTATCACAAATTGAAAAGGACATGACTAAAAGGGAATATATGATTTTGTGTGTTGCTGTAATACACAAATAACTGTTTCGTGTATTAGATCAACACACAAAATAACAAAAAGATGTTGGATAAAAAGATAATACATCAAGATAGTCTAAAACAAGTAAAAATAGGGTATATGCAATTAATAAAGAGAAAAAATGATTTTGTTAATGAAGAGAATGTTTTAGATTGATTTTATAATTTCGTGTGTTACAGTAATACATAAGTATATCTTTGTGTTCCGTAGGAACACATAAAACTGAATATCGAACGTTAAGAATAAAAAAAAATCAAAAAAATATCGTTGATGTAGATATGAACTTGCCCCGTCAAAAATACAATTTTTTAATTATTCTGATTTTTAAGGATTTAATTATGATTTTTTAGAAAAAAATATCACGGACGCGCGCATGTTGTGGCATTTGTAAAATATTTTTTTGTGTGTTGTAGCAACACATAAAACGGATTATCGAAATAAAAATATAAAAAAATCAAAAAAATCATAGACGCGTAAATATTAATTTGTCTCGTCTAAAAATGTAAATTTTGTATTTTTACGATTTTCCTAGAATTAGTTATGAATTTTTTTAAAAAAATTCACTAACGCGCTCATGTGGTAGATTTAGTTGGTGGTGATTGGTGTGACTGAACTAGTCGGTGGTGGTTATAGACGAAGTTGGTGGTCGACGGAGAATAATGGTGGTGATCGTTGTAGGTGGGGGTGGTGGGTTGGGTGGGGATGGTGGTGGTGGATTGGTGGTAGGGGTGTTGGGTGGTTGTGGTGGATCGTGGTGGGTGGTGGTGATGGTGGTCAGTGGAGAATGTATGAGCTGGTGGTGATAGTCAGTGGTAAATGAATAAGATGGTGGTGGTGGTCAGTGATGGTGGTCGGATATTATAATTAAAAGAAAAATTAATAAATAAATAATATATTATGAATATTATATAATAAAAAAATTAAACTGATATTAAAGGTAATAGTGGAAGGTAAATATGAAAAAGTATTCAATTGGAAATTAATAAGGTAAACTATGAGTAAGTAGAAATAATTTTTTTCCTTCTTTTTTTGAGAATTGAATTTGAACATTCGTAATTAACTAAATATTATCGTTAATATTATCATAACACATAAAACTTATGATATACCTTTGTGTTTTTTATTTTATTGACTATTAAAGATAAATAAATAAATTTTAATATTTTTGTTATTAGTTGCTACTCTAATGATTATATTCTACAATGACCAAGAGGTCTTGAGATCAAATCTTACCTAAGTTACAATGACTGCTAAACGTATTTACAAAAAATAACGGTCGAGTTTTAATTTTATTATCTTTAAACTGTCATTATTGTTGATGCATTTTTAAGACACACATATCTATATAATATTGGAGAAGGGCCAACAGCCCGAAATGTCTCCAGTTTTTCTCCATATTTTCTAGCCTTCCGATCAAATTTCTATCATTTTCGGCCTTTAGATCGATTATAATTAATGGTCCAGATTGTCTAAATTCAATCTACAGTTTAAAATATCTTGATGTCTCCTCTATATTTTTTTCAGGAGTAATGCTATATATCACCCCTTCACTTCTTCACCCCTTATGTGGAGCCTATATGGAAATTTAAAAACCAATTATCATGTTTCTCTTTCTTAAATAACTTTTTTTTCTCTCTTTCATTTAATGCCACATAAGGCTCTACATAGGAGGTGAAGAGGTGAAGGGGTGATATATAACATTACTCAGCCCTGGGATTATTTTTAAAACAAAAAACAAAAAGAAATCACTTCACCTCAATCGAAGATCCCACCAAGTCGCTCCTAAAAGTCCAAATCCAAAGACAACCTCCTCAATTAAAACGCTCTCAAAAAAAATACCCAACTTTACAAACCCTAGTTCTTTATTCTGCCGCCGTCGATCTTCCATCTTTCACCTCTCTTCTTCTCAACCTGATCGACGGCGGCGGCCCCTTCTTCTTTTCCAGTTTACTGATTTCGATTTTTCCTTCTTTGGTTCTGTTTGTATTTTGTTGTTTCCCAATCGAAGTCCACCCTTAGCGCCTTCATTTGTTTTCCTTATCCATGGAGTCTTGGCCACGGTTTGTTGATCATCGCAAGAAGGCAGCGGATGTTGTGGGCCCAATTTGCTGGCCCAGTATCCTTTGTTTTGATGGTCATTGCTTTCAGATTCTTATGGCCGTCCTCCTTTTTCATTTGAGCCTTAGTGGACTCAATACCTTCTGCATCTTTGCTGTTCTTCATCTTGAGTATGGATTAAGGGACGCTTACTCCTCAGGTAACGTTGGCCATCCCTTGTGAAATTTTTTTGTTTGCTGGTGTGTTGGTTCGGAGGGCGGATTGGGCCCTTTGTCCTTGGTTTTGGTTTCAATTGATAGGCAGGGGACCTCTGTGGCGGATTTGTGGTTTGGCTTTTGTTATTTTAGCTTTCTCTTATGGTTGATCTATCCAATGTCCTGTGGTGATTCACTTTGGTTTTATATCTCTTATCATTTGGTATTCGAATGTTGGAGTTACGGGTGTTTGCCGTTCACTCGCTACTTCTTCTGTTTGGGATCCTTTGGTTCGATTTGTGTGACCTGCTTTTGGTTAGAATGGCATAAGAGGTGGTCTGTTTCGTTCTTGTGTTGTTTCTCCGATCTCCCTTCTTTTGCAGATGGTGATTCATCGTTTGCCAAGATGGCCTATTCAGTTGACTTCAGTTTGAGAATTCTCGAGTGTTTGCCGTTCATTTGGGGTTTTTTGGATTTCGATTTCAATTGTTGGTCGTCCTTGGGTTGCAGTTGGTTGGTGGGGCTGGAGAAGCTCTTTGTGAGGGGAATTGTAGTAGCTGCCGCAGTTTATCGTTTTTGGAAGGGTGAAGTTCTTCATGATCTTGATCAGATTGACCTCATTCTGTCCAGTTTGGTTGCAGTTACAAAGTTGATTCATAGTGATTTATGTCTCACTCTACTTTCTGCTCCACTTTGCATTTCGTTGTTTTCGAATGCCGCAGTCTGTCTTCAGCCTGTACGATCTCCAAGCCCGTGCTGCTCTTCGAAGAGCTTGCCTATCCTTGTTGATCTTGAGAGTACGGTTAGATCCCACACACATTCTATTTTGGGATTAGAAGGACGGCTATCATTTAGACTGCTTGGCTTGCGAATGCTTTTCCTCTTTTATTTTCTTTGCTTGGTGATTGTATTTCGTTCTTGTTTTTTATTTCCTTCCTTTTAGTTTGTAATGTATTGGATTTTTCCGCATCAACTGGAGTGGATTTTTTCCCTCTTGTTTGATTGTTCTCTTTAATACAAGCTTAGTTGACTAAAAAAACCAAGTCGCTCCTCCACAATCTTCACTGAATCGAAGAACCCTCATAGCCGTCGAAGAACCCTCATAGTCAAACCGCCATTGCTCAATCTAAATCGAAGAAATCTGTTCACACTCACCTTCCCACCGAGCACTCTCCTGCACAAGAACACCGCCGCCACTCGAGAACCATTCTCCGACAACATCAACCCAAGCTTGGAGAAGAACCCAAAACTAAGGTAAGAAATTCATTTCACTTTTATAATTGTAACGTATATCTTTACACTCACCTACCCACCAAGCGCTTCTGGACAAGACAACCGCCTCCTAATTGAAACTCCAAAAGTGAAGCATAATTTAATTATTAACCTAATAATATTATTCTTACAATATAATTGCTATTAGAGAATTGCAGGCAAAAACTTAAGGCGTTTCTGTAAAATGTTTACAACCTGCAGGTGGTGAGCGCGATTGATTTTTTGTTATGGAATATGCTGCGGGGTGGTGAGCTTTTTGGTTTAGAGGCTTCGATTCTCTACTGTTGAGCTTGAGAATGTGAGTATTTATCTACACCTCTTAAATTCTCTCAGTTTACAAACATGGTGGCATTTTCTACCTACAATTTATTATTTTTGCAGGTTAAGATTGGGAGCAAGGGGTGTGAAAGAACAAGCAGTGAGCATAAGAATGCAATGGAGAGAGCAAAAGATATATCTCAATGGCGGCCGAGAAGCTTAGAGATTTAAGTCAGCCAATGGATGTTGGTTTGCTTGACGCAACTATTTCGGCTTTCTATGGAACTGGTTGTTATTATTCTCATCTCTTGATAATAACAACCATCTCTTGATAAATTCAACTTTCTAAATCATAAACAGTAAATATTTATGTTAATCATGACTCAAATATTTATGTTAATCATGACTCAAATGGTTGTTATTATCAAGAGATGAGAATAATGAGAATGAGAATGATTCTTGGGTGGAGTATGAGATACCAAATGAACAACAAAGGGAAATTACAAATATAGATGAAAAGATATGGGAAAAAGATTCTGAATCTATTCCACATATAAAAACATCAGCTATAACAAGAGTTGGGTTACAAGAATTGTTACAACTCATTGATGACAAATTAAAGAGTGAGGAATCCTGGAAAGGGGTATCTTTGATAGGAAATGGAGGCCTCCTCAGTTATCAGATAATGGAATAGCAGTTGAGAAATAGTTGGCTTAAAAATGTTCTTTTCGATAAGGGGTTCCTAAGTGTAAAGGCATTGAAATTTCCTCTGCCAAAATTATAGACCGAATGAAAATAATAAAAGAAACAAGGAGATGCTTATTTTAAAAAATGTACATATACGGACGGATACACTTATTACAAACAAGTCTTCAGCCACTGATCTTTTTATTCTTCATCAACCTAACAGGTTTGTGTTTGTTTGTTTCATTAAAGGCGTTATTGTACTTTGTTGATTTTTTTTTTAGAAATTGAAAACGTTTACAGAATCAACAGTAATTCTCTATCTTTTGCAAATGACTGTAGCAATTTAAAGGGTATTCTATTTTACAATATTTAGTTAGAAACTTGATGGAGATGTAATTTTATTTTACAGTAATTTATATTCTGTATTTTACATATAGGGTAAAGAATTGAGGAGTGCTGATGCTCTTAGGTCCCATGACAAAGTTAAATCCACAATTTGAAAAGTCACAAAAAATTAGTGGACCTAGAGCTTTACAACCTAGCCAGGTTAGCTTTATTATATAACCATTTCATTAACTTATTAATATTATTATAAAAATAGAAAATAACAATATTAACTTATTGATATTCGACCAAAAAAAAAAAACTTATTGATATTATTACAGAGAGGTATGCTTTGTCCATGTGATACTCCAGAAGGTGAATCTTGTGGTTTAGTGAAAAATTTAGCTTTAATAACACATGTTACAACTGATAAAAATGAAGGACCTATTATATCTCTGGGACTGGTGTGCTGCTGCCACTTTCGTTGTTGCTTGATCTTCCGTTTCTTCATCATTTCGAGATATCAATCTCTTAGTTTACCTGTAAATAAAGGATCTTCTGAAGCTTTAGTAGGCCACTCATTTTACAAATTCTGAATTTTAATAACTTAGACAATTATACAAATTTGTTATTTACACTATTGGTCTCTTTGTTTTGTAATAATTAACATAAAAAACACGATTATACAAATTAATTTATCTCAAGAATTATGTGTTTATTTTATATTAAATTTATTTTTTAAAATCAAATTTTTCAGAGTGCCTTCAGGCACGTTTATACCTAGTATATATATATATATATATATATATATATATGTGTATATTATATATGTGTGTGTATATTATATATGTGTATATATATATGACTATATATGTATTTTTTTTTGTCAAACATATGTATATATATATATGTATGTAGTATGTACACGGCGATGATAATTTTGCCAAAAAAAATATAACAATGATAATAATAAGTTATTGTAAATTGAAAAGTATTTACAACTAAGATACAACATAAAATATTACATTTATTATAATTTATATTACTGTTAGGTATATTTTTAGTAAATTATAATTTTATAACAAATATAAAACAAAACAAGTAAAAATGAGATGTCATGTTATGAATAGTTTAAAAAAAATCAAATACTATAAGTGAAACAAATTTAAATGTAAAAATTAACCACTATAGAACTATAAATGTCAAACCCCATATATTTAAATTTCCTATCTTTTTTTCTATGTTACTTAAATTTCCTACCTATTTAATTGATTTTTATCTTAAATATTTTATGATTTTTTAATATTATATAAATTGATTTTATTTATAAAAAATTTATTTTAAAATTTTATTCAAAACTTTTAAATTTAGATATCTAATTATAGAAATGATTAAAAAGACTTAAAAACGTATCCCAGATGCTCCTTAAATAAAAGGTCCATTTTATAAATGAACGCATGCCTTTTATCTTTAATATGACATCTCTTTTAGTCAAATGTTAATGTTATCTGACACATATACTTTTTTTTACACCGTACCAAAATAATTTATATATATTATTACTTTTTGATTTCTTGTCATAATTTTTTTTATCTACAACTCTATCCTATATCCATAAAATAAAAGAGATCTTATCGTTAATCAGTTTTTTTAATTCAATGTTGAAAACTTTGTTTATGATAATTTAATTATTTAAACAAAAAAGAAACTATGAATTACAAAATTTCATCTTCATCAGATTTTTCTAAAAAATTAATTTAATCTTCTAAACTATTTAAACAAAAGTACTAAAATAATAATAATTATAACTTTTTATTACTTAAAAAAAATACACGATAATCAAACCATTTCATTAATATCGTATTATCGTTAATGATAACAATATGAGCTTCTATGGCATTTTCTATTTCTTTCATAAATTCACCTCAAAGATAATTTTAGATAATTTAAATTTTAGCTTATTTAATTACTCCTTTCATCATGCCTAATCATTTTTCTTAACGGTCATAAAAAAAATTAAGGACACATTGTATTCAACTTACACTTATTTTATTTTTAATCCATAATATTTAAATTACTCTTAACTATAACTTGATGAATACCATGAAACTGATGGAGAAGTCAATCAAGTGTGGCCTTAGCCGCTACAACTGCTTTAACGGCAACAACAATGACAGCTCCACCTATGAATTTGGCTTCTCCGACGAATCTTCTGTTACACTCAAGTCTAATAACACATTCTATTACAAATTCTTACTCCAATTCCAAAAAGTTTAAAAAGTCGGGCTTGAGAGGCTGCGTAATTCTTAATTGCTTCTTGGTAAGCATCCTATTGTTCTTTACTCATCTGGACATATTAAATCGGCAGCAAACAATTATTATTCCATGTAGATTGTATGAATACATGAACATAGAAAATATTAATATCTGAATAGAATAGATTCCATCTGTATTTTTTAAACTAATAGTTGCATGACACTGAATATTAGGAGTCTCATTATAAATGGTCCAAAAATGGATTCTATTCGAACAATCAAGTCCGTTTCTGCATTTAAGAGCTTCTTTAAGTCAACATTCCCGGTTGCAAATAAATTTGACTTTGTGTATATACTTTCACTAGAGCATTGATAGTGTAGTAGAATCCATCTACTTAATTGCATTGTAAATTTGTAATGTAGTGTAAAATACTCACTACCATATCTTTAACTTTCTTATGGAAGTCAACTATGTCTGCATTGGGTCAAATTGGTTTATTCGTTGAATTGCAGAAATTAACGAGCTTTGAGTGTATTGTTATGAAAAATTCATTTGATGGACCTATGGTTGTAGTTGTAATTTTTATTTTCATCGTTAAATTGGTTTTGATATCTTTTTGTTTTTTTTTTCCTGAAAATATTGTAGTATAATAATGTAGTTGTACAATTATGATATTGTTGTTCTAAATACAATATTTCGGTCGGTAATTGCTCCGAAAATCTAAATAGGAAGAACTCACCGAATTGCTACAGATAGTTCATTAGGTTAGTTTCAAACCATGTTATATACAAAAGATGGAATCTATCGTGTGGGTTTGGTAATTTGTTCACTTAAGCTGATTTATATACACCCCTTAACATGATAACTTGTTTTTATAATAATGATCAATATGGACTTTACCTGCATAATCAATAAAAATGAGGTATCTTCTAAATTTTATTCACTGAGAAATAGAAAAAAATTAATAGTTAAAGTTGTTTGATTTAGATAAAATAAAGTAAGATTGTTGTAACTGGTAAAAATAATGATACATCTTTGTCTGTGTGTGTTTTTTTTTTTTTTACATATGAGATCATAAAGATCTAGAAGGTAGAATTTCCAACTAATTATTAGCTATCCAAAATAACTCTTAGCACGGCCCAACCGCACCTATCCTTTGTTAGAAGACGCCAAAGTCCATCTGATGGATGGTGGTAAGGACTTGGACCCTCATCACTGAATGCCACATGCTTCGCCAGTCAATCTGCACAACTGTTTGCCTCCCTTTAGCACCAAAGTAGCTCAAAATTTGCCCTAGACGCAAGCAAATCCTGCAATCTTTAATAATATCACCAGAGAACCCCTTGAGTTCGCACCGCCCTTCACTAGCACGTGCAACTCATACGAGTCAATCTCGATGATAAGAGATGTAAAGCTCCTATGCAACGCCATGTGTAACCCAAAATGCACCTCGAGTATCTCTGCTTCAAAAGGTGTCCGCGCAACACATTTACCCTCGAAACCCAATATATAATCACCATTTGTATCCCTGAACAAACCTCCAACACCTGCTAAGTTCCGTTCTGCATTGAAAGACCCATCCACATTAAGCTTAAAACTGTTTAACGGTCTGTTCCACTTGATAAGAACACTACTTGCGGAAGTAATTAACCCGCCATCTCGTTCAAAACACCATGCCCGAACAAAATCCGCAGCTGTATTTTTTATAATCGCCTTAAGCTCACTAACCGACCTTGTTCTTGCTCCCTCTTCAAATAACCTTGTGTTCCTATCAACCCAAACTTGCCACACATAAGCTTCAAATGAAATACATGTCTCCAACCCATTAACAGTGGTCCGTTTGGTGAGTAGTTTAGTCCATCAATCTGCATCAGAAAGTGGTTCCAGGAGCGTCAAAAAACCTGATGAATGGCTCGTTGTTGTGCTGTGATTTTGCAGTTGTCCATTCCGCCCTCTTTGTACACTGAAATTTCCAAAGCTGCTGTCACCAGTGGCTCTGCCCAACTGTTGCAAGTGCATCCCTCCATTTTGCCTGCTGCTATCACGAACCAGTTCCACTCCAGCTCGGCTACGCGCTGCTACCCATCCAACCCCGCGAACAAGACGACTCTCCTCTCTTCCAGCTGCTCCAGGCCCCTGTCCACTAGCTAAAGAACCTACAAAACAGTTTCTAAACAACGAATAATAACCGTTACACCTGTGAAACACGTGGGCCGCTGTCTCCTCCGATTTTTCACACCTCACACATCCCAAATTCTCAACAACTCCCCACGCTTCCAGATTACGGGATGTTGGTAGCCGCTCCCACACCGAACGCTACAATAGAACCTTTATTTTTTGCGGACACTTTAAGACCAAATCAGGCTCCATTTAAAATTCGAGTTTCCGCCTTCTTGTACAAGACTATTATATGCCGATTTTACCGAATACACCTCTATCGGCTCACAGTTCCATCTCATCACTACTTCGCCCCCAACATTTTCTTCACTGACTCCACTCACTAGCACCTCCCTCCCCGCAAGGATAGCCTTACACATTCGCGAGTCCGATGCTTTCACCTCACGATTCAAAAAACCTATACTAAAGTAAGAGGTACAAGGTTCAAACCCCTCCCTGAACATGGGTAACCTAGTTCTGATTTACCTGGGAATATACATGGGGAGGCGTGTACATCTGATGTCTCCCTAAATGTTCTAATTTTATGCTCTTGGGAGACATCATTTTTGGTGTTTATTTGATTAATTTGATAGAATTTTGGGCTAAATATGCAATAATCCGATTTTCCTCTTTTATTTCTAGTATTTTTTATTTACTAAACTTTTGCGCGTAATCTTGTGTATTTTAGTGAAAAGATTGTAGGTTTTGAATATTAGCTAGGAAAGGAACACGAGATTAAAGTCAAAGATCGTGATATGGAGTCAAAGCTTGAAGATAAATCTCGAAAAGAATTAGATTTTGAAGCTGCAAATCTGGAAAAAGGCCAAAGATTGCTGATTTCGAGGCACTTTAGAGATGATTTAGCCGCTAACCCTTGAAGAGATTAGATTCCTTATCGAGTTAAGGAACTTTAGCAAGTGATTTCAGGTCAATCGGAGTTATAACGAACCGGGAAAAGCCGTTTTAGTGAAGGTGGTGCAGCAGTTACGGGATTTGGGCTTGATTAGTGGACTTGGACTTTTTATTATTCACTTAATCCCTAATTAAAAGCCCATTCCGAATTTGAGCTTATAAAAGGAGCTTTTGACCTCATTATTTCTCACCTCTCATTTTATTCTTCAATTCAATCCTTTGAAGAGAGTGTCCAGAGAAGAAGCAGAAACAAGGAAAAGAAAAAGCTTGGAGCTGGAGACTGTCTATATCTCCAATTCACATCCAAACCAATTCCGAAATTAGGTTTCTCTGTATTTTATTTCTGTAAAACAATATGAGTCTTATTTCTGTTAATTTAGTTTTCTTTTCAATTAGTATGAGCTAATTCCATTATAGTGCTTGAGAATGCTTTATGGGTAAATCCCAATTCTATTGAATTTCATGTCCTGAATTTGGGTTTCTGTTAAATTAAATTAAATTGGGTCTTTTACTCTTTTTGATAATTTGAGATTATTTACTGTTTTTAGAGTCGCGAACTAAGAACAAGTATTAGTATCTAGGCTATTCCACATTTGTGGCGTGTGGATCATCCTGACGGAGGGTTTAGGTACGGAATTAATTATTAAATCTAAAATAGAAGCTATTGATTCTGACGAACTTAGCTAATTTTAGGGCCAATGTGGTAAATTGCTTAATCATCTAATAGTGGATCATATTTACCCTGACGGAACTAGTGAATTCTAGGATAACCTTATAGTCCACCCTGACGGGGGTATAAGGAAATTAGAATCCTGACCATTGTAATTGACCGATTTAACCCTTAAACAGAATATGTTATGAAATAGAATTAGGAGGATCCCTTGCGTTCTCAAGTGCTACCTTCTCATACTTGCGTTTTACATTTATTTACTTGCGTCTTAGTATTTAATTGCATTTTCCATTTAGTATTTCATTACTTAGAAATAATAAAAACAAACAATCAATCATTAAAACTTTTAATTGCTTTCATAAGTGCAATCATTCATTAATCGATAAGCATTGTAGTTGACCAAACCGTCCTTGCGAACGATCCTAGAATCACTTATTACTATTTGGGACAACCGTACACTTGCGGTTGTGATTCGATTACTTTTGCATTTATTTTAGAACACACAAATGACCACCAACATCTCTATGAGATTAGTCGTGGTACGCGCAAGCTGGCCCTGATCATCCACGTACCAAAAAAAAATGGTGCAGTTAACTACCACCCTCACAATTTCCATCATACAAATTGCTTCGTAAGCAACAATCAGACCAGAAATCGATTTCCATAATCATCAACTAGACCATTGAACAACCCAAATTTCACCCAAAAAATCTGACTCGTCTTCCATTCCATGTAAAATTTGAATACACCGTTTCATCACTAAGCGACAATTGATATTCACTACAAAAAAAATAAAAAAGTGCAGTATAAAAGCAAATTGATCTTCACCTTTCACTTTCGTGAATTCGAAACTGTTTATCAATTAGATTGTTTATAAGAGAACTTTGATCTTCACCATTGACTTTTTACCTTACATTTGGGTTTGTTTATGATGGTGGAGAACAGACTTTTTTAGCGACAGTTTATCAATGTTTAAAGAGTGCGACCAGGTGCTGAGAATTTATATTTTTTTTATTTGCGTTCACTTTAAGATTTATTATTATTGCTGATGATGGGTAGGGTGATGTTAAGTCGTCTTAAATTTTTGGATTCCTTATTAAACACAAGAAAATTGAAGGGGAAGAAGATGGGGAAGTGGAGGTGGGCGGGGTATTTTCTAATTTATTTGTTTTTAATAATAAATAGGAAACGTTAAAGAAGTTTTTACCCACATGTCTTGGAGACCCCTCCTATAGACCCAACCATATCTCATATACCCATTTTTTAATTAGTGATCACAAACAAAATTTAACACTATATGCCAAACTTTTTGAAAATACTACCCACTGTACCTTTTTTATTATTAATATTATTATTATATATATTAATTTATTCACAATTTTTTTAAATCCTAAATAGTTTTCAGTTGCTTTCTCCTTTTCCACTTCATTTATCAGCCTACTCCATTGATGATTATGGATCAACAAAAGAAAGAGCTCTGACGGTGGAATACATAGATCCATAGCCATGAAGATTAACTCGCCATGGACGAACCTCGATAATGACCACTACTCAGTGAAGCTCTTTCTTTGTCTAGCAAAACTCTTTTTGCCATAGAAGTTGCTTCTTATCCGGCCATGGAAGTTGCTTCTTCTCCAGCAAAGATCTGGCGTAAGGACGAGCTCAACCGAAGCTCCGGGAATGTATTTTTTTGTAGTCCGAACTTTTTTCTGGTTGTGTGGATGAGAGATGAGTGTGGTAATTTTGTTTTCCTTGTTTTAATATTAACATTAAGTATTCAAAATAGTATATTTGTGACCTTTAGTATTTAAAGTAGCAGATTTATATGTTAGATGTTGTAATTACGAAGCCGCAATCGTGCAAATTTTATATGTTTTCCTTTTTTTGTCTTTTTCTTTTTATTTTAAATTTCTGTATTAATATTAAATTCAAAAAATGTATCTTTGAATTCCTTATGCAACATTATTTGTTTGCTAATGGAGTTGATTTTTTGATGTATTTGTTGTGTGTTACTCAGTGTTTTTTAGAGTTGGTGTTTTTCTCTGACTACTTAGCGATTTTGCAATACAATCAGTGATTTTTTGTTATACTCAGTGATTTTAAAAATACTCAGAGAATTAACTAGTAAAAAAACTATGCAAAAAATTAACTAAAAAAACCACTACTCAGAGAATTCTCTTTTGTTGGTTAATTTTTTACGTAGTTTATTCTCCGAGTGTTTTTTGAAATCACTGAGTGTACTAATTAGTAATGCAAAATAGCTGAGTATCACTAATTATAACATAAATTTACCGCGTATTAATGCAAAATCGTTGAGTGTCACTGATTATAACACAAAATCACTGAGTATTAATGCAAAATTGCTGAATATCACTGATTATAATACAAAATCACTGAGTATTAATGCAAAATTGTTGAGTATTATTGAATATTATACAAAATCACTGATTGTTATGCAAAATCACTGAGTGGTGCAAAAATGGAGCTCCAGATGCTTCGAAAATGGAACTTGAAGGTGCTGAAAAAATGGAACTCGAAATACTTTGAAAATGGGGCTCGAAATGTTTCAAAAAGTGAGCAAAAAAATTTTAAAAAATGGCTTGACGCAAGAGAGAGAGAGAGAGAGAGATGGGAAAAAAACGAAATGAAATGGAAGGTTGATTTTCTTATATATACAATAGGGGTATTTTTTACCCGTAAGATTTTGGTGATAGAAGAATGTAAAGCCAAAATTCCTTTGAACTACAAAAGTAGTCTCTAACACCCTATAGATCAATCATCCAAAATTAAAATAATGATTTTTAGGGTGTTTGAAAAATAAAATAAAAATTAAGATTTTAATTTTGATTATTTAAACTTATGAGTTAAAATAATGATTTAAATTATAATAATAAGTTAACAAGAAAGTGGGCGAAATCCGTCCAAAAAGTCAAACAATCATGACTTCCTAAGTAGATAGGGTAAGTTGACCTGATTTATAAAGTAAGAGGGAAAATGTAAGAGGGAAAATGACAATCGCGTCATATATTGTATTTACTTAGGTAAACATAATTGATGTGTCTTCGTGTTTTCCATTTTATTGACTACTAAAAGATAAATGAATAAATTTCAATATTTTTAATATCGATACTCCTTTTAATGGTAAAATACTCTACAATGACTAAGACCATCTCCAGTAGATGCGTCATTTTTATAATCCATATTTTACTATACCGCATCAAAATTCAGCTACTCCATAAATTTACCGCATTGATTTTCAGTTTTACTCTTTTAGTTACTCTATACTTATACTTCATATCTACTATTTCATTTATAATATTATAACTTTTATGGTAAAAATAAATTTAATTTTAATTTTCAATTATATATTTACAATAATATAAATAATAATAAAATTAAAATTATAATATTTAATTTTGGTTTTGTTGTATTTAAATAAAATAATATATTATTTTATATTATTTTTGCTTACAATATATATAAATTATTTTTATTACATATTTGAAGTTTACTTTTATTTTAAAAAAAATTAATGATTTAAATAAAAAAATATATTCAATTATTAGATAATATATAATTTTTACTACTAAAACTCTAAAATAATAAAAAAAAATTGATTTAATTTCAATTGTCCAAAAAAAAAACTATCTAATCTTGTCATTTTACAATTTATAATTTTTTTAAGTTTATGCTTAATTACATTGTAATTAATTTATGTTTTATTCACAATTAATAAAATAATAATAAAAATATTAAATGTTTACCGTATGAGAAGAGATGCACTGTAAATAGCGCATATAGGAGAAAATTTACCGTGTAGCATTTGTGGGTCCCATAATTTAGCATGTCTGCTGGAGTAAGTAATTTGCTCCTATACTGCATTTATTTTAACTTTTATCCAGTAGATGTCCATTTAACGCATCTGCCGGAGATGGTCTAATAGGTCTTGAAATTAAATCTACTTAGTTACCATGGCTTTTGAACATATTTAAAAAAATAATTCAACAAGTTCAAATTCTATTTTCTTTTATATAAATATCATTGTTATTGATGCATATTTCTAATTTATATACAACAAAGATAATAATAACTTATCGTAAATCTAAAAGTATTTATTAGATAAAATATAACATGAAATATGAAATTATTATAATTTATATTAATATTGTGTAATTTTTAGTAAAATGTGAGTTTAGGAAAAAAATAAAAATGAGATGTTATACTAAAACTGTTTAAACAAAAATTAAATAACATATAAATGATACAAATTCAAATGTTAAAAGAACATATCCGAAACTTTAGACATCAAACCCGTTTTTAGTCAAATTTCTTAGGTATGTAATCAATTTCTTTAAAATATTTTATGAATTTTATAATATATTATATAAATTATTTCTATCATATAAGAGTTTTATTTTAAAATTTCGTTCAAAACATTTAAATTCACCTATCTAACGGATTGTATTTCTCATATTGAGTTAGACGAACATCTTGGTTTGCCTTTTCAAATTTATTTGCATTAGCAGCTAATATCTATTGAGTCGCACATAAAAAATTATATATTTTTTTTTAAAGACATCTAACCCCTATATCAATTTTTTAAAATTTAAATATTAGCCACTGTCTTTAAAATTGTCCACACCCCTTTTTGATACTTCAATATAAATAATTTGCCCAATATATACATTATAATTATTTTTGTCCAATCTTTTAATTCAAAATTGAATACAATTATATTTCTTTCTTTTTTTTCAATTCAATCCAACCCATAAAAAATCCCAAGTTTAATCAATTTTATATATTCAATGTCGTAAAATTTATTTATCAAGATCTAATTATCTAAGAAGAAAAATCATTAATTACAAAAATTCATCTTCATCAGATTTTTCCATTATATATATATATATATATATATATATATATATATATATATATATATATATATATATATATATATAATTTAATCTTCTAAACAATTAAAACCCCACAAAGCAATAATCAATTATTTTTCATTACTTAAAGAAAGATTGTAATATAAACAAACTATTGCATTATAAATGATATGAGCTTCTATGATATTTTTTATTTCTTTTAGAAATTCACCTAAAAAATAATTTTAAATAATTTAAATGCCAGCCTATTTAATACGAGATAATAACACAAAATATCATAATAATTAGACTAATTACTCCTTTCATCATCGGTTAAATATTTTTTTAAAGGTCATAAAATAATTAAGGACGCATTATGTCCAATTTACCCTTATTTTGTTTTTAATCCACATATATTTATAGAGTAATGCTGGATATCATCCCAAATCACATCACCCTTTCATCGCCTCCTATGTGGATTTCAAATAGACCAATCATATAATTTCTTTTTCCTGATTTATCATTTTCTCTCTCCATTATGATTGGTTCACATAGGAGGCGATGAAAAGGTTATATGATTTGAGGTGATATCCAGCATTACTCATATTTATATTAGCGTTAACGATAATTTTCATCAAAAAATCTTAAATTCACTCTACCTCTTTCGTTACTTAACTCATCGTTAAACCCCCCCCCCCCCCCCCCCCCCCCCCCCCTCTCTCTCTCTCTCTCTCTCTCTCTCTCTCTCTCTCTCTCTCTAACAAAGATGTTGATGTAGCGAGACAATTAATACCATAAAATTGATGAAGAAAATAAGATATACGGAATTATAGGCAAACTATGATGTTGATGTTGTTGTGATAGTGATAGTGGTTTCTTAAATATTCAAGGAAAGAGTTCAAATTGGAGAATGAGAATAAGTTGAATGGTATTTGAGTGGATTCACAAAATTGAATTGTTTACACATTTTATGATATAGTTCTTCAGTGACATCCAAAAGACTCACTTTTTGGTGCATTCTCAAATGCATTATACGTAAGTGATGGCTTATTGGTCTTCACTTACTTTTGATATGGTGCAATTAGAATCGCTAATACAAACATTTTAAGGCTTCCATGTCGGACAACACCCTCCGCTTATCTACCTTTATCATGGAATTTGATGGGATGAATCCAACACATTCTTGATAGATAAATCCCATCAATAAGAAGCATTATTCGTTGGAATGAAAAGTCAACATTAATGTTATCTCCACCATCTCTTTCTCCCTACATAGACTTGTTGAACCAGTGATATTTTCACCCACTTCAGGCCCAATGGCATATTCGGAGTTGTAATTGTGAAATATGAGCAGTAGTTACTACTTACAAAATTCTTATGTATAGTAGTTTTTTTTAATAATTATATGAGTTTTCTTGTTATCTTTGCTAGGAATGTAAATAAAAAAAAAAATTAGCAGTTAAACATCAAAATTCTTATGAATCCCTTTTCTATAATTTTAACTCTTACACTTTTGCATAACTTTAGGACTTGAAATGTTAGTATCGACGTGAATCTTTTGAATTTATAAGACATCTGAAAAAACAATATCATTGGAATTTCTATATCACATCACAAGATTTTGGTGTTGCATTTTTATGTCTAGGCTTGTAAAAGAGTTTGAAGCGCAACCCACATTAGTTATTTTATTTAATATATTTTATAATTCAACATTAAAATATCATCGAGGGATGAGGATCATAATGAGTACTGTTGGTATCACCCAAAAATATATCACCCTTGATGTGTGTAAGTCCTAAAGGGGGTGATTGGGACACTATTCTAATTATGTCTAATTATGTCTAATTAAAATATTTTCTTGACACTTATTAATTGAAAGAATCTTCTCTAAGAAAATATATCAAACACTGAACATGTAATAGGTCACTAACGGTTTGATATTCAGTTAAGTCAAATAATTATATATGATATGTAAATTGTGAGGAGAGTACACATGTGTTATCGGGCGGTTCGTACTCTTAAGAGCCTACTTAGCTTCCTAAAATATCACCCTTAGAATTATAAGTTTTTATCCACTAAATTTAATATAATTCTTGCAGGCGAATTACACAATCTTTACAATGAGGTTTTTCTAGGATGAATCACAACCGATAACCGTGACTTTTCATACTTTAGTCACAACCTATCTTCCCGTGATTTTTTACTGGCTCAATCACAACCCATATGAGATTTTTACTAGGCTTGACCTCAACCTTTACAACACACCCTTATCTAATCTAGAGAAAGAGGAATCCCTTTAATATTTGAATAATTATTATAGTGATAACAACACTCCTTAATAAGAATAAAATATAATTATAATCTTGACTCCTTGATGGGTAGATACGAAAAATAAAGCTTAATGATTGAATCCTCTAGAGTAGATTGAACTTTGATGATTCTTGAACTCCTTGATGAGTGAATGAGAAAATGAGGCTTGAACGATCTCCTTCTTAAGTGAATTTAGACAATGAGACTTATAGATAATATCCTTGAGAGTAAATTATAACTTGATGATATTTATGAACTCCTTCTTGAGTTGATATAAAAGTGATGATCTTAATCAACTTTGGATCATGAATATTGGCTTGATTTTGGCTTGAATTAATGGATTCTTAAAGATGTATAAGACGGTGGAGAAGAAGGATTTCAAGATATGTCTACTATTCTCAAATGGTGTGGGTATATATATCTTTCAAAGGCTATAACAGATTTAATAAGAAATCTGTATTGATTGAAATCGAGGTGATGGTTTCTAACAGATGTAGGTACCTGGTTCAGAAAATTGTACTTTTTTCCTATTGAGCTTCCGACGTATCAATTTCAATGACTACTTGCCAAAAGCAGGGTCCCAATTTTAGCTTGATTTTGGGATTCCGTTTTAAAGCGGGATTCTATTTTACTCTGATAACGAGATCCTGAAAACTCACTATATGAGCGGTTTTTGACTTTTCACCTTGTTGCTCAAATGAGAAAAACTTTTAATAAAAGAAACATTAGTTATGAAATTATAAAAAAAAAAATTGTAATTCAATATTTTTCCAATCCAAAATATATAACAAGTTATGGCCAACAATTGAGAAACTATATGCTAGTGAGAATAACATATTTTAGTATAAGTAAAGGTGGTGGGGTCAAAGGTGTGATAAAATAATAGATAAATAAAGATAATAATAAAGAGCACACACCCTTGAGAACCACGGAACTCACTGCAAGTATCACTGATCGTTTGCAAGTTTTAATGATAAGTTAAGTTCGTTCGCAGGGATTTAATCCGTTAAATCTACTTATATATAACAAACGTATATGAATTTAGATGTTTTAGAATAAAATATAAAAATATAAACTAATATGAATAACTATCTGATGAGAAATAATAAATAAGAATGCAGATAAATAAATACGGATGTAAGTCTAATAGATTAGGGTCACTAATATGAGTCTATTTTACTAGTTGTTATTCTAACCTATCACAGATTAAGCATTATATATTAACTAGGATTCTAAATTCTACCTAGCCTCTATTAGGCTTAGGAGCAACCTCTCCACTACCAAGGATTCCTGAGTAATGATTGGTGATTAAATCAAACCTTTATGGCTATCTAGTTAGGCAAAGAATCAAAACTAGACGATTATGCGGTGTTGTCAATAACTAAGAATAATTCTAAGATTGGCCAAATATAGGGTTGTAACAATAAGTCAAAACACATAATAACAATATACACCAAGCTCAAATTAATTAAAATAACAAATAGTATTATGAATTTAAGACAAAATAATAACCCAACAATTAAAAGCAAAACTTACTGAATAAAAGCTTAGAAATATGGTGAAGCCACAAATCTATAGCTAATTACCCTAAATATAGAGAAGGTGAGATGTAGAAGAGAAGTTTGTCACTCTCCAACTTCTTCTTCTTGTCTTCCTCTATAGGCCAGCTTGCTTCTTAGATGAAATTTAAAGGACTAAGCTATTATTTAAAACTGAGAAAATACAAGTAAGGACTAAACCTAAGCTTGAAACTGAGTAAGGACATGTTTACAATGGTTTAAGGGTGTATTTATAGGTGTTTAGGAAGACCTAATTCGTTTTCTTGAAGGAGAAGGAAAGTAATGGACTCCTAGCCCAACTCAAATTCGTAGGTAGATAAAGATAATTACTGCTGACTTGTTTTTACCATACCTTCTTCGTTACTGGACCGTTTTTTACCCATAAGATATCAAAATAATCCTCACGGAATTATCTATCTCCCTGCAAAAGGGATATTCCAGAATCGGCTCGGTTTTGGAGTTATCATCACTTCTTTAGACGTAGCTGCATAAATTCAGATTTATTTGGCAGCTTTTCCTTTTTCTAATTGAACTCTGTTTCCTTCTATCTCCAGATTTCTTCAAGATCTTCTTTCCTTATTTCCTTAGAATTGACTTGGCATCTAATTTATTTCCATATTATCTTTAAAGCTTCACATTAACACGCAAATTAAACCAAATATGCTCTAAAAATAATAATTCATTAAATCAAGACCAGAAATAGGAAGGTGCAATAATTCATGAGAAAATCGACTAGAAGACTTCCTAAATCACTAAAAATGATGTCTCCAACTAATATTAAATCATCACAAATGAGGGGACATCAAGACCCCCAACTCAAAGTTGTATCGTCCCGATACAATAAAGATAAAAACAAAGGGAAGTCTCTAAATACACACCTATGTCAATTAAGCACAAAGGGAAGAAGATAGCAGAATATGGAGAATAGACTCAAAGCAACTACTCAGAAAATTTCATGTAATAATATTTACAAACTACATACCTGTACACTTCTCATATCCACAATCAACACGGCTTGAATTCAAGATTAGATTAGCTTCGCAATGTAAGAAGGAGAGGATCTTTACTTAGTTCACCAAGGAGGCTATAGATTGTTCATCAAACTTCACTAGTATCCAAATATCCACTTAACTACTCTCTATTGGTTCAATCACTTCTCAGTTACATAACAAAGAATCAAAAGGTCTTTAAGGTTGTAATTTAGGCTTAGGGACGGTAAGATAAGTATATTTGGATAATTTAGAGTGAGCTTTTGGCTCTCTCCTTACTAGCCATCAACAAATCGCCCTAAAGCTTGAGTTACTCTCATAAAACGTTTCTCACTCAACCCAATGATTTCGTTGATGCACAAAGTAGCATCCCCAATAACCCAATTAAAGCATAAGATGTTCACATAAAAATTCCTCTTTGCCGGTCCGAATATATATTATTTTCAAGTCATTTTTTTTGTTTTGTATAGCTGTGACTCTCTTTTTTGATGTTCGAGATATCACACTAATTTTTAATATATATTTTTTTTCTTTTCATATCTAGCTCGTAGCTTCATTTTCATTCACTATTACCCCGGCAAAGGGTTACAATATAAACCTGTGAATCATCATCAATATAATAACAGAGCACAATTAATAAGCTCAAAAATCCCAACCCAATAATAATTCCCATAATGGTGGACCCACCACCCCAAACTCAAGCTCTAAAACAACTGTCTATGCATCGCGATTCGAGTGCGGGTCATATGGAAAAGTCCTACAATCTAAAGGGATATAACTTATAATGTGGTTAAATAAAAAGGCTTTAGAAAGGCTAGAAGGGGCTGAGAAGGATATAAACTATTAAATCAAATAACTGGGTGAGAAAGTTAAAAGGCTTCAAGTGGCTTTAATATGAAAAAAACTGCCTTAATCATTTTCTACACCATGCAATTTCGTTATTCTCTTACCTTTAGCACGTTCATCAAATGGGTTTGTCAACTAGATTGGATCTCACGGCCTACAAACCACTCAAAGCTCCACTCAATACTCAAGGCCTACAAACCATTATGGATCTCTCATATTTTATTTAAATTAAATCATCCTTAGAGAGAGCGTCAAGAGGCGAAAGCAAGAGCAGGAGCTGGAGAATCCATTTTTCTCCAACAACAATTCTTTTCATCCCTTCAATTAGGTTTCATATTTTATTTCTGTAATTTAGGATAATGTCTTTTATTTATTTAATTTTAGTTTTTCATTTGAACATGAGCTAAATTATTAAGTACTTGAAAATCGTGTATTGGATTGAACCCAAACTAGACTAATTTATGAATTTCTAATTTTGGATCTAATAGTTTAAATTGAATCTGCTATTTATGTTGTCTTTTATTTTATACTTGAATTATTATCTTTAGAGTCATGAACTAGGGATAATTTTTAGTATCTAGGCTATTCAATATAATGGCGTATTGATGTCTCCTCATTTGTGATCGATTTATATTAGGATGAGACATCATTTTTAGTGATTTAGAAGTCATAATAGTCGATTTTCTTGAAAAATAGTGCACTTTCCTATTTTGAGTCTTGATTTAGTAAAATAATATTTTTAGAGCATATTGGGTTTAATTATTTATTTAGTGTGAAGGTTTAAAGATAATTATAGAGATTAATTAGAGTCCAAGTCAAAGACTACAAGATATGGAAAGAGATAAGCATGGTAATTGGAGATAAAGGAAAGAAAAGCTAAAAACATGGAATAGGAAAACCTGCCTTAATCCTGAATTTCTGCACCTACGACCACAAATCAGCTTATATCTCAAAAGTGGTGTGGAATTTGGAGAAACGATCAAGAGAAAAATTGAAGATCTTTCCGAGACGATGAATTTGGTATATTCATACGCATCAAACGGATAAAAATTGAAGCTTCTAGGACCAAAAGAAACGGGCATGATTGCATGTTTTTAGGGTTACGAATTTGAGTTGGGCTTGGAGTCCATTACTTAACCTCTTCTTCAAGAAAACGAATTAGGTCTTCTAAACACCTATAAATACACCCTTATATCACTTGTAAATCATCCTTGCCTCATAGTAATTAGTTCTTAAGGTTTTATTCTTCCAGTTTATTGTAGAGAGCAAGATGATGTCTTTTATTATTTCTTTTAGTTTATTTCCTTCAGGTATGAACTAAACTTCTCATAGCTTGGGTTTTGCATCATGTATAATATATGAATTCTAAATTCTTTCTATCTAAGTTTCTTTAGAAATTACATGTTTTAAATTGATATTAGCTGCTTACCTTTATATTTGTTTATGTGTTTAGATTTAATGATTGTTTTCCTTGCGGTGCGCAACGTTTAGGATTACCTTAATAGTAGTTAGATGATCACCTTAGATGGGTGTCTAATTATTGAAACACCACATAACGTCTAGTGTCGATATTAGTCCTGACAACACTGATTCTAACTAGATAGTCATTAGGGTATAATTTAATCACTATCACCATGTATGGAAATTGATTGCTTAGGGCCCTAGTAGCGCAGGATAACCTTATTTGAACCAGCCCCATGGTGTGTCCGTATCCCCCTTAGTCGCTCTCAAGGTCTAAGGAATGGGAATTTAGAATCCTGACTAAGTATACAAGAGCTAATATTCTCCCTTATTAACTAGATCTAATAGAAAGAATTAGAAGGATCAGTGCATACTAGCAAAACCTAAGCCATACTTCTCATCTCATATTCTTCGTATTTTATTTTATTGTCTTTATTTTCCTAGTTTTAATTAGTTAATTTCTGATGTCTCCTCATTTGTGATAGATTTATATTAGGATGAGACATCATTTTTAGTGATTTAGAAGTCATAAATGTCGATTTTCTTGAGAATAACTACACTTTCCTATTTTGAGTCTTGATTTAGTAAAATAATATTTTTAGAGCATATTGGGTTTAATTATTTATTTAGTGTGAAGCTTTAAAGATAATTATGGAGATTAATTAGAGTCCAAGTCAAAGACTACAAGATATGGAAAGGGATAGACATGGTAATTGGAGATAAGGAAATAAAAGCTAAAAACATGGAAAAGGAAAAGTTGCCTTAATCCTGAATTTCTGCACCTACGACTACAAATCAGCTTATATCTCAATAACGGTGAGGAATTTGGAGAAACGGTCAAGAGCAAAGTCGAAGATCTTTCCGAGACGATGAATTTGGTATACTCATACGCGTCAAACGGATGAGTATTGAAGCTGCTAGGACCAAAAGAAAAACGGGTCTGATTGCATGTTTTTAGGGTTACGAATTTGAGTTGGGCTTGGAGTCCACTACTTACTTCTCCTTCAAGAAAACGAATTAGGTCTTCTAAACACCTATAAATACACCCTTATACCATTGTAAACATGTCCTTGCTCAGTTTCAAGCTTAGGCTTAGTCCTTACTTGTATTTTCTCACTTTTAAATAATAGCTTAGCCCTTATAATTAATTATTCATCCTTAGTATCAAGCTATTCATCCAAGAAGCAAGCTGGCCTATAGAGGAAGACAAGAAGCAAGAAGTTGGAGAGTGACAAACTCCTCTTCTACATCTACCTTCTCTATATTTAGGGTAATTAGCTATAGATCTATTCTCAACCATATTTCTAAGCTTTTATTCTGTAAGTTTTACTTTTATTTATTGGGTTATTATTTTGTCTTAAATTCCATAATACTATTTGTTATTCTAATTGATTGAGCTTGGCGTATATTGTTATTATGTGTTTTGACTTATTGTTACATCCTTAGATTTGGTCAATCTTAGGATTATTCTTAGTTATTGACAACACCACATAATCGTCTAGTTTTGATCCTTTGCCTAACTAGATAGCCATAAAGGTTTGATTTAATCACCAATCATTACCCAAGACCTTGGTAGTGGAGAGGTTGCTCCTAAGCCTAGAAAAGGCTAGGTAGAATTTAGAATCCTGGTTAATATATAATGCTTAATCTGTGACAAGTTAGAATAACAACTTAGTAAAGTAGACTCATAATATTAATTCTAAATCATCTAGACTTACATTCATATTTATTTATTTGTTTTCATTATTTATTTATTCGCGTTAGATATTATTTTATCTTTTTATATTTTATTCTAAAACATCTAAATTCATCTACGTTTGTTAAACATAAGTAGATCTAACGGATTAAATCCCTGCGAACGAACTTAACTTATCATTAAAACTTGCAAACGATCTGTGATACTTGCAGTGAGTTCCGTGGTTCTCAAGGGTGTGTGCTCTTTATTATTATTCTTATTTATCTATTTATTTATCACACCTTTGCCCCCACCAATTTCGAATTCTATTCCTTTAATTTTCCGTCTTTTAATTATTTACTTCTTACTCGTTATTGCTACCCATTCGACTAGCACACTTAAGTCCCTGAGAACGAACTCAACTTACTAACTAAATCTTGCATACGTCCTGTAATACTTGCATTACTGTGCCTGTCTAGGGTGAGAGTGCGTAGTTTTCTAGACTTTATTTATCTTATTTTTATCACACCCTAGGCGACACCACGTATTGATCACCTTGACACGGGGGGGGGGGGGGGGGGTTAGATGCAGAACTAGGTAATTTCCGTTGGTATTCGCCAATGACCTTGACAGGCTTGACTAACCAATAGCCAAAGTGGTAAGTTTTAATTATCTTTAATCACCCTGTCGGGGTTTAGAAGACCGTATGAGAGCTTTTAGGTCCACCCAGACGGGGGCTAAGAGTCTTTAGAATCCCGACTAGCCAAAATATTGCAATTCATCCCTTAACAGAAAACAATAATTAAGAAGGTTTGAGGCGAAACCCTAGTGTGACTCAAGTACTACTTCTTTTCTTACGTCTACCCTATTTACTCGCATTATTTTCATTCCAGTTTAATTTATTTAGTCTTTAATTTACTTTTGCATCTTAGTTTTAGAAAACCAAAACAAATATTATATCCTTTACTTTTCCGTACTTGCAATTACGACTACTTATCTATTGAACACTTGGGTTATACCAGTCCAATCCCTGAGAACGAACTTGATTATCATATATTACTTGGGACAAATGTACACTTGCAGTTAGTGGTTCCTCTATTCTTAGCATTTATTTTATAACACACAAGGAACCACCACATTTCTTTGCAGCATTAAAGGTCCATTTCAAATCATTTGAACAACTACCTCATTGCCATTAATCTTTCTTAAATCATTGTATTATAAACTTACGAGAAAAAATCTAAAATTGATGGATAAGCAATGTAGTGTCTTATCATATTATCCAAATACTCGATAATTTTTACATACTATTTTGATTGCTACTTTAACAATCGATGACATTTGATTAAGATAGAAGAGAAGAAGGAAATACAAAAGTTGTGAATTTTGCCAAAGAACGCATAACATGAATTACTAGGTATTCAGCTAATGGATTAAATATAGTAGGGTGATTGACCTATAGGGTCTTAGAG
This sequence comes from Nemophila menziesii, assembly GCA_029959085.1. NCBI lineage: Eukaryota > Viridiplantae > Streptophyta > Magnoliopsida > Boraginales > Hydrophyllaceae > Nemophila > Nemophila menziesii. The sequence continues at coordinate 34,934,988 of JARWIR010000008.1, forward strand.
ACTAGATTTTTGGCCTAAAGCAACTAGTGGAAATCTTATTTCTTTAAAAGGACCTAAAAATGACCAAATACTAAAATACCCTTACTAACACTAAAAGACAAAAAAGTGATGTCAATGTTCGTCTCTCTCCACTATCCACTTACCTCCGCCCTCCGACCTCCGACCACCGACCACTGACTTTTGACCACCGATCACCGGAAAAAAATTACGAGTATTCTACAAAAATGATGAGTATTGTAAAAAAATTATGAGTATAATTAAAATATGATGAGTATTCTATAAAAAATGTTGAGTATTTAGTAAAAACGATGAGTATTCCGTAAAAATGATGAGTATTTCATTGCATTTCAAATTAATTACAAAGGAAAACAAAAAATAAACAAATTACAAAAAAAATACTAACACCTAACTAACTATGGTTGACAGATCTGGTTAACAAAAAATCATATTCCATCGAGCAATGGAGATCCGCCGGAGCTCGAATATCAGCAAATATATCTCCGGCTTCAAGCTGTAATCGCCACCATCGCGACAAATATATCTCCGAAGCTAGATATGGAGCTTCACAAAGAAACCAGATCCACGTTTCCTGAATCAGTAGCACATCAACCAGAAAATATTGAGTACTCTTAAACATGTCAGCAAACGGAGGCCACTCATCAGCGGAGCTTCCTCGAATCAGCAGCACAACAGCGATCTGGCTCCGCTGCTACTTCACCTCAGATTGATGACAGAAGGAGAAGAGGCCGAAGAAGGAGAAGATATCCGTTCACGAACAGATTGCTTACTCGGATTGATGGTGTAGCTTCCTTGAACCAGCAGCACAACAACAAAGCTTGATTCAACAGTGGAGTGAGGCGGTGGAAGGATCTGCAACGCTCGAATCAGTTATCACCGGTCTGGATCTCGAACTGCCTGGACCTCGAACGGGAGATTTGCCGTAATCTTCACCTCTCTTTCTCCGGTAGCAAGAAAACTGATGTAGATCTAATAGAGGATTGGCTTCGTCTTCATGGTGGTCCACGACAGCTTAGCTTCATTCGAGACGGAGGGGGAGGCTAGATGCTTCGCCGGAGTGGTGGTGCTCTTCGGTTTTGTGCTCGCCGGAAAGAAGCTCGGAGGTGAGGATCATGGTGTCTTTGATGGTGAAATAATAAGAGCTGAAAGAGATAGATAATAGTGGGTTACGAGAGAGAGGTGGGGATTTTAATAAAATTTTGAAATATATTATTATATATAGTGAAAAAAAATAAAAAGGGATAGAATTGTAAATAGGATTTTTGCTTACAGTATTAAAATCTAATTGAGATTTTTAGTGAGAGGAGCAAAAAAGTAGGATTAGGTTAGGATTAAAGGGTAGGTATTCAAAACCCATTGGGTCAAAATCTCATAAAAGTAACAACGCTCTTTAAGTTATAACTACTCAATCATATACATACGTGGTGCACGTATCACTTAATCACAATAATTTTACCAAAATGTATATGTTGATATTTTTTCTCATAAACAATCAACCGTCTAAATTTATCTAAGATATATAATACTCTTTAATCTATAAAGACACCATTTTGAGCGACATACTAGCTAGACCGAGTTACAAAACATCACCAAATTTCACTATAAAAAGAACATATTTGACAATTTTTTTCTTTTGTTGAGATCATATTTAACAATTCAAATATTAATAAAATAAAAAATATGGTGTGAAATGCTAATGTTGAAATATTAGGACATATTCATGAGAACATGTTTTTTTTTCGAAATAAGGGCAAAACTGTCAATTTACACTCCATAGAGAAAGAAGCCATTTTTTTATTAACACTCACTCACTCACTCAGCATAGTGTTGCTTCTGCTTATTTTTTGAGAAGAGCGATGAAACGATTCTTCCAACCAGTAGCGAAAGATGGTTCTTCCAAGAAACCAAATCTCTCCAATTCTTCACCTTCTCTTGCAGAACCAAAAACAACCACACAAGACGAAAATGCTGAGGAGAATCAAAACAATTGCAATAAAGATCCATTGAAGTTCGTCACATGGAATGCTAATAGCTTCCTCTTGAGAGTGAAGAATAATTTTTCTGACTTCTCTAAGTTCATCGAAACTCTAGACCCTGATGTCATTGCCATACAAGTAATTAACCTCTCTTTAATTGCTTCTTTTTTCTATTAATTACCCATTTCCGTCTTTTTTTTAGGTTATAATTTTGAGCTAATAATCATAGAAATCGATGTTTTTTTTGTCTATTTGCAATTGGGTATCTGATTTTTGGGCAAACACTACATGGGTTCTTTATAGGTTCGAAATTAAGTGTATTTTGTGTTTATTCATAGTGAATGAGAGTGTGTACAGTTCATTAAGCTGTTTTAATTTCCCCTAGAATTAAACCTTCTCTTCTCCATTTCTCCATTAAGACACGATCTCATGATCTAACAACCATGTGATTCTAGGAAGTAAGAATGCCTGCAGCTGGTACAAAGGGTGCACCTAAAAACCCAAGAGAGTTAAAAGATGATAACAACTCATCACGTGAAGAAAAACAGGTGTGTATGTGTGTGACTGTATTAAAGAGTTACTTCTTGATTATATCTTAATAATAATTGTTTTTTTGCAGATCATAATGCGTGCTTTATCAAATCCACCTTTTAAAAATTATAATGTATGGTGGTCACTTTCAGATTCCAAATATGCTGGAACAGCTATGTTCATAAAAAAGTGTTTTCAGCCAAAAGTCACTTTCTCACTCGATCAAACTAGTAATTTTCCCTATTTTTTCTTCTAGAGTTATTTTATTTAATCCAGTATATTATACGTGAATTTAATTCTATTCAGATTCGAAACATGAACAAGATGGTCGAGTAATTTTGGCTGAATTTAAATCATTACGTGTGTTAAATACATACGTACCAAATAATGGGTGGAAAGATGAAGAATCATCGTTTCAAAGGAGAAGAAAATGGGATAAAAGAATACAAGAATTTGTTATAAAAAATTCTGATAAACCACTCATTTGGTGTGGTGATCTTAATGTTAGGTATATTTAATTAGTTTAAGTGAATTTAAAAATATTTATTTAATCTCCATTTCTTTGATATGTTTAGTTATGAAGATATTGATGTGAGTCATTCAGAATTTTTCGCTACAGCAAAGCTTAATGGTTATATTCCACCTAATAAAGAGGTTGAATTTTCTCATTTGGTCCTTTATCTTTGCCTGTATTGATAAATTTAGTCCCTTATCTTTTATTTAACGTGTAGGATATTGGTCAACCTGGATTTACTCAAGCTGAGAGGAGGAGATTTGGGGCTATATTAAAAGAGTATGTAAATAAATTAATGATTAATTAGAGTATTTTTTAAAAATTGATTATTATACTGATTTGTGTGGTTTATGCCTTAGGGGAAAACTTGTAGATGCTTATAGATACTTACATAAGGAAAAAGATATGGAATGTGGCTTTTCATGGTCAGGAAATCCTATTGGAAAGTAAGTGAGAATGTCCCTTTTTGTATAATATAGGGACCTATAGTGCAATATCAATATCCGCAAGAACTGATTTGTTGCAGGTATAGAGGGAAAAGAATGAGAATTGATTATTTTCTTGTATCGGAGAAACTTAAAGAGAAGATTATTGCATGTGAGATGCATGGGAAAGGAATTGAATTGGAAGGTAATAAATAAATTATAAATTATATGTTACATTTGATTATCTTAACTCAAAGTTTGAATTAATTTGCAGGTTTTTATGGAAGTGATCATTGCCCAGTAAGTCTTGAACTATCTGGTGAAACCCCAGATACTGAGGAAAGCTAGGTTTAGGGTGAACATTTGATTATGTACAATCTTATTTAATCTGATAATGATTTTAGGTAGTTTGTTTTGTAGATATATTGATGAATTTCATTTGAAATTGCCCTTTATTGGACTAGATCTAACTAAACCTATCGAATGTTACTTTTTGCTAATCGGTTTAATCAATTTGTAAAAATGAAAATCCAATCCTATATGGTAATGTGGGGTTAGTACGTATTAAGGTTGGGTTAGATAAATTAAACTCAAATTGAAACCTAAATATCAAATATTATATTTTAATTCAACTCAACGTTTCAATTATAAAAAAAACACATTTAACCCAAATGGGCCAATGTGTAATAATATTAAACTAATCTCATATCCAATACCCATGTTTGACTAATCAAGATCCACTGATAATAGAACTCCGGTGAAAATTGATTGTGATGCTTGAGTTAAATCCGTCTTCGACCAAACGTAGTGACCAAAAATCTAATAATGGTCGGGACCATAGGAAAGTGTCTCGCAATGGAAATACGACAGTCAAGTAAGTATTGAGATCGAAGATCGAAAAGAATATATATGGAACCAAGTCAGATTGTAAAATAAACGGTAAACATATAGGTGATACCATTTTAGGTGCATAGCGTGGGTATTTTATACATAAGGAAAACCCAATAAACATGGTTGGGTTTTTGTCATATCCCAGGGATATTTAGGAGTTGATTTCCTCGATCGCATAATGAAGTATGACGTATTTCCTTAGGCTATGTTCAAATATCATTTTAACCTCAATCATTGAGGGAGAATTTGACTGCCCAGCTAGCCAAGTGACGGATTTGATCGTCACACTCGGCGGAGCATTGGCGAGTCTATTAATACCCTCTTGAATTCTGACTAACCTGCTGAAATGCCCCTTGTCCAGATCAGAACGATTTAGATTTATCAATCAAGGGGTTATAAATTACAACTATCATGTACCTTATTTTGCAGTGGTTGATAGAAGATACAAGTATGCTACCAAGAAATAATTGGGTATAGCTTGTTTTAGTGTGGTATATATATAAGTGGTTGATAGAAGATATTTTGAAAATGGGAGATGGAATCTATTTTGCAACGAGGTAGATGGAAGTACTACATAGAAAATATATTGAAAATGGTAAATAAAAATATTATGCAACGAGGATACATGGATGTGGTAGATAAAATATATTTTGGAAGTGATAGCTCTATTATATTTTGCAACGAGGGTAGATGAATTTGATACCTTTTTTGGTGCACTGTGTGGGCATTTATAAATAAAGAAATCCTTGTATACTTGATTGGGATTTTAACGTATCCCACGAGGGAATGTACAGGAGCTAATGTCCTTGATCGCATAACGAATTACAACGTATCTCCTTTTGCTATGTTCAGAGATCTTGTTGAGCTCGATTGTTGAGGGAGACGCTAACTGCCCAACTAGCCAAGAGTTGAATTTGATCATTGGTGTCTCCCGAAGCATGATGATAAATCAATACTAAGGAAGTTACGCCCCACAAATGTACGGGCCGGCAAGTAATCCACATGGATTAACAATTTTTTTCGGTTACTTTAGTTCAAGTTTAGCAATTCATAGTGAACAAAAAGACTAAAGAAAATATTTGTATTTGGTTTTTGTTTAAGCTTACTAATTACTAAGGATTAACTACTAAAATAACTAAAAAAATTAAATAAAAGTTGTGAATCGGGGGAGAAAGACGTAGCTTGAGACATTCGTAATCACCACTAACCATGAACAGACCTAATTGCAGTTTAAGGGAGAATTGGTTCATTGTTGCTAATCGGGAATTCAAAGTCTCTTTAAGTTCCTTCCAAATAAGTAAGGGGAAACTATCTAATCATAGGAACCTCTTATGGGTGAATCCTACGCATGTTAGCCATACGTCTAAAGTTCAAACTCTATATGATTATATATAGGTGGTTAAGAGATATTGGAGTCCCAACTAATACATAAATAACAGTTTAGCCCTTAAAAGGAATTATATATATATTGGTGTCGCCTAAGGTGTGATAAAATAATGTATAAAATAAGTGCAAATAAACACCCTAGGCTGAGCACGGTTATGCAAGTATTACAGGACGTATGCAAGTTTTAATGATAAGAAGATTCGTTCCTCAGAGACTACGAAAGTTAGAGAGAACTTATGCAAATTATCAAGTGCAGATAATAAAGTTAGAATTAATAATACGCAAGAAAATAAAGACAAAGAGATTTTTATTTGGTTTTTAAATAGAAAAACAAACCACTAAATTAAAAGACAGAACATTAAATAAGCTAAGAACAAAGAGTATGATAGTTTAGCCTGAGTACTTAGCAAGTAATCCCCACTAGTTTTGTTGTTCTAAACATGTAAATGTGAATCATGTAGTATTTCAATAGTTGGTTTCAATTGTGCTAGGTAGTTTTAAATAGAGTTTACCTATGTCAATAAGAACCTAAGCAAATTTTTCCTGCAATTGATTAAATAGCAATACACTAAACCATTGACTATCTAGTTAGGCTGATTTGTCAGATTAAAACTTATTCTAGATGTTAGGTGTTTCTTGGTCAATAATACTTAAAGAAACAAGATAAATTATAATGTAATTTAATGAATTGAGGCTGCAAGCCCACCTCAACCCTCTCCTACCGCTGTCACTGTGATTTTTTTTTTTTAAATTCACCTATATATATTTTCATGAAACGTCTATTTATATATTTTTATGGTATTATTTTTTTGTACTCTTTTTTTTTAAAGAAACCTCACCCAAAATCTCAACACCTTCTAACAGGTTTTTGTTTGTTCATTTCCGAGTGATGTCTTCCGAATGTGATGTCTTATGATTAGTCCTATCTTGCTACGGCTCTGTCACTAATAAACAAAATCAAATGAACAAAATGAAAAAAAACAATAGCTAATTACATCACTCACATTTAGACATAAATAAAGAATACAATATGAAATAACAACCTACTAAATAAATAGGTGCATTGTACACTTGTAAATAGAATAGAAAACCACATGAGATAAAATAAGTTCACTAAATGCCAACATAAGTTTTTTTCTGTTCAATAAGCTAAATGCCAACATAACCGAAAACAAAAAGAACTTATCTAGCTATAAATGACAACATATCCATTTTAGGTGATTATAATCAATTTTCTTCGGGAATGTCACACCGTTCCACGTCAATAAATTTAAAACATTTTAAAAAAATTGAATGAAAATTAATATTAAAGATGAGAGAATACTAATAAGAATTACTGGTTATATGTAAAACCGGACATGTTTGATAATTTAGCAACTTTCGTACATTAATGTTATATGTTTTTGGTTTATAGTATGAGAGGTTCTATTCAAACAAATAATCATAAAAAGAATTTAATGGTTGAAGAAAAGTTTCAACTCTAACCGATTTTAAAAACAAAGTTAATTTTCAACAAATAAATGGAAACTTTGTTCTTAGTAGACGTCATAAATTAAATTATATGTTTATATGTAGTTAGTATTAGGGATGTCAATGGGCGGGTTTGGGGCGGGTATCCCCGCATCCCGCCCCACAAAAAAATTAGAAGCCCCACGCCCCGTCCCTCCCCCGCGTAGTTCTTCCCCACACCTCGCCCTGCCCCACTCATTTATTCCCCGCGGGGTGTGGGTTCTACCCGCGGGTTTCAAATTGATCGTTCAAATTTTTTTATTACTACAAATTTTATTATTTTTAAACTCTCAAATATTCCATTTTTTAAAATTTGCATTTGTATTTTGATTTTTAAGCAAATTCTGCCCTTGGAGTTGCACTTTGATTTGAACAATTTAAACTTTGTGTGTTGTAATAGACGCACACAAACTTTGATTTGAATAATTATTGAAATTAAAATATACATTATAAATAAAATATTTTAATTATATATTATATACATGCGGGGAGGGTTTGCGGGGTGGGGAATACTTATCCCCACAACCCGCCCCGTCTCGTGCGGGTTTTGAAAATCCACCCCCACAACCCGCCCCAAGCCCCATTTAGTACCTTAAAACCCGCCTCGTTTAAAGTGAGGTGGGGCAGGTACTCGCAAACCCGCGCCCCATTGACATCCCTAGTTAGTATTCTAAAAAGCTGTAAACATTAGATAATCAGTCGACAATTTTTTAGTAACTAAACGAAGTTCAGGTATTTTTTTTCATGCTTTGTATTTTATTTTATCAAAATTAAATATTATAAGGTTATCTAATTTTTCAAATTTATCTAAGTTATTATAAAGAATGAGAAAATATATTTGAAAAAACTCAAACCACTATATAAGATTTCTTAAATTTGACAATTAATACAAATAAAGTTAAAGATTAATAATTATATATTATTATTTATTTGGTTGTTTTATTAGTTTGTTGTGTTAATTTTTTTTTTGGTTTAATTTTCTTTCTAAAAATAGTTTCATTTTTTGGTTAAATAATCCATTTTTTCAATTTTGTGGAGGTCAAACCGCTAGGTCGGCCGGGAGACCGCCTAGGTACGCCTGAGACCAGCTTAAAATTTTCTGAAAGGTGACCTACCTTCTAGCGCCTAAATGTTCGTTTAGGTTGATTATTAGAATATTACACGTGACAAATACTAATATACCCTCAAGCAAAACATAAATCATGTAAAGAAACAAAATAAGTGGCAAAATGATCACTAATCACATGTTCAGGGAATCACTGAGAACCAATACTATTCACTGTCAGCCTTCTTCACCATTGCACCACAACTGATATTATCGCCTGAGGTGAGCTTAGAGAGAATCTGAGCATGAAAAATCTTCGAGTATAAAAGTCTATGAGCATGCAAAATCTTTAAGTAGGCTAAAATAATTTCTAAACTTGTTCAAAAAGTCTTTGAGTAGGATGAAGAATCCTTTAAACATGTTCATTATTTTTTATTGAGCGTGATGAGCCTACTCAAAGATTCTTTTAGCCTATTAGACAACTCTTTAAGCATGCTAAAAAAACAATTTTTATCGTGCAATTCTTAACCTTAACAAATTTTAAAAATAACACAGTTTTAAAATTAAATAACTTTAGTATATACAATTATAATATTATAAATAATAAAGATAAATACTTTTCTTAATTAAAGAAAAACTAACCCTGAATAAATTAAAAAGTTGGTCTGAATTTTACGTAAAAAAAATCAACTACGTATGATGATGTCATCACCATCTTCTCCACCAGTACGCTACACGATGCTCACTGCAATGGCCACCAGAAACGCAGTTCTAACACCTCTGCTACCTATGAGCTCCGACCTAACCACTACCACCAATTCACTATGCTCTCATTGTTTTGGAATAGAAAGAAAACACTATCATTAACTCTGATGTGCATCACCCTTTGACTCTGCAATGTCATGAACCTCTACCACCGGGTTAGCCTACAGGCTATAGTTTGATTGATGTATTTGTGACAAAACATTGTTATTGAGCATGCTTAATCTTATGAGAAGATTCAAGATTCTTGCGGGTTCAATTAAACATGGAGAAGATGCAGAAACATGGTCATTAAACCCCCGAGGAGTTGAATGATAGTTTGTCAAAGAACACCCGCTAAAGACAAAGAAAAAAAGATGAAGTCCTTACCTCAGAGCCATTGAAAAGTGAAAACACATGGGGTCATTTGAGATTAAAGATTGAGAAGAGAATAAGTCCATACCCCTAAACTATGAGAAGACCGGAGTTCCTAAAGCTATTAGGGAATGAAGGCTGAGAAAGAGTGAAGAAAGGAAATCCAAAGTGAAGAAACGAAGATAACATAAGAGTATCTAATGGGAGATAATGAAGTCAAAGCTACCCATCATCATCACCACCTCTGTTGTTTTGGTTTTTTCACATTTATTACCACTAAACTCTCGTTAAATACATTACATGAACAACCTCCATCTTTGTTTCCAAAAGCACCACCATGATCTAATACAACCTCGTCCTGGCCATGGTTGACTAACATCAACTTACCACCAGCTTCACTCAACTACTGAAACCCTAATCACACCACGATACTAAAACCTTAGCTTCGCCGCTACCTTTATCATTTCCTTAGAACCAACATCCCCATTTACGGTCTTGAACCACTTGTACTGCCTAGCATCACCATAGACAAGCCACGTTTGTTTCCACCTTCAAACCACCATCATCGGGATTTTTAAAGACAGAGAGGGGAGTTGAGAGCATTTTAGAAAAATAGGGGTGTGTGATTTGAATATAGGGTTTGTGGATTATAATAAGATATATATGAGGTATAATAAGGTAGAAAAGTAGTGTAATTTAATTTTTATTTGTTTTAAATTATAATTAACCTCAAAATAGAACATAGTAAAGGTTAGGGTGTTTGGATATTCAAGAAGCATCTCTCAGATATGTTGGGTCAAAATCTCTAAAAATACCACAAATATCTTTATGTTTTAGAATCAATCACACTCAACCCAAATATCTAACTATGTTATTAGTTTTTATACAAAAAACGACGAAACAATATTACTTATCTTTTTAGTTTTTTTTACCATAAGTCTTTTATCCAATAAACCCTAATATTGTAAATTTGGTTACGACCATTTTACAATGACTAAGTAATTTTTTTAATTTATCGAAAGATAGAATTATAGATATAATTTTTGAAATAATCATAATTATTATATTTAATACTTAAATATATTTTTTTAATCACAATTAAATATAATTGAATCCAGTACTATTATCTCTGTCAACCACAAGATTCATCGCCTCCACCGCCACTATCACCACCACCACCACCACCACCACCTGTCTATATAATTTTTTCAAATTTGATGAGATTCTCCATAATTTTAAGCAAAGGGTAAAAGATAAATTCACTTACCATGAAACCAAGAAGTGAAGTGTCGTAATTAAATTAATTACGTACCACTGGCCAAATCAATTTTTTCCCGTTTTGAAGTTCCAAGGAAGCTCTGATCTAGATCTGATCAAAGTTCAGAGATTTCATTAAAGTACCAAACCGTATCCTTCGTTAAAGTCAACATATATCTCGAGTCATGGCTTGTAATATCATTATCAACACTCCATAGACTAAGCTTTTCATTGGAGTGAATTTGTTGATTTTCAGGTGAAAAAATGACGAAAAATCAATGAAGAAGAATACAAGGGGAAAGGGGAGGTAGAAAGGAAATGAAGGGAAAGTTTCAGGGAAGAAGAAAATGGGGAGGGTAGAAAGGAAAGAAAGAAATATATAAAGAAATGATAGGAAAATATGGAAAATGATAATTTTAAAAAGTTAATATAAAGGTATAATAGTCTTTTTACTTTTTAAAAAGGGTAAAATTAGAGTAAAAATCACACCAACGCATACAAACATGATAGAGAACTGAAATAAGGGGTATTTAACGGGTATATTTTTATTTATGACACTTTTTACCACAAGAGTTTTAGCTAGCTATTCAATAGACCACATGGATCTCTAGGTGAAATAAACCCTATATCTTTGTATTAGTACACGTTAATTCTCCTTACAAAAAGTTAGCAATATCATTACAATCTAAGTAATATTTGAGTTTGTTTTTCTGTCGCAAAAAGAATGTAGCATAAAGATAATAAATTTAAGCCAATCTCGAGGGATGGATAGTATCATACATTAAGGTCGTTAACTGTGTGGTGGGAATGAGACCTACAAACTAAACATAACACCTTTAACTTTACTACCTAGTTAACTACATGATTACAGTTTCTCCAAACACACAAAAATTATCACCTACTAGAGTGCGAATAAAAGTAGATATATTTCAAACTATTACAATAAGTATCAGTAGCTCAGAATGTAAATTTGTTCGCAAATAAAGGAGACATTAGATCTGGAAAATCATTCTATATTACCATGCTAAATAGTTGGAGGCATGTTGTTATCACACAAGCCAAGAAAATTCCCCTAACATCAACTTCAATTGTAGAGGCGACTTCAAAGAGATAGTTTCCCAGTCTATAAGCTCCCCTCGATCATTCCTGGCAATACAAACAACATAGCCTTTATTAGTAGTAGAATTGAAAATGCATCACAATTAATCTTGTAACAATTTCTTTTCAGGGGGGGGGGGGGGGGGGGGAAGGGGGTTGCCACCTAAGTGGTCTATCAGTGGGTCTAGGACCTTTTTGGTCCTTGTTTACCATTACTAAGTCAAATACTATAACTATATCAGTATTAATTATGGGGTTATCACTAGGAAGGACCACCCTTCCCGTGTCTACCTCTAAATTCCTTAAGGTGACCCCGATAAAGAAACAACATCAAAGTAGTTTTGGTTAGCTTTGATTCTTTATAAAGTAATATTAGGTCAGGAATGACCCCATTAAAGATATATTCATCTCTACTCTCACAAATTTACCAAGCCAGGTGGGTAGCCAGTTCACCCAAGTATTCTTCCTTATATATAGAGCCCCAAATATCATATAGGTTTCCAAACCAGACTTCCACGCGATTAGTAACATTTCTTATAGACAGAGGTTTAAGTGGGCTAGCAAACCAAGTGGGTTTTAATCGCGATGTAAGCAAAAAGGAGACACTCTAACCATTTTGTTTTCCACCCCACAAATAGCACAACCTTTAAATAACACATTTTTTGCGGTCTAAAATGAATGTTGATCAAAAAATTCTCATGATATTGAATATTTTTAGGATATTTACTAATGAGTTTATTATTTTTTAAAATGGTTGAACTAAATAAACTACACACCACCATCATTTAATTAGTTTTATAGCTTATCTACTTACAATCATAATAGATCAAATCTTCTTAAGTATAATTTAAACCTATATTTTTATATTCTTTGATCAGAATTCGCAAGTCTCTAATGATCGCTTTATGACAAAAGAAGTAGGGTATAATGCAAATAAAGATATTCTTAAGAAGATACTTTGAACATGTAATATATCTTCATATAGGGAACATGTGTCTGAACTTATCTTTAAAGAGGCCACAACAAATACTAGAATACTAAAATACCCTGAAAAACAAAAATTACATAAAGACAAAGAAAAGTGGCATAAAGCATGGAACACTATGTCACTGAGTATCGAGTCATTGAGTATCAACATTGTTCATCTCCATCCACCACCATCCACCACCTCCGGCACCGCCACCCGGGACGTACTCGATGATTTCACTAAGTGTCAAAAAAATCTCTGAGTATACGAGATTTCACCGAGTATTATCAGTAAATCTTCTAAGCATGCATAATGAATACTCTAGTATTATTTAAAATTACCGAGTAACATTTGAAATCATTGAATATTAACACAAAATCACTAAGTATTAACGCAAAATCATCGCGTAGTAACGCAACATCACTGAGAATTAACATAGACACACCGAGTACTAACGCAAAATCATTGAGTATTACGAAAACAATAAGATTCGAATGTTGCTACAAATAACTTCACTGCCATGAACGAGATCACTCTATTACAGCTGGATCTTGAGAGCGAGAAGATCTCCATGAAGGAATTTCACTACTATCTTGAGAAGATTCAAAACTCCTGAACCATTTCGAACGGAGGAGAAGTAAAGCTTAACGAACCTGGACGCAGATGGAACTCGAAAAAAGCTTGATCTCGAACTCGTTGTAAAACTCACCATGACTCTCGAACTCGCGGGGAAAGCTCACGAAATCGAAGGAACCAAGCTTCCATGGAGGACTCACCATGTCACCATGGCTCTCGAACTCGCTGCCTGCTGTCGTGAAGAAACATTAATGGCAATTTTTCGTTGTAATGTTTTAGGGTTTGTGATTTATGTGTGATATATTATATATGGTAGGTAAAGAAACAATTGAAAGTAAATAGGTAATGAGAAAAAACTTTTTAGTATTTTATAAGTGACATTTAGTAAGAAGAGTAGATTAGATAAGTATATTTATGACCCGTTTGGAAGTGATTACTTTAGAGTAAACAAACATTTTTAGAATAAAATTAAAATATATGAATTTAACCAGTTGGGATTAGCTCACGGGTCAGAGCCTTGGTCATCCTATCTAATGGTGCAAGTTCGAGCAGAGTTAATGACTCCGAGTCCAAAGTGGCTCTCTGATGCTATGTTGTAAATCTCGGTTTTGGACACTAGGCGGTCGATAGGGGCCTAGCGCCTAGGCGGGATTACGCGGGGCGTAGGCGGAATTTTATGGTTTTGAATCCCGATGTGTAATTTTGTATATTTAGTAATATATATGTAGTAATTATAGCAATTTTAACTATTTAAGTCATAAAATTTATTTAACAACACTATAGTAAATATAAAAATATTAAAAATTGAGTTATAATATCAACTAAAGAATTCCTGAGAATAAGAAAAATAACAAAAAGGTCTATGCGGACATGTTTTTCCATTAATCGGCACCTAGACGACCATTTTTTGCCATTAATCGGTGTTTAGAAGGCTATGTGCCTTTTCTATGACGACTAAGGTGATAGGCAAAAACGCCTAAAATTTTAATTAGGCATACGCGGTTGAGGAGGGAGTTGACGCCTAGGTGGGGAGATCTACAGCATAGCTCTGATGTAACAAAAAAGATATATGATTTTTTTTATAATATAGTTTTGAAATCTAAGATCACTAGATGTATTTTTTTTAAAATATCATATATTTTAGTGATTCTCATAAAAGTGTTTTTCATGTTTTAAAACGTTTTTAATGTTCTAGAAATATTTTTAAGTGTTTTTATAAAAAAAAAATTCTCAACGAGCCCTAAAATATTGAGTAGTGATTTTCAAAATCCATTGAATAAAAATTTCTATATAACGATTAATCCAAAATAATATCTACAGATTATATTATAACTATGTTATTATTTGGTTGACAAAAAAAAAAAAAAACTATGTTATTATTTAAAAAGAAAATTCTAATTTACAAGTACAGTATTAAAATCTAGGATGAGTTAGTACTTTGAACAATCGGGACCCCAAGATACTTCTAACCTTGTAATAAAAGGTCACAAAGCACATGTAATAAAAACCTCCCCCTTTACTCATTTCACTCACTCTAATCTTTCCACTCTCTCTGTTTTCTCTCTCCTCTGTTTATCTCTCTCTACATAGAAAACAGAGGAAAGAAAATAAATGATAAATCAAAATCAATAAACAAAAAATTACCCATTAGTTTCATCGATTACTTCACCTCCATTACCAAATTGAAACCCCTCATATCTCTGTGTATGTATATGTATAGATAGTTCTCTGTATATGTATGTGCATGGTGTTTGATTAAGATATGGCTTCAGAAGTCAACAAAAATGGTGTAGTAGAAGTTTCACCATGGTTAAAAGGTTTAGCTATAGCTCCAGAGTATCACCCAACCCTAGCTGAATTTGAAGATCCAATTGCTTACATTTTCAAGATCGAAAAAGAAGCTTCTAGATATGGAATCTGCAAAATTATAC
Organism: Nemophila menziesii; assembly: GCA_029959085.1. Taxonomy (NCBI): domain Eukaryota; kingdom Viridiplantae; phylum Streptophyta; class Magnoliopsida; order Boraginales; family Hydrophyllaceae; genus Nemophila; species Nemophila menziesii. The sequence goes on from JARWIR010000008.1 coordinate 34,950,228, forward strand.
CTCCTTTAGCTTCCGCTACTCGAAAAACCGTTGTGTCGAACTTGAACAAGTCACTTTCAGCCCGGCCCGGTTCAAATGGACCGACATTCACCACTAGACAGCAGCAGATCGGGTTCTGTCCTCGGAAACATAACCGACCGGTTCAGAAACCGGTTTGGCAGAGTGGTGACAGTTACACAGTACAAGATTTCGAATCAAAAGCGAAAGGGTTTGAGAAGAATTACTTGAAGAGATATATAACTAAAAGAAGCTTAAACAGTTTGGAAATAGAATCTCTGTTCTGGAAAGCGAGTTTAGATAAACCATTTTCAGTTGAGTATGCTAATGATATGCCCGGTTCAGCCTTTTCAGTAAGAAAAGAGAATGTTAATGGAACAGTGGGGGATTCTGATTGGAATATGAGGGGTGTTTCAAGGGCAAAAGGGTCATTGTTAAGGTTTATGAAGGAGGAAATACCTGGTGTAACTTCTCCTATGGTGTATATTGCTATGATGTTTAGTTGGTTTGCTTGGCACGTTGAAGATCATGACTTACATAGTTTGAATTACTTACATACTGGTGCTAGTAAAACTTGGTATGGTGTACCTAAAGATGCTGCTATGGCGTTTGAAGATGTGATTAGAGGATATGGATATGGTGGAGAGATTAATCCTCTTGGTGAGTTTATGTTTGTAAGAAAATCAGTTTACTCTGTTTTTTGTCAGTTTTAGTATTCTCTGTTTCATTTGTATGAAGTTTTTAGCTAAGATTAGTTAGAGATTGATCCTCTTTGTGAGCTGTGTGTTTGTAAGAAAGTTAGTTACCTCTGTTTTTAGTTTAGTATTTTCTTGATTACTTCCATTAGATTAGTACAGTGAAAAGGCTTTAAATCATGGTAATTGAGTTGTTTGTTTGTAAGAAATTTAGTTTACTCTGTCTTTTTACTTTTGGTATGCTCTGTTTCATTTGTATATGCATAAATTAAGTGAGAACTTGATCTGTAACCAAGATAATTGTTTATACATAGGTTATTGTAATAATTGATAAAGATTAATTAACTTCAGATTCTTCACATCTTTTATTACTTATCTATTTATTTTTATTTTTTTCCAGTTACTTTTGCTACACTTGGTGAAAAGACAACAGTTATGTCTCCTGAAGTACTTATAAATGCTGGTATACCTTGCTGCAGGTAAACTTTAAACACTAATTTTATTTCGAAATATAATTTTTTTGAGGTTAATTTTGTAAAAATTAATGTTGGAAATATTGATTCAATCAGATTAGTGCAAAATCCTGGAGAATTTGTTGTTACATTTCCAAGAGCCTATCACACAGGGTTTAGTCACGGTAAGTCTTTTATCGAGTCTAAATTATTTTTTAATCCTCACTAATCACATAAATATATATAAAGTGATCTTTAAATATATTTTACATTAGGTTTTAACATTGGAGAGGCTTCAAATATTGCTACACCTGAATGGCTAATAGTTGCAAAAGATGCTGCAATTCGTAGAGCTTCCATAAATGCCCCTCCAATGGTCTCACATTTTCAATTACTATATGATCTAGCACTTTCTTTATACTCAAGGTATGTTGAAATTTTAATCATTCGAAACTAAACTTGAAATTAATATAAATTTTGGTTTTACAGAGTACCGAAAAACATTTGTATGGAACCAAGAAGTTCTAGATTAAGAGAAAAGAAAAAGGACGAAGGAGAAATTTTAGTGAAAGATATGTTTCTTCAAGATGTATTAAAAAACAATGATTTGCTTCATAGCCTTGGTAAAAAATCTTCAATCGTAATTCTTCCTCGAATTTCGAATTTGCAAAATGGTCCTCAGTCAAAAGTCAAAGCAAGGTTATTTACCGGTTTATGCAGTCCTGATCTCGAGGTGAAAACCAGAAAAAATTTACTTTTTGAACACTTATCAGGTAAATCTTATGATAGGTAACTTTTTTCCTTTTTTTTTCCTGGTTAATTCGAGATTTTTGTATTATTTTTTTTCAGGCTCTGAACAAGTAAAGAATGTGGGTAATGATAAGTGTGATAGGGTTACAAATCAGGGATTATTTTCGTGTATTACATGTGGGATTTTGTGTTTTGCTTCAGTTGCGATAATTAAACCTAATGAAGTAGCTTCACAGTACTTAATGTCAAGTGATTGTAGTATTTTTAATGATTGGGAAGAAACTATTGATGGTTTAACTGCTCTTAGTGAAGCTGCTTCTTCCCCCATTTTCCAGGACCAATCTTGTAATAAAGGTATAGTTCAGGGACCATTTGGGGAATTTTTCCTATTAATAATTACTAAAATACCTACGGCTCAAGCGAGGTCCATGCCCCCACTTACTTTTGAAAAAACTGAATTTGATCCTATTATTGCATTCTGCCCCCCCCCTGAAATTTTTAGAATCTGAACTTGGCCCCCCAACTTTTAAAAGTTCTTTTATTAGGCTTTGATTTATATTGTATGGTATGATATAAGGATTTATAGTGTAATTAATTTATAATAAATTAATTATAGGGACGTAACATGCAATTTATGTATACTTTAGGGATTTATAGTACATTTTTTCATAATATAGGGTCCTGTAATGCAATTTTTGCATAATATAGGGACTTATAGTGCAATTACCTTAGAATTTTTTTTGAATCAATAAAAAATCCGGGCTCCGCCCCTGTTTAACAGTAAAAATGAATTTGATGCGGGGACTAACAGTGGTAAATAAACAAAGTTCAAGGACCATTTGGGAAATTTTGTCAAAATTATAGGACATAGATTTAGCCCTTATAAACATTTTTGGGGTAATAAAAAAATACATTAGCTCCAACTTGTGATTTTTTGCCACTTAATTTGGTCTTTGTTTTTTCTGTGTTACAGGAAAGATGCTCAAAAGAAACCCAGAGGGTCTTTTTGATGTTCCAGTAAAATTAGGGGGTGAAATGCAATTACTAGGTGATGAAAAGGAAGTAGTGGTTTCATGTACTGAAGCAAAAATAGACACTTCATCATTAGGTTTATTAGCTTTAAATTATGGCGATTCTTCAGATTCTGATGAAGATGAGTGTAAAAATCAAGAAGTTAATTTACCTGATTCTGAAAATATTGGATCTGATCATGGTTTAGATGTAATTCCGTTAAAAATCGACGATTCTTACGCAGAATATGGACTTACTAAGGCGAGAATTTACGGTAAAAATTACGATTCTACCCCTGAAAAAAGTTTGGACCATTTTGCCCTCTCAAACACTGTTCACAAAGCTGAATCATCCACTAAATCAGATGATGATTCTTCGAGGATTCACATATTTTGTCTTGAACATGCTGTACAAGTTGAACAACAGCTTCGAGCTATCGGTGGGGCCCACATAGTTCTCCTTTGTCATCCAGGTAAAGTTTATATCACAATGTTTTCAAAATTTCTATTTAAACCCCTCATCTTTCGTTTTCAACTTGTAGATTACCCAGAGCTTGAAGCTCAAGCAAAGAAAGTAGCTGAAGAATTAGGACAAGATCATATCTGGAACAATATTTCATTCAGACAATCTAACAAACACGATGAAGAAACGATTCAACTAGCTTTAAATAATGAAGAATCAATACATGGAAATAGTGATTGGTCAGTAAAACTCGGAATAAACTTATATTACAGTGCGAATCTTAGTAAATCACCTCTTTATACTAAGCAAATGCCATATAATCGTGTTATATACAACACTTTCGGATGCTATATTAACGAAACTTTCGAGAAATCTTCGAGTAGGCAAAAAAAGATTGTTTTTTCGGGAAAATGGTGCGGAAAAGTTTGGATGTCTAATCAAGTACACCCACTTTTAGCTCATGAAGATCGAGAAAGAAACATTTCGAGTCCAAGTCCAGTCAAACTTGGTCAAACTTCTTTAGCTACTTATAGAGTTGGTGGAAAAAGGAAAGTCTCAGGATCAATTGTTAAAGCTGAAGAATCTGAAGAAGATTTTGGAGTTTTAGTTAAAGCTTGTGAGCAATTTCATAAGACTAATCTTCGAAGCAAGCGAATGAAAAGTGTGAAAAACATGAAAAAACTTACTTCGGATTCCGAGGATGAGGATTTTAAAAGTCGAAAAAATCGTTTCAAAAGCAAGAAAATGAAGAAAGAGAGTGTTAATAAAAAAGTTGACTCGGATTCTGAAAATGAGCGTAAGAAGGTTAAAAACGAACCTCATATGAAGAGATTAAGAAACATTAACAACCTCGAATCGGATAACATTTTATCCGAGGTAGAAGACACACGAAACAAGCGAATGAAGCCTGAAACTCCGGAGCCAGAGTCAAAGAGTGTCAGAAAAGTCAACCATTCTGACGATGAGTTTGAAGGTGGGCCCAGTACTCGTTTGAGAAAACGATCTGTTAGAAAAGTCGAGGTCGAGGTTGAGGTTGAGGTTGAAAAGACAAAAAAAACGGTTCCTCGTACAAAGATTCCGGATTTGGAGTTTGAATGTGAAATAGAAGGTTGTACAATGAGTTTTAGTACAAAACAGGAGCTTATAACACATAAGAAGAATATTTGTCCAGTCAAAGGTTGTGGTAAAAAGTTCTTTTCACATAAGTATTTGGTTCAACATCAACGTGTTCATATGGATGATAGGCCATTAAAGTGTCCATGGCAAGGATGTAATATGAGTTTTAAATGGGCTTGGGCTAGAACTGAACATGTTAGGGTTCATACAGGGGCAAGACCGTATATATGTGCTGAGCCAGGGTGTGGTACAACTTTTCGATTTGTATCGGATTTTAGCCGTCATAAAAGGAAGACTGGTCATGCTGGGAAGAAGGTTATTAAAAAGGGTAAAAAGGTAAAAAAATCATGAGTGATGAGAATATGTTGAGATCCATTGACAGGGACATGGTTAGATTTGTAATAGAATATTTCGTTGTAACTTTTTTTTATTTTTGTATTTGTTTTAATTACAGGAGAGTTGATTGTAGGGGTTACTTATTGTGCCCCCTTATTCTCATTTGAGGTTTCAAGCAATTGCTTTAGTTTATTTAACGAATTTATCTCCCAATGGAGGATTTTTATGAAATTCAGAGTCTTTTTTGTTTGTTTGTTCAAGTTTAATTTTGTAGGGTAAATTACTTCGATCATTTGCTATCCATGATCAAGAGTATTTTAGGAATAAGTGACTTTAACCACACAAACAAATTAAACTTATATGTACAAATTAGGCTAATTTTAAAACACTTTAAATTTCTTGTCATATCCAATTGATTAAGGTAAGGTACCTGTTTTCTACCAATATAATATCATCGAGAGTCAGGTCTTTCGTGGTCTTATGTTCTATTCATCTAGCAAAAATATTAAATCAAGAAGAAGACAGTTTGTACACTATATCAATAAAGTTGGGTTTTAATGCATATTTTGGAAGAGTAATGTGGGGTATCATCCCAAATTGCATAGCTTTTATATTGTCTTTTATGTGACCAATCATAAAAGAGAGAAAAAATAATAAATTAAGAAAAAAAATTACATGATCGATCTATTTAAAATCCATCTAAAAAAAGATATAAAGGCGATGTAATTTGGAATGGTATTCAGCATTACTCATTTTGGAATTAAGAGGAAATGAATTGATAAGAATATCAAAATAGTAACATAATAGAAATAAAATAAAAGTAATAATTGTGTTTGAATTATAATAATAATAATACAAAAGAAAGTAATTATTAAAAATTCATTATTTGGATTAATATTATTAAAATAAATTTAATGATATTTCTAAATAAAAAATATTTTACTCTTTTTATTTTATATAAAGCATCATATATTTATATATTACCATTATAAGATTAGTTAGGATTTCTAAATATGTAATTCTTTCATTTGTTTTGAAATAATTATAATCTAAATATATTAATTTAAATATTATACAATTAATTAAATAATTTTCTTTTTATTAAAAATTTAATTCAAATAAAAGAAAAGACTTCGATTGTTATTATTTTATTTCATTTAAAAAAATATGAATCAAAACAATTAGGATTGTAAACGAGGCGAGTCGAATACTCGAATACTAGATGTGCATGCTTGTTTGTTTAACTTCTCGAGCCGACCCGAGCTCAAATTTAAACGAGTCGAGTTGAGTTTTTTGCGATCCAAGACAGAGATGTTAAATCTTATATTTTTAACTTATAGAACAAGTAATTTTAGACTCGAACTTGAGTTGCTCATGAATAATTTATTTTTTTATGGTAGAAACGGGAATTTACGTAGATGGTTGATATTTGATGGAGTGTGTGACATGAATATATGAAGCGTAATATTAATGAAATAATAAATGTTTAAAGAAATTAAAATATCCAAATTGATATTGAATGTTTTTTAATATATTGATAGGTAGATATATTAATTTATAATTCATAAATATAAACGAACCTTTTAAGAACGAACTCGAGGGGCTTGTTTATTTAACAAACTCAAATTGGAGCTTAAGCTTGCTTATATTTGAGTCGATCTCGAACAAGTTTTTCTCTGAGCCGAGCTCGAACTTCTTGTGAGCAGCTCATTTACAATCCTAAAAACAATAATAAGGGTCCGTTTATGATTGATTATTTTAGAATTAAAAGTGCTTTTCAATTAAAAATAAAAAATCTGTAAAAATATTAAAAATATTTTGACATCTAAAATTACTGGTTTTTTTAATAAACACATATCTAGTATTTTTTCTAAACGTAATTTTAAAGGTTTGGAAATATTTTTACGAAATTATATGTGATATTCCAAGAAAAGAACAATGGCTTGAAAAAATAAAAAGAAAAAATCAATAAAATAATAGCTTTGAAAGTACAAGGACTAAAAAGTAAAAACAAATACAGAAAAACTAATAGTATAGTACAATTATACATTGACACACTCTTTGGGTTTGTACATGATCAAAGAGGCAATAAATTGAATTCACACCAAAATCCAAACCCCTTAACTCCTTCTTTCCTTTTTCACTCAAGTTTTTTATTTTAAAAAGATTAGGGTTTTGAAGAGATTTACATGTGGAGGAAGGCAAAATGATGGAACAAGCAGCCATTGATGAACATCACGGAACGACGCCGTTGGACTGTGATCCAAATGTAGCAGTAGTAGTAGAGAGAGGAGGAGAAGACGATGAAGAGAAGCAGGAGCTAGGATTAGGTCTTGAGCCCACTACTACTAAACAAACGGGGTCGTTTTCAGCTGATCCAGCTGTAGAAAACCCTAGCCGTGAAGAAAATGATCTTAATGGGGATGAAGAGGAAGCAGTGGAAATTGTAAACGAAGAGCTGAGCAATTTGGTGTTAAACCAAACTGTAACTGATGATGATGTTGATGAAGAAGAAGAAGCAGATGAAATCGTTAACGAAGAGCTGAGCAATTTGGTGATAAACCAAGCTGAAACTGATGATGATGAATTTGAGGAAGCAGAGAGAATGCTTGACGAAGAGCTGAGGAATTTAGTGCTAACTCAAGCTATAAATGAGCAGAAAAGCTGGTTCGATTCCCTTGAAAATGAGGAAATAAGTGCTGAAAATGTAGAGGAAATGAGTGGTGAAAGTGTAGTGGAGATTGAGGAAAATGGAAATGTGGGTAATGAAGGGAAGATGTACAGTTCTAAGAAGTTTGCATATCCTTTAAGACTTGATGCAGAGGATTGTTCATTCTTCATGAAAACAGGATCGTGTAAATATGGACCTCAATGCAAATTCAATCATCCTCCAATTCCCAAAAAAAAAAATCAGGTCTTATTACACATTTTGATTTAGATCCATTATAGTCTTACTTAATTATTGATATGTATGTGGAGTATGATTTAATTTGTTAAGGCTTGGAGTGTATGTGATAAGTTTTAGTGTTAATTGCATAATTGGTCCCTGTGTCATACTAGTTTAGCAAATATACCTCTGTTCATCAAATCGTTATAAAGTATGCTTCAGTGTGTGAGATAAATTTTAGTGTTAATTGCTCAATTGGTCCCTCTGTTATATCAAATATATTCACCTTACTTACCTTTTCCTTTGTTGTGTTAATTTCTTACAGGCCCCTAAAGATAAAGGGAAGTCAAAAGATGAACACCTCGAAAGGACTGTACAAACTGAGTGCAAGGTTATTTTTATTATTATTAAACAAATTCAAATATAAATCATTTTGCTAATAAATTTACAAATGTTTTTGCTTCAGTATTACTTATCATCAGGTGGTTGCAAATACGGAAAAGCGTGTAAATACACTCATACACGAGCAAGAAATTCTATTAATCCAAGCGTGGAATCAAACTTTCTTGGCTTACCAATTCGTATGGTAAGTGGTAACTAACCATGGTTAAATTTTAACATTGTCTAATACATTAACCATGGTTAAATTTTCGTAACAGGGAGAAAAGGAATGCACGTATTATATGCGTAACGGATCATGCAAATACGGTTCATCGTGTAGATTTAATCATCCGGACCCCACAGCTGTATCTGGAGCTGGAAATGATTATTTATCTGGATATAAAAATATTAATAATATTAATGGATCTTATCCTAGTCAAAATAGTCAAAGTCAATCTTCATGGTCTTCTCCAAGAGCATTGACTGAAACAGCTTCTTCGTATGTACCCATGGTTTATCCACCTACTCAAACGGTCCCATCTAGTTCTGATTGGAATGGGTATCAGGTATTACTTTTACTAAATTACGAAACTAGTCCTTATAGTTTTTTAATTTACGAAATCTGTTTTTTTTTATTAAGGTTTCGGCTTACGAGAAGGGCTTAACTGTTACAACTCAGGGAGTCTCGTCAAGTCCGGAATGGAATGGATATCAGGTATTAATTTAACTAAATTACAAACTTAGTCCTTATAGTTCATGTATAATGTATATATAACTTATGGAATTAATTTTTTTTTGAGGCTTCGGTTTATCCTACATCTGAGCGGGGCCTACCTACACCACCAGCATTTACAATGGCGATTGATAGTAATTATACTCCAAGAGCGCCACCTCAGCTTGGAGATGAATATCCGGAAAGACCAGGTCAACCTGAATGCAGTTATTTTATGAAAACTGGAGACTGTAAATATAAATATAGCTGCAAATTTAATCATCCAAAACGTATGATTATTAAAACATCTGCTTCTTGTGCTCTTAGTGATAAAGGCTTACCTCTTAGACCTGTAAGTTTTTTTTTTTTTTTTTGTTAATAAATAAATAATAATGAGTTAATTGACTATTTTTTATTTTTTTTTGGTGATTTAGGATTCAACTGTGTGCTCGTATTATAGTCGATATGGAATATGCAAGTTTGGGCCTTCGTGTAAATTTGATCATCCTGAAAATTCAAGTGTTCCGGTTTCTCCTGGTTCTAATTATGAGTGATTTTTATTTGACAACTAAGAAAGAAGTTTTGGTTATGAGCAGAATATGAATGATATTGGGGTTTAATGGATTTAACTTATAGAGTTTTCTTCTCTATGTTTATTAAATGTTATGTTTTGTTAAAATAGCAATGAGAATAGTATGTGTAAATTATCAAGTATTTGGATGATATGGTGAATGCACTAACTTGGTTATTGATTGGCTTTGGATTGTTTTTCGAGAAGTGAGTTTTGTTATGTTGATTGATAAAAAAGGCTGAATTGAACATCCCTTTAAATGGAAAATAAGCTCTTTAATTGATATGCTTTTTTTTTTATCTCGGTCATATCATATTTGGATTAATTATAAGTATAGATTATTGCAAACCTTTTAATTATATAGATTTTCAATTAAAACATAATTGACTATCGTAAATAATTATTAAATACAATAACATGTTTTTTTTTGAACGTTTGAATTTTGAATGGTCTTGTATAATTGAGTAGGTAAAGGAGGAGAGTGACATGTAAGTTTTGAGATATGATATGTTGTTTTGAATATAATTAAAATGTTTGAATTGTCAAATATTGGAATAAAAAGATTTAATAGATTTTTATAATTTGATTATATTTTTAATGAGTTTTTATGAAAAGCTTGCGAGTAGGCTCGGTTAGTTTAACAAACCGTCTCGTTTTTGGGTTTGAGCTCGACTCGTTTAGTTTAACCAACGATTGATTTATTTACAGGCCAATATAATGAATAAATATATAAAACACCCATGGCCACCTTTAAGGCTAAACTTGGTATTATATTTTTGTAACTTTATTAAAAAAAAATTATATGTTAGAATAAATTATCAGAATGATTTATTATCTTTCACATATTTTTTTCTCAGAAATTCCTATTTTAAAATGTGTCTTTAATATTAATATCTTTCAAGAAGTACTAGTGGTTTGACTAGAATACAAATCACATCAAGAATGGCTATTCATGTAAAAATAATGATAGAAAGTAGAAACTTTTGAACTAATACATAATACAAGCTGTGATCGAAATATAGACAAGAGGAAATAAGCAATAAATATGAATGCAAGGATATTATTATAAGTAATTTCAGTAACTTAAAAAACTGAGATGAATAACTTAAGAAAAAAGCTACTAAAAGTTAGAATAATTATAAAGTAAAATTGTGCAAGTTGGGTCCATCATTCTTGAACTTATTAAAAAGAGGCTTCATATTCTCTTTGGAGTAGACTTTACTTCGGGCCTTAAATGGTGGTCCAGGTGTCGTAACTAAGGACAGATTGTTCAAGGGAACCAAGCTCTCTACATGATTTCCAGTGTAATCTACAAAATCTATGGTGTCTTTAATTCCAATTTCATGGAATTTTTGCGTAATAACATTGTAAATCATGCTTTTTCTATTGCCAGAAAACACCAATAAATCAATACTTTTAAACCAGGCAACTGGATAACTTTTATATTCATCCATATAAATATCAAGTAATTTTTCCCATTGTCCTCCTTTATTCCTAGAAACAGCAGTTTCTGGATCTTTCAACAACCAAAAATCATATAAATACCCTTCTGTCCTACTTAAAACCCACAAACAAAGAGAATTATTCTCCTTTGGCATTGCAAGAAGACCATAACTATAACACATATTATTAGAAAAATCATATGGAAGTGAAGAAAAAGGAATCTCGTTAAAACTTTCTTTTTCCATATCAAATTGAAGGAGATATGGAAATGACTCAAGGAACCAATACATGTAACCTCTTAGAGTAACCGGACATGATGTATTTGATTTCGCTATCATGTTTTTAACATAGTAACTTAATTGTTTCAAAGCGTCACATTTTCTCCATGCCTTATCAACACCTATGCTTAATATATGACATTTTGATTCATGAACTGAGAGATGCATCACTTTGTATACCTTTAAAGCAGCAACATATGCAAAACCACATCCATACTTTGTAATCACACCTGGATATAGAGGGAGGGGCAGATAATCTTTTGTAAGTGGATTTACAATGTATGAAGGGCATCTTGAATAGCTCTTTTTAGGACCCATTACAAAAAGTAACCCATTACACCTCGTCCGAGCATTTTCAATAAACTTGAAGTTTAGATACTTCACCTCAATCTCAATAACACGACCATGAGACCTTGGTTTAACAAGGTACCCACCACTGCTTCTACCATGCTGAATTAAAAGGGAGTTGGTATTTAAGTGTTTTTCGAGATGTGAAGATATAAAAATAGGGGATTTGATTACTTCATACCAATCTTTACATACAAATTTCATTACATTGTTAAGAATATCGGAAGGCAAGTAAAGGAAGATACTGAATATCACATCAATAGGTAAACTTAAATATACATGCCTCTCCATCCTCCTTCTCTTTAAACACCTACTAACAATCTATCCATTACAAAACCACATTTAGTAATTGTTTAATATTCGAAAATAACTCTTAAAGTAAATAAGTAATCAATCAAACCTAAGTCTTATTGTCTACCCATATCCATACTGCAATTGACTTAATTTAAAAATAATAAGAAATAGATTTTCCTAAAAACCCGTAAAAATAAAACTTGGGTCTCATCAAATAATCAATTGTGTGTACCTTACTCTTCTCGGAGACCATATTGACCAAGGTTTTCAGCTAGCGGAGATAACACCGGACGTATAGTGATAGTGAGAACGGGCTTTTAGTTTGACAGAAAAACAAAGAGAAGGGGATTTCATGAGTTTAACAAAAAAGAAAAAGAGAGCTTTCTCGGTTTATACCATTTTCGTTTCCCTCTAATTTTTGTTTCTTCTTTTTCTTTTTAAAAAAATAACAAATTTGAAATTTATTTATCCCTCTCCTTTTTTTTTTTTTTTTTTTGTTTTATATCCAATCAATGTGAATACACAATATCCAAAAATATGGGAGAGATCGTAACTAAAGCTTATTCGAAGTATATGGTTTAAGCCATGGATATAGAGAAACACTAATACTTATCATTATAATTTTGAATGTTTGATGCCAAACAAAATCGTAGATTTTTATCTTATAAATTTGCAAAATTTGAGTGAAACTCTATATGAACCCGTTTATAATAAGGGGTTATTGTTGATAACATCCTCATAAAACTTTTTAATTGTTTTTTTATGCCTTCAATAATCTTATTTATAAAAAAATGCCTAATGAAGTAATTATTTATAGAAAACATGCCCTTTATATTTTCTATACCTTTACTAATTCCATCACATCCGCGCGTCCGTGAAATTTTTTTAAAATCGTCGTAACTAATTCAAACAAAATTAGAAAATTTAAAAAAAAATATTTTTGAATAAATCTAATTAATATTTACGTCTATGAATTTTTTTGATTTTTTTTGAATTTTTTGAATTTTTTCGAATTTTTTGAATTTTTTCGAATTTTTTGAATTTTTTTTCGCAGACACGGAATTCCATGTTGGAATTCCGTGTTTTAAACCGTGAAATAAACATGAAATTCCATGTTTTAAACATGAAATTTCGTGTCTGCGAAAAAAAATTAAAAAAATCAAAAAAAATCAAAAAATTCAGAAAATTCCGAAAAAAATCATAGACGTAAATATTAATTTGATTTATCCAAATATAATTTTTTTTGATTTTTTTGATTTTTTTTTGAATTAGTTATGACGATTTTAAAAAAAAAATCACGGACGCGCGCGTGTTTATTAGTTTTTTTCTTATTTTTTAATTGTTAATTATAAGGGTAATTTGAGATGGGGCTGTTTTCAATAAATATTTTTTTCTAGGCACCTTTTTCTAAATAAGTTTTTTAATAGGCATCAATCAACAATTGACTTATAATAATAAACATAATTTAAATAAGGATAAAATCGTGTTATGGTTCTTTATATTTAAGGCAGGTGTCATTCATGAATTCTGATCTTTTGAAAGATCTCAAATGGCCCTTAATTTTAAGTTTTTGTGAGACCGTTGGCTTTTTTTTTTCTATTTTCTAGCTAGTTGGCAGTTAGTCTCTAACGACACTATCGTCACGTCACCTCCACCTTAGCGCCACGTGATCAATTTTGCAAATGAATATGTTACAATTAGTGAAGAAAACTTCATGACAGTTTATAGTGTTGAAGCTAAAAGTTCCGACTTGAAACCAATAAGTTTGATGAGTAAATCAACCATGGCTGATTCGGCAAGTAGTAGTGAAGTTGCAAAATCCACTTTTCCAGAAATAAAAGTGGTTGACGCTGGTAATACAATTAGCTACTCAAATTTGTAGTTACAATGTTCAAACCGTGAAGAATTATTGAAGATACAGGTCCAAATGTATTTTAAGAAGGTAATTTGAGCTTGAACTTCAATCTTCAGCTGATAAATGTGATATGAGTGAAAATTATATCAAATTGCAAGAGTCGACCCAAATGTTATTGATTTGATTGTTGTTACTATATCTTTGGTAAAGAATTTCGCAAAAACCTCAAGAGCTCAAAATTTATTTTTAGAAAAAAATTATTTGAATACGTTTCATTTGAAGATTTTGGTCTATCTCAGAATTACTGGAACAAGCATTTTTTATGGAAGTTCTGGAAATGGAGCTTCAGTTTGATAATTCTATTAGTTAAAAAGTTGTGTATATTTTATCATAGAGTAAAAGGGGATTGATGTAGGTGATGGTTGGCAAGTGAAGAGACGAAATTGTACTTTTAAGAGCTTTTTAGATTTGACTTTTATAAATTCTTGTCGATATTTTTTGGGCTTTTGACTTGTAACTTTATGTGGTTCAAGCCACAATTTTCATATTGTAAGAGAGAGGCTTAAAACTAAAGATCGTATTACTTATTTGGAATTGGATTCTTTTTGTAATTTATGTGGAAAAGATTTTGAGTCAAACAAACATCTTTTTTTTTTATTGTGCTTATTCGAGAGCTATTTGGTTGGAGATAAAGTCTTGGCTAGGATTGGAACAAGAGATGAACACGCTACTAAGTGCTTTGAAATGGCTCAAAAAAATTAAAGTTAAAGAAAATCGGAGGAGGAAAGCATGGAGGATTGGTTTTGGAGCTACCGTATATTGTATTTGGAAAGCGAGAAATCACCTAGCTATAAGAGGCGATTCTTCATCTAGAGAAACGGTTATCAAGGAAATTAAGTGGTGCATCTCTTCCATTTTATTTTCCTTGTTCCCTCATCATTCATTTTTTGATGATGGTGGGCGATTAGCTTGTATTAATATTAGTATAAGATAGTCGTTTTTAGCTTCTTAGTTGCTATCTTTAGCTTTGGCTTAGGTAGGTAACTCTCTTGTATAGTGTACAATTTTTTTTTTTTAATACAACCGTTTACCTAACCCAAAAAAAAAAAAAAAAAATCTTTGATACGCTTTATGACCGGATGTAATTATGTAAAAGAGAAAAAAAATAGTTAAATAGAAAAAAATATAATTGGATAATCTAAGATATATATCGTAGATGATATATGAGTGATTTTTTTTTTAGTAATATCCAACTTTGATAATACCTTACTAATATTTTCTTTCTAATTCCTCTTAATTCAAACAAAGGAATAGATCCTATCTTGAAACCTACTAAACATGTTTATAATTCATCAAAAGAATAGATCATATCTCGAAGCCTACTAAACATGTTTATAATGTATACGAGTTCTATAATATTTCACGTGATACCTACTAAATATGTTTACATATAATCTTAAATTAAAAATTACATAAAATAATAAAAAATTAGTAACCATTATTATTAAAACCTAAATTTTAACTTTCAATATAATTATAAGATTAATTATGTGAATTTGAAGATTTTGAATGAAATTTTAAATATGATCATTTATATGAATAAATTTAACTTATATTAATAATATAAAAATATGTTACGAGATTTGTGAAAGAGATTTTATTTATTTGCAATATAAAATTATATTAAAAACTTAAAACCAGTGGAATAATAAAAAATTAAAGTTAAAATACTTGATTTTTATGAATGTATATAGTATACTCTTTCTATTTATAAAATAGTTCATTACTCCTTAATATGACATTTCATTCTTAATTAAAAAAAAAAATAGATTTTTATCTAATTCACCGTTATTAAAAATTTACACAAAACTAAAATAAAATGATAATTTTTTAGGTATAATTTAAAATGTATGATTCATTTAAATTACTACACGTGTCAATTATCTCAAAATATAAATAAATATATATTTCATATTTACGATAATAAGTATTTTTATCAATGTATATAAATTAGTACTATATAATATAATTAATAATTATAATTTAATATCAAAACATTTGTTTAATAATATATTATTAGAAAAATGACTATTGAAACTTGTTAATTTATTTTATTATAAAATATATGAATTTTTAGATATTGATGATTTTTAATGATTTTTAAATGTTAAATATATAATATTAATAATCGTGGTGGTGTTGTATATTTTGAAAGACATATATAATCTTTGATCCAAAATAATATAATACTTGTATTTTAAGGAGCAATTTAAGGATCATAGCTTCTCACTGCAAAAAGATGATTTTATATTCTATTTATTGATTTAAGGGTTGTCACTAGTTTGACTAGGATATGTTTAGACCCAAACAAGTTTTGGAGAGCCACACTTAAAATCCAAAAAATAATTGATTAAAACAAATTTAAAAATAAAGTCCTTAACAAATTATAGGTCAAATATCCTTCTATATATAGTTTCTATTATGTCCTATCTAAACAATAAATAAAAAAACACACATAAAATACATATACACAGAAACAAATACTCCCTCTGTCCATAAATGTTTGTCACAATTTCTAAAAATGAATGTCCACAAAAGGTTGTCATTTTAAAATATCAAGAAACTTTTTTACATGTTCTACCAAGTTTATCCTTATTTAATTTTCAAAAAGTAGAAGACATTAATTGCTTTTTTTAATCATTAAATAGTTGGTTGAGGGTAATTTAGTAAAAGTAGAAGGCATTAATTACTTTTCTTAATCTATGTGAAATAAAAGGTATGACAAACATTTGTGGACGGAGGGAGTACTAAAAACCTCTTCGTCCAAGAAATTCATATCTATCTCTTCTATGGTGGTGCGCAACTCACTAGTGGAGTGAAGCTTAATGGCTAATAGGAGACTTGTGTTTAGGTGAATGTGGCTAGTGAGTAGTGACTGTGGTTTGTGGTTGAGCCTGGATGGTGGATCTAGTACGAAGACCAAATGAAGTTGAGCGCGGATGGTGGTTAGTTAATAGCGTTTGTGGATTTGTTGGAGAAGAAGCTTGGTGTCAGTGTTGCTTTTTAATAGGACTCTTTTTACATTTTTTTTTAAATTTCTAATCAGTTGTAAATTGTGTTTTTTTTTTGGTATTTGATCTATGGGGTATAGAGACCAATTTTATTTGTAATAAGTAACATGTGGCTAGATTATTCTTCAAAGAAACCACAAAAAATACTAAAATACCCTAAAAACCGGCAAAAAATATGAACCACCGAGTCACTAAGTATCAACACTATTCATCTCGTTCCCCTTTCACCAATTACCACTGACACCGGCACTTGGACGTACTCAGAGATTTTACTGAGTACTTAGAGATTCACTAAGTATCAGTATTGTTTATCTCCGACCACCACCAGCACCGCCACTTGGGGCGTACTGCGGGACTTATTGAGTACTTAGTATTGTTCATCTCCAAAAATTTATGAGTAAGAAAAAAATCTGTGATTATACTCAGCAATTCATTAAGTATGCTCAGAAATTCTACGAGTATTTCCAAAAAATCATTGAGTATATACAGAAAATAAAAATTTACACAAAAATAAAGGAAATAATGCACAAAGTTTATTTATATGATAAAATAGTTAATAAAAAATTGTTCCACCAAAAAATAATATAAATCTATTATAACAAAGATCTATTTTTTTTTTTGGACGAAAACAAATTATATTCAACAATCATAAATTACCTATAATTTGCACATGATATATGCATAAATACTAATTTGTTAAAAAGTGCATTAGCTGAACATGAGATTCTTTCTCGTATCGTAAAGCATATAACATGACTAAGTGTAGACAGTCAATATTAGAAACATTTGTACTATTTTTAGATTAGTCACAACCTGTACAAAAAAAATTAAAAACTTTTTTACAACAACTATAACTGTAAGATTAGTAGTATGATGAGATAGAGATCTCACCACAATAGTTGTTGCAACTATCACACACATATATATGGTTGTTCTAACATAGATATTCACACATAAATCTAGATCTTTAAGATGTGTTACTGGTCATTTGAGCAAAAACCATGGCCGCTCAAGCTGTGTTAGTGGTCGTTATCCATATCTCGTATGTTGTTGAAGCTCAAGCTTCCTCAACCACCAGATAAGTTTTGAACTCAAACTCCATGGATCTAGTCGGCCACCGTGATGTCGAGTTATATCTCCATGGATCCGATCTAGAGGAGTGATAGGTTTCATAAATCTTCAAAGTTTCAAATCTCCATGGCTGCAGATTTGGGGTTTGTAGGTGGGTGGGGGTGGGATAGAGTGACATAGAATTGTATAAAGAGTGACTTAGGGTTTGTAGGTGGGAATATGATTTATATATATATCTAGGGGTGATTTAATATGTATATATATATATATATATATATGTGTGTGTGTGTGTGTGTATGTATAGTGGGTAAAAAATATTTAAGGTTATAATGGATAGTGGAAAAATAGGTCTATAGTGTAAAATTTTATTATTGGCCTTTAGTAAGAAGAGTAGATTAAGTGGAGGTACTTGGATCTTGAGGAGGGGTCTTCAAGACCTGTTGGATAAAAATCTCTTGTTTTTCCCACTAATTAAGAGAAATAAAGTTTGTTGATTCACTCAGTGTAATTTTGTTTTTGACTAGTGTAAATATGAAAAAATAGTTATTTGAGATGTTTTTTGCACTTAACGAGATCTTGATTCAAATCACTAAAACACTAGATCAATAAGATATTTTGTTTACCTAACCAATTCAGATGTGAATGGATCTTAACGGGCATGTTTCATTAATATTTCAAGTTAAGGCTGATCCATTCATACACTGTCTCCTAACGTAATAAATTTTATTTAGATGTTTATTCAATACTTATCACTTAACAAACAAACGACACCTAAGCGAGGAACTGAGCATGCTCAGTGATAAAAATACGCTCAGTCTCAAATACTTAGTATAATCAATTAAAAAGATATGCTCAAATTTGCACACTAAGAATGCTAATAATCAAATTACGCATACTATCGTATACTGAGTATGATCAGCGATAAATATATGTTCAGTGTCACAACCGGTGGTGACGCATCAGTGATCGAGCAATAAGCTTTCTCAGCATCAGACTCTGAGCTTAGTGTCGTCATTGTCGTTGGCGCATTAGTGACGATGATTAGTGGCTGAGGGAGATATACTGAAGTCGGACCCTGATATATTTAGTGTTCACTTTGTCATTTTTTTTTTGTCTCTAATTAAGTTTTCTGATTTGAGGGTAATTTGTAGTTTATCAAATATGTGGCATCTAAGAAGAAAAAATAGCTCCTTCCCTCCTAATGAGTAAAAAAACTTTCGCAAAACCTTTGGGTTGAAGACCTTATATTATGTCATCCAGTTGCCATATATTAAATTGACATAAAAGTATCAAAATCATAAACCAACGATGAAGACTAGGTAAATTGTATTTGCAAATTGATATGAAGATTTATATTATCCAATTTAAGACCATTCCCAAACAAAAAATGTCAAACAATCCATTAATAATATCAAGACTCTTGTAGAATTTTTTTCATGGTTTTAGGTCCTACGTTGTATAAAAACTATCAAGACTTGTGTAATTTATTCATGGGTGATTTCCTTATAGAGTCCACAAGTAATTAGTGATTGCCCTTCAGGTCCAGCCCACCGCAAATGACAGACTTGCCCCTAGTTACCCATTAATTGGAAATTTGTTTTAAAAAAAAACGCTAAAATCATGCAATCAGTTGAAAATTAAAACAAAGAAATTAAAACAAAGAAATTAAAACAAACAAAAATCGCTAAAATCATGCAATTAATCAAATCAATAACCCAGAAAAATTAAAATCAGTAACTAATAAAAATTCAAATGCAGCAACGGAAGAAAAACTGGAAACTTTTGTTCAAATGGACGATGGTGGACTGTCCACTAAACTCGATGGGTAATGTTTGTTTCTTGAACGGGTTGTCAGTTAAAGATGGTGGTACATGGAATGCTACCAAGTTTGATTTTTGATGGTGTGCATTAGCATATTGATGGGGTACGTTTTTATAACAGGTAGATGTGGTGGGTTAGATGTTTTCAGACTCATATACCAGTGGGTTATTAGCTTTGTTTTGATGGGTTGTATGTCAAAATCGATGGTGTGCATCTGCATCACACCGGCAGTCATTCATACCCATCGTTGCGCACTCTTCTTTTTATCTGTTTAATCAAAAGACGAAGAAATGAGGCTCAGTTAGTTAGATATGGGATAATGGGTCAGTGGTTTGGGATTAATTAGATAACAATCTACACAAAAATGTTATGTTGATGATGAAAAGAAAGATCAGTGGCTGAGGTTTTTGTTACAGATGTAATCTGATTTGGGTGAAGGAGTCATATTTGGATGAAAAGGATTAATTCGTTACCTGTTTTTATTACGAAGCTTAGCCGTTAATGGATCCAAATCTCTCCGGGAAGGCGACGAAACCCGTTAATGGAGCTCTTTTCCTATTCCAAATCCCTTGTCGCCGTTAATGGAGCTCCGACGGGAGCTGTGATTATGCAATACTGGAGCTCTTCTCCTATTCCAAATGCGAAGCTTCAAACGTTAATGGCTCCAGATCAGAAAAGATAGCTGATTGGAAGAGAAGAAATCCGATTGGATTCCATTAAGATATGCTATCTTAATGGAATCAGTTAATTGCGTAAATCATGGGATGATTAGATTTTATCTGATTTCGTGAGAGGGTATTGTTGGGATACTAAAAAATTTGTTGGACCTGCTAGGAGAAAAATCAGAGGCTATACCTAATAGGGGTGGAAAGTTGGGTTGATGGACTTAATTGGCTAAAAACTCTTTAATCATTTTCTATAGCGAACACAAAATACATCGGTGACTCGTGGTCTCCTAGAAGATAAATAGATAGATATATGAACTTAATATTAAGTGGAGTCACAATATGAATGATGTAGTTCATTGAATTTACTTGAATCATTTGGTGGTTTTCAATATATCTAAACAACCTAGAATTTCTAGCTCGTAGTATAAATACTATATGTGTCATGGCAATTTGTAAAAATAAAGTGTGATAAAAGTGAGAAGAAAAATAAAGTGAAGGTCGTATCCTTGAGTGAACTTTTGTAATCAATTTTTTTATAATAAAAGTTTGAGTAAATTCACCTTAGGGTCTTGACCATACCCCCTTCTTCAAGATGGAGACCCGACCTAGAGTCTTTTCTTCCTAAAGACCTCAAAAAGTTTTTAACACATGAACTCCAAAACCCCTATTACGTTACTACCCTTTTAGACTTATATATATATACTAATAATATCATTTCTGAATTATAAAACAAAACACAACCAAACCCTAGAAAATAGGCTCTCTCCTCTCTCCTCTCAATACAGCCGAGATGCCCACCACCATCAACAACCTCTCTCCGACTGCCGCCATCAACCACCACCACCTCTGAGATCCGAGATCCAGCAGTGAAGCTCGAACCTCGCTGCTCTTCTTCTTTCCACCGGCGAAACAAGGCTGTAACACCACCTGCATAGCTCGCGAGGAGGCAGCAGATCTGGAGAGCTCGAGGATGCAGCAGATCGAAGCTCAAACTCAGAAATGGAGGTCAAACTCATCGATCGAAGTTTCCACTCGAACTGCAGCTCCGTTTGAGAAATAAGCACAACCACCATTCTTTTCATCTCGCTGCTGCACAGATCGGAGCAGCCATGAAGCTTGGGTTCTCCGGCACGAAACCTACCTCCAACCTCCGGCGAAGCAACACGAAAACACGAACGGTGGAGCTTCGAACCAGCGGCGCTATTATTCTCCAGTTGAGCTTCGAACCAGCGGCGATATTCTTCTTCTCCAGTTGAGTTTCGAACCAACGGCGCAACTTCGGTGGGGGTACTGTTCGAACCTTACAGCCTTATTTTCGCCTTGTTTTCGCTGGTGAAGCCATGGAAAATAGTTTCGAGTTGCAGCGCAGCTCCATGGAAGTGGTGGTACTGTTTGGATCTCCAGTGAAGACAAGTCGATGCTGTTTTTTTTTTGTTCAGCGTACTTAGTACGCTTTATTTGTAGTTTCTTTTTGATTTTTTTTAGATTAGGTTTGACCAGATCTGGTCAATGTAAAAGATAATTAGATTTGTTCATTTTTTGTAATTAGAAATGTGAATTAAATAAAATATTTCTTTTGGCTTTTTAACTCTTTGTTATTTAATAATACTCATCAAATTAATAGAGTACTACGAGATTTTCTTAGAGTACTCCGAAATTTTTATTAGACTACTCCGATTTATTACTTCACTCGAAAAAATTTAGAGAGTACTCCGCAAATTTATAGAGTACGCAGCAAATATATAGAGTACTCTATGTTTTTTCCGATACTCTATGTTTTTTCCGGCGACCGGTGACTGGTGGTCGGTGGTCGGTTGTCAATTGTCGGAGGTCGGTGGTAGATGGTCGGAGGTTGGAGGTAGGTGGGTAGTGGTAGGTAGAGGAGAGAGAAATAGTGACATTACACTTTTTGTCTTTTAGTGGTAGTAAGGGTAGGAAAGACTATTGTCAAAATTGAGGTCCCTAAGAAGAATAGCATTTTTGAAACTACTCTATAGAGAAGAAAGTGTGTCTCCAAGACCCTATATATAATTCACCCTAAAAGTCTCTAATACACATAGTGGTATCATAACCAAGTTTCAACAACTTAGGACGAGCGGTTTTTACTCTCAAATAAAACAAAAATCACATAAGTACAAAAAACAAGTGACAAAATAATCACTGGGCACACATTCAGATAGTTACGGAGACCAACATTGTTTACCGTCAACCATGGATCACCATGCCGGCACCATCCCAAGAGGTTGCTTATAGTATCTCTGACCATGGAAATTCTATGATCAGGAGATAGTATCACAATCCGCACAAGTCTTTAAGCAGGCTAAAAAATGCCTTAAGTAGGCAGAAAAAATC
Organism: Nemophila menziesii; assembly: GCA_029959085.1. Lineage (NCBI taxonomy): Eukaryota > Viridiplantae > Streptophyta > Magnoliopsida > Boraginales > Hydrophyllaceae > Nemophila > Nemophila menziesii. The sequence continues at coordinate 34,972,799 of JARWIR010000008.1, forward strand.
TCTCGATCGGTTTAAAATGTCTAAGCCGACTCAGAGTCTCTTGGTGTGTCAAAAAATCTTTGAGCATGTTTTTATATTGGGTATTTTTTATGAGATTTTTACCCAACGGTTCTTGGGGACCCTTCCTATAGACTCAATCAACCTCACCTAATCTACTCTTCTTACTAAAGGCCACTAATAAGATTTAACACTATAACCTATTTTTTCCACTATCCATTATACCCTTAAAATGATTTTTAACCACTATACATATATTAAATAAATACTCAAAACCCTAAAAATATCACACACCCACTTATTCTCTCTATTTACATTAATTTTTTTTAGTTTTCACTCGCTCATTGTCTCCTCTCTCAGTTCTCCTCATATTCTGCAAAAGCTCCATCTATTAAAGCATTTATTCTCCATCAAAAGCTCCATCCAAATCTCATGCATTTTTTCAAAGGTTTTTCGTAGCGAAAGTTTCGTAGCAAGCTTTGAATACATGGCTAAAGCTTCGAGTTCCTTGAAGCAAAACTCTGAGTTCATGAAGAAACGAAGTGGAAGCTTTTTTTTGTATTAATACTTATTAATTTTGTGTAATATTCAGTGATTTTGTGTTTAGCACTCAGTAAAATTCTGTAATATGCATTGACCAATTGTAACTTCTGTGATTTTTCAATATTGAGTGATTTTTGTGTTAATAGATTTTGCGTAATACTCAGCGTTTTGTGTATATTCAGTGATTGTGTGTTAATACTCAAAAAAATTAAATGATACTTAGTGAATTTAAACGATACACAAAGAATTACTAAGTACTCAGTGAATTCAGTAAATTGATTTTAATGAATGCTCAGTAAATATACTGTGTACTCAGTATATTTTCTGAGTACGAGTACTATTCTTCAACATGAATGTTCTTTGCTGTTTTTACTTAGTACTCAGTATTTTTACTAAGTACTCAGTGATTTGCTAAGTAATTAATTAATGAGTATTTAACAAAAAATCACTAAGTATTAGCGCGAAATTATTAGGTATTAACACAAAATCACTGAGTATTTTGAAATCATAGAAATTACAGTTGATTAATGAGTACTAATGCAAAATCACCAGCTAATAATACAAAATCACTGAGTATTACGTTAAACCACTGAGTGTTCTCTACCAAAATAATTGAGTGGACGGAGGTTCATAAACTCGAAATTTCATGAACAGATCTGCAAAACTTCATAAACACGAAGCTACTAATATTTATGACTGATGCTTGAAACCTTCATGGCTACGAAGTTCCATGGATACTGATCTTCATGAGTGCGAAATTTCATGACTACTGATTTTCATGGTTGCGAAACTTCATAAATTCAAAACTACGGAGTTTGAACATAAAAATGTTCAAAAACTTTGTCAATGGTTGTTGTTGATTCAAAAGACCATTGTTTGTGCTTGAATCGCAAGAAAGAAGTAAAGATAGAGAAACGAAAAAGAAAAGAAATGTAATGTGTAATAAAATAAGTTTTTTGGTTTAACTCATAAGATTTTAAAAACTCATTTAAAAGAATATATATCCACATGTTCTCTATTAAATACAAATATGGTTTACAAAAAACCCCCTAGGTAATTCATCTTTCTTTTATTGAGTATTTCTTATTTGAACCTTTAAGATATTAAAAAATAACATCGATTTAAAGAAATAATTGTAGTATTTATAATTATCATATAACAAAATCATTTTTTAGTAAATTAAATATTATAATTAATTTACATAGAAAATGAATTAATTCTGGAACCTAAAACAAGAGAAAAAGTATATACAATTGTCGGCCAAAAAGAATAGGGTCAATGACCCAAAAAATCAAAATAATATTATACTTGCCCCAAAGAATCATCCATTAACTTACTATTATAAGATTACATGTTTACCCGTCAAGGACGATTCCCGTCAAGGACGATTCCCATCAAGGACGATTCCCGTCAAGGACGATTCCCATCAAGGACGATTCCCGTCAAGGACGATTCCCATCAAGGACGATTCCCGTCAAGGACAATTCCCGTCAAGGACGATTCCCATCAAGGACAAAATTTAGTTAATGATGTTATTGGGAAGAAATTTTGTCATTGATGTTATTGGGCTGAAAATAATATTATTTTGATTTTTTGGGTCATTTTCCCAAAAGAATATAGTAACAATTTGAACCAGCAAGTCTAGACAAAAAAAAAAAAAGAACTAGCAAGTCAGCTACGACATCTCTACCTTGAGCACACCATGTATATAAACCTGACCACTAACTATAGGCTATATCTTACCGCCATCTTAGGTGCCTTGTCTGAACTTCGAACCACAAAGCCACATCCATAGCCTCGCCTGCTCAATCACACAAGCCACGAACCACAACCTCACATGCACCATCACCTTAAAGCCATTGCATGAGCTTCACAAACAAATGAGAAAAATCCAGCCAAGGGGGGCAATATGAGATCATTTTTTTAAAATTAAGTGTTTTAAGATTTAGATTTTGCATGGATTATAAATGAATGTATAAAATTTATGATTTAGTTAAAATTTATTTATAATTTTAATTGGCTTCTAGTAGGAGTAAAAGAATTGGGACTTTTTGGGTATTTACGAGGAGACTCCAAGTCTGAAAATATAATTTACAAAAAAAATATACTAACTTTGTTTCCTTGTGTTATTATTCTCTACTATAAATTACAACATTTGGGTTTTCTATACTGTACCCTGAGGACATTTTCACAACACATATCGTAACACATTTACATGTACATGTACATTTCAAAATTCCGTAATAGTTACACAAAATAGTGGAAAAAAAATGTGGATTCCAAATAATATATGCAAAAAAAAAAAAAAACTCTAATCTTTTCTTCCAAGAGTGTTGTAAGGCAATGAAACCTGAGCATTAGCTTTATTACCAGCCAAGATAAGCGACATTTCCAAACCACGACTAAACGCTTGATTAAATAGCATTCGCGACTGAAAATTCGACACAAAAGGGAACCATGAAATTATCGCTAAAGGTGCAAATATAATCATTCCCATAACAGCATCATATATTCTAGCAAACTCTTTCACCACATCCCATAATCCTAATCGCCACACTATTGGCTTCCATGCAATTGCAATCTGTATTAAAACATATATTAGTAAGACTAAATTACCCTTATGTTTGATGAGTTATTTGCATTATAGGTCCCTATGTTTTATAAAGCGATCAACTTACACATAAAAGAGCCCATCCAGTAGGAATAAAAGCGAGAACACTAGCAAATAAATCCGCAACACTTAATTTCGTAAACAAGACAAGAAGAACAAGAGTTACTGTAAGGAAAGACCCTGTAACTCCTTGTAATAGTCTCAGTGCCAAAGGTAAACTCGCAGATTTTTTAGGACTAAGCGTAAAAATCTGTAAAAAAAAAAACATAAATCGAACAAATTATTCAAAATTTCCGATATAAAACCATTAAATTTACGTAAATCGAACAAATCATACCTTAAAAATCAATGCTATCCCTATCAATACAACCCATGAGAAACCATAGACCTGAGTACAGTAATACAAGATATCAATATATAGGTTATTTGCATTATAGGTCCCTAAATTATGCAAAAGAAAACTGTACCGTAAGTGTTCTATGGCTCCCAGTAAGATTAAGTTTGTAAACAATCCCGTATTGAAATATAAAAAATCTTAAACTCAAAATTGTTTCGAGTATTCTTCCTCTTAGTGTCTGAATATGCATCTGTAGAAAAAAAATTAATATTTTCGCAATTACAAAGATTAAAAATTACTTTAAAAAAAATAAAAGAAAAATTAACCTGTTCTTCTTCCCACCATGATTCCCAACTTTTATCACCTTTAATACCAATTCCACCTTTATACCATAACCAATCGATCCAATCATCAAAATCCTCGACAGTTCTGAAAATTAAATAAAAAATAAATCATATAATCTATGAGTCAATTAAATTATAATAATGTAAAAATTAAATCTATTTACTTACTTTTGCCATTCAAATCCAGAGGGGTTAAAAATAGAAGGAGCAAATAGCCAAGAAATAACAGGGAACCAATTAAAAACCAATGTTATTATATACAATACACGATCACCTTCTGTATATCCATATGCACTATATACTATAAGAAGTAAAGCTGCTTCTAATCTGAAACAATTAAAATATAATAATTAATAATATTTCAGCAAAAAAAAAATTAAAAAGTAGTTAGTAAATAAACTTACGCCTTTACGAAATGACTTCTTGAGAAAAGCCTGTAATTATCGGTAAATTTTATGTGTTGAATCACAAAGCCTCTTCCAGTTTCTTGATACTGTTTGTATAAAAGCAAATGAGTAACAATTTGTTCAATAAAAAAAATTCAAAAAAAAAATTACCTTTGCACCCCCATGGAGTATAGTTCGGCCAAAATAATGTGTTCTAGTTAATAATGAGAAGGCAAAAAAGACAGCACATAGTTGTAGCTGCATTATAATGAAATTCGAAATAGCCTGTATAATTAAATGAATTATATTAGTGATATGTTTGCTTTCACATTATTAATGACATCATAAAAGAATAAATTTACCTTTAAAACACCCATTTCAAGTATAAAGCATATTATCATAGGAATAGCTGAGAAAACTCCAATTTGTACTAAAAATTGAGCGTTTAAAACAGTTTCAAGCGACTTGTTTTGAAGAACTTTTCCCGCCTTAAATATCCCTTCATCAAGTCCCGATAAAGCCTGAAATACACACATAATAGTTATATCCCATAAAAACTTAATTAAGTAATAAGTATATTATTATTTATTACCAGATAAACTCTTCCGTATAAGAAAATAAATACTGTAAGAACTGTCATCTGCAGTTGAATAAGTATAAACAACGTAACAAATTAGAACACGCGTGTAAGATATAAGTGAGAAATGAGATTAATAAAAAAGTGGGACCCACCATAGTACAAACATAAAATCCAACGGTTGTAAAATAAAAAGAAAGCATTCTGAAGAAATCAAAAAGCTGTCCAATTCTATAAACATCTCTACTTAAAACTTGTTCTCCATTTCCACCTGCTACTTTTCCTTCAAATAAAGCTATTTGATTTAATCCTACATCTCGTCCTTTTCCAACCTTCAAAAAATAATTAAATAATTAAATAATTTCAATTTGGGGCTTCAGTTTTCATTTATTAACGTTTTTTCCCCAAAAAAAAAATTAAAAATGGGACAAACCTGTATATACTCATGATGAGTGATGTTACCCTGCCTAAGTGTGGAATTAAACCCTGTAAAAATAATTCATTTTTATAAATATTTTTTATGATTAAATTAAACAGATTCACGAGTTTTTTAACTTACCTGCGAAAATATCTTCACTAATATTAATAACACGTGAAGGTTTACTAATTCCACCACGTGTAATATGAAAAATTCGATCAAAAACATCTGGGTGTCCATAGTGCATACGTACTCTATAAAATGCAACATTTTATTAATTAAAGTTGAGAAATATATATATATATATATATATATATATAAACAACATACTTGAGAGGGTATGCTAGTACACGCTGACCCAAAGTTACGAAACTACCCTCTTGGTTAGACATAAATGCCGCCAAAGAAGAAACACTGCATAAATAAAACAAAGCAAACATTATTAATAGGAAAGAGTAATAAGTAAAAAAAAAAAGTGGGACCCACATACCTTCCTGTAAACACATGTTCCCTTACACCAAGAATTGTAGGTGGTCTAAGACCGTGATTTCCTTTAAACTCCTCTAAAAGATTTCTAATTTTCATTGCTTCTTCAAGATAATTATCCTATAATAAAGTAATAAAAAATAAGAAAATGTAGCAAAAAATAATAATTTTTAAAAAACTGATTTTACCTGATTCATGTCAATGGTTTGAACAGCTTCACCACGAGTAAAAATTATAGCATGATTTTGATTTTCAGGTTTTCCTTCACCAAGTTTTGGATTTCCAGGTAACTTTACAGAATATATTTCCTACACATAACATGAGTTAAAATTGAGATCACAGTAAAAAAAAGAAAATCAAAATGAAGAATATATATAGTAAAAAACCTGATCATTTCCTAGTTCATCAGCTTTAACAAGCTTTGAATAATATTCCTTGTGTCCGTCAAATTGTTCTTCATGTATAAAAGCTACTCGAAGTGCCTCATTTCTAATAAAATTAAATATATAAATAATGTAAAATAAATTAGATTACATTATAATTTATAACATACCTTCTAAGTAAAAGAGCTATATCATTTGCTTGGGGAGCTTTTTCTTTTTTTTGTTGACCATAAATTTGGCAAGAAATAACATAAGTGAACTTTAAATCAGCTTGTGCACATGCTTCACGTGATGTTTCAAAACCTTCAGTTATTGGGAAATTTATCTTCGAATATATATTCTCTGCAATTAAATAATTCATTAATATATAATAAATGAAAGGTCAAAAAGTCAATATATACCTCCTAAAGGTCTTTTTTCCAAGTAACTTTGTAGCATTAGTGCCCTTCTATAGTACATCATACCACGCACTAAATGTAAAAGTAAAATGAAATTAATTAAATTGTGTATAAGTTAATAGTCGAAAATTCAAAGTGTAACAAAGTAACAAACCAGTTCTAGCTAAAGTTTGTCCTCGATAAGATGCCCAAAAACGAAGCTCAAGGGTATCTTCGGAATTTGGTTCGAGTTTAGTCTCATCAATGTCTTCTCGATTAATTCTTTCCTTAAAATTGTCCCATTCATCTATATATATACAAAAAAAAGTTACAAAAATGTATTTTAAACACCCAAAAAACATTAAAAATCAATTAAATTAAGCATTACCTGGAAATATATTCTTTAAATAGAAAAGAATAGACACTCCATCTTCATTTTCTTTATTTAATTCATTTAAACTATATAATACCGTCTCTTTATAGTAAGGTGTGAACACACTGTACTCAATAAACATTCAAAAAATCAGAAATTCGAATAATTTGTTTTCGAATGAAAATAAAAATTAATATATTTGTATATATATACCAGAAAGGTATCATTTCACAAACTGCTTTAGATTGAGGCATATTCATAAACAAAGAATTAGTGAAATATTCTAATCTTCTTCTTGCTTCAAGATTCTTCGGTACGGTAGATGTAGAATCTTTACTAGAAAGTAGTAAATGCATTCTTTTTATCAGCTCCTTCTGTTAAAAAACTTGATTATGTAATGTAAGGGTAAAATCGTAAAAGTGACATTTTTTAGCTTACAGTTTCAGTATCATTAGGCCATCGTATTTCAGAAAAGAGAAGTCCTTGATCTCTTGCTTGTGTCAATTCATTGCACATATCATGCTGTTCCCTGAGGTTAAAGTATTATGAAACATAAATTAAATCTTTTATTTAATGCAATTTATTAATAAACATAGGGGTATTTAAGGTACTAACCTTAAATCAGGAGATAAAAGATCATTTACTACAATCTCGTAAAATTCATACAAGGCTTTCGCAGCACCAAGTGCACGATCTTTAGTTTCATCTTTTATCTGATAAAAAATACAATTTTTTAATATAAGATAATAACATTTACTCATATAATTCAGATTTTTACCAATAATCCAGTTAATGCTGTAAATTTCTTTTGAACATCTTGAAGATTCTTGAGAGAAAGTGTTAAAACAAGTGAACCCACTAATATACTACTATTAATCTCACGAAATATCCGATCAGTCCTGTATTGGGGAATATAAACATATATAAGATAAACCAAGGACTAAACAAAAATAAAGTTAATTTCTTTCTTAAACTTATTAAAAATACGTACAAGTTTTTTTCTTCTGTATTAATAATTAGAGAATGTAAAATCTTTTCGATACTATAGTAACAATCTTGAACTGCATAAGCCATATATTCATTTTTCGAAACTCTGCTCCAAAGAGCTTCTTGATTATCTTTACAATCCCGAGCAAAATCAATCGCCATTATAATCTGTGTAAAAAAAAAGTTAATAACATTTAAAAAATTTACTAAACAGTAAATTTTTTAAGTGTGTAAGTAAAAAAATTTAATTTACCTTGTTGCTAATAAGAAATAATGGCCATTGAACTAATTTGTGAGTTCCGGTATTACTAGGCATAAGGAGTAAATCCATTTCCCTGTGAAAATGAAAATACTATTAATGAAAACAACTTTTTTTTACTAGATATAACAAAAATAGTAAAAAAAAAAAACTTTTTTTTTTACCTATTACTGATGTAATCTTCTTCACGTAAGCTTTTAATAATCTCATTCCAAAATGGGGAAAATATTGTAGCGTATATTTTCTTGTTATCTTGAGGATTCTATATACACCAATCATAAAGAAAGAAATTTAATTAATTTTTCATTAAAATTATTAATATCTACATAAGTTTATTAAACTGAAAATAGAATTAAGAAATTAAAAAAAAAAAAAAAATTGTCTACCTGTGGTGATTGATTATCGAAAGGAATCCTGTTAGAAATTATTAAAGAAAATATTATTGAATAAAATGAAAAAAAAAATTAAAAATATGAAGAAAAAAAATTATTTATATGAAACATTACTTTTTAGTCTGTGATGAGACAAGATTTTTGACAAAAGCTTCAGGAAAGGTTTCGAAACGTTTATGTACCATTTCAGTTGAGCGAATCTATAAAATAAAACAATAATAACATAAAATGTGTGAAATTGTTATTTTAGTCCTTAACTTAAATATACAAAAGGACTATATGTGCAAAAACTCTATATTACCTCACCAAGACGAGCTTTTGCTCCAATAAAACCACCAACAATTGCTGATAATACAGTGTACCATATGTGAATATCCATAAGATATATCTGAATATTTAGCAAATAAAACAATTACATATCAAAAACTATAATAATATAAGGCCATTATAGAAGTATAGAAGTAATACTTACAGCAAAAACAGGGGCCCACAAGCTAGCTATACTGAAGAAATTATGATGTCCTACAAATTTAGTGAATAGAGAGTATTAAAAAAGCACATAATATAAAGTATAGACATAATTCTAAATTAAACTTTAAGAAGAAAAATACCTTTTGAAATAGTGCTATGCCATGAATATTGTAATCCTCGAAGATCTACAATTACTTTAGTAGCATTTGCTAATGGTTCGATCTGTAATTACCGAAAATATAAACTATATAACACAACATAAAAATAAAATAAAATAAAAAATAAAAAAGTACGAGAAAATTTACCAGAAGAAAGTAAGCAAATGCGAATTTAAAAGCTAAGATGATTAACCAAAAGATCACATATCTGTAATATTTGAAATAATAATTAAACACTCACGAAATTAAATATAAATTAATTTAAAAACAAACCTTATGTAATCTCCTGTTTTTTCGTATAGACCACGGCCCACAAAATATCGTTCCTGTAATAAAAATAGTGTCATTAGAGATTAGACTAAACAATAATTTAAAAAAATATATAATATATCAAATACCTGATATAACCACTTGAAAAATCGAAAGAAAGATTGATCAAGCTTATCAGAAAGATCATGAGATGTAGAAAATTTGAGTATAATAGCAAGAACAAGCCGTAAAAAAATGTAAATTCCGAAAGTGAGTAAATATAATCGAAAATAGCTTGATTGTGAGGTATCATTCATTTCCACCAATAATTTCCTGTTTTTTTTTTTTTTTTTTTTTTGAATTAGTAGTGATAGTAATGGAGTATTATATATAGTTGAAAAGAGTATTTAAAATTGTTTACTTACACATAAAGGTATACTACTAATAGAAAGCCTAAAGCTGATGCAAGAACATTAATTATAAGCCTTATTATAGCCATTGCTCCTGATGTACTATAAGCTCCGAATTTAAGTACCACATCTAAAAAATCTGATCAAATTAAAAAAAAATTAAAATGAGATTTACTAGTTAGTTAAAGAAAATAGTGGTATGATTTATGAAATATGGAAATATACTCTTTAGAAAGTTCATGAAAGCATAGGTTGGGCCCACACTGAGCATTAGTTTGAATGTGTCGAGTGTGAAATCGATTTTTTGGTTTTCTTTCTTTTTAAAGGCTATAATGGTCAAAGCCTGAAAATAAAACAGAAAATATTTGTTAGAACAATAATTTATTACTGTTAAAATGAAGAAGTAATTTAATTTACCTGAAACATTACAACTAAGAAAATCCACATACGGTGAAAACTTCGATATAAGTGAAGAAATGTTCGATGCTCAACAAATATAGTTTTTGCAGTCTATATATTAAAGTAAAAGACACGTGTAAGAAAAGATTGAATTAAGGGCATAACTGGAAATAAGTAATGAATAAGTATTTGACCTTTTTACTTTTTCTAGGCTTTCGTAAAAAAGAAGAATCCTTCTTCATTGGCCAGCTCAACTCGAAACAAGAAGATGACCTGGATATAAATATATGAAACTAATTAAAAAAAAATTAAAAAGATAATGATATTATGAATTAATGAGATACAAACCAGAAGTATTCATTAAAGTCATCATAGTTTCGCCACTGTGAGTGTACAGCTTTACCCTTGAGATACGTAGCTTCCTATAAATAAATAAAAAAAAGTAAAATTAATAAAAAAAAAATGTAAAGGAGAATAATGATTATTAATAATATTATTTACTAACCGCATGTAAAGTATCATAAATTGGACAAATAACTTGTTCAAGAAATGAGTGGGACCCATTTTCACCAATACAACTCTTGGCTTGAGTTGCTTCATCTTGACGTAATATTTCATCAAATTCTTTTGCCATCTGAATAAATTAAAATATTTATTAGAATTTAGAACTCAAAAAATATCTAAGACTTACCTAATACCTTATATTATATAATAAATATATATTTCTTATTAAAAATTTTAAAAATTAAATTAAAAGCTAAATAACTTACATGGTGAAATATATAACAGAGACACTCAGGAAGAAAACGAACATTTGCAGCTTCACCCCAAATGCATAAAAATAATGAAACCATGAAAAGCTTCCTTTCACTAGTTATTACGTCTAAGCTGTTAAAAAAAAAAAAATTAAGTTTAAGGCTTTTTTTTTTTACTGATTTAGTATTAGTATTAACAGAAGCTTGATTTGGAAGTAACCTATCAAATGCAGGGCGTATACGTAAATATTTACACCATTTGATGTAATTATCAAGGACCTTTAAGAAAACATCTGTAATAGCTCTGTCACTTAGTTTCTGTAATTCAAATGTTAAATAGATAAGAATTATATTTTACTTTTTTTTAGTGAGAAAAAAATAAAATAATTACTTACTGGTTCAGTTTCAAGGGGTATAGCTGATTGTGACTGTGCATTAGCTATAGTAAGTACAACATGCTCACGCTGATTCCTTATATTGTCTTGCTGAGAAATAATAAAAATAAATGTGAATATACATAGAATTTATTAGAGATTAAGAAAAATAAAAAATAAATACCTGAAAACCGAAAACATATTCCAAAAAATCAAAAATATCGGGATTTCGCACTTCGGAAATTTCGAAAGTAAGTGGAAGTTTAGGGAAATCATGAGGATATCTAATAGATGACGTGGCAGCTTTGACCTGTAAATATTATTATATTTGGAAAAATTAGAAAATAATAAATAGTAATTTAAATTGTGGGAAAAAAAGTAATAATTAGTTATTTTTACCTCTGGGAAAAACCAGATAGGATTGGTCGAGGATGGAGCATCCAAAGGAACAATGTTGTATGGCATGAGTTCCGCTAATATTATTGCTTCGGACATTTTTACCCTTCTTACCTAAATTACCAAAATAGACATGTTATTCAAAAGTGTGAACCAATGAAAATTGTAAGAAAATCAACATGTTAAAGGAGAAACTTTTTTCATTAATGAGTCTGTGTCTGTGTGTGTTCGTGTGTGTGTTTCTGTGTGTGTTTAAGTGTGTGAGAGAGAAAATATACTTCATCCATAATAAGGCGTCCAATTCCATCAGATGACACGTGTTTACTCAGTGCCTCCATAACAAAAACCAAGGCTCTCACAGTAGGAAGCACTTTTCTCATCTCTGAATATTTAAATCCCGAGCTAAAATAATTAAATTCAAAAATAGAAAAAAGGTCAAGTTAGTGAACATATTGCATCTTCTAAAGAAATTTAATTAAAAAAGAAAAGAAAAAACACATACTCATAAGAATTAGGACTCAAATGTCTAGATTCACGTCTTTTTTGTTCAGCTTTTTCAAAATCATCTACTCTGTATCTTCTTTTATAATCATGGTAAAATTCCCATAAATCTTCTACATCTCTATCTCTATCTACCTTTTGTGAGCCCCTTCTCGAAAGATTTTGCTGTAAAAAAATTTAAAAAAAAAACTTAAAACTCACTTTTACTTAACAAAACAAGAAAATGATGAGAATTAAGTTATGATAATACCTTGATTAAAGAAGTTAATCCAATTTTGAACTGAAGTACACCTTTTCCATCACTTTTTGGGTCTAAATCATGAGCCATTGTATATGCTTGCTCACACACTAAATAAATCAACATATTTTGTAAGTTTTAAGTCAAAAATTCTCAATTTTAATGAAGAAATGTAATGTTTTGTCTCCCTAATGTTTCCATATATTGACAAATTGGTCCTCTCTGTTAAAACAGCTATAAAATTAGTTACTTAATTACATGAGTGTTGATATATAGATCCATATAAGTCCCTATCTAACAGCTTAAACTTTTAGATGATTTGATAACTTAAAATGGAATCTAAGCTATGTTACTACTTAAATTACTCAATATAAACTTGGAGGACCAAATAGTGACCAACTTGGTCAAAATGGAATAACTTAAGGGACCGTTGACTAAATTAATCTAAATTATGATCGATCAAGACTTACAGATCCTAGCAACCGTTGGATTTTGAGCTTGAATTTCATCAGCTGCATAAAGAATAGCATTAATCTTTGATCTATTAAGTGTTTCAGGTACAGCACCAGCAATGCCTGAATTAGTAGGAGTTTTCCGGCGATAACCAAGAAGTTTCCGATGTTCTTGCCGGAGTGAAGCATCTACGAGTCTTTCCCAGTTGTTACAAACAATACTATCATCATCATTATTAGCCATTTTTTACCTCAGATCTTTTTACAAACAGTTTGCGTACATGATATGGTATATTCAAACCAGAGATTAAAAAGTCTGCATGTGAGAATGTGGATAAATTATTATGGAAAAAGTCAGATTGTGTATGAGATAGTTGAATAGACATATTTAATGTGTATGTATGGGTACGAGAAGAAGACTTGGTGTTGATCTGTTTGTATTCAACGTCAACGCTGTAATGGCAATTTCGTGTGAGCAAGTGGAAGGTGAAAGAAAGTGTTTGTTTTTAGGCAATTTGCGTACTTGTGTTTAACTTGGGTGAGAAGATTCTACTCATCATTTAGCATGGGTAAAAATATTAGATACTCCATAAAAAGTGTAGAGCATCTCTTCTTTACCACTTTTTGTGTTTTAGTATCAATTTTAAATGTAGTGTACAAAAGAACAACTTATTTGAGACAAATTTATAGAATTTGTAGATATTAATAGAAGGTGGCATGTATTCTAGGAATTTGTATCGAGGAATATTACAAGATTAAATGGATATCTTGAGTTGAAAGGTGAATTTTAAGAGGTTGATGATGGTTGATAAGGATAATGTTTTATTTAAATTGGTTGGTAAGAAAAGGAGTAGCGTCGATGACTAAACAAGTAGTATATATTACGTTATCTTTTTTATGTCATCACCGAAAATAGAAGTAAATGGACTATACCTATAATTGTTTCATTTTTTGTGTTTTAAAAATTTAATAAAAGTAGTGTACAAAAGAAAGACATATTATGGTTCAAGGTGTTGAAAGTCTGTATTTTAGAAATTGGTATCATGAGTATTACGAGACTATGTGGATATCTTGAGAGGAAGATGAATTTTTGAAGATCGATGACGGGTTTTTAAGGATAATGTTTGTGTAAATCGGTAGGTAAGGATAGAAGTAGGGATGGCAATGGTTATGGTTTAAAAGCGAAACCGATGAAATTTTGAACCGATTAAAAACCGATTATGCAACCATGGATAAAACCGTTAGGTTATGATTTTGAAAAGGGTAACCGATGGTTAAATTCGTTAGGTTATGGTTTTTTACAAAAATAAAATCGAATAACCGAAATCCGTTTACTATCATCTATTTTTGTATATTTTTATAATAATATAGATAAAAAAAATATTTTCATATCTCAAAACTAAAATCTAAATATTAAAATTTAACAAAAAATAACAAATATGCTATTTAATTAAGCATCACATAATACTTTACATATTGTAAAGTTTTCTTTTGTATTTGTGATCTTGTTTTAAAAAAATTCAATATATTTATAGTTAGTTATGGTTAAAGTCCGAAAAACCGCTAAAAACACGAATCCGAATTATTCGGTTTTGGTTTTGAAAAGTAAATCTGATGTTAAATCCGTTAGGATTTGGTTTTCGATAAATTAAATGGTTATGGACATGGTTTTGGATTCTTTTTCAATAATCTGATCAGTTGCCATCCCTAGATAGAAGTAGCGACAATGACTAGATCAAATGTAGTATAATCTTGGTGATCTATGGGATGTCATCATGGGGGATAGAAGTGAACGGGTCGTACATATAATTATATTGAACATCCCGAAGGAGTTTAGTTACTTGGTAAGGATTTTCTTTATATTGTTGTATGCAAAAAGAAGAAAATAGTGATGTCTCACTATTTAATTTGATATTTACTAACCCCGTAACATCGTTTATTTCGTCTTTTGGATCATTTAGTATGAATTAATTATCTTTGTATACGGTTGTGTCCTGTGTGTAATCGATTTGTTTGTGTTTTTTAGAATATTTAATGTACTTTTACGGAGAATCGTGCAAGACAGAGTTAGATGATAGTAGACGAGGGATATCATACGAGTATGAGAGTTGGGGAATATGTGTAAACATACCCAAGGTGTCCGCCAAAGCTTCGGGTCGAAAACCACTTAAAGGTTGGGAACTCGCCACCTAGATGTTAAGCTAGCCGTCAAGGAACTGTCAAGGTGAAACTGTCGACATTCTAAAGTAAGTTTGCTCCCCTCTAACCAACAAAGCAAGCCAACAACGAGGTAATGGTCTAGGAGCAAGCAACAATAGCATGAAAGTACGCCAGCAACCATGCAAAACACATTAAGGGCACGCCAACAAGAGGGTGCACGCACAAATCGACATCAAAGCCTGGTGACGAACGTATGTGCATACAAATAGGGCTAACCGGTTATTCAAGCTTGCCGCTTAAGGCATCGGCGAAGTATTTTGAGGTGCAAATTTGTAGGGAATTATTTTGATTTGTCAAATACGAGGTCCCTCTAGGGTTTACCAAACACATTTTAGAGTTTTTTAGGATACTAGATTTAGAGACTTCATTTATTATCATTATTAGAGAGTTAAGCGAGAAACTACTACTTTTATTCGTGTAAATTTTACTGTATCTCTTTAATTGTGTTACTATATTTTTTTTAGACATAATTGTGTTAGTAGACTACTATATTTTATTCAATGATAGCATTTTTTTTTTTAGTAACATTCATAGCTTGGGATGCATATTGTGAACTGGTTGACTAGATTATAAATTGTATATGATACTTGAGATATTTTGTTTGAATTATTATGTAAACTACTAATGAATTACATAGCCTAATTAGGATTTAAAATATCTCATAGCCAATGGTATTAAATAGTATTGATCTTTAATTAGTTAAGTGAATCAGGAACAACACTAGCAATGACAGTATTAGGTTAACTCCAATGGGTGCTCAATTATAGCTAAAAACTACAATTGGGTATGGAATATAAGAAAATTGAATTCAATTGACTTCTTATTATTGGGTTCCCAATTATTGAGTTCTCAATTTTCTTAAAACTTTAGCTACATCTTAGATATCCAATTCAATAAATAAATATTTTAAATTATTTGTAAAAACTAAACACATCTAATTTTTTAAGTTTTATAGTAAAAAATAGTGAATTAATTTTGAGCAAAAAAATTAATTATTTAAATTTTATTAGAATAAAATTAGAATATAACTTTTACAATTAGAAAGCTGTTGGAGCAAAAGTGTTTTAAAGAGTTAAAATTTGAAACAGGGTAGAAGATTGATTCCTTAAATGTAGTTAAATAATCGAAGCTGTTGGATTTAGTCTTAGAAGAAGAAGACTGACGATAACCAAGAAGCCTTTGACGTCCATGCTAGAGTGAAGCATCCAACCTGATCTTCTTAGTTGCTACCAACAAACTATTATAAAAAAAAGTATGGTTATATAGGATAGATTTGAATCGGATTTTTTTTAACAAATCAATTTTTCATTAAAAGAGGTACTAACACCCAACACATTACAAACGAGGAGAATATAACTCCTAGAAATAAGAACCTTACAAACTGGAAAGACTAAAATGAAATTACTAAAAAAACAGTAAAGCAACTAATAACTGGAATTTAGCTGCTAAGAAATCCTACAAACATCAACTATCAAAAGAACAGAGTAGCAAAAACTCCTCAAATAAGCGCAGCTAAAATCACTTCACAACTCTTCAGGAAAATCAAGATCAATCAGATAGAATTCTACACTTCATCTCATAGTCTTCAAAGTAGCAGAGATGACACAATACCATTTTAACTCTCAAACCTTTCCTTTAGACTTCTATTGAGTTAAATGAAATATCGTTTAAGCAAAAAGACAACACCATTAATGACTCTTTTAAGCTTCGGCTTTAAGCCTTCAAGGAAAGAGTTTGATAGTAGACCTGAATACCATTCCTTAACCTCAAAATTTTCTTCAGAATAAAGGGAAATATTGTTTATAAGACATTGCAATTTCTATTTGCAAGAAATATACTTCTATTATCTAAAACCTTTTCTAAGATTTATGTTGATAATAGAAGCTGCAATTTAGATTAATAAATACCCCAATTACGCATAAGCTCTATCAGATGCTTTGATGAAACATTTTCTATGCCTTAATCTGGTAGCAACAAGAGATTGAATATTTTAATTAATGCGCTCTTCAGTTGCAGAATTGTTATTGTGAATTTTTGAATTTCTTTCAGACCATATAATATATATATATAAATAAAGGTAGTAAACCAGCAACCATGAATAATGGAGTTAAACTTTGAGGTGTTGAGACTTAGAAGGAATTTGATCAAGTCATCCCAAAAACTATCCACGAACACATTATTGGTTCTATCAAAATGATTGTTTAAAATTCTTCTGGCGAAAGTACACGTGATGAATAGGTAATCACGGTGTTCAATACAGTCATGACAGAAAACATAAAGAGGATCAACATTTAGTCCCCAATTAATCATTCTCTTTTTGTAGATAATATGCCTAAGCAAGACAGGACAACTGCAATATTTGTGTCTTGGAGTATCCAATAATATCACTTCATTCAACTTTATCATGGACAAATGAATCTTGTAGAAAGTTTTCTTGAAAGAAAACTTAAGTTTATCATCTCTAAGAGCAAGACCAATGGAGTGTTCAAATGTTATATTTGAATACCCAAAAATAAAATTAGTTAAAAAATCAACGCCAATTAGGGATGTGCGCGGGTCGATTTTGTATGAAAAATGCTCAACCCACAAACCGCCCGTTCTTGTGCGGGTTTTGAAAAATGAGACGCGCACCCGCCCAATACATTACTTAAACCATTGAGTTTCGGGTTGGGCGGGTTGCGGGTGCATTGTGGGTAATTTAGTTCGATAAAGAAAACGAATTTGTATCCATTTTCATTTGGCAAGTCAAATTTATATTACAAATGAAAATTGTAATGAAAAATATTGTTTAGAATACTCGTATGCATTTCAAATCATTTAATGATTTAAAGATATAAAATGAGATTTTATGAAACTAAATATATGAATTAAACAAAGAGAATAGATTATATTATAACTGAAATGAAAAACAGATTCATTAGATAAAATATTATTAAAATATTAGGAATTTCAAAATATTTTTAAAAAAAAGGAGAGGAAAAAGAATAATGTAGAATGAAAAACACATAACCCCCACTATTTTATTTGAATAAAATGAGCAATACAAATTTTTCTAATTTTTTATACTAAAAGGTAATCGCGTATGCGGGTTTGCGGGTTTCAAGTTTAAAATCCACAACCAACAAAAAGTTTATATTTTTTCAAAACTGTAAACCGCAACCCACCCAATTAAAAACTAACCCGTATAATTTCGGGTTAATGTGATCGGGTTGATCGGGTTATGCGGGTTTCCTAACCCGATGCACACCCCTAACACCAATGGTATTTATAAAGACTAGTCAAATATGAAGATAGAGACTTGATCTCTATATATTTTGTCAAATTTGAATACATATATACATATTTAACTTTTTTGTCAAATGAATAAAAAGGTTCCTAGCATTAATATAAAAAAATTATAATATTACTATATATTTATGTATAATAAAAAAAAATCAAATTTATGTTTTTTTAATTATTCAATCAATTTTTAAATATAAAAAAAATATTCAAATTTAATTTTTATATAAAAATATTTATAAAAAAATATTATTATTTCAATAAAAAATTATTAATTTTATATTAATTTACTTATATAAATTAAAATAATATATTATCATATAAAACTTAAATTTAAAGCTACCACTAATGTTGCCATTAATTTAAAGACCTAAATTTAACAACGGATCTTCAAATTAGGTCTTCAAATATAGATTTAAAGACCTAAAATAGAGACCCCATTGGTCATACTCTAACCATTTAACAGATTTGAATTGGATTTTTTTAAAGGTTTTGGGTAAAACTTTTATCTTAGGTCCGTTATATCATTATAGATCATTTATACTAAATTAGCAACAACTCACAAGATTTTGTGGAAGTGATTTCGTTTAGTAAGGTTGAGAACAACACCCAAATAATATTTTTTTAACATTTAGATTATTTTCACTTTACTTATAGAATAAAGGATTTTTTTTGAAATTACTACCTAGCATGACATCTCTTTCATATACAAAATAAAAAGTTAAATTTGTCTCAGTTTTATAATTTACTAAAATATTAATTGAAACAGATTTAGTATTGTAGAACTTTAGTATATTTAATTTTCTTAAATTATTATACTTATAAAATATATCAAAATTATATATGAATAATATTATTATCAACATATATAAATTTATACTTAATCAATAATAATTACATTTTCTATCAAAGATTAATTTAGAATATTTTTAATATTATTCAATAAAAAAATTACTAGAATAGTTTGTTTGTTTTATTATAAGTAATTCGTATTTCTAGATATTAACATTTTTTAATTTTCAAGTTAAAAAGTTTTAAACTAAAATTAAATATAAAAATATTTACTAGAGGACAATGCCTGATTAAGAAATGAAAAAAATCTCATTTCCAAATCTAAAATAACTCTTAGATGTATTTAAAATAAAATCACTTAAAACAAAATACTACCCTATTAGCTTATTTATTAGTATTTTAAGAGATTTTTACTTAAATGGTCTTGAAGACACCCCCTATTTTTATCTTCAACCCCACTTTCCTTCTTTTCTTACTAAAAACCTCAAACAAATTTTAACACTACAAGCTAAAATCCCATTTACAATTTTATCTTTTTTTTTATATACTAAATATTTTATTTCTAAACTCTCTCTCTCTCTCTCTCTCTCTCTCTCTCTCTCTCTCTCTCTCTCTCTCTCTCTCTCTCTCTCTCTCTCTCTCTCTCTCTCTCTCTCTCTCTCTCTCTCTCTCTCTCTCTCTCTCTCTCTCTCTCGAAAACCGCCTACCTTTTCCGAGTGACCTTCTTAACCCACTCGCCGCCGTAGAATAATGAGGCCTTCGCCGTCGAAGTTCGCCTCCGTTCTTTAGGTGATGAAGAGGCAAAGATGTTTTGCTGCCTTAGAGCCTGGTTCGCCGCCTTGGTTTCTAGCTTCGAGCAGGCATGAAGCTCTCCGGAGAAGACATAAAAGAAGGAGAAAGAGGCTCCGTGTAAGCTCGGTGCCGGAAGCACGGTGAGTTCACGAAGGAGATGAGTAGATGATTTCAGGCACCTTGCTCGAACATGCAGTTTTGTTCGCAAACGGAGCTCCTCCCGTGGTGAAAGATCTAGCAACTTTGAGCCATGGTCGCTGCAAGCTCACCGCCATTCATTTCCATCCAAATCTGGTTGCTATAACTTTGAGATCATGTAGCCTCTGTTCGTGAAGCTTAGGCGAGATCCAACGGCGAAGGATAGCCTCCGCCCTTTTCTCCACTGCTCCAGGCGGTTTTCTCCGTTGATGTGGCGAGCAGTTTGATTTGAATGCCTCATTATTCTCCGACAAGCAGTCTAGTTCGAAGGCCTCATTATGCTCGGTAGTCAGCTAAGCTCCGATCAGAGTTGTTGTATTTTTTATTTATTTTTTGTTTTGAAAAATCTGGTCAAACCAGATTTTCTAGTTAGCTTTTTTTTTATTTTTTTGTTGTAATTAGTTAGTTTTGTTTCTTAAAATATAATATGTAATGTAATAAAACACTGTTAGTTTTTATCGAATACTCATTAATTTCATAGGATATTCATTAATTTTCATAGGATACTCACTATTTTTTTATAGAGTACTTACAATCTTTTATGAAGTACTCACTATTTTTTATGGATAATATATATTTTTTGAATAATACTCTATGTTTTTTCCGATGGTCGGAGGTCGGTGGTCAGAGATAGGTGGATAGTAGAAAGCGATGAACAATGACATTACTCCTTTTATCTTTTAGTATTAGTAAGAGTATTTAATATTTGGTCATCTTTGAGATCTCTTTAAAAAAAATCAGATTCTCACTAATTCTTATTAAAAAAAATTAGTCTCCAAGATCCTATATGTCAATCACCCATATTTTAATTATATGTTAAACATCACAACAAACTCTTTCACCCATCTCTCTCCAATTATATCAATTATTTCTCTAAATATCAGTTGTTGAATACCCAACCGCCACCTAACCGCTACCACCACCACAACTCCTCGATACCGTATTTCTCGCCACTATCCACCATTGTTTGGGTTAACAACCTCATCACCATGGAAACATTATCATGATGTCATCAAAGTAAGCTTTTCCTTTTAGTTTTACCAAATTATTTCATTGTAATTCTACGGTAAACCTTAGTAAACCTTGATTAGTTGTTTAGGTATTATCATATTCATAAATCATTTGAAATTTGTACCACTATGTCTAATATTTTGCTTTCTCGAGGTAGGGAATATTCTCATTGATTCACGTGGTAATTTCAAGTTAGAAGACTTTGGTGCCTCGGCTTTCTTATTTGATTCAGGTGATAGATAGAAGACGCATGAGGAATACATTTGTTGGAACTCTTTGCTAATAAATCCCAACACCTTAGATTTGAACAAGCTAAGCATATGTTTGCAGTAGTCATCATATTTTTCTCAAACCATCTCAAACCATCACAAGAAAGTTCAATCAGTTCGGCTTTAAGGATGCATTGAGCAAATCTTCCAAATTAAGACTACATAATCTACCATATTACAAATCTTCAACAATCAATTACAAGCATGAGAAGTAAAAGTGTCAAAAGAGATTATGAATTCCGTTCAAAAAAAAAAAAAAAAGATTATGAATTTACACGATGACTCTAAGACCAGCAAATAAGTGTCCCACATCAGCAATTTAGTAACTATAATACTACTCCCCTATTCCTGAAAATATGCCAACTCAGAATACCAAGTTATTTTATTCCAATTTTTTCACTAAACTATCAGTATATATATGTTCTCAATAAACATTTAAGATATTAAGAGACTTTTCGTATTACATATTTTAAAATATGTGACAACCTTTTCAGAACAAAGGGAATTGTTAATATATGTGATACCTGTACCTATCACCAAATTAGTTTTGGGATGGAACCTCGTACTTATTAAACATCATATCAGAGACCCCATCCATGACACCACACAATCTTTTTACATTTTATTTTTCTTTTGTTCACTCGACTCACCTTTTACTGGTCTAAATAAAAGCTTAGACGATAAATGACTCAAGGGTTGTGAGAAAATCCAAGAATTAAGCTCAAAGTTCTACACATACTAGAAACTCAAGTTGATAACACACAAACTTTACAAGTAAACACAAAATATACACCTACGCTAATGTTTGACAAAAATATCAACATAAAAAACTCACTATATAAATACCAAAACTAATGGTTAAATATAATAATTATGTTACAAAACTTGAGATTTGGTTGCTTTACAAACCTATGAATATCATAGCTGAATGTTTGCTTTGTTCCCAGCAATAATAAGGGATATTTCCAACCCACGACTAAATGCTTGGTTAAAGAGTAAACGAGATTGGAAAGTGGAAACAAAAGGAAACCACGATAACAATGCTATGGGTGCAAATATAATCATACCCATTGCTGCATCGTACATTCTAGCAAATTCTTTTACTGAATCCCATAGACCTAAGCTCCATACTACTTTCTTCCATGCAATCGCCAGCTGGCATTAACGTGAATAAATTGTTAAATATATATAATTAACAAAGCAAAAAAAAAAGGAATAAAAACTTAACCAAGTCAAGGTATAAAAACTTACACAAAGAATAGCCCATCCTGTAGGAATAAAAGCAAGGAAGCAAGCGAACAAATCTGTAATAGATAACTCAGTGAACACAACCACAAGGCAAAGAGCTGCAATAAGTCCCAATGTTGTAATTCCTTGCATAAACCGTATCAAAAGCTGGAAATTCGTGTTCTTTTTTGGACTTAGCGTAAATATCTGAAAATATTTACAAAAATTAAATATTGTATTTAATAGAATCAAGAAAAAGAAAAAAGAAAAAAACAAACCTTAAAGACCATGACTACAACAACTAGCGCGATCCAAGAGAAGCCATACATCTAGAGAACATTTCAAACTGTTATAATAAAGAAGAAATAGATAAAACCAATTTAAAAAATTAAATACCGCAAGGGATGTATTTTTGCTCGTAATGTGGAGTTTGTATACAATTCCGTATTGAAATAAGAAAAATCTCAAACTTAAAATTGTCTCGAGTATCCTTCCTCTTAAAGTTGAGATATGTATCTGCAATTTTTAACAAATTTCGGGGTTAGTATAACACTAAAGAATCATGATTAATATGAAGTGAATTAAAATATAATTTAAATAAAAACTTACCATCTCTTCATCCCACCATGATTCCCAACTATTATCTCCTTTAACACCTACTCCACCTTTATAAAGTAGCCAACTTGTCCAATTATCAAAATCTTCAACAGTTCTGTACATCACATGTTAAGTTTGCACATTAGTAAAATACCAAATATACCCCTAGTATTTTACCCAAAAAAATCAGGGTTTTAATATTTTCGGACTTACTTTTGCCATTCAAATCCTGAGGGATTGAAAATATAAGGAGCGAAAAGCCAAGAAACTACGAGGAACCAACTGCTCATAGTAATTAATACATATGTAAGAGCACCGCCTTTATGGTACCCATATGCCATGTATACTGTAAGAAGCAATGCCACTTCAAGCCTACAAGACAAGTCATAGTTAAGTTTATTGCATCTTTAGTCCCTGTGGTTTTCGAAATAGAAATCTTATAATCCCTGTGCTCTATAAATGCCACGCAAGGTTGCTATGGTTTATATTTATGAGCACCACAAGTCCTTGGACCTTTCGTGGCTTTTTTAAAGCACAGGGACTAATGGTGCAATTAGCAGTGATCGTTATAAAAATAAAATATAAATCACTTACGCTTTAACAAAGTGACTTCTTGAATATAGCCTATAATTGTCAGCAAACTTAATATGTTGGACAACAAATCCTCTTCCAGTTGCACGATACTGTTGATCAAACAGACAAAAATTTACTCATAATCCTAAAAATAATGGTTAATTGCACTGTTAGTCCTTATGGTCTTCGAAATAGGAGTCCTATAGTACCCTGTGATCTAAAAATGACACAAGATTCCTATCATCGATACTTGTGAGCATCACTAGTAAGAAGGACCTGTTGTGCTCACAAATATCGACCTTTCGTGGCATTTTTTTAAAGCACAAGGATTAGAGGACTCCTATTTTAAAGATCGCAGGGACTAACGGTGCAATTAACCCTAAAATTAATTATAAAGAGTTCACACTGTTGAAGTAAACAAACTTATATATACCTTTGCACCTCCATGAAGAACTGTACGCCCAAAATAATGTGTTCTAGTTCCTAACGAGAAAGTGAAGAAAACAGAGCAAAGCTGAAGCTGCATTGTAATGAAACTGAATATAGCCTGCATAAGTAAAAGACAAACAATCAATCTTTTCCACTATTACCCCTATATAAATATAAATATAAATATCAAGACACTTTATAAAGGATATTTAAGTAAATATGACAAACCTTTAACAAGCCCAATTCAAGTATAAAACCCATAATCATAGGAACTGCAGTAAATATACCAATCTGAACCAAAAACTGAGCATTT
Source organism: Nemophila menziesii (assembly GCA_029959085.1). Lineage (NCBI taxonomy): Eukaryota > Viridiplantae > Streptophyta > Magnoliopsida > Boraginales > Hydrophyllaceae > Nemophila > Nemophila menziesii. The sequence goes on from JARWIR010000008.1 coordinate 34,997,372, forward strand.
AAAGCAGCATCTAATGCAGTATTTCCCATAAGATCAGCTGCTTCAGATATTCCCTCATCAAGACCCGAAAAAGCCTGAAAAACATTGTGAAGGTCAATAACTCGAGATTATCACAGAAAAGAGAAAAGAAAATATATTATTAATTAAACTTGAAATTTACCAGATAGGTTCTTCCGTAAAGAAAAACGTACACTGTAAGAACTGTCATCTGCAATAGAAAATGTAAAGAGATTTGAGAGGGAGATTAAATGAAATTACAAAGTTTTAAAAGGAAAATTACCATTGTGCAAACATAGGACCCAACAGATGTATAGTAAAAAGAGAGCATTCTAAAGAAGTCAAAGAGTTGACCAATCCTGTAAATATCCCTGCTTAAAACTTGCTCTCCATTTCCACCAGATACTTTTCCCTCAAATAATGCAATCTGGTTTAATCCAACATCTCTTCCTTTTCCCACCTATATTCACAAGCATATGCCATCATAAATATTGATATATCACAATTTTTTCCAGTAAAAAAGGTTTTTAACTCTTCACAAACCTGAATATATTCATGGTGAGTTATATTTCCCTGTCTTAGAGTTGAATTAAACCCTGCATATAAGACAGCATAGATATGAACAATTTGATGTTCAATTATTTTATAATATAATTAACTTTTTACCTGCAAAGATATCTTCACTAATGTTAATAACACGTGAAGCTTTACTAACTCCTCCTCGAGTAATATGAAAAACTCTGTCAAACACATCGGGATGTCCATAGTGCATTCTCACTCTGCGAAAAGTGTCATACATAGATATATAAATAATTATCACTTCACATAACAAAGCATACTTCTAGTTTTTTTTTTTAAAAGTTACGGGAAAATAAACTAATTACTGATATGAACTACTTACTTGAGAGGTTTTGCTAAAACACGTTGACCCAAGGTAACAAAGCTGGTCTCTTGATTAGACATGAACCAAGCCAAGGATGAAACACTACATGTTATTAAACACGAGTTATAGTAAAAAATTAAAAAAGAAATTTACTGACACGTAATAAATGTGAAATTACAGTGACAAACCTTCCAGTGAAGACATGTTCCCTTACACCAAGAATAGTGGGAGGTCTAAGACCATGATCTGCTTGAAATTCTTCTAGAAGATTCCTCAACTTCATTGCTTCCTCAAGATAATTATCCTTCATGACATAACACACAGAAGAACAATGAAAAAATTATTCTTTTTGTCCTGAATATTAAATAATAAAAGATAATTTACCTGATTCATGTCTATTGTTTGAATAGCTCCACCACGAGTAAATACTATGGCATGGTTTTGATTCTCTGGTTTGCCTTCCCCAAGTTTTGGATCTCCCGGAAGTTTAATAGAATATATTTCCTGCAAAATAATGAATAATTTCTTATTTAAATACAACTATAAACATTCAAATTATTTTAACCGTCACAAGATAAAGACATAGATAGTAGAGTTTGATTATCTGATATAAATATTTTAAGATATAATACAAAAACTATACCTGATCTTTTCCATTAGCATCAGCTTTAACAAGCTTAGAATAAAATTCTTTTTCCCCTCCAGTACTCTCTTCTACATGTATGAAAGCAACTCGTAGTGCCTCATTCCTATAAAACACAATACAAAAAACATAAAATCTAAGTAAAAATCAGATAAAAAGCAGTATTTAAAATGCACTAAATAGTGATTAAACTAAAATCTAATTTTACCTTTGCAATAAAAGACCAATATCAGCTGCCTCAGGAGCTTTTCTTTGTTTTTGTTGACCATAAATTTGGCAAGAAACCACATATGTAAACTTTAAATCAGCTTGAGCACGTGCTTCACGTGATAACTCAAGACCTTGTGTTGAAAGTGTCTGTGAATAAGCATCCACTGAAAATAAACAAACAACAAAAAAAAGTGAGAAAATGTAAAATATGTACATAATATAAAGACTTATAGTGCAATTTGCAACAAATACCTCCAACCGATCTTCTCTCTAAGTAACTCTGTAACATTAACGCTCTTCTATAGTACATCATACCACGTACTGTACATATATTACAAATAAAATGATCAGAAGACTCACAAATATGACATAATTTTTTAATTTTTTTTTTTTTGAAGGGAACCTGTTCTAGCTAAAGTCTGTCCTCTATAAGATGCCCAAAATCTGAGCTCAAGTGAATCAGTTGAGCTTTCTTGTATTTCAGCATCACCAGCATCAACTCTACCGATTCTTTCCAAGAAATTGTCCCACTCATCTAAATTTAAGCAAAAGAGTACAAGGTTGAGATTTAGTTTGAATAATGTATTGGAAATTATAGTTTCAAAAAACAAAATAAAACTATTAGATGTGGTTAGATAATAACAAACCTGGAAATATTTTCTGGAGATAAAATAATGTAGAAATCCCATCTTCATTTTCACTTCGCAACTCAGAGGAGCTATAAAGCACAGTCTCGCTATAGTATGGTGTAAATACACTGTTTTCAAATCAAGCAATGATTTAGAATAAATTCTTATGATTTTATTTTATTTTTAAAAAAGTCCTTAAAACTTAGGCAAGTTTACCAGAAGGGCATCATTTCACAAACTGGCTTTGCAAGAGGTAATTTCATGAACAAAGAATTCGTAAAGAATTCCAATCTTCTTCTTGCTTCAAGATTTTTTGGTATATTTGCTGCTGAGTCCTTAACAGTTAAAAGAAGATGCAACCTTTTCACCTGCTCTTTCTGTAAATTTTAAAAAAAAAAAAAAAAAAATTAGCCACAAACAAATGTTAATAACATTTCGTAAGATTATGAAACTATTATTACTGTTTCATGATCCTTAGGCCATTCTATCCTAGAAAATAAGCGTCCCTCATTTCTTGCTCTTGCCAATACATGCCAGGTGTCAAGCTCCTCCCTAAAGAGTACAGAATACAAATTATTCAAAATTTAACTTCGAAAAAAATATTAGTCATTGAAATAGATTATAATCATAACTGACCTTAGATTGGATGAGAGTAAATCATGTGTCACAACCTCGTAAAAATCATACATAGCTTTTGCAGCACCTACTGCAAGTCCAGGTGTCTCATTTCGTGTCTGACACAATAATCCGTAATTTTTACGTAAGTATAATGTGATTAAAAATGAAAAAACAGTGACTTTCAATAGTAAAATTTATTTACCAGTAGCCCCATAAGTGCAGTAAACCTCGATAGCACTAATGGAAGTTTCTTGAGTGATAGTGTAACAACAAGTGAACCCTCTTCTATGCTACTATTAATCACACGGAAGATTTTCTCAACCCTATCATATCCCAAAACGAGAGATAATAAGTAAAAAAAGGCAGGGGTAAGGTAGTAATTATTCTAGAGTATATTAAAATTTTACCATAGCCTCCCTTCTCCATCAACTAATGGGTGTAAGATTTTTTCGATACTATAGTAGCATTCTTGAACAGCATAGGCCATATATTCATCACGGCATATTCTATGCCAAAGATCTTCTTGTCTATCTTTGCAATCCAATGCTAAATCGATTGCTAATAGAATCTGCGAAAAAAATCGAAGTGATTGTGAATATAGAAAGAGTTGGAGGGTAATTTGGTCATTGTGGTGTAGATGGGCATACCTTACTGCTTAAAAGAAAGAGTGGCCATTGAACTAATCGAAGACTTCCAGCATTGCTAGGCATAGAAAGTAAGTCCATTTCCCTGAGAAAATGTTGATATATTTAGAAAAAGACTTGTTTAAATTTAGAATAAAAATTAAAATCAAATTACTAGTTTTAGGCATGTACCTGTTGCTAATATAATCTTCTTCGCGCAAGCTTTTGACTATCTCGTTCCAAAATGGAGAAAATATAGCTGCATCTGCTTTGTTATTATCCTCGTTAGTCTGCAAATTGAAGAGGGAAGCATTAATAAGAAATAAACGAAGAACATTATGCAATTAAAATGTTTTTATACGTAATTATAGAAATTATACCATTAATACAAAAATATATTATGTAAAAAACGGAAAAAAGAAGAAACAGTTATCAGCAAAAATTGATAAACTCACCTGTGGTGTCTGCCTGTCAGAAAGAATTCTGAAAAAGCAAAATGGTGAGAATCAGTTACTACTTACTTATATTCGATAAGTTGATTAGAGAATTTCAAATATATCAATTTATCATAACAGTAAAATACTTCACATAGTAAGATATTCAACTTCAAAATAATACTGACCCTTTTGTTTTACGTGACACGAGGTTTTTCACAAAGGCTTCTGGGAAGCTCTCAAAACGCTTATGCACCATTTCAACAGAACGAATCTATCAAGTGAATATAGAAAAAGTGGATATAAGAATAAGATGAGTATTTTAATGGATAAATGACAAGATTTTAATAGATAAATGTAATTATTTTTATAAGAAGTTAAGTAGTGATAATATATGGAAATGAAAGAATACCTCCCCTAAGCGAAGCCTTGCACCCATCACACCACCAACAATTGCAGAAAAGAGTGTATACCAAATGTAAATATCCATGATATAAATCTGGAATATATTCAAGAAAGCATTAATAATAAGTAGCATTTAATAAGATATTAAGAGAAAACCACAATATATTACAGTTTCAACTCTCTAATAATACTCTTTCCTTTTAAAACCATCAAATGGAGCAGATAAAATATAGTATCCTTTAGTATATGAATACAAGACTAGGAGACTAGTAACTACTTACACACACAACAGGGGCCCAAAAGGTAGCTATAGCTAGCGCATTATGATTACCTGTCAAAATACAACACGATCAAGTATTAGAAAAGTCCCCGTTATCAAATTATACATTCCTCAATTTGAAAATAATTATTTAATGTAACCATTATCAGATTATTTAATGACTTACCCTTTGATACAAAATCATGCCATGAGTATTCCAATGATTGAATATCTATAATAATATTAGTTGGCTTGACAAGTGGTTTTATCTGCAATTAATCAGATTAATGTGGGTCAACATCTAAATATCTATACTTAAAACAGTGAGTAAGAACATTTTTTAAACAAAACTTGCCTGGAGAAAATACGCAAATGTAAATTTGCATGCCAAAACAGCCAACCAGAAGAGCACATATCTGCAATTATACATTTATTTTTAATTAATGCTTCCAGTTACAAGGATTGTTGCTAGCACTTTCTTTAATTTTGGAATTATGTCCAATAATAAAAGGGTTTATTGCACCGTGAGTCCCTGTGCTCTATTGATGCCATGAAAGGTCCATATGGTGAATATTTATGAGCACCAAAGTTCCTTCTAACAAGTTAACAGGACATGTGGTGCTCATAAATATCAAATATAGGGACCTTTCGTGGCATTTTAGAGCACAGGGACTCGAGGACTCTTATTTCAGAGACCACAGGGACTAAGGATGCAATTAACCCAATAATAAATAAGTGAAATATAACACACACACAATGTGATTTAGCAAACCTTATGTAATCAGTGGTTTTTTCAACAAGTCCACGGCCAACAAAATAGCGCTCCTAAAAGAAAAGAGCCCATCACATATATGTGTCGAATAATTCTAAAGTAATGTAGCTTAATCATGTGTACCTGATAAATCCACTTGAAAAATTGAAAGAATGTTTGATCAGACATTTGAGAAAATGAGTGACATGCTGGAAATTTCATTAGAAGTGCCATAAACAAGCGTAAACCAGCGTAGACTCCAAGTACAAGTATATATATTTTGAAATACATAGAATCTGAATTACTTTGATTCCTTTCATCCAAAACTTTCCTGAAATTCAATTTTTTTTGACAGTTAATTCTGTGAATAAATAGATTTTAATGCATAAATTAGCGAAATTAGAATTTTACTTACAGATAAATGTAAGAAACAGATGCTGAAGCTAAACCCCACCAGAAAAATCTAATAAAAATCCTTGAAATAGCCATGCCTCGTGCCATAGTGTAAGCACCAAACATAAGAAGAACATCTAAGCAAGCTACAAATTTTTTAAAAAGAAAAAAAAATTAAAATCCAATATAATTGTAAATAGTTCAATGCAAATGACAGTACAAAACTTACTCTCCAGAAAGTTCATGATTGCAAAAGTGGGTCCGACACTAAGTACAGTTTTAAATGTGTCAAGATTTAATTTTCCATCATTGAAGGCAATGATTGCCAAAGCCTAACATTAACATAGTACAAGGTATAATTAGCCAATCGTATGTATATATATATATATATATGGAGACAAACTAGATGATAATAGAAAATTACCTGAAACATCACAACTAAGAATATCCACATTCGATGAAAACTTCTATATAAGTGCAGAAAAGTTCGATGCTCAACAAATGAGCTTTTTGCTGTCTACAAATTTAAAAAGGTGTGTTAACAAAATACTTGTTAAATTATTTATTTCAAAAATTGTAAATCATATAAAGTGGGACCCACCCTTTTTCCCTTTGTTGGCTTTCTAAGAAATGCAGAATCTCTCTTCATAGGCCAGCCCAATTCAAAGCAAGAAGGTGACCTGTAAATGCATAGAGTTATTTATAAAATGGCTTATCACATAGCAAAATTACTAATAATGTTGATAAATAATTATACTAACCAGAAATATTCATTAAAGTCATCATAATTTCGCCACTCTGAGTGTGCAGCTTTCCCATTGTTGTTTCTTTCAGCTTCCTGATATTTACGAAACGAAATTCAATAAACTAATTAATACCTTCCAATAATTAATCTATTTTATATTTATTTTTAATAAATAAACAGATAAATTCACTCACCTCAGCAATATTATGGTAAATGGGATAAATGACTTCTTTTAGGTATGACACAGAAGTTTTATCTTCAGAAAGACAACTTGGAGCAAAATTAGCTTCTCCATGATCAAGAACAACATCTAGTTCCCTAGCCATCTGTAGGGCCCACAATATAGCATTAGAAACTGTAAATCAAAGTTAAAAGACTATCCTACCCCTTAATCCATATATACACCTATGAAGTCCAGATGTACTGCATAATAAGGGACAGCTAAGTGTATCTATACTTAGTTGATTAGTTAATCTATAAAGACTGTGACTGATTCTATATAAAGGATAAAATGTAACTCAGTTCATCATTTCACAAATCTTCTTCGTCGTATGATTCGTATCAGAGCCAAAAAAGAAATGGGCAGTTTAGCAAGAAAGGAAAATCTCTGAGGACCAGAATGAAATTTCTGAAAGACTTACATGATGGAATATATAGCAGATACATTCAGGAAGAAAACGAACATTTGCTGCTTCACCCCATATACAGTAGTAAAGGGCAATTAGAACTAATTTACGGTCCCTATTAACAGCTTCCAAACTGTTCAAAAAATACATTTAAAATGACAAATTAGTAACATAATAGTAAGTTTAAACTTAGTGAACTGTGTGGTAAAAAACCAACCTATTATACACAAGGCGTATCCTCAAGTATTTGCACCATTTAATGTAATTATCTAGGACCTTCAAAAACACCTCTGTAATAGCCTTTTCATCAATTTTCTGTTAAAAAAACACACACACACACAACTTATCAGCACTAAGTTAAATTAGTTTTCAACTAATTTTTTCCAAGTTTTTGTTAGATTTAAGCACAAGACTTTTGAATCTAAAGTGTTACTTACTGGATCTGGATCTTCATCATGTATACCAAGTTGTGATTGAGTATTAGCTATAGTGAGTACAACATTTTCACGCTGATTTCTTATATTATCATTCTGAAAATATGAATAATTACCCTCATTAGCTAATAAGTACATAGGTACATACATAGATACATTCATACATATTTGTGCGTGTATATACACCTATACATATACATGGGAAAAGACATTAAGGGTATTATACCGAACCTGAAAGCCAAATACGCATTCTAACAGATCAAACATGTCCTTTTCCCTCTCTCCAGAAACCTTAAACTCGGTAGGAAGCCTAGGAAAATGTTCATTATACTTAATTGCTGAAATTGCACCCCGGACCTGTACAAATAACCAAGGGTTCAAAAGCAAAAACAGAATAAAACATGATACACAACTTAATTAACACCACACAAACAAAAAATACTGAGAGATTCTTAAATCTGATCTAACAATTCTTAAACATACCTCAGGAAAAAACCCAATAGCATTGGTCATTGATGGTGCTTCGAGAGGGACAATATTGTATGGTATCAATTCCCCTGTTAAAGTTGCATCTGATTTCTTCAGCCTTTTTAACTAAAGCAAAGAATATAGGGTGGAAAAGGAGTTAAGCCATAGTTTATGGGGTTAAAGTAAAAAATATGTGGTAAATATTCACCTCATCATTTATAAGCTTTCCCACTTCTTCAGGAGCTTCTTTACTTAGTGCTTCCATTACTTCAACAAGTGCTCTCAGTATCGCAAATACTTTCTTCATCTTTGAAAATCGAAGTTGCAAGCTATATACAAAATGAACCAATTAGAACTCTGGAGGATAATATAAGTTTTTAAATTAATGTTTTTTATTTATCTAATATTTAAATTTTATTGTTAAACAAAACTTACTTCCCAATATTAGTAGTAGAAGTTCCAGATTTGCGCAAAGCTTCTTCTTCTCTTTGTATATCATCCACTCTATGTCGCTTTTTATACTGTTGATAAAATTCCCATAATCGTTCAACATCTCTACTACGATCAATTCTTCCACCATCTTTTTTAGCCAATTTTTGCTATAAAAAAAAAGTTACGATTCGTTAAAACAGATAAGAACTATAAATGTACACAGTGAAATTCTAACAAAACAAACTTAAGAAGTTGAACTTAAAAATACCTTGATTACAGACATTAAGCCTGTCTTAAATTGAAGTACACCTTTACCATCACTGTTAGGGTCCAGGTTTTGTGCCATAGTATAAGCCTGCTCACACACTAAAAGAAACAAATTCAGTTTTGTTAACAGCTTAATATGTAAAATGTTGCAAAGTTTTATCTCACATATTATGCAACTCAATTGAAACTAAAACAGAAAAGTGTATATTTGCTACTTTGTGAAACACTTGGGTGTAATGGTTTATTTTGCATAACTCAGGGATCAATAGTGCTATTAACCTAAATTTCCACAGAAATATACATGGATTTTGCTGTCCCCAAATATTCATTACGAAACTACAAATGAATGATACTAATTTATCAATTGTCTCTGTTTAGTCCATTAATTCTAGTAAACAACAATAATATATAAAAAAACAAATAATTTACTCTGCCTCCAAAAAGCACATATTCATTAAATACTAAAGAAAATGTCAGTAACAAGCATCTGGTCAACCTAAATATTTATTTCTACTCAAATCATTTTAAAATTCAGCATGATTCAGCCACTTCAGTATAAACAAATAATATATTAACACAAATTCAGCTACTTCTATTTTTGCACGTTCAGCTCTCAACATATCCAAATATAAGCAGTTACTATTATCATCTATTTAATTCCTTAGTTCGACCAATTCAATCAAATACTAAATAACTAATATAATTATTCAAATTCAGCTCATGACACACATGTATCCATATTATATATATAAAATAAAAGCTAAAATGAATAAGTAAATTCATGCACAGTAAACATACGGATTCTGGCAACGTTTGGATCCTCAGCTTGAATTTCATCGGCAGCTGTAAGAATAGCATTAACATTAGTTGTACGGTTAAGCGAGTCCGGTACGGCGCCGGCGAGGCCACTAGGTCTACGCTGGTGACCGGTACGTCCGGTAGACCGTAGCTGTTCTCGTCGCAGAGTAGCTCGGACGAGCCTTTCCCAATTATCATAAACCCTAGCCATCACTTGGCTTGTAACACCTCAAGCATATGAATTTCAAAACTGATTAACTATAGATTAAGGTGTGTTTATACGATTTGAGATTATTAGATTAATGTATTTTTTTTGGTGAAATGTTGAGAGATTTTGGAAAGTGACGAGGCTTTTGAAATGGTGAGAAGTGAGAAGAGATCTGGAGTGATGGGATGTTTTTTCTGTTTTTGTTTATTTTTCTAATGTTTTTTTCAAATTTTTTTCAACGCGTTGCGTTAAAGTATTTCCTTTTCAACGGAGAAAGATTTTGTGGGTGTACCGTGTGTATGTCATGTAATTTAGAGGGGTGTATTCAATTGGGAGTTTGTAAGATTTTTTTGGATTTTTAAAATCCATAGACTTTGTAGAATCCACAGAGTGTTTTAATTCCATATAGAGTCTGACGGATTTTTTTTAATTTCATATAGAGTTTGACGGATTCTTACATCAGGATTTTAATAGACTTCAATAGATTTTATTAGTAGACTTTAAAAAAATATACATCTATTCATATATTTAAAAAAATACACAAAAAAATTATCTCTTCCAATAAAACAAATACATTGAAATACGATGAAAAAACTCTCCAAATCTATCATTCTCTGCAGGCTCGAACGGATAGCTACTAATTTTCTTGCTGATGTCATATAAGGATCACAGTGAGTGTAAAATATGCACCCCTCCTAGTGTTCGTGTCCCTGTTTTTGAACAACTTTTACCACTGACTTCTCTGTTGTTCCTATGGAAGTAGAGCTGGCAATCACAAATCAGAGGTGCTATGGTTGGAAAAGTCAACATTGAAACTTTATCTCTATTCTAGGATTGTATTGTTCGTGGGCTTGTGTATGTTCTTATGAGTTATGAGGCTCCCGGTTTATGCTAGTAAAGAGCATGAAGAGACTAGTCAAGTACTTACACAGATTCTACGTGTTGTGAATAATGTTGATGAAGCAAATAATGAGGCACTAAGGCAAAGTTTTCAAGGAGCTGTTGAGTTTCTTGCTTCGGAGTTGTTTAATGCTAACTCATCTACTAATGTGAGGAAAATTGTACAGTCTTGTTTAGCACTTTTGGCTAGTAGGACCGCGAGTGAAGTGTCTGGGCTTCTTGAACCTTTGTATCAACCTTTGCTTCAGCCTTTTATTATGCTCCCACTCCGCTTCAAAACTGTTGATCAGCAGGTAAAAAAAGTAAAAAGTAAAATTTTGTTCCTTCTTCAGTATACAACTTAACTTACAGGTTAGGACAGTTAGTACTGCTTTAAATTTCTGCTTGGCTTTAAGGCCTCTACTTCTAAAGTTGACCCTTGAGCTAGTAAATTTCATGCAAGAAGCTTTGCAAATTGTTGAAGCAGATGAAGCTGTATGGCCTACAAAGTTCATGAATCCAAAAGTGGCTACATCATTGAATAAATTAAGTTGGTTTAATTTTTCAGGATAATTATACTCCTATGTCAATATGTGGATCATAATTCTCCTTTATCAGAACATAAAAAAAAATTGTTCACTTTTTTTTATCTTCTCCTAATCATGATTTTTATCAGTAGATTAAAAAGGTTCTTTACATTTTTTTTATCTTCTCATAATCATAATGGGCATCTGCTTGACGTTAGTATTTTTTCTCAGAATCGTACTATTTTAGTTACTTATCTTTCAATTATATACACAGCAAGAAAGCTACTCATCACGAAATTGTTGTTAAGTAAATTATTTACAAACCTTAATTCAGTAAACTATATAATTCTTTTCAATTATATAATTTGGAATTACCACATATAATCAAATCAATATAAAAGAAGAAAGAAGCAACATCATAAGTTGATTCTTCTCCCGATTCTTATTTGATAAAAAATAAGCAATCTCCAATTCAAAAATATAAAGCAATTACACCTACAGTTTTTTTAATTTTAAAACCTAATTACTCGTTGACTATTGAATTCACACAACTTTTTGTTGTCTTCCCTAACGATCTTACTATCCCAAAAATGAACAATCATAAATTAAATAATTAATACCGATTAAAAAATAAAATCTTTAATCAGAAACAAACTATGAAGGCAAGATAGGTTATAAACCTTGATATTAGTTGTAAGCAATGACCAAAGAATCTGGAGAATATGTATACCAAGAAAATATTGTTATTACTAATGAAGAACAAGAAGAAGTATAAGATTGGAATAATTATAAAATAGTTTATTAAAAAAAATTACCTCGGTAGTGGTTTTGATGGAGTTTATAAAATCTTTACTTCTGCGAAAGGATTTGTAGAACACTTTTTTATTTATACTTAAACTCAAAACTCCTATAAAGTCCAATGACTTTGAGAATCCGATAACTTTTGAATACCGCAAAATTTTAATGGATTTAAAAGAGTTTTGATTGAATACGCCTAGAATTTAAAAGAGTTTTTAAAATCCCAATTGAATACCTCAAGATTTTAATAGACTTTTTAAAATCATGATTGAATACCTCTGGACTTTTAAAATCCAAAAAAATCCAACGAACTCCCAGTTGAATACACCCCCCTTATATTTTTTTTGTTTGGACCGTATGTCATGTAATATATCGGACATGGTCATGAACTTGTACATATAAATTCTTCTTACTATAGGGTACAGGGTACAGGGTTCGAATCCCCTCGGCCGTGTTACTTCTTGAGCCCTTAAAGGGGGTAAGCAAGGGGTGCATGGTTCGAGTCTCCTCCCTGAACATGGGTAACCTAGTTCTGATTAAGTGGGAGTATGCATGAGGAGGCGTGTATATTTCCTATGGGATTAGTCGTGGTGCGCGTAAGCTGGCCCGGACACCCATACATCGAAAAAAAAAAAAAAAAAATTCTTCTTACTATTAAACACGTAATGATCTTTGATCATTAAGACGTGGTCAAGTAGTTAACATGGTTTTGAAAAAAAAAACAATGATACATACATTTGTGTTAAATAGTACTTAATTAGTTGTGAATTAATTATCTTGACTAGAAGAAAAACATATAGGGTTTGTTTGGATATAGAGGGGATTAATTATTAAAGGATAGGAAAGGATAGTATATTAAATGAAAGGAGAGGAGAGTATTAATCTTGTTTGGATTGAGTAGAAAAGGAAAGGAAAATATTAGTAAAGGATTATTTGAATTTTGTGTTTGGATTATATAAGGAAAGGATTATTTTATAACCAAATTACTTTTATATCCCTAATAAAATATATTTTAAATAGAACATAAGGGTAATAAAGATATTTTACTATTAAAATTTATCCCTTCCTTCTAATGACCCCAAATTGGAGGGATACGATATAAAGGAATAGAAGGTATAATTTTAATCCTTTAATAACTTATCCCTTCAAAAATTTATAACACAAACAAAGGAAGGATAACTACTATCCTTTATAATCCCTTCCCTCCCCTTCTAATCCCTCAATCCAAACATACCCATAAGATTTATAAAAAATTCTTATCAACAAGAATTATAATCATCAATCATATGTAAGTCATAGGTGATAGTGTTTTAAAACTTTCTAGATAGTACGTAAATAATAGTTGAAGGTGATGATTTGTTAGAATGTTGGCTCGAACTTACCTCCTTACTTGACGGTATAAATGTTATATAAATGCTCGGAAAAGGTTAGTTAAGGATGGGCAGTGTGGCGTGTTACCAGATTGTCATGCCAATGCTTAGCGATCTAGAACTTGAATAATGTATTTGAGAAATACTAACGAAAGATCGGCACATGTCGGGTTAGTAGGTTGGAATTTATTGTCATACTAGCGATCTATAGGTTAACAAGAGTGTTTGGTAGAGAGAAATGAATTAGAAATAAGTATTGTTCAACCATTTACTTTGTCATCGTTATATTTAATATAAATCAATTAAGATGAACACATGACACGTTATCAGTTTGTATCATCTCAGATCATATAAATGTTTAAAATAGTTAAAACACAAATAATGATATGTTTAATATATATTTTGGTATATTATATATGTATTTTAAAAAGTGAATAATCTTTGTAAAATTATTTTTTATATAACAACAAGTATAAAATTAAAAAATATATATTATTTTGTTGCAGATTAACAAAGTTGTGTTTAGATATTACTTAAGTGTTTGTTGGATTGGGGATTAGAAGGATAAGATTATATTAAAGGATAACAATAGTTTCCTCCTTTGTTTAGATTAGAAATAATTAGATGGGAGAGTTTATTAAAGGATTGTTCTGATCCCTTCTTATATTATATATTCAATCCATTCAATTTGGTATCATTAGAAAGGAAAAGTTTTTTAATATGTCATAATGTCTAAATTATCCATATTCTTTATATATATAAGATATATTACTAAGGGTATAAAAGTCATTTAGTTATAAAAAGAATCTCTTCCTTTCATTATACTTCTAATCCGAACACCGAATATATTAGGGCTGCTCAAAACGAACCCGCCACCCGCAAAACCGAACCACCGACCCTACCCAACCCGAAAAAAACCGAACCGATGGGTTTGGGTGTCACTTAGGGTCCAAAATTTATTTTTTTATACTGTTGGGTCGGACATCGGTTTGGCAAAGGCCAAAACCGCGGTTTTATAAACCGATCCGATTTTTTCTTTTTTTTTTTACAAAAGCCCAGCTGTTGGACTCAAGACTAAGGCCCATCTTACTTTCCTTATTTTATACAACATATATAAACCATTTAACCTTTCTAAACTTCATTATTCATCCGAAAAAATCAAGTTTTCTCTAGAAGGCTCTCAAGTCTCAACTCTTCTCTCTCAACTATCCTCTCTATCATCATCGATCTGCAGCTTTTCCATTTTCTTACAACTTTTGTTTATCATTCTCATACATAAGTTTTATTTAACATTTTATTTTTTTTGAAATATAACAGATTTGTATTATAAATGTATAATATATTAGATCTTAATAAATATATTTCAGATCTTAACTTTGTATCTAAATCTATATTCGAAAACAATTTTTATTTTCAGTTTTTAATCAAATCTAATAATTCTTATTTTATGTTTCCATTCATTTATTTTCGAAATACTATCACTCTATAGCAATTTTCTATTATAGATCTACAATATATTATGTTTTTTACACTAAATATATTAGATTTTGATTTGTATATGGTAGATCTGAACTTTCTGTGTAACTGTAAGTCGAAAATAGTATATAAAAATTAGTTAAAAAAGAAAGTAGCATTTTTTCAAAATAGTAGTGATTAACAATCACTAATGGTTACTAAATCATTTATGCTAATATGCTAATATGTTATTCTGTAGGTGATGTTTGCTCATTGATTGATGATTAGTGCTGAATCGTGATGTTGCTGCTAGAAGTCTTTGTTTGATATTTCCATGGAAGATTATGAAATATGTATAAATTATTAAGTAATTTTAGAAATAATAAGTGTTATTCAATTTGTATTTCTGGATTTTTTGTTGTAATATTATTATATTCAATATGTATTTGCATACTAGATTTACTGTTTTTCTTGGATATTTATTTGGATAATAAATCGATGGCGGAATTTCACTTTTTAATTATTGAATTAAGGGAAAATTTAGGTTTTGACTTTTTGTTGACCAAATCCGAACCCGACCCAAATCCAACCCTACCCGAACTGACCCAACCCGTGCAATTTACAAAAATAAAAATAGGGTTAGGGTTTTAATAATCCAAATCCGATAAAACGGATTGGGTATAGGGTTCAGCACTTCGGGTCGGATAACCGACCCGTGTGCAGCCCTAGAATATATGTAATCCTCTAATAAAATTCTTCCCTTTATTTTTATTTAATGCAAACAGCATTTAAACTTTCCTCTAATAAAATTCCATTTCATATCCTTTACTATACTATTCCTTTTTAATCCAAACATACCATAACTTGGTTTATAAATTATTCGTATTATATATTTGAAAGTTATGTTTAATTTTATAGTAAAATTATTACTGGATTTCTTGGTCAATTGTAAATATTCTAACCATAACTATTAATCTTAATCTATATTTTATATGAATAGTAAATTTTATTGTAAAAGAAGAATAAAAAAAAGAATTTTAGGATGTCCATGGGAAAGGATTACGGGGATGATACCTCTTGACAAAAATAATATTCCTTCCGTTTCAAAAATATTGTCCAGTTTATTAAAAATGGTATTTCAAAAATAATGTCTACTTTATTCTATCTTTTTTTTACTATTATCTTTATTAAAATATTTAAATTTATGTTTCTAATGAATATTTAAAATATCAAGACACTTTTATTAGAAGAATTTTGGTAATGAAGAAGATAATAATTGTGTTAATATAATTTGTATGAAATATAAAGTGGATATTATTTTTGAAACTGAAGAAGAAGTACAAAAGAAAAGATGGAATAAATCATAAAGTTGTCGTTTTCGACTATTGGCCCATATGATGATGTATTGATGTTTACTTTGGAACGGTATTCTAGAAAAAGGTGAACGAATGTGTGGTCATGTGGCTATAGTCAAACGTGGGAAGCCCAAACTAAAGGCTAAGTCCAATGGTTGAATTAATTTGGGCTAAGACTTAAGTTGGGCTAGATTTGAATCCAAGCTATAAAAAAAAAAAAGGACTCAACTGAGTTTTAGCTTTCTAAATACCTAAGAACTATTATAATTCTTTTTTTTTTTTTTTGGCATGGAAAGGTGCATTATAATTCAATTGGATTTAAATATAAATTTTAATTAAAAATATAGTTTTTTCATACCTAGTTTACCTCCCCCTCTCTGATATATCTCATTATAATCCACAAATCTTAAAACTAAACACACTAAAAACAAATTTTTTGAAACCATTATCGATTCCTTCTCCCCTGGCTGAAAGCTCTCATGGTTGATGGTTCAGCTAAATTAGATGGGTCGTGGTGGTGGTAAAAGCGAGATGGCAGAGATGGCTTGTGGAGTTTAGGGTTAGAACCATGACAGCAGAGATGGCAACCTAAGGTTTTAATGTCAACATAGTGGTTTCAGGCGGTGGGTATGGTGGTTTGTGGCTATCGCAGGTTCGTAGCAATGGTGTTTCGTGGTGGATTTCCATGGATGTATTGATATGAAGGTGGTTTCAGGCGGGGAAATGGTGGTGTTGGTGAGCGTGGATCCTAGGTGTGGTGGTGGTGGTGAAGCAGCACCTTGGCAGTGGTGGTTTTTGTGGTAAAGCAACAATACGTCAGTGCAGGTGGTGGTGATGGCAGACTAGGGTTTCGGCAGCCCAGGGTTTGTGGACATGGCAGTTGAGGTCCAGAGAAAATGACGGTGTTCATCGCTAACATTAGCCTAGTGCAATAATTTTCTTTAATTCTACTAACTCATATCTGTAAAAAAAATCCTTATAATATAACAAATTTTTATTATTTAAAATCTATTCAAATGTTGAAATTTTCTTTTTTTTGTTTATAATAATTTAATTTGGATTAGTGAAAATATTTAAATTTGTGTTATGTTAAAGTTTCGTGAACATTCGAATAAACATACTAAATAAAAAAGCACGCTTATAATAACATATTCGGAGTTTCTCTGAGTAGCTCAGTGAATTTTTAGCATCCTTGGAAAACTTTAGACTAGGCTCTAAGAATATTTTAGACAATCTATAAGATTCTTTCGCCTGCTTACAGACTTTTTAGACTCATGGAATTTTTAGGCTCAACGACTCTTTAGCCCACCTCAGGTGGTGGTGGCTCACCTACAGCGGTGGCTAACGATGAATAGTGTATGTGCTCGGTGACTCTCTGAACATGTGCTCAATAATCATTTTGTCATTTTTTGTCTTGATGTGAGTTTTGTTTTATTTTATAAAATAGTATTATTTGGTTGTGGTCTATAACAAGAACAAAAAATTTATTCCCACTTTATTAACGATTAAATTTGTCTCCAGGATTGTTAGCATATAATCTCTCTTATAGTTTTAAAAAATAGACACTTGTCCCTTTTCCATATTAGTTAAGTGCCAACGAAGATTACAAATATGAGCTCTCAATAGCCAATGATGATAAATTAATTATAACGGGACTAATTTTGAATTCTAACTTTCTGATGCTATGAATTATGCTCTTCCTTTTTTTTGGTGCATTAGTGGGAGGTATAATATGGTGTATTTGTTACCAAATAATATTGCAGTCTTTATTGTTATCATGCAGGAACAAAAGATATGTGCAACTTTTTGAGACTACAAGGGTTCAAAGTGAAACTGGATTTGAAACAACCTTCTATGTTTTTGGAATTATTGTAAGTTATAAAGTTTGTAATATCAAACTATTCTTTTGGGATAAAACAAATTACTATGACTAAAAGGTTAATATTTGATATTGATGTATATTTTGTGCACAATGTAACTAGATTTCACTTGACCGATGACGATAAGCGTATATTTGAGGTCTATGTTTTGTTTAACGTTGCTTTTTGGGGAGTCTAATACCAAATATTTTTTTTCTTTAGTTTGTGTAATCCTTTTAGTATATAAGTGAAGCTTAATCTACTTTAGTGTATGGGTGCATTTAATTGTAAACATTTTAGTAGTCAATTAATTGTTGACAAATGTTTGACCTAATCCGACCCGACCCTAATCCGCTTTCTACCCGTAGTAACCAAACCCGTAAAATATTTGTAAATCTCAAATTAGAAAAAAATCTAGTCGAAGGTTGGACTTAGGGTTGGTAAAATCAAAACCGACACTATGGGTTGGGTGAGTTTTATACCCTTACAAACTCGGTTTACCAATCGGTGTGCACCCTTACCATTAAGACTTGGTAAGTAGGTGCCAGATGCAATTTCTTTTTGAACCATCGTGCTAACCGACTTACCCACCGTCTCCTAACACTTCTGGAAAAAAATGTTGCAGGCATATCATCAGAATCCTAAGACTTTAACGGATTATACCGAAACACTACTTCGGTACGCATGGAGAGAGGGTTTGGAATCCTGACTAAGAAATTCATTATTCAGATCCAGGAATTCATTGTTCGGAACAAGAAATGCATTGTTCGGAACAAGATATTCATTGTTCGGAACAAGATATTCATTGTTCTGAACATGAAATTCATTGTTGTAAAGAGTAAAATTATTCCACAGACATGGACTTTATTGTCTGGAACAAGGACTTTATTGTTAATAACAACAAAATTTCGAACATTGAATTTCATGTCCTGCGAGCAGTTGGCCAAATATCTAATCGGGGGAAAAATGGATAGATTATTGTTGGTGACATGAGTGTCCAGTGGTTATGCCGGCTCAAAATAAAAATTGTCCGGAGGTAGTGGTGATGGCTTCCGGGTGGTCGCGGTCGCGGTGTTTGAATTTTTTTTCAAAAATGAAAAAGAGACTAGAGGGAGGTGGTGGTGGTTGAAATTTATTTTTAAAAAAACGGCAGGATATTGTGGTGTTTGTAGTGGTGGTCAATTTTTTAAAAATAATTTGTCCAGAGGTGGTAGTGGTGGTGGCAGTGATAGTGGTGGCTGGTGGTATTGGTAATCGAAGGTCGTGGTAGTCCGAGATTGTAATAGGATTCATTAAATTTAAATGATTTTTGTATATAGATGAATAAATAATAGAGTAGTTGAAATGATCAAATAAGGGTATTCTTGTTAAGGATTTTTTACCAAACGGGTCTTGAGAACCCCCCGTCTAGACCCAAACACACCTACCAAATTCACTTTTCTTGCTAAAGTATAGTTAGAATTTTTAACACTATACACCTATTTTCCTATTTTTCTCCACTACCCATTATATCTTCATTTATGTGTTATTGACTAAATTACACACCTTAAAAATCCTAAAACTATTTTCTCTTTCTCCTATCCATTTCCACCACCACAACTTAATTTATTTCTACTCTCTCATCTCTATCATATTTCTAATTTCATATCCACACTCACAACCTCCATTAACGCATCATCCACTAACCATCCTTTTCCATTAACTCCATTTCCTTGCTTCAACAACAACAACTTTGAGCTTTGAAGCAGTGAGAGAGTGGGTATAAAAGATCCAAACCAAAGCTCTAATAAACTCATATGGAACAACCATCTTATGGTTGTTTTTTGGCAATTTTTGTGGCTTTATGAGATATTCGTGCCTTCAAAGCTAAGCAAATCCATAGATCGGATGATCAAGATGGAAAAGGATTTACAATCTCTTAAGAAAAAACAAGTGAAGTTGACTAAACTATGCGAACTAGAGACAAATCTTATGACTTTGATACGTTCATTAAAAATGAGGCAATATATTTTGTTTTGGATCAGTTTCTAATCTTTTTTATGACTTATATGTTAGTCTTATTCTTTGGGTATTCTTTAATAGAGTGATGGATTTAGAAGTTATTTTCATTTTGATTACAATAAGGTTTGATCCCAGGATTGATCGGTCACTACGGAGTAGTCTAACCACTAGACTAACTATCAATCTTAAAGTTGTAATTTTTTTTTATTCATTTAAGTTAGGTGTCGTTTTTTTTTTGGTAATAAGTGTTGAATGCTGAATGAACAGCTAAATAGAACTTATTATGTTAAGAGGTAGTGTCTGAATGATTCAGAGTTAATTTGAAATCTTAATGTAACAGACAAATTAAGAGCCATTCAAATCTAAATTGGTCATGAAAAACAAATTGTCTTATTGATCCAGTGCCTTAATGAACCAAATTAAGATCTCATTAAGTGCAAACAAACACCCTCTTAGTATTACTAATTTTATTTGTAATATTATTTTCCAGATAATAGAAATTTTTTAAAAGTTTTTTTGTTTTAATTAGTGTTTTTGTAGAACTACTCGGTTATTTGCGGGGTACCCAGTGTAAAAATCCCAATACTCAGTGAAAAATCATACTTAGTATTTTTATACTCAGTAATTTTTTTTCGAACACTCAGTAAAATTTCTGAACACTCTGTAAAATCTTCAGCGTCGCTGACGGTGGTTGGTGGATGGTGGTCGGAAGTGAAAAGTACCAATCCATAGTGAGTAGATACTCATTGAGTCATTGATTTTGTAATCCACGCTTATTGCCACTTATTTTTTATCTTTATGTGTTTTTTTTAATTTAAGAATATTTTAGTATTTGGTCACCTATAAAATTGGGTGATGACTTTTTTGAAAAATAACTTAAAAACATGTTTTGTATAGGCCATTAAGGTCAATCACCCTTATATTTAATAAAAAAAATTATAGGGATTGTTTTTAAAATTAAGTTTTTCTATGAAGTTTGTTTAATAAATGACTCTATTAAAGATTGATGGATATTATCCCAAACTTAAAACCAAGGGGAAAAGTGTCACAAATTAATAAATAAAGGGCCTTTAAGGCATTTACCCTAATTTAAAGATTGTAAAACTTAGGGATCGAAATGGAAAATAATATAAGCATATGGACAAAATGCATAATTAGCCCATATAAGACACTACCCTTCCCCTGTCCCCTAAACCCCACCCAACCCACTGAACTGAGCCGCCGAAAGAGTGTTTTTGAGCTGAAAAATGGGGAAGAAGCAGAAGAAGCCCGGAAAAGGAAAAGAGAAAACCGAGAAGAAAACTGCTAAAGCCGATGAAAAACGAGCTCGCCGTGAAACCAAAAAAATCTCACCTGAAGACGATATCGATGCCATTCTCGTAATTCTCAACTCTTCTTCATTTAACGACGTCGTTTTTGAGCTTGTTCCAGCTCTTTTTGGGGCTCTGTTAGCCATTATATATCGTCTGAGCTAAGATAATACAACAAGGAATTTTTCATGTATTAACATTTGCTTATGTTTCAACGCAGTTGAGTATACAAAAGGAGGAGGCGAAGAAAAAGGAGGTTCACGTGGAAGAGAATGTGCCCAAGCCTTCTCCTCGATCCAATTGTTCGGTATATTATGTGTTTTAGTTACGAATTTCATGTATATATTCAATTATTTTGAATTTGTAACAAGTTAGCTAAATTATGATTATATGCAGTTGACAATTAATCCATTAAAGGAGACAGAGCTGATAATTTATGGTGGAGAATTTTACAATGGGCAAAAGGTACAAAACTCTTTCAAGTATATATGCATTATACAATGCTCGTATATGTTAAATTGATAAAAGCTTAGTAACTAGCATATAAATCTTCATCTTCTTCTTTACTATTGGTGTTAAATTCTTTGTTTTACTAATTTTAATTGTGTGAACTAATAAAAATCACTGCATATATGTTTAGACTTTTGTATATGGTGATCTATATCGATTTGACGTGGAAAAACAACAATGGAATATGATCTCGAGCCCTAATAGTCCTCCACCTCGTAGTGCACATCAAGCTCTCGCTTGGAAAAACTATCTCTATATCTTCGGTAATTTTTGATTTTTTTTTTTTTGCGTAATAATCTTTGGTAAATCTTTTCAAGAAATAATTTCACATTTTAAAGCTAATATCAGGTGGTGAATTTACCTCTCCGAATCAAGAGCGTTTCCATCACTACAAGGTAATTTTTAAATTTCGTTTATATGTTAAACTGCTTATTATAGCTACACAAATTAAATGAAATATGATTAATTATATATAATGTTAAATCATTTGAATATGTATATGCAGGATTTTTGGATGTTTGACTTGAAAACAAATCAATGGGAACAACTAAATTATAAAGGTTGTCCAAGCCCTCGTTCAGGCCATCGAATGGTAAATTTTTTAATCTTCTGTAATTAATTATATAGTGACATTATAATTGTTCTTATGCTTAATTTTTTAATGAAATTTAGATTTTGTACAAGCACAAGATTATAGTATTTGGAGGATACTATGATACACTAAGAGAAGTGAGGTAATTATCTGATCCTTCATAAACAAAATTGTAAAATCTTTATTGCTCTTTTTCGTCTCCTAAAATACACAATCTGGTGCAGGTACTATAATGATTTGCATGTTTTTGACCTCGATAATTTTAAGGTAAGCATTATTTTTATCCTTTCTTGGTGTACATATATATTAAATCTGTATTAATTTTATATTTTAAATTATAGTGGCAAGAAATAAAACCAACACCTGGATGTATGTGGCCTAGTCCAAGGAGTGGATTTCAATTCTTTGTTTATCAAGACGAGGTAATATATATAAATATATATATTAAAGATTTATATAATTTTTCTTTGTTGATAAATTTAACTGTTAAATTTTTGATTTTTCAGATATATCTTTATGGAGGCTATTTTAAAGAAATTTCATCTGACAAAAATAGTAGCTCTGAAAAAGGGGTAGTTCATTCAGATATGTGGTCCCTTGATCCTAAATCTTGGGAATGGAATAAGGTTGATTTATTTAAATTTACTTCATGAGATACTTTTTTATTTAATTTTTGTGTTAGAAAAATCATTTAATTAGCTTCTTGTATTATCATTTATAGGTGAAAAAGAGTGGTATGCCTCCGGGCCCACGTGCTGGTTTCACTATGTGTGTTCATAAAAAGCGGGCCGTACTATTTGGCGGTGTTGTGGATATGGAAACCGGAGGTTAGTTTCGTCATTTTATGTTTGAGTTCAATTTTTCTTACACCAAATAAAGTTTTTTAATCTAGTCCTTACATGTTTTTGATGTAGGTGATGGAATGATGAGCTTATTCTTGAATGAACTTTACGGGTTCCAATTAGATAATCACCGATGGTAATTTTCCATGTATTATTTGAATTGTAATAAGGGTAAAATAGTAAAATAGACAAATACCAAATACCCCCTATAGTATTAGTATGACAAAAGTTGTAAAAAACCCTATTTTTGTTCTATTTACAGGTACCCCTTAGAGCTTCGAAAAGAAAAATCAACAAAAGATAAAGTACTATCGTTATTTCATTTCTGGTTATTCATGAAATTTATACTATATTAATTTGTTTTAATATATTTTTTTACAGTCGAAGAAAAATTTAGATACAAAAGTAGAGATAGTAGATGATGAATGTGAAGATATGGATTGTGATGAAGATAATAATAAATCATATCAAATAAAAAAGAATGATCTTGGTTCTAGTTCTAGTTCAAACTTCGCTGTACAAAATTCTGTATTACCTGAGGTTAGTTTCGTAATCTAAGTGGGGTCCACTAAATATCGTCCTAACGTTTATTTAATCCTTCTCAGGTAGTGAAGCCTTGTGGACGTATTAATTCATGTATGGTAGTGGGACGAGATATTTTATATATTTATGGTGGTATGTTAGAGTTTAAAGATCGTGAAATTACACTCGATGATTTATATACGTTAAATCTCAGTAAACTTGATGAATGGAAATGCATTTTACCGGTATAGTGTTTTTTTTTTTTTTCAAAAAAAAAAAAAGAATCTTGATTTTTGCTTCATTTAATCAGGCATCTGAACCAGAATGGATTGAAGCTTCGGATAATGAAGATGAAGATGATGAAGAAGATGAAGATGATAGTGATGATGAAGAAGGTGATAGTGAAGATGAGAATAGTGAAGAAGATGAAGAAGATGATGATGTAAATCTCTTTTTAATAGAATAAATTATTATTTTAAAAAAAAATTGAGTTGTTTTGATGTCTTTGAAGGTTCGTAATGGTGGGCCCACATCAATGGAAATGGGGGATGCGGTTGCGATAATAAAAGGTGAAGGGAAAACTCTTAGAAGAAAGGAGAAGCGGGCCCGGATTGAACAAATTAGAGCTAGTCTTGGACTTTCGGATTCTCAAAGAACACCAGCTGTATGTTTTTATGACTTTTTATTTGCGTTTGTACCTATAAGTAAATTTTTAAGATTGTTTTATGTGGAATTATTTTGAATTAATTGGTTATTTTGTGTATAGCCTGGAGAAACTTTGAAGGATTTTTATAAACGTACAAATATGTATTGGCAAATGGCAGCTTATGAACATACTAATCACACTGGAAAGGTCCGTTTTCTCTGTTTAATATTGGGTTAATCACTTAATTGCATGTATAGTCCCTGTAGTTTCCGAAATAGAAGTTTTATAGCCACTGTGCTTAGAAAATACCACGAAAGGTCACCGTGTTTGATTTTTTTAGCATCCGCACCGATCCTTCTTGTTGTTGTTTGTGTGATAATATAATCTTGGGTTAATTGCACGTACAGTCCCTGTATTCTCCAAGCTATATAGGCCATGTGCTAAAAAATTGCCATGAAAGGTCCCTATGGTCGTTTTTTAGCAAATGACACAATGACTAAAATACCCTTAATCTGTTGGAGCACCGAATCCGTGGGAGGTTTTTTTTTTTTTACTTTATGATTCTTGTCTAGGGAAGGTATGAAAAAGATACTGTAATAAAAAGTAAAAAAATTTAAAAAGTTGAAAAATAATTAAAAAAAAACCCAGCTCACTCTCCCTAACAGAGAGTGTACTCCCAACATAACAGAATAGTTAACATTAGAGCACATAGACTAAAAAGCTTAGTTTTGGAGACCACAGGGGGTTTAGTGCAATTAAAGCTTTTAATTTTAGTGTGAAATTATTCTAATTTAAATTAATTTTCAGGAGCTTCGTAAAGATGGTTTTGATCTAGCTGAAACACGTTACAAGGAGCTGAAACCAATCCTTGACGAGGCAAGTTTATGCATTTTCTTTCTCTTTTCAGTTATTAATTATGTGCAGTAAAATTAGGTATAAGTAACTGAATTTAATTCTAACTTCTCAAATGGTTATTACAGTTGGCTATATTAGAGGCAGAGCAAAAGGCAGAAGAGGCTGAAGGACCTGAAACTAGCAGCTCTAAAAAGCGAGGGACCAAAAAGAAATAAGACTGTGTAGTATATTGAACTTATTGTGATGAAGAGTTGACATTTGCTACATCTTTTTGTTGTGTTATAATTATAAAATTGTTGGAATTTTCGCGTGTTTTAAGTGAATTTTGTTTGACCCTTGGGTTCTTTGCCTATAAGTTTCGTTACATTAAGAGAACTTGATCTATAACGTTCTATAGTAATACATTTCTCTCCTAGCATGGTAGAAAAGATTGACAATCTTTTTCTTGTGAATTAATTCAACGAAATAGAGGTATTACATAAAAAAATATGAGCTACTAAATTTAGCACGAAATGTTTTCATAATGAAATTATATTGTTTTGAAATAGTTTTAGATGGATTTGGGTCTAACTTTGAAGCTATCCAAGTTTTGGTTTTTAGTTTAATTTTTGTAATACATTTGAGTTGAAATTTTGTTTGAAATTCTTATTATTCTTTTGGATTTTGTACATTTGATCTCTTTATGCTATGGTACAATTGTGCCATACCCTTTTATGGCACAATTGTGATATGGTAAATTTTCGTATTATTTTTTTTTATACAAAAAAAAAACCCATTGCAATGTCAATGGCACCATATTAAAGAACACATATAGACAAGGAATGTATAGTAGATTATAAAGAAATATTGTGCATTTGTTAATGTGATAATAACAATATCAAACTAGATGAGGGTTGTACGCGATGTTTGTCTCACTGTATTTGTCTCATTGGCACAATACAAACTTCTAAGAATCCTTAAACAACTCGTTAATCTCTAGTAGCATCAAGAGACTCCATTGCAATGGAGGAACTCCAAAGGTGAAGGATTTTAAAGACTTCTTCGCATTCCTCCAAGTTTTGAGACAAGTCTCAAGTTTTGGCATATCAGAAATGTCTTCATTCATACAATTGAACTCTTAAGTAATAAAAGACTAACAAGATTGTTTAGTTAAGTAATTTTTGATGATACACCATTTAAGCCACCACACTGTATTAGGAAGATAATTAGTTGCTTCTTAAAAGTTGTCATGAGCACCTTAAGCTTGCCCATAATTAGAAGATCAAATGAGAATTTTTTTGACAAAATTAGAATACTAATAACAAATATTTGGTCTACTTTGATAGCAGAGAAAACTTTCCTTTACAAGATTTTGAACATTTTAAGAAAATTTTCATTACTAAAAAGTGTGTTTATGATACATACAGTTCAATTTCATTAAAGATTAAAGCTATTACATTGGTATTTCGATTGTGTCATCATGATGTATCTTTAGAACTCTTTTTGGCCTTCGAGCGTGTAACATTCTAACTTATTTCTTGAATCAAATCATGCATCCGGATATATGTATAACTATTTCATCCCATTTCTTGAATCAAATCATGCATTTGAAGATTTTTATCTAACATATGTAGAAGTATTCGACTTATTTCTTGAATCAAATCATGCATTTGAATATTTTTATAGAAGATTTGCATGATATTACCACTCATTTCTTGAATCAAATCGTGCATTTGAATATTTTCAATGCGATATGTATGAGTATTCCAACCCATTTCTTGAATCAAATCATGTATTTTAAGATTTTTATCTAACATATCTAAGAATATTCTACTCATTTCTTGAATCAAATCATGCATTTGAATATTTTCATAGAAGATTTGCATGATATTACCACTCATTTCTTGAATCAAATCATGCATTTCAAATTTATCATTTGATATATGTATGAGTGATTTTTCAACAAGCATGGTAATATCATTCATCTGATGAAAATCAAACTACGAAGTTTATATATCACTTCATTTTCACGATGATCTTTAAAGAAACACATGTACCATCATTCAAAGCCTCGAAGCTAATTCTGAGAATCATGTTTGACTCATTTTTTAAAAGACATCAACAAAAACTATTTTGAAACTTAATTTTTAAACTAAAGTTCGATCAAGAACTCGTAATTTTATATTGGACTTATTGGCATGCTTCCTTCATATTCATCACTTATATTTCATAAGTTTATAAACGTTTGAAAGGAAACTTTTACCATCAAATCCACCATTAAGCTCATCAAAAATAGCTCTTGCTATAGTTGTTTTTTCCGATCTCACTCATTCCCGAAATTTCTACAAAAGAAACATCATTATGTTCCTTATCAAAATTACGTTTCTTTTTCTTCACACGATCTTCTATTCTCTCTTTCCGGGGTAATTTACTGAAAATCGTCGCCTTAGCACATAATGCTTCAGGAACATTCCTAAGATTACACAGATTCAATAATATATTAATATCACACATTAAGATCACCAAGACTAATAATCTCAACAAAAACAAAAACTGGAATATACCATATTAGATAAACAAACATACAGTTATATGGAGTACTTTAAAACCCTGGACAATGCTACAAATAGAAAGAAAATAGTATTCATGTACCTTCTGCTTAAATTAACCCCAGATATATTTTCCTTCCAGATCAGCTCATGTTTGACAAAAGATTCACTGAAGATATAACTTTGTTTGCGGAGATCTGATGGATCCATTACGTAGAAGATTGGTAAACCAAACTGAGTACAGTTGGATTTGCATTCCATGATCATCACAAGCTCATTCAAGCACCAAATGATTATACCAAAGGTTTTTAATAATCCAGAGGAAATTGATAGACCTTTTTTAAATACTGCTCATAAAATAAAATAATTATTTTTTCGGGTTAAGAGACTATGCTCTCAGATTAGCAAGTCTGCCACTTTTAGGAATTTAGTAGATCACAAACTCAATCGAATACTTAGCAAAAAAGCCAAAGAAGTACCAGATCTAAATCTAAGCTTTATAAAGTAAAAACTAAACTGATCTAATTTGGTCGTGGGTTTACTTAGATATGGTATTGATTTGGGGTGGTGATGTGATGTGATGTGATGTAATGGGGCAAGCTGTAGGGGTAGTACAGCATCTCCAAAAGCTTACCTAATATAGAGATGAGGTTGAAGAGATAGGAAGTTAGGTGCCGAACGAGTGGTTTTCATTAGTGCACGTGTATGGATATCTGAATAATCTTGAAAGATGGTCCAAATTCCATTATTATTTCGTTTTTGTCGGCTAATTTCCATTATTGGTGGTATAATACTTACTATACTAATTTCCAATATACTTTTTTTTCCATTAGTATAATACTTTTTTCTCTTTTCATAATAATTGTTCACTTATTTAGAAAAATTTAATTTCATAATATTTGTTTTGTTAATATATTAAAATATAAAGATATTTTTTTTTCTGTTAAAATTTATGTTTCTAGCTTTCCATGAAAGGAAAACTTCGAAGGCTATGGGAGTTAAAGTACCTTGGGTAAAAGTTTGCAAAAGTAAGAAATGATAAATGTATAAATGTTTTTCATCTTGAACCGGATTTGGAGAGTATATTAAAAGAAGAACCAATTGTTGAGTGAGGTCTATTAAAAAAATTATTTAAAAAAAAGTGTCTAAAATAAAATATTTATTGAAAACAGCCTCATCCCAAATTACCTTTATAATTAACAATTAAAAAATAAGAAAAAAACTAATAAACACGCACGCGTCCGTGAAATTTTTTTAAAATCGTCATAACTAATTAAAAAAAAATCAAAAAAAAATATATTTGAATAAATCAAATTATTATTTACGTCTATGATTTTTTTCATAATTTTCTGAATTTTTTGATTTTTTTTTGATTTTTTTAATTTTTTTTCGCAGACACGAAATTTCATGTTTAAAACATGGAATTTCATGTTTAAAACATGGAATTTCATGTTTATTTCACGGTTTAAAACATGGAATTCCGTGTTTATTTCACGGTTTAAAACATGGAATTCCATGTCTGCGAAAAAAATTCGAAAAAATTCAAAAAAATAAAAAAAATTCATAGACGTAAATATTAATTAGATTTATTCAAAAATATTTTTTTTTAATTTTCTGATTTTTTTTGAATTAGTTATGACGATTTTAAAAAAAATTCACGGACGCGCGCATATGATGGAATTAGTAAAGGTATAGAAAATATAAAGGGGATGTTTTCTATAAATAATTACTTCATTAGACATTTTTTTATAAAATAAATTATTGAAGACATAAAAAAACAATTAAAAAATTTAATGAGGATGTTATCAACAATAACCCTTAAAAGAATGACAATTTTTAAGGAATCAAAATCATGTAAGATGGTATATAGATTTAGAAGAAACTTTTAAAACAAAGGATTGAGGCTAATACCTATGTCTAATGGGATAATTGGATTGATGGACAAAATGTAAGCTTTAATAAACCTAATAGAGATATTCAGGAAAATGATTTAAGAACTAATAAAACTGTTTGAAGTTGTCTTATCAGATGCAAGTGGCATTTCCCAGCTTTGCTTAAAGGACTTTCTGAAATTATTAGTCCCCATATTATTAATACATTATTATTTGGGTCAACGCCCAATTAATTACAAGGAGCACACGAAAAATATAAAAAATTTATAATTAATTATAATTTCAATTTAATTCCTACTTAAGCACAAAAAATGGAAGATTACAGAAATGACCATAGACAATTAATTAATTACTTTGATTAAAATAATATTTATTTATTTATTTTCATTTTACTTTTTGTAAAACTTTTTTTTAATTTCTTTTTTCAATTTTTTTTACGAATTTATTTCGATTTTTTTTTTCTAAATTGTTTTTTTCAATTTTTTCCCCGATTTTTTTAATAATTTGTTCCATGAACACACAGTTCAGAGATTTGTGTGTTGTAGGAACACACAGAATTGGAACAACCAAAATCAAGTTTTTAGTATTCCAGGAATACACAAATGTGTGTTTTATGTGTTCCATGAATACACAAATTTGAGTTTTATGTCTTCCGTGAATAGTTTTGTGTGTTCCATGAATACACAATTATGCGATTTGTGTGTTCAGGAATACACAGAATTGGAACAAACAAAATCAAGTTTTGTGTATTACCTGAATACACAAATTTGAGTTTTGTATCTTCCATGAATACACAAAATCTTATATTTGTGCGTTCTAAAAATACACAATTCTGAAATTTGTGTGTTCCAAGAATACACATAATTGGATTAAACAAAATCAAGTTTTGTGTGTCCTGGAACACACAAAGCCCTAATACATAAACACACAAAAATAACAAAAAACTGTTGGACAAAAAGATAATATATCAAGATAGTTAAAAACGAATAAAATTAGGGTATATGTGATTAATAAAGAGAAAAAAAAACAATTTTGTTAAAGAATATAATCGTTTAGATCAATTTTATGACTTTGTGTGTTACATGAACACATAAATCTATATTTATGTGTTACAGCAACACATAACCCGAGATTTCGGTTTTAAAAAAAAATCGGAGAAAAATATTCTGAAAAAAATTCAAAAAAAATAAAATTAAAACAGACCGAAAAAAAAATTCGAAAAAATTAGTTAAAAAAAATTTAAAAAAGAAATTGGAAAAAAATTCGAAAAAGAAAATCTAAAAAAAAAAATTAAATTTTTTTTAAAATAATTAAGAAAATAAAATCACATAAGGACAATAATAGAAGGTAAATATGAGAATGTGTTTAATTGAAAATTAAGTTGATAATTCATGAATAAGTAGGAAGTAATTTGCTCTTTGTAAAGTATGGAAATGTAATTAATTGTGAATTATCTTTTAATTTTTATTATAATTTTTTTATTTTTTTTCTTCTGTTTATTTAAATATCTCATACTATAATATAGATAAGAGATAATTTCATTTAAGACACTTTACTATTAATATCAACGTTTTCTCTTATAATTACCATTATCAAATACTTGTATTTTTCACCAGCAATCTTGAGGAATACAAACATAATGGCTTTGTTTCAAGTAAGCAAGTTCAAGTCAGTTCTTCTTTGTGTATTGTTCCTCTACCTACTTGTTGTAACCCCAAGTGAGTGTGCAAAGATAGGAACAGAGTCAAGAGCCGTAAAAGTCAACGATGTTAGAAATGTGAAAAGCGAGAACGGCCCTACTGGATATTGTATACCTCCATTTTGTGCACTACAATGTAAGAATCTTCACAAAAACGGAAGTTGCCATGATGGACATTGTATTTGCGATTAAGCGATTTTATATTTGCAAAACTCTACCCAAGATATTGTTAATTTAATTGGTATAAATATCAAATAAAAGTGCCATTTAGATTTGCATCAATGGCTATTCTTCATTTTACTATTATAATATTTACCGAATTTTTATTAACAGTTCTATCATTTTTCGATCATGTCATTTTAGAATAATAAATAAATTTACTAATGAAAATTATTAGGATATCAATAAAATTATGATATTGAATAATAAGATAGGATATTTCATTATATATTATCATTTAATTAATTTTTTATATAAATAATGATTTGATGAACAACTTATAGTTTGTATTGAAGCTGAGTGATAATTTTTAATTGTTTTTAAGATAAAATTTTATGTTTAGTGAAAAAAAAAATCAAATGTATGAAAAGAAATAATGGAATAGAGAAAACATAGTGACAAATATAAAGAAAAAGAAAATCATTAATAAATAGGAAAAGGAAAACTATTTTTGCTCGAATTTAGTGTTTATATTTAGGAGGAAAAAAAGGAAAAAGAAGAGAAAATTATAAAAGAAAAAAAAAAAGTTGTTTGAATTAGATAATTTTAACAAAGAAAAAAAAAGAATAAATCATGTATATCATGGTTTTATTTTATTTGTTTTAGAAAAAAGATATCCTTAGAAATTTTTTATATAATGCAAGTGTAGGTACATTCTTTTTAAATGTTGTGTTTCATTAATTGGCGGATCAAGAATCTAAAATGAAAGAATTTAAAATGAAAGGAGGTTTAAAATATATAGAATTTCGTAGGCATTGTTCCCAATGTTTTTTAAGGATAAAACTAAGAAATATAAAGTTATAAATAACCATATGATTTTTGTAATCAATAAAAATTATTTTACCCTCGAAAGATCAATTGTAATTTCGTTAACATTATTATAATACAATAAAAACTATTTATATTGTATTATAATAGTGTTAAAGAAATTACAGTTGATCCGTCGAGTCTTCATTTTTTGAAAAAAGATTCATGATTACACTATTTTCAGTTAATTTGAAAATTTCACTCTTAACTTAAACAAGTATAAAATCATTAAACCATTCATATTCATCCAATTGAGTAGATCATACTTGATAATATTCATGGTGAAAAATGACCTCTCAATAGTAGTATTAACCTCGGAAAACGTCAATGTTAATATCAAAAGTGAGTCAACCAAATGATACACACAAATTCTCCCGATTTTTCATTATTTTACTAACAAGGGCACCAATTCCATTTAAACCTGAAAATTCATTATTAAAGCGCATATCACAAATGTCAATATCCAACTAGTCATTAAGCTTCATCCTATCGAAGTTAGGGAAATCCTTTGGATAAGATATAGCTGAACGTAAAAAATTATCTTTATCGAAATTGGAAAATGAGTTAAACGAATCCAGACAAGTTATACATAAAAGCAATTCTATACCATTTTCAGAAAATCGCGCATTCAACTCTATAAATTGCAAGTCAATGATAGAATAAAAAAACGTCACTTGATAATGATACATATTTTCCATGTTTTCTTCATTGTGCCTTTTTCACCCCGGGGCAATATATGTTATCCGTTTACGAAACACTAATTTCATATTTCACAAAAGGATGGAACATCATTAATCAAAGAAGTCCACTCATCCTCTCTTAAATTTGGAAACTGAATTTTTGATAATCGAACCAATACCTTTTCATCAATATATATATTGATATTTTGTTTGTAGTGCTTTTAATAACTCATTTGTTATTGCCAATTTGTCAACGATAGACTAAAATAAATTCAAATGACAAAAGAATATCACCAATAGTTTGTGCTTCAACGAGCAGGGATCCATCTATGTCATAAACTCCAACAACTTCAAGATAATTAATTGCTTCACTAAACATATGAGTTAAACTTATGAAAATTTTCTAGTGAGAGCCCCACCGTATATCACACACACGTCTGAGATTTGTTTCTTGGTTTAAACCTTGTCTACTCACAATACCCCCCTTGGCCAATGCCTCTGCAATTCTATTAGAATGTCTCTCTCTAATTATATCACGACGTTTACATGATGAACCAACAACTAGTCTAGCACTCGTGTAATGAACTAAAAAAAGTGAAAAATATGATCATTTTTCTTTGCAACTCCTACTAAAACTTGTTGTATTTGGTGAGAAAAACCATGAATATAATATACACAAGAATACTCAATTAATATAAGTGACTTCAAACCATTGAACTGACCTTGCATGTTACCAGCTCTATCATAACCCTAACCCCACAATTTAGAGACACTCGACTTATGTTTACTAAAGTATTCATCAATCATAACTTTAAAAGTTTTTGCACTAGTATCATAAACATATGCATTACCTAAATCACTCATAATTATCGTTATAGTTTACACTGCATAAAGCACGTACAATGTCTTTTTGAATACTTAGACTTGTCATTTGTATTGTTTTTGGAACATTGTTCAAAGTGACAATTTCAATATCAAGACAAATTCAAAAAAAGTCCTTAAAAGTTATTTAAAATTACCTAGTTTAGTGGAACTTTGAATCTTATCATGGTCACGAAATGAGAGTTCTTGTAAAGTAAGAAATCAAGTCACCTTAAATGTAGCATTCAACCGCCTTGATATCTTGCGGATGAGTGTTTCAAGATGTTGTTTTTTATTCATTAAATCTCAACCTTTCTCCATAAGCTTGTTATTACAACTATTCAAGGCTCCAACATGATCAGCAAATTTATTTAGTTTCTTCCAGTTTTGAAAACCTTCGATGACAAAAATATCACTACCAGGGTTCCTTCAATATGTAAGTAGTATATCAAAAGGAGATCAAAGAAAAAAATATTAAGGCAGATAGAAAAGAAAAAAGATAATGAAGCACACACTTTTAACATAGAAAATAGACTTTAAAATACAAATTGGAACATAGAAAGGATTCATGTATATACATTAAAGTTTAGTTTTCAGTATCAAAGGATTTGTATCTTTATCAGCCTCTGAAGATAGAAAGTGAAGAAGATAATGGAGCACACTAACGCAATACACTTGAAACCCGACACACTCGAAACACAATGGTTTACATAATATAATGGATAAACGCGAGTCTAAATTTTTAAGACTCACACAGGAACGGGTGATTTGTGGGTCGAGCATTATTATCCTAAATGCCCCTGCTGCTATCTTATATATGTCTCACTTCATTGAACGTATCCAATTATGGCATGATCCACATATGTTTGTGGCAAGTTCGACCAAATTCGTAATGCTATTGTAAAATTGATGTAATTGAAGGATACATTAGTCTATTAACGCGATAATTTTACAATGTCCATTATTTAGTCCACATCCTCAATTCTGCCATTTCAAAAATAATTCATTAGAAATTTATCATTCGGTTTGGTCAAGATTAGCCATAATTTGTCGCAATTGAATAATGTAATTGATCACAGTTGAAAGTTTTGACTAAAACTTAATGAAACCAATATAAGATATTGGTATACTATAAGATTTTACTCTTATAATTAGGATTGGACATCAAATTATGAAGCAAAAAGGAAACATAACATGAACAACATACGGGACGAAACTTAAAGCAACCCAACTCCAATTTTAATATCCATATATAGCTGAAACAGCTCCACTCCTCATCTGGATTTGCGTGCAACTACAATGACAAATAATCCAAATTTCAAGCAAAGGATTCGATAAACTTTAATTTAAAACTATTTTGATTCGAGTAAAATTTGATTTAGTTCTCTCGATCGTTAGTACAAAATTACGTTGATCATTAGTGTAACTATCTATTCTTTTTTTAGTCGATTTTTTTTTAACTATCTATCGTGTTTTAATAAGTTTATGCTGCTATTAATACTACTACTTTGCTTTACGAGTAATATTTAAAAAAACATAAATATATTATAAATTATCTACTTTTAAGAATTAATATTTACGATTTGGGTAAAAAAGTTAATATTTCCATTCACATACATTTGAATTTTGATGCTCGCGAATTATGATCTTAAGACTAAAAACTGATTGTTAAGCTTAGCTTAAGGAACAATAGTTAAGTTTGAGGACTTTTTTTTGGTCAAAAGTACAGGGACCACTTGGACATCTTCAGCTTAGTTCAAGAGCATTTGGGTCATTTTCTCTATTTCTTTTTTTTTTTTTGCTAAGCCACTCTATTTCTTTTCTTGTTTGAGTGCAAACAAACAAAAATACAAATCTAGTATTGATGACTCATTACTTCATGAAACACGCAAATCTGATAAAAGAAGTTTATTAGCACATTCATAACACTAAAGACTCGTTAGTACTTGTGCAAATCAAAAATATTTTGAGTTGGTAATCAATTAGACATGGAAGATGGTTTACAATTAATCAGAGGGGCTTTTCTATCATTTGGTTTGAATGTATTTTTTGGTCAGATGACTCCCAAGTTTCTAGATCTTCAGGACGAAATGATGATGATCAACTCCTCCTCAGGAAGTTGAAGACAACAATATTTGTAACTAAAGTTGTGCTTGATGATGCTCAGAAAAAGCAAAACACAATCAATCATGTTAAGATATGGCTACCAAACTTAAAAGCACTATCTACTTAGAACGTGATGGATGTGATCAACAATGAAGCTTTGAGGTTGGAGATTGGAATTGGCTATTAAAGCTTGATTAATTCGATAAGTCAGATTTCTAATGAGTTTCTAAATGAGCTATTTCCCAAAATTCAACAAGTTTCTACTTCTTTAGAAGTGTTTCCCTCACAAATGTGTTTGGTCTGGGTGGTGGTGCTAAGAAGAAACGCAACTCATATAGAAAGTCATCAACTTCTTTTGTTGATGAATCAGATGTCTATGGTAGGCAAAATGAAAAGGAGCTAATTAACATGGCATTGTCTGGTGATGAGAGTGCCATGTTGGGATGGGTGGAGTAGGAAAGACAACTATGGCTCAAATTCTTTACGATGATGAGAGAGTAAAAAACATTTTGAGATAAGAGCGTGAATATGTGTGTCTCAAAATTTTGATTCTTTTAGAATTACGAAAGAATTTGGTTGATCAAGTCCACCATTTGGGGTTTGAAGCTAACGATGACTTGAATAAGCTTGAAGTGAAGTTGAAGGAAATTGTCGTGGGGGGGGGGGGGGGGGGGGGGGGGGAAGTTTCTGATTATTGTTTATGATATTTAGCACGATACTTATATTAATTGGAACGGTTTGATAGCTTTTTTGAAATATGGGAAACCAGAGAACAAGATTATTGTGGCAACACGTAATGAAAATGTCACCCTCACGATTAAGACTAACATTCCTATTCATCATTTATATACAATAAATGATGAAGATTGTTGGTCTTTGTTTAAAAAGCATGCATGTAACAATGGTGGTCCTCTTTCATCCCCAGAAAATGAAAAGATTGAAATGAATTGGTGATCAAGTGTCAAGGACTGCTTTTGGCTCAGGGGCTTTTACGGTCTTAAACTCAGGTGTAAGAATGGGAAGATATCTCAAAAATTTACTTTTGGGAAAATAACCGAAACAATGTCTGAGACTAAGTCATTATCATTTTCCGCCACATCTAAAGCATTGTTTTGCATTTTGTGCTATATTTCTGAAAACTTTTGAATTAAAGAAGAGGAGTTGGTTTTATTATGGATGGCTAATGATCTTCTTCAACATCCATCTCAAAAAGATAAAACCATTGAAGATTAGGGTCGTGCATATATGAGTAAATAACATTTTTGCCCCCTGTGTTTATACCCGATTGACAGGTTGCCCCCTAACTCTTAAAATGCGCCTAGATGCCCCCCAAGATTTGTTTTTGTGACCCGTTACCCCCTACTGCGTGTTCCGTCCATTTTTTGCCGTTAAAAGTGACGTGGCAATGCCATGTCATATTTTTTTTTTTTTTAATCCAGATGTAAAGTAATTAATTATTAAAGATTAAAGGAGGGGTAAAAAAGGTTTTTTATAAATGGTTTTTATATTATTAAATAAAAATAATAAAATAACACCCCCCCACCCCCACCCCACCGCACCCCCCTACCCCCCCCCCCCCCCCCCCCCCCCCCCTCCTCCCCTTCTCCTTCTTCCCCTTCTTCTTCCCCGATGACACCTGCAACTCCTATATTTAAAAAAAAAAAAAAAAATCTGATTAGTAAGTATGAATGAACGCCATTGCTGCATAGTGGAATTAGTAAGTATAACATAGGGACTTATTGTGCAATTAACCCCTATTAGATCGGAATTTCTAACATTAATATATCCCAATTAGATTATTAAATTAAAACATTACATAGCAGAAATTATAACTAGAAACATTACATTGCAGCAGATTCGCCATGGATTGCAGCGGATTCGCCATGGATTTTTACTGACCTGCAACTTAAAAAAAAAAAAAAAAAATTGCAGCAGATTCGCTGCAATTCTATGGTGGTCTTCACAGCAGATCGGAGGGTGAGCAGCAGCAGCAATGGTTCACGGCGAGGAGCAATGGTCTTATGCTCCCTTCTCAATCTGATGGTTTCACCTTTTTTTTTTTTTTTTTTTTTAAGTTGCAGGGTCGGATCGGGGAAGAAGAAGAAGGGGGGGGGGGGGTGGGGGGTAGGGGGGTGCGGTGGGGTGGGGGTGGGGGGGGGTGTTATTTTATTATTTTTATTTAATAATATAAAAACCATTTATAAAAAACCTTTTTTACCCCTCCTTTAATCTTTAATAATTAATTACTTTACATCTGGATTAAAAAAAAAAAAAAAAAATATGACATGGCATTGCCACGTCACTTTTAACGGCAAAAAATGGACGGAACACGCAGTAGGGGGTAACGGGTCACAAAAACAAATCTTGGGGGCATCTAGACGCATTTTAAGAGTTAGGGGGCAACCTGTCAATCGGGTATAAACCCAGGGGGCAAAAGTGTCATTTACTCTGCATATATTAATGAGCTGAGATCTGAGATCCAGGTCCTCTGTCAAATAGTGAGTGAAGAAAAATACAACATGAGGGTAATGCATTTTGTATTTTCTGTCACTCACTTTTTGGAACATGGGACTTGAGATTGAGATCATTGATATATTCACGACCCACATCTTCAGTGGTTTTATCTTTTCGAAAGGAATGTGGCAGAAGATCATTAGCCATACATAATAAAACCAACTCTTCCTCGTCCAATTCATAGTTTTTGGGAAATAAAGCATAAACGCAAAACCATGCTTTAGACATGGTGGAAGATGATGGTAA
The DNA here is from genome assembly GCA_029959085.1 of Nemophila menziesii. Taxonomy (NCBI): domain Eukaryota; kingdom Viridiplantae; phylum Streptophyta; class Magnoliopsida; order Boraginales; family Hydrophyllaceae; genus Nemophila; species Nemophila menziesii. The sequence continues at coordinate 35,036,268 of JARWIR010000008.1, forward strand.
CTTACTCGCAATACTGGTAAGACATCATTTGGGTAATTTCCCCGATTGCAAAACTGACTTTTTGAAACATCTACCCATTTTGTCACCTTTGTTTTGGACAGTAAAAGTCCCATGTTACAGCCAAAGGCAATCCTTGGCACTTCAACACCATTTCTTTACCTATCTTCTCAAGTTGCGAACCACCATTATCAAATGCAAACGCATGCTTCTTGAATAACAACAAGCAGTCTTCATCACTTACCTGATATAAATGATGAATAAAGAAGCTTAGTCTCTTGATAATGAGTGCGAATTTTTCATTTTGTGTCATCAAAATCATCTTACTATTTGGTTTCCAACATTTTTCAGTTAGTTATCAAATTATTCAAATCATTATGATACTCATGCTAGATATCATATATAACAATCAGATATATCTCCCCTCCAAGGTTTTCCTTCAACTTAACTTTAAGCTTATCCAACTCATCTCTCGCTTCAGAACCCACTAGGTGGACTTGATCAACCAAATCCTTTGTAATTCTAAAATAATCAAAGTTTTCAGACACACATATCCATCTCTTTCCCAAATTTTTTTCCTCTCTCTCAACACTGTAAAGACTTTGAATCATAATTATCCTTCCTATTCCACCCATCCCAACTATAGGACTAACGTTTATATTATTACCAGCATCATCAGAGAATGACATGTGAATTAGCTTTTCCATTTCCTTCTACCTACCATAGACATTTATTCGTCAACCAAACAACTTGATGGCTCTCTATATGAGTTGTGTTTTTTTTAGCACCCCCACCCAGACCATGCACATGAATGTATGTCGAAAATTCTTCCAAAGTAGTAACAATTTGTTGAATTTTTTTGGGAATTATAGCATTCAAAAACTCATCAAAGAGATGACTTACCAAATAAGTCAAGATTCCATAGTCATTTTCAATCTCCAACCGCAAAACTTCAGGGTTGATCACATCCATCAAGTCCTCCACATCATAGATAGTGCTTTTAAGCTCGGTAAGTCATTTCGTAACATAATAGTTTGTATTTTGCTTAATTTCAGCACCAACAAGCACATCTTCAGTCCCAAACATTGTTCTCTTCAACTACTTCACAAGTTGGTCGTCACCATTCGTCGTCCTTGAAAAAAATCTGGAAAGTTGTGAGTCATCCGATCGAAGAATACATAGAAGGCAGAAGATAGAAAAGCCCCTCCTATTGCTAAACCAACTATCATGTCTAATTGAATATCAACTGAAAATATTTTTGATTTTGCACAGGTAACAAGTCTTTTGTGGAAGAATCTTTATGCACATAAGACAGTTTGGGAGGGAAGATACACTAAGTTTGAGAAATCAGATGAGCATTGTGTCCATTGTGTAATCATGACTTCAGATGAAAAATCCTCTAAAGAATGTGTTTGATTAATATAAATATATAGTTTAGAAATTAAAACGACTCTAATATCCATAACTAGTTTACATAAACACCAAAATTCTAAAAGTTAATAAAGGGATAAAGAAGATACGGTATCTTATTCCAATTATTACGTTACAATTTGACAAAAAAAAATTATTACGTTAATTAACGATGTTATATTATGTTGCAAAAAATTAAAAAACAAGAAAGTATATCATATTTCAGAATCGTCAAACACATTGAAGTACTCATAGTTCACCGTGTCGTACGATTCACGATAGGATTACGAGTCACCCCTTAGAACGTTTCGAATCACACTAAGAATCGGAGTTATCCCTAAGTCGAACGTGAATCGCTTTGATTCATATCACATTGAAGAATCGGAGCGATTCGATTCCATGAAGGATTTGGAAAAGAAGAAAAAAAAAATTGTGCAATACATTTAATTACTTTCCTTTCATTAAAAATTGAATTTAAAAAAAGAAAAAAAAAATTTATTCTTATAATTTTTTTTCTTTTCCTTTAAAAAAAGAATCCAAACAATACAAAAAGTAATAAATCGGCACTTTATTTTTATTGTCATCGTTTTCTCTTATAAATACCATTATCAAATTACATTTGAACAAATAAAAAAAAACCATTATCAAATTCTTGTATTTCTCAAAAGAATTATTGAAATACTAAACAAACATAAATGGCTTTATATGTAATAAGCAAGTCAATTTTCCTTTCTATTTTGTTCCTTTATCTAATTGTTGCAACTCCGATAGATTGTGAAAAATCAGAGATCGAAACAAGAGCCGTAAAAGTCAACTATGGTCGAAAGATGCAAAACAGTAACACTATCAATGGATTTTGTATACCTCCATTTTGTAAACTACGTTGTAGGAACCTTCACAAAAATGGAGGTTGTCGTAAAGGACATTGTATTTGCAATTAAAAGATAACGTTTATGTAAAATTCTAAGCAAAGTATTGATAATTTAATTGGTTTTATATAATAAATAAAATTGCAATTCGACATCGATAAGTATACTTAGTATTTCTACTTTTAGAATATTTACAGTATTTCTCTTTCTTAGTTATAGGAATTTTATGATCATGTTATGTTAATACAAGTGGTAACTGTAGAGAGTGCTGAAGATTTGAGATTGGTTATTCTCGCGTTGGTCATTCTGATATGTTATGACAACATATTGACCTAGCTACAATAATATAGAGATACAATGATTCAAAGATGAATCATATTTTCCACTAAAATATTGTGCAAAATTAGGGTAATTGTATAGTATCTCCTTCAATTTAGTCATATTAGCTCATTAACACTTGACTTTAAACATTTGTTTTTCAAAATGCATGAACTAATGATATCTAACTCGTTCTCACATTACTCATTTCAGTTAGTCTTTTTTTAACTATGGTTGCAAGATCCTACTTGGAAATAAAAAACAGAAATAAGGGAAAACAAGACAAAATCGAAAAGTATTTAGTAATCAATTGCAAACCTCCACATAAATTGGCTATTATACTGTAACAGAGAGATTAGGATTTCTTAGGGGATTCGAGGGAGGTAAGTTGTTATTATAACACTATGATTCTCAGCCTCACGAATGAATCATAAAATTGCAATAAAGATATGGATTTATAACATATGAAATGAAACACTTATAGCATCATAATTCAAAAATTAAAACTACTCCAGCTATATTACTAGAGTATTAACTGTGCATAAATGATCTAATTCATTACATTTCAAAAGCTTTCCTTTTAGTTCTTACAAAGTTCACCACACTCATGATTGAATATTAACTCACTTAACTATTGAGCTACAACTCGTGATCAACTGATATTTTCTAATAGAGAATTAGAGATTGCATTTCACAGATATTTAGTTGATTTTAATATTAGACTGTATAAAAGAAGACCTAGTCAATATTGCCATTTCTATGTAATAGACACTAGTATGCTTCTACACATATAACTAGCAAAAAGGTTGGTGAGAAATAACGTCAAAAGGAACAAAAAATCGGTTTTGCATTTTTTTTGCAATTTACCCCTTGTGGTTTGTTGAAATGGCACCCATCCCTATGAAGAGTTACCTGCCTCCTCTAGAAAATGGTTTTTCCCTCCTTAACAGGAGTGAGTATCACAAAATTGGCACTCATCATTTATAAAATAAAACAAACGGACATAACTAGTATAGACCACTCTCGTTACTTTAAGAAAAAAGCATATCTAATAAAAGAAGTAAAAGTAAGTCACCCTTATAAAATTGAAGACTAGTGCAAAATCATAAATATTTTCAATTAATAATCAATTAGACATGGAATTTGGTTTAACACTCGGAAGGGCTTTTTTGTCGTCAGCCTTGAATGTTTCTTTCGATAGAATGACTCCCAAGTTTTCTTAATCTCTTTAAAGGACAAAATGCTGCTGATCAACTCCAACTCTTGAGGAAGCTAAAGAGAACAATGTTCATGATTGAAGTTGTTCCGGATGATGCTGAGAATAAGCAAAACACAAGTTATCATGTTAAGAGATGGCTAACCGAGCTTTTATGATGCGTAAGACTTGATCGATGATATCAATGCCGAAGTTTTGAGGTTGGAGATCGAAAGTGGTAATGGAAGCCTAGTTCATTCGGTATGTCATCTCTCTGATGATTTACTGAATGATTTAATTCCTAAAATTTAACAAGTTGTTACCAGTTTAGAAGAATTTGCTGCACAAATTAATGTGCTTGGTCTGGGTGGGAGTGCTACGAAGAAACAGAGCTCATATAGAGAGCCATCAATTTGTTTGATTAATCAGATGTTTTATGGTAGGGAGAAGGAAAGGGAGGAGCTAATTGACATGGTATTGTTTGATGATGATGCCGATGCAAATACGATTAACGGTATTCCCATAGTTGGGATGGGTGGAGTAGGAAAGACAATTATGGCTCAAATTCTATACAGTGATGAGAGAGTTAAAAAACAGTTTGAGATAAAAGCGTGGGTATGTGTGTGAAAATTTTGATCATTTTAGAATTATAAAGAATTTATTTGATCAAATCCACTATTTGGGTTTGGTAGCAAGCGATGACTTGAATACGCTTGTAGTGAAGTTGAAGGAAAGCATCGCAGGGGAGAAGTTTCTGATCATTGATGATATGTGGCATGATAACTATAATGATTGTAATGCTTTGATAACTCCCCTAAAATCTGGGAAACCAGGCCGCAAGATTATCGTGACTACACGTAACGAAATAGTTGTGTGGTTTCTCGAAAATTCAGAGTTATCAAATCATTCCAATCATTATACTTATCGTGCCAAATATCATCTATAATAATCATATACTTCTCCCGTGCAAGACTTTTCGCTGCAATTTAACTTTAAGCTTATCCAACTCATCTCTCGCTTCAAAACCCAAATGGTGGACTTATCAACCAAATTCTTTGCAATTCTAAAAGAATCAAAATTGACACACATATCCATGCTCTTAGCTCAAAATGATTTTTTACTCTCATCACCTTTAAGAATTTGAACCATAGTTGTCTTTCCTATTCCACAATCCATACTATGGGAATAATGTAATAGTATTCCCATTAGCATTATCATAGAATGCCAAGTGAATTACCTCTTCACTTTCATTTTACCTAACATAGACATCTGATTTATCAACCAAACAAGTTGATGGTTGTAACCTTTCTTAACACCCCAGCCAAACCAAGCACATTAATTAGTGCGGGTAATTATTCCAAAGTGGTAACAACTTGTTGAATTTTGGGAATCAAATCATTCTAAAACTAATCAGAGAGATGACTTACCGAATGATTCAAGCTTCCATAGCCACTTCCAATCTCCAAGCTTTATTTTCGGAAACTTTTGAATTTGAAGAAGAAGAGTTGGTATTATTATGGATGGCTAATGATCTTTTTCAACATCAAAAAGATAATTATTGAAGATGAGGGTCATGCATATATCAATGAGTTGAGATCCAGGTCCTCTTTCAAAAAATGAGTGACGGAAAATACAAAATGCATGACCTGGTAAACGATCTGGCTTAAAATGTCTCATAACTTTTGTGTTAGTGATAGTTATTATCCATCTGGAAATGTTCTAAGTCAAGCGCGCCACTTTTCATACAATACTGATGAGTTGTATAACTTATGAGAAATTCAAATTCCTTGAGCAGGTGAAGAGCTTAAGGACATTTGTCCAGTTAGATATCAGGAAAATATAATGTTTGTAGATTATGCATATTGCATTTACCATTTCGTAGATTTTTGATCCGTGACTAAGAAAGCTTTATGTAACACATGTGAGTCAACTTGCAAAGTGAATCAGGCAAATCATTGACATAATACAAACCTAGCACCTTATGCATTTGAGTCTCGAAAGCATATTAGATATATCCATAGAATTTACATCAAATATGCTTTCGAGACTCAAATGCTTAAGGATGCTAGATGCTAGGTCTGTATCGTCAATATGTCAATGATTTGCCTGATTCATTTTGCAAGTTGACTCACATGCGTTACATAAAGCTTTCTTAGTCACGGATCAAAAATCTACGAAATGGTAAGTGCAATATGCATAATGTACAAACATTGATATTATATATTTTCTCGACATCTTACTCGACAAATGACCTTAACCTCTTGCTTAAGGAATATGAAATTCTCATAAGCATTATACCGGTCATCAATTTGTATGAGAACTGGCGCGCTTCACTTGGAAATTCTTCAGGTGGATAATAACTCACAATTCTAACACAAAACCTATCAGAAACATTTCGAGCCAGACCGTTTTCCAAGTCATGCATTTTGTACTTGCGTCACTCACTTTTTGAACTGGACCTGGATCAAAGCTCATTGATATATTCACGACCCGCGTCTTCAATGGTTATATCTTTTACGAATTACGTTAATTTTCTAGAGTTTCTATGTTAAAAATTAATTTTTTACCTTAATTTGGGTTCTTTAATTGTTGATGGCGTAGCCAAGCCAGGTGGATGATGGTGGAGATAGTTCCGAGTGGCGACGGTTTTCTTATGGTGTGAAGGTGAGTGTGAAGAGATGAGTTTTAGGTTTTTTTTCCATTGTTTTTCAACATTTAAATTTTTTTTGGGATAATTCTAGAATTGGGCCTAGAATCTAACCTTCCTTCTAAAATTAGACCAACCATGATTTAAATTCTAACTAAAAACCAAATTTGTAATATTTCTTCTAAATTTAGGTTATTACTAATTTCTTTTGGTAAAATACCATTTTTTATTAATTTTATCGTAAAAATATATTAATTAACCTTCTTTTTTTTATTTTCCGAGCAGATGCTGGTCAACTTCGTCGAGGACCGTCAATCAACATTTCGTCCTTTTAAAAAACTTGGGAGTCATTCTATCGAAGAAAACAATTAAGGTTGATGACAGAAAAACCCATCCTGGTGTCCAAACCAACTTCCATGATTACAATATTTTTAGTTTGCAGGTTTTCTATTGTAATGTTTTTTTGTTTCAATTTTCAGTATCATGAGATAATCTTTTATGTAAACCACACTACTCTTTGGATTTAGTTATATGGGCTACCTATGTTAAACTATAAAAGCATTTCAGAGATGCTACAATTTCACAAAATTATCTTACCGCCAAGAAGGTGGGTTGATGAGAAGCTTGGGTATGCTGATCTTTTCAGGTTTCAATTTCTGGAAAAACACAAAATATCTAAATTGGATTAGGTTTAAATTCAAAAATTTAGGCAAAGTTTGTTATAGATGTGGTAATTTAGATCAATATGTAGTAATCCTAAGAAAATAACATCTAAATTAGGGAACCTGCAACCATCATTGGAGCGTCATCAAGAAACTTCAATGAAAATAGGAAGATGGCGGTTTTTTCAAGGACCGATCACTTCGAATGAAATAGGAAATGTAAGCAGCACTTTTTCATTGAAAATTTGAACATATTGAGTTGATAATATTATCTCATAACACTAGATTTGAACAAAAAAACATTACACTAAAACCCTGCAAATTTAATCAAAAATATATTGAGATGATAATCATGGAAAATGGTTTAACACTCAAAGGGGCTTTTGTGTCATCAGCCTTGAATGTTTTCTTTGATAGTATGACTCCCAAGTTTCCAAATCTCTTTAAACGACAAAATGCTGATGATCAACTCCAACTCTTGAGGAAGCCGGAGAGAACAATGTTCATGATTGAAGTTGTTCTAGGTGATGCCGAGAATAAACAAAACACAAGTTATCATATTAAGAGACGGCTACCCGAGCTAAAAAGCACTGTTTATGATGCGGGAGACTTGATCGATGAGATCAACACCTAAGTTTTGAGGTTGGAGATCGAAAGTGGGTATGGAATCTTTGTTTATTCGGTAAGTTCTGATGATTTTCTGAATAATTTAATTCCTAAAACTCAACAAGGTGTTACTAGTTTAGAAGAATTTGATGCACAAATTAATGTGTTTGGCCTGGGTGGGAGTGCTACAAAGAAACAGAGCTCATATAGAGAGCCATCAACTTGTTTGGTTGATGAATCAGATGTTTATGGTAGGGAGAAGGGAAAGGAGAAGCTAATTGACATGGATTGTTTGATGATGATGCTGATGCAAATACGATTAATGTTATTCCAATAGTTGGGATGGGTGGAGTAGGAAAGACAACCATGGCTCAAATTCTCTACCGTCATGAGAGTAAAAAAAACATTTCGAGATAAGAGCGTGGATATGTGTGTCTGAAATTTTTGATCATTTTACAATTATAAAGAATTTAATTGATCAAATCCACCGTTTGGGTTCGGTAGCGAGCGATGACTTGAATGCCCTTGAAGTGAAAATAAAAGCATCGCATGGGAGAAGTTTTTGATTATCATTGATGATATGTGGCATGATACCTATTATGACTGGAATGCTTTGATAACTCCCCTAAAATCTGGGAAACCAGGCCGCAAGATTATCGTGACTACATGTAACGAAAAAATCATGTCTGGTTTCTCAAATTTCCGAGTTATTAAGTCATTCCAATCATTATACTTATCTGCCAAATATCATCTATAATAATCATATACTTCTCCCGTGCAAGACTTTTCTTCAACTTAACTTTATCCAACTCATCTCTCGCTACAAAACCCAAATGGTGGACTCATCAACCAAATCTTTGCAATTCTAAAAGAATCAAAATTTCCAAACAGGCATACCCACGCTTTAACTCAAAATGTTTTTACTCTCTCATCAAAGTAAAGAATTAGAGTCATAGTTGTCTTTCCTATTCCACTCATCCCAATTATGGGAATAACGTTAATATTATTCCCGTTAGCATTATCAAAAAATGACAAGTGTATTAGCTCTTCACTTTCATTTTGCCTAAGTGATGGTTGTGTTTCTTCTTAACCCCCCAGCCAAACCCAAGCAATTTAATTAGTGCAGGTAATTATTCCAAAGTGGTAACAACCTGTTGAGTTTTGGTAATTTGGTCATTCAAAAACTCATCAAAAAGATGACTTTACCGAGTCAAGCTTCCATATCCACTTCCAGTCTCCAACATCAAAGCTTCATTGTTGATCAAATCCATCAAGTCCTTTGCATCATAAATAGTGCTTTTAAGTTTAAAAAACATTTCTTAACATGATTGTTTGTATTTTGCTTGTTCTCGACATCATCAAGCACAACTACAATCACCACCAATATTCTGTTGTTCGGCTTCATGAGGAGTTATCATCATCACCATTTCGTCCTTGAAAAAGATCTAGAAACTTGGGAGTCATCCGTCGAAGAATACATTCAAACGACACGCTTGAAAAACCCTTCTGATTGCTAAACCAACGTATCTATTACTTGGACAAGTAACGAAGATTTAGTGGAGAACATTTTTTGTATAAGACAAATTGCTCACTCCAATAGGCACGACCATGATCAAATAAAAAGACTTCCAACGGTCATAAAATGACCATTGTAGGATTTGTATAAACATGTAATCAAATAATCTTAAAAAATTGTAAAAAGAATTAAATCAATTTTTTAGAGTTTCAATGTTAAAAATTATTTTTTTACATTAATTTAGGTTCTTCGATGGCTTAGCCAAGCCAGGTGGTTGATGATAATGGAGAATGGTTCCCGAATGGCGACGATTCGGTTTTCCTTGTTCAGGGGGGCGACTTGGTGGAAACGGCTTGGTGGAAAGGTGAATGTGAAGAGATTTCATTTTTGTTATTTTGTTAGAATGCGAGTTTAAATGTTTGTTTCATTGTTTTTCAACATTTATATTTTTTTGGATAATTTTAAAATTAGGCTTAAAAACTAATATTCCTTCTAAAATTAGACATAACATTTGTAATCTTTTTTTTTTTTTTTGGTTACATAGGAGAGCCACTTTGGACAGGAGAGCCACTTTGGACTCGGAGTCATTGACTCGGTTCGAACCTGCACCACTAGATTGGTAGACCAAGGCCCTGGCCAGTGAGCTAATCCCATCTGGTTGTAATCTTTCTTTTAAATTTAAGCTATTACTAATTTCTTTTAATAAAATACCTTTTTTTATTAATATTATTATAAATATATATTAATTAACCTTTTTTTTAAATAGTTGGGCGGCTACCGTAGCCGTTCAACTCCGTCGACGACCGCCAATCAACTGACAATAACTTTGGTCAAACTCCGACAAGATTTTTTGTTTGATAATCAGGATGACTATTGGTCAACTACATCAGCACCGCCGGTCAACATTGATCAACTCCAACAAGTTATTTTTTTTTTTTTTGGTTTTTACAAATTTAGAATAAAAATACATTGTACTTGCACTTCCAATACGAGTTGCAGTGCATTTATTTGTCGAAATTCGTCGGGACAAGAAAAAAAATTAAAAAATCAGAAATATTCACAAGAAATCACATTTATTTGTCGAAATTTGTCGGGACAAGAAAAAAATAAAAAATCAGAAATATCCACAAGAAATCACAGATATATTTTTATTCGGATTCGGAAATTGTAAAAAAATAAATTACTCGGAAATTGTAAAAAAAAAGAAGATGTGCCAGATTTGAACAACGATCGTCACCGAAGTAAACCGATGGTCGCCCCGAAATTTAAAAAGAAAAACTCATCGAAGTTAATAGCCTATCGTAGTCGGAGTTAACCGGTGGCCGCCTAAAAAGGAGCACTTGGCAAGATTTGAGCATTGACCTCCGCGATTGACCAACGTTGATCGCTAAAGTTGACTAGCCAGTCGTAGTTGTGGTGATGAAATACATAAAGGTTTGTTTATAGGTGCTTAAAGTATAAAACTCTTTTTTTTTGTTACATAGGAGAACCACTTTAGCCTCAGAGTCATTGACTCGGTTCGAACATGAGCTAATCCGAACGGGTTAAAAAATAAATAAATAAAACAAAAAAAAACTCTTTTAGAATAACATTAAAATATTTGAAAAAGTTATTAAAAATAATTTTAAGTATAAATTTGGCGCTAAAATAATTTAAATTTCTAGAAGCAACTTTTAAATGTTTTTCCAAAAAGGTACTTCCAAACGGGCTATAAGTTGTGCTGATAAAATAAATAAATAATTATTTTATTTTATTATTTGTTATATATTGATATTTTAGTCAAAATGCTGGAAAGAATAATTGCTTGCCTTAATTTCCCTTATTTTAGAAAGATTGTGCCACTTAAATCCTAAATGTAGAATTAACCCCAAATTCTATCCCTTCTACCAAACGCGGTACAAACGATAGAAGATACCTTTATTTAATAATTCAAATTTATTTCGAATGTAAAAAATAAAATACCTTTCCTGCTGCTCGTTCTTTGCTGAGGCCCGCAATTATATGAGCTTCCACGCCGAAGAGAAAGAAGTTATCTGCTCCAACTTCTTCACATATTACAACGTTGGCGGTTAGCCCCATCTAGACACAACAGTAAATGGAAAACTTCAGTGCTAAGAGAATCAGTTTTTTTTTCAAGTTAATTGCAATATAGGTCCCTATATTATTGAAGTTGCATTATACTTTATAGTACCTAACACTTGCAGGAATCATAATTCAGTGACACTAACACTGTAATCGGGAATAAATATAACCTGAGCATCGAAAATAGAAATGTCAAAATAACAAAATAAATATAAATCATCAATAATTATACCTTCAATAGGTCACCGATATCAGAGTCATGATTTATTGTGGCCCCCACATCTGCCTCCAAATATGTATACTCACTCGCTAGATTCAAGAAAGACAAAGAGAGATAGGAGGTAGACCTGATTAGGTTTAGATGGAAAAAGTGAAAAGGTTTTGTACTTTGAGGTTGTCCAATTGGGTTGTAATAGGCCTGTTATTTCGCAGTCCTTTGTAAGCCCATGTACTTTGTTATGTTTGAGTTACAATTCCAAAGATTGTCTTTTGTATTCATGTATACGCTCTTTACCTGAAATAAATTTTAAAAAATATTATTTAAAAAAAATTCATACAGTAAAAACGTATCAGAAATTAAACGAGAAAACGTGATATTAATTTTTAATTACTTCCTCATCAATTAACTCTATAATCTCAACATGTCGAGGAAGTAATTTCTCCATTAACTCATAGCTCCATTTCTCGAGTGCTTCAGGTAAAACAGTATAATTCGTATATGCCACGGTTCTGGAGGGTAATTTCGTAAAAAGTTAAGTTTTTTCTCATGAAGCGTTAAAGTATCATACGAAGAAGTACCTTTGGGTAAATATTCCAAGCTTCTTTTCAGTTCAACCCCTTCAAATCAATTAAAATTCTCATGAACTCGGTTACAGAGATTTGGATGAGTATCATTCATCTGTACCGAAGCTTTTTCAGGAAATTCTTCCCAATTTACCCTTCCATTCTTCTCAATTTGCCCTACATCTTCAAGAGTTTGACCCAGTAGTTTAAAAGCCTCTGCATATAGCGTTCCAGTTTGAGATAAGCGCATCTCGAACACTTTGTGTACTGTAGCAAAAAATGCTTTTGAGGCTTCGAATTGTTCAGGTGAGAATGATGGAGTAAACTCAGCATGGTATTTGATATTATAGACAATTGATGAAGCATCTGGTTTGATCAAACTCAAATCGCTCAAAGTTTCTGTAATTAACCCAATTTAAAATCTATGAGTGGATCTAGATTCATAATTCAAAAGTGGAAATACTTAATTTAACAGTAGAACTGATTCAAAATTCTTTACATGCAAATATAGAGATCTATAGTCCTAGAGCTAGATCTGCAACTTTTTCATACTATATATATTTTAAATCTATAATTATTAAGTATTACTCGATTATGATCCCGAACAATAAGCTTTTTCTATTACTAAATGCATACTCCCCGTTATATTTGGTACTAAACTCAAACAATTGAAAAATAAACATTCAATATACTTAAATTAAGCATAAAATTCGATTTGGAAAAATATAATAAACCGAAGGAATTGTGTAGTTTCTGCTTCGGCTCACTCGAGACACTCTTGATTCAAATTTCTTTACATGCAAATATAGGGATCTATAGTCCTAGAGCTAGATCTGCAACTTTTTCATACTATTTTTTATATCGATAATTATCAACTATTAATCATTATGATCTCGAACGATAAGCTTTTTCTATTACTAAAATGCATGCTCCCTGTTATATTTGGTACCAAATATAAACAAATAAAACATAAACGTTCAATATACTGAAATTAAGCATAAAATTCGATTTGGAAAAGTATATAAAACCTTGATGAGTGGATAAATCGTATAGTTTCTGCTTCGGCTCACTCGAGACACTCAAGACACTCTTGACTTGGAATGACCCTTTCGCCCTTGGAAAATGTGAGATTTTAGCTAAGAGTAAACCAAAACTTGTTTTTCTAGAGCTAAGCAAATGTACAATTCTGGTATTTGATGAGAAATGCGGTTTAGAGAGAATGAGAGCCGGATGAAGAAGTCCGCCATTGATGAAGCTTGGAAAATGTTTGTATGTGTTGTATGTGTGTGGAGGTATTTATGAAAATATCTTCATTATTGGTGGTCATTATTGGTGGAGGAGACAAGTGAGACAAGTGAGACCTTGAGCAGAGATGGACTCTCTTGTTTTGTAAAGCAATTAAAGAAAAAGGGGAAATAGAGTATGGGTTTCTGTACTTATCTTATGTCACGTTGATGGTCGCGTTTCCAAAGGGGGTTGAAATTGTATTATTTTTTTTCAAGTTGTTTAGTATTTAGTAATATAGATAAAAAATTAATAAGAGCACTAATAATGTTTGACTAAACAATTTTATAAAGAAACATCATAAGAAAAAAAAAAACATTATAAGACAAATAAACTAGTAAAATAACACAAACTAAAGCCGAGCAGGAAAGTGCTCTACCGCCCTGATTATTCGATGATTCTCAAAACTTTTTCCGATCATCCCAAAAAAACAAAAAATCGACCGACCAAACAAACATCAAGCAATTGATTAGGGCCGGTCCTTACATATTTGGGTCCAAGACGAATTTCATAATAGGGGTCATATATATTGATGATGAAGAGAAAGGAATTTTGTTAATAATTAAAGGCTAAAATTAATTTTTTATTTTCTTTTCTTTTGTATATTTCTCAATTTATACAATAAATATCCAAAATCATTTACGAAATTTTCTTTTATAAAATTTTTTAATCCAAACAAAAAAAAATTCTTTTTTCTTTTTTAAATTATTTTTTTTTCCTTTATTACTTTTTTTCCTCCTAAATACAAACAGACCCTTAAACTTTACAACGTGGTTGTGGGAAGGTGCAATTTATTTGCCCCATGATACCATTAATAGTATATAACTAATGACCGAATAAAATATAGATAAATGACATGTGCTATTATTTATATGAAAAATCCCGTATAATTTAAATAATTTTACACTTCACATTTTTATATGAAAATTACAATCAATATAATTTACCCATTAAAGAATACAGTCAATAAAGATGATAAATATCTATGGTAAATGGAAAAGATTATACAATTAGGTGTCGTTTGTTTTTTTAATTCATAAGTGAATTAACAGCTGAATAGAACTTATTCTGTTAAGAGGCAGTGTCTGAATGATTCAGACTTAGGGGGTGTTTGTTTGCACTTAATGAGATCTTAATCTGGTTCATTAAGACACTGGATCAATAAGACTGTTTGTTTTCCGCAGACACGAAATTCACTGTTTAAAACATGGAACGAATTAAAAAATTAAAAAAAAATCAAAAAATTCAGAAAATTCCGAAAAAAATCATAGACGTAAATATTAATTTGATTTATCCAAATATGATTTTTTTCGATTTTTCTGATTTTTTTTGAATTAGTTATGGCGATTTTAAAAAAATTTCACGGACGCGCGCGTGTGATGAAATTAGTAGTAGGTGGTGGTGGTGGAGGTGGTGATGGTTGTGGTGGCTGTAGTGGTGGTGGTGGTGGTTGTGATGGTGGAGGTGGTGGTGGTGGTGGAAATACCCTATTATTTGTTTAAGATTTAAAAATAAATATTGTATTAAAAATAAAATAATATATTTAATAATAAGGATAGTATAGGTATAAAAAATATTAAGGGGATGTTTTCTATAAATAATTGTTCTATTAGACATTTATCTCTAAATAAGAAAATTAGAGGCTTAAAAAAATTAAAGACATCATTAAGGAGGCATTTATCTCTAATTACCCCAATAATTAATTTAAAAAAAATTAATATTAAGACTTATAGTGCAATCTTTACTTAATATACGACTTATAGTGTAATTCTATAAAATATAAGAAGTTATTATACCGTTTTACATAATATAAGGACTTATATTACAATTTTTGCATAATATATATGTTGTGTTTTGTTTGTATAAACCAGTAAAACAATATAGGAACTAATGCAGAAATAAAATAAAAGTAAATAATTAAATAACAATAATTAAATAACTTTACTTGTCGAGGCTCGGATTGGATCCGATGTCTTTAAGGTATTTAGGCCACGTACAGGTGTCTTACGTTTGTTGGCTTCAACCTCCAGGATACAACGACAAATCTATTCAAAAGAAACTGACACACGAATTCTTAAGAATCTCAACGAACTTAATAATGCTGCTTCTTTCTATCTCTCTCTTATAATTTTAATGCTTTGAAAAAAAAATGAATGAAAGAATGGTTTGGTTGGCCAACTATTTATAGAAAATGAAAAGGTGGCTTGCCAAAGGTTGTGATGTTTCATTTTGGAGTTACGTTGTATTAATTTAAGATGCAACGTTTACTTAAAAGACAAAAAAACTTGGGCTAGTCCAGATGGTATGAACCTAAGGCCCAAAAGCCCAACAAAGATGATGGTCCAGGTTCATACCCTACCTAAGGCCCAACAAAGGTATAGACCTAAGGCCCAAAAGCCCACAAAGCTAATGGTCCAGGTTCAACCCTACCTAAGGCCCAGCAAAGCTATGGACCTAAGGCCCAAAAGCCCAACAAAGCCTTTTTTCTTTCTTTCTTTCTTTCTTTGCTATATAGAAAAAAGAAATAACATATTTTTTTTCTTTTAATTTCTCCAAATTACATGACTCAATTTCTCATTCAATTTCAAATGATTTTATCCAAGTGAATATATTACGTTAATCTTTACAACTTGAATAAACGTATTAATATCTGAATCATTTCATTAAATTGAGTCACCGACTAACATCGTAAACATGGTCAACACTTGGGTAGAATCCCATTTGTCCAACAATCCCCACATGAATGAAAATTGACTAACCACCTTAAAATATTATGCAAAAGAATGCTAAACACTTGGGAGAGAGCGAGAGAGAAGCATAGAAGAATACTACATCGAGAAAGGTAGTTTTTTGCCTTGAACCTTCTGTATTAAGAGCTATCGGATTTACTTGCTAACTAGTGAACGTGATGTCTTGAACTATTCAGCTTTTGTGTAAACCAAGACAATAGAACTTACATAGTATACTTCCAAACATTATTTGGTTCTCACGGTTGTGTTCATTTACGGCCCTAGACAACTCCTGGTATTTCATGAATAACCGTCGGAGAATTTCGCCTTTAAAAATTCTTGCAGGGCGGCCCTACCCATGTTATTCATATAGGTGGTCTCTTGTCGAGAGTATTCTGCATTACTCTATCTTATGTTATCTAAGATACAAGAACCATTAAAAGTTTAACTTATCCTTCACTTTTACAAGTAGCACTGTTTAATTTTGTTCTAGGAATGGTTTGGGGAGGTCTCCCCACAGTGCGTCGCACCAAGTTGCAGTTTCATGATTCAGTTTTCCCTTTGAACCTAGATTGTGGGATCTCCACTCTGCTAGGTAGGGTTCCCATCATGGCAACTCAGCTTTCGTAGTCTTAAGACCCATTCCCTTGACAACACTCGCACTTGCTCTCTTTGTAGACCTTTGGTCAGTGGATCTGCTATATTATCCTTTGATCGAACATAATCAATTGTGATAATTATGTTTGAGAGCAATTGTCTAACGGTATTGTGTCTACAACGTATGTGTCTAGACTTACCGTTATACATTTCATTTAGTGCCTTACCAATGGCACTTTGACTATCACAATGTATGCAGATAGCTGACACAGGCTTTGGCCAATTAGGAATATCCTCTAGGAAATTCCGAAGCCACTCGGCTTCTTCAACAGCTTTGTCTAAAGCTATAAACTCATATTCCATAGTGGATCTAGCTATGCACGTTTGCTTAGTGGATTTCCAAGACACAGCTGCTCCTCCTAACATGTAGACAAATCCACTTGTGGATTTTGAGTCGGTGGAGTCTGATATCCAGTTTGCATCACTGTATCCTTCTAGTACAGTTGGATATCCTGTGTACAACTACCCTTCGTTCATAGTGTATCTAAGATATCTTAGAACTCTTACAATAGAAATCCAGTGGTTCTTCCCTGGATTATGTGTAAACCTACTTAGCTTGCTTACTTCATGTGCTATATCTGGCCTAGTGCAGTTCGTTAAGTACATGAGACTCCCAATAATCCGAGAGTACTCCAACTGGTTGATCATATCACCAGTGTTCTTAGCAAGATGTAAATTTACGTCAACAGGTGTCTTGGCGATATTTGTGTCGCCATTACAAAATTTGTTTAATACTTTCTCAATATAGTGTGACTGAGATAGTATAATACCTTTAGATGTTCGGAGAATCTTGATACCCAAAATAACATCTGCAAGGCCTAGATCTTTCATGTCAAACTTACTTGAAAGCATCCTTTTGGTGAATTTAATCACATCATTGTTACTTCCAATGATTAACATATCATCCACATATAAACAGACAATGACATATCCAGTCTCATTTTGTTTTACATAAACGCATTTGTCACATTCATTGATCTTGAAATCATTCGAGATCATGAATCTATAAATTTGTCATGTCATTGCTTCGGTGCCTGTTTTAAACCATATAAAGATTTAACAAGCTTACATACTTGCTTCTCCTTACCTAGAACTACGTAACCCTTAGGTTGTTCCATATATATCTCTTCATTTAGTTCTCCATTTAGGAAGGCGGCTGTTACATCCATTTGATGTATTTCGAGCTTGTATATTGAAGCTATAGCGATTAACATTCGAATGGATGATATTCTCGTGACTGGAGAATAAGTATCAAAATAGTCAAGTCCTTCTTTTTGACTATAACGTTTTACAACAAGGCGAGACTTGTATTTTTCAATAGACTCACCGGTCTTTAGTTTCTTCTTGAATATCCATTTGATCCAAGTGGTTTATTCCCAGGAGGGAGATCCACTAGTTCCCATGTATGGTTTTGCATAATGGAATCTATCTCGCTATTTACCGCTTCTTTCCAGTGTGGGGCGTCAGGGTTTGACATAGCCTCCTTGAATGTTCGCGGTTCGTCATCTAGCATGTAAGATAGAAAGTCAGGACCAAAAGACGTAGAGGTTCTAATCCGCTTACTTCTTCTTGGTTCTCCTTCATTTGGCAATGATTCTTGATCTTACTTTTCAGTTGGCAATGATTCTTGATCTTGCTCTTCTTCAATTGCATCACATGTTCTTTTTAAGGAATTAGATTCTGGTGTGGTCTTGTACGGAAAGGTTGTTTCAAAGAAATGTGCATTTCTTGATTCAATCACCATATTGACGTTAATGTCAACATGACAAGATTTGTGTACCAGGAATCTATATGCAGCACTGTTGTGAGAATTTCCAATAAAGACGCAATCGATGGTCTTTGGTCCTATTTTGACCATTTTAGGAGCAGGAATTGCTACCTTTGTCAAGCATCCCCACACTTTTAAGTATTTGAAGGAAGGTGGTTTTCCTTTCCATAATTTGTAAGGAGTTTTATCTACCTTCTTGTGTGGTACCTTGTTGAAAATGTGATTTGCGGTGAGCAAAGCCTCTCCCACAAGTACTGTGGTATCAGCAAGGTATTCATCATTTTCTTCAGCGTGCGGTTCTTGCGTTCAACAATCCCATCTTGTTGAGGCGAGTAGGGGGCCGTGGTTTGATGGATGATTCCATGTTTAGCGCAAAACTTCTCAAAAGGAGGCACATATTCTCCTCCCCTATCTGTTCTAAGATTCTTAATCTTTTTATTTAGTTGATTCTCAACTTCAGTTTTGTATTGCATAAATGCTTCTAAGGCCTCATCCTCACTTCGAAGCAAGTATATTTGACAATACCTTGTGCTATCGTCAATGAAATTTATGAAATACTTTTTACCACTTTAGGTTTGCACAAATTTCAAGTCACATATGTCATTGTGAATTAACTCTAAAGGTACCAAAGTCCTTTCTATAGATTTAAATGAGGTTTTTGTTAATTTTGACTCAACGCATACTTCACATTCCTTTTGAGAATTGAAGTTCACATAAGATAGTAACCCGATGTTTACTAACTTATTTAATGAACCAAAATTAACATCTCCTAATATATCGTGCCATAAATAAGGTGAGTCAAGGATATATTACTTACTCGGTAACATTTTGGTAGGTACTATGGTCATTATATTCATCTTAAATAAACCATCACATAGGTACCCTTTACCCACAAATATCCCACCTTTAGTGAGAATAAATTTATCAGACTTAAATACTAGTTTGAATTCATCCTTACTCAATAACGAACCTGAAACTAGATTCCTTTTAATGTTAGTCACATGGAGAACGTTATAGAGACTCAATTTTTTTTAGAAGTCATTATTATAATAACGATTCCAGATCCAACTACTTTTGATGTAGAGAAATTCCCATACATAAAGTCTCTTCAGTAGTTGCAACTTTGTATGTCTTGAACATACATGTCAGGTGGCCCACGTATCCACCCACCAGTGTTTGGTATTGCCAACCAAATTTACTTTAGAAACTACTGTAGTAAAATCAATCTTATTTGATCTTAGTCATGGTTGCTTGGCCTTATTTTCCTTTCATGGAATTGCCTTTACCCTCTGTGATTTCGGCCATCTATTCCTTTACACAGATAGTCATTTCTATTTAACCTCTTAGACTCCTCAACGGGTCTATAAGAGTCGGGATCATGTCCCACAAATGTATTTTACATAAGTGAAATTGCTGATGGTATGTTGTTATCGATTCCATCATTTCTGGACATATTGTTTGTCTTGGTAGACATCATTTCAATTACCAAGGATTACACAATATTATAGATAATTCAAACAAACGAATTATTCAACCTTTCTCACTAAAAGACAACACAAAAACTTGACTCTTTCTTACGACAAAATGATTAAATTAATTTTAATTTCCCAAGTTTTTATATTCTTGTTAGTCCCCCAAGTTTTTATATTCTTGTTGTAGAGGATCGAAGAAATTAAAGAGATAATCAATTCACGTAAAAGAAGAATCTCAATCAATTAAGAATTCTTTTAGCGGAAAATTTTCAAACCAAAAAGTTCGACAAGTATGCAGATACTAGCAAGATTGATATTAGTTGTTAAAAAACACACTAATATTACAACGTAATATGACGTTAGTAAGCGAGTATTTTTCTAGTATGTATACACAAGCCTAGAAATCAGAATAAGAGAAAAGAAATAGTATGTAATATTCATGTTCTGTATACACAGACCAAAAAAAATTTCCAAATAAAAAGAAAATGTTTTCTGGTTTATACCACGTGAATCGTAAATACCTTATATTGTTTTACTGGTTTATACAAACACAACACAACAATATATTGCAAACACCTCGAAAAAAAAATTCGGGGCCGTTGACCCCGAACCTCCTTGCCCCCCCCCCCCCCTAATAATTAATCTTAGATCCGCCCATGCCCATGATATTGATAATTGTATATAACTAATAACTGAATGCAATTGGATGAATGGAATGTGTCATTATCTAAAACCAACGCATTTAAGATCGCGAGTTTGGGGTAACTTCACAAGGTTAATGGTAGAGGTAGATTCAAACAAGCTGCTACTAGCTATCATTAGGTTACAAGGGCATTTATAGAATATCAATACGAGGGTATGCATCTCATATGCTTTGTTACCAGTTGGTTTGGAGATTAAAAAGATGCATGCCCGTCAAGGGTAATAAGATTAAGCCTTTGATGATGTAAATGATATCTGCAGGGGCTGGGTGATTGACAAAAGCTTGAAGAGGGAGAAAAAAACAAGGAGGCCATCAATGTAATGTAGTCAGGTGTGATGGGTTGTAATATATAAAGATTATTAGAGACGACGCCTTAAATAGTGGCGAGGGATGTGAGGTGAACAATGCGATGAGTGACAATAGTGAAAGGTTATCTGAAGAAGATTTTGAGCATGCAGGGTGCATGAGGAAAAAGAGATAGGCCTGGGCGTTATTAGGAATGACGATTGGGTCTCGGGTGTAGTCTTGCTTAAGCTTTATCCACATAAGTTTGTAAATATTAACCCAATACTAGCTTTTCATCCATTCCATTAGACTTATTGATCAATACAGGTAATGTACTAGGTGAAATTGATGTAAGCATCGTAGCTATCCAAAGGGAAAACACAAAAAAAATATTTATGCTCGCCTCGCCGTGTCTAGATCAGTAACTCGTAATGTTTTGTTCTAGTCTTAATTTTTTGCCTAAATCTTTATGTGTATAACGTGAAACCCAATAAATAGTCCTACATGGAAATGGGTGGTGGGGGGTAATGAAACCAATGCAAAATTAAGAATCTAGCACAAATTGGTTTTTTTCGATTTCATCTAAAAAAATTCTCATGAAGGATTTTAGATAGAATGAACATAGGTACAGTAGATGTGATACAAGAATGAATTACCCAATGAAACTCTTAGCGTACATATACTCAATGAACGAATATTAACCAAAAATTAAAGAAACCAAGATAAAAAGCACCAAGCATGCAAAAGTCTAACTTAAATATAAAAGCAATTATTGAGACAATATAAAATAAGTGGCATGCATAAAAGTGAATAGATAAGAGTAATAAGTCAAAAAACAATTTCATTTTAGTCCACCACCTAAGGCTTATGCATCTTTAGAATTTTTAGTCTCTCTACTATAAATCCTTGGTTAACTTAAAGGTGAGAGTATAAACCCCTACAACCTTTTTGAAATCACCTTTGAAGAAACCCTTGTGCTATCTCTAACACAAGTAAACTAAGTAAAGAAACTCTACTCACAATATACTACATAAGAAGCCTATGCATCCTTCCAAGTGTATAACACCACACAAGAACGAGTGACAATCTCCACCCACGATCTACAACTTCATACTCTGTAAACCGTTCAAGCTTGGTGTCCACACCACACAATATCTAGACCATTCTTGTCTAATATACAAAATATCACACTTCTTCACTAGACGAAGAGCAAACCTAGGTTTCACGATTAATCCCAATCTACCTAGTCTAATATCTATACTCCTCAATGAGTAGATGAATACAAGTGTTTAGGCTAAAAATATAAAGCAATATAAATAATCATATAATGGATTAACTAGGGGATCTATTTGAAGATATCTATAATAAGCTTTCAAATTTGGTGTAAAAAAGAACCACTTTTGGAAGTCTTCAATACCTTTATTTATTGGAAAATCTCCCCAATGGAATTGTCCACATGTTAATGTCTGGTTAAATGGATTTCAACTTTACTAATATTCAGAATCTCTAGGTTGAATGACCGATAACGTGGCTCTGATGACTCTAGACAATAGTAATCCAACGAATTTTTTCTGTCCTTTCTAGCCATTATCTTATTGTTCTCGGATACCGCCTTTATTTCAACAGTCTACCCACTTGGAGTCGAGTTTTCAAATTTGACACATAAGCTAATCGGGTACTTGACACTTCCAATTGGTTGTCCGATCTTTGACTTTCTTGGCTCTTATCAGACATACTTAGCCTTTTCGCCTTTATTTACTTCAGAGGTCAATTCCCCTTCTATTCTTTGCCTTCATTTGCAAATGACTTTAGGCACTGCAACTTTTTCATGTTTCAGAGGTCCGTACTTATCTCTTCTCAACATGTATTCTCCAATAACTTTAGGTTGTCTGTCGTACTAACTTTTCAGAGGTCTGAGTTCTTTTTTCTTTCTCCTCTTCGACTGATCATCTTAGACACACCGTCCTTCAATCCCTTGCATGTGCGATGACCCTACTTCTGTGTGTTCTATAATGCATATTTCATTAATAATTACCCTTTTCTCTCACTAATAAATGCAATTTTCCATCAATAATTATCTATTGACTAATGAGGATTGATATTTTCTCGTTCACATTTTCCCCTAATTTTATTCCGAGTAAATTCATAGTGCGTTCCCATTACTCACGTGGTGGAGTAGTGTATTTGCAACATTAATGTAAACTTATGTATGTTTCTTAGATGATATTTCCGATCCATGAATTTTAGGTTAACTATCCAAATGATCCTCAAACTTTTAGAATTATCCAAATAATCTTAGAACTTTGTTTATTTTACTCCTGGGATTAAATCCCATCCCTTTTTACCATTAAGTCTACGTGACCACATATATATTTGTCTAAATAGTTCTCAGACTTTTAAAATTTCCAAAACAATCCTTAAACTATCCCTTTTTATCGGTTTGGTCCTCAAATGTTTTTAGTACATCGTACTTTACGGTAAACACTAATAGAGTTAGATATGGAAAACGAGACGGAAAAAAGTAAAATCCAATTTTAAAAGTTCAAAAACCATTCGAATAACTAGCCTATAGTCCATAGTTTAAGAATCATTTGAGGAAATTATCTATATTTCCTATTTAAAACATAGGGGCATTAAATTATTTTGCAAACACAAGGGCCAAATATGCGATTAACCAAATCTGATTAAATAGGTAGGAACCGGCACACTTTACCTCTCAAGCTTTTTCAAAACCCCGTCCCCGCCACCAAACACTGTCATCATCACACCATTATAAAGCAAACGAAAGCGAAAACCACCCGATTCAGAACTCTTCTCTTCTCTTCAAGTTGGGTAAAAACACAGGGGAAAGGGAGGGAAAATGCCTAGGGAGATAATCACACTACAAGTAGGGCAATGTGGGAACCAGATCGGAATGGAGTTCTGGAAACAGCTTTGTCTCGAACACGGAATAAGCAAAGAAGGAATTCTAGAAGATTTTGCTACTCAGGTGCTTCTTCAAACTCTTAATGTTTGCAATTTTTTACAGTTTTTGTAGATGTATTTGAAATGAAACGATTTATAGCAGCTAAATTGAAAGGTTTTTAGTATATTGTTCGTGTTGATGGTAGGGATTGTACATTGTGTGTCGTTTGTTGTACCTATAGTGTTATGTTAGTGGCTTGTAGATTGATGAATTTCGTTTATCTTGCACTGTGTGCTTCAATTTTAGAGTAGCGTCTTTGAATTATTTAGTTTAACTGTGTGTGAAATGAAACATATATCAGCCAATTTGAGAAGTTTTTAGTATTTTTTTCTTACGTGTTATTTCTAGGGTTGTGCATTGTGTTTGGTTTATTGTACTAATGATACGTGTAGTATTATGTTAGTGGCTTATGAATTGATGAATTTCGTTTAGGCTTCTTTTGAGTATAGCTTATTTAAGTCATTTCGTTCGATTGTGTATGAAATAATACATATACATGGTTTAATTACACCACTGGTCTTATGAATTGATGAGTTTCGCTTAGGTTTCATTGTGTGCTTCGTTTTTGAGTGTACATTCTCAGTGTTTTAGTTTAATTGCGTGTGAAATGATACTTATACATGTATACATGGTTTAATTACACAGTTGGTCCTTGTGCTATGTAAAAATGTCAAATATAACTTCACCTCTGTGTTTCACAGAGTACCAAATTATCCGTACCACATGTGTATATTTGGCTATATCTCATGACACAGGGACCACTTATGCAATTTACGATTCACTACTTTTAGGTTCTAAATTTTTGATGTAACAGGGAGGTGATAGGAAAGACGTATTTTTCTATCAAGCTGATGATCAACACTATGTACCACGAGCTTTACTGATGGATCTTGAGCCCAGGGTTATTAATGGAATACAAAATAGTGAATACAGGAATCTTTACAATCCCGAGAATGTATTTATCGCAGATCATGGAGGTGGTGCTGGGAATAATTGGGCTAGTGGATATCATCAGGTAAATATATATATGTTCTAGTTTTTTTGATCCATGACACAAAATAAAAACTAGGGTTAATTGCACTGTTAGTCCCTGTGGTCTAAAACAATGCCACAGAAGGTCCCTAGCTCGATATATACGAGCACCACAGGTCCTAATAAGTTAACAGAAGGACCTCTGGTGTTCAAATTATAAATCATGGGGACCTTTTATGGCATTTTTAGAGCCCAGGGACTATATGACTCCTATTTCGGACACCATAGGGACTACATGTGCAATTAATCCAGAGAATTAACTCAAACAATTCTTTGTTTTAGTTTTCCTAAATTGCAAAAACTGACATTTTCTACCTTCATTAAGTGCCACGTGTTCCCAATATCACTTACTCTTGTTTCATTTGTTTTGATTGTTTTTGGTCAACGACACAAGAAAAGAATTAAGGTTAATTGCACCATTAGTCCCTGTGGTCTCCGAAATAGGAGTCCTATAGTCCCCGTGCTCAAAAAATGCCAGAAAAGGTCCCTATGGTCAATATTTATTTGCACCGCAGGTCCTTCTAACAAGTTATCAGAAGGACTTGTAGTGTTCAAATATCGATCATAGGGACCTTACGTGGCATTTTTAAACCTACGGGACTAACAGTGCAGTTAAACCTAATTCTTTTCCACCTTCATTAACTGCCACGTGTAATCAAAATCATTGATTTTCCTTTACACAGGGTAAGCAATACGAGGAAGATCTAATGGACATGATCGATCGAGAAGCAGATGGAAGTGATAGTCTCGAAGGTTTTGTACTATGCCATTCCATAGCTGGTGGAACAGGCTCAGGTATATATATATATATATATATATATATATATATATATATATATATATATATATTATCACAACCTTAATTTCCCCAAAAAAATTCAAAAAACTAATAATTTAATTACTTCAGGAATGGGTTCATATTTACTAGAAGCATTAAACGATCGATACAGCAAAAAACTAGTACAAACATACAGTGTATTCCCAAACCAAAACGAAACAAGTGATGTAGTAGTACAACCATATAATTCACTTTTAACGCTCAAAAGATTAACATTAAATGCAGATTGTGTAGTTGTTCTTGATAACACAGCACTTAATAGAATAGCTGTTGAGCGTCTACATATTTCAACTCCAACTTTTGCTCAAACAAATTCTTTAGTGTCAACTGTTATGTCTGCTAGTACTACAACTTTGAGATATCCTGGGTATATGAATAATGATTTGGTTGGTCTTCTTGCTTCTTGATCCCTACTCCTAGATGTCATTTTTTAATGACCGGATATACCCCTCTCACTGTTGAGCGTCAGGTATGATCCCTCATATTTTCAGAATCTTGCACTTTGCCCCCCCAACTTCTCAAATGGTATTTTTGTTTATTCTGTAGTAAAATATAGGTTATTTTGTATAATGTAGGGATTTATAGTGTAATTAATTTAAATAAGTAATATCAAAGTAGGGACTTAATAGTGCAAATTTTACATAATATAGGGACCTATGGTGCAATTGACTTGTTTTTTATTTAAAAAGTGCATATTGAGCTTCCAGCAGTATGTTTGGAGAGTAATGATTGACATCCCAAAATCTTGACACTATGAAACACTGACTTTTCAATAAAAGAAAATTTTACACTTAAAAATGTAATTATTTAAAATAAGCCCTTGGGTCCTTAAGATTCTCAGAATCTTTCTTTGGCCCCCTAACTTGTGAAATTTCTCTTATTAAGCTTATAGTTATTTTATTTATATGAATACTTTGTTTTTTCTACTATAAAATATATGTTATTTTGAATAATATAGGGACTTATAGTCTAATAATATCGGGTAATATTGTGCAATTTTTACATAATATAGGGACCTATCGTACAGTTTTTGCATGATATAAGGACCCATATTGCAAATTTTGCATAATATAAGGACCCATGTTGCAAATTTTGCATAATATAAGGACCTATAATACAATTTTTGCATAAAATGAGGACCTATATAATGCAATTTTCGCATAATATAAAGACCTATATTGCAATTTTTGCATAATCTACGGATCTATAGTGCAATTAAGTTGATTGTTTTCCCCTTGCCCCCCCCCCCCCCCCCCCCCCCTCTCACACACACACACACAAATTTCTAACTCTGCCCTGAATCATACACCTAGATCTGGATTCAGATTTCGCTTGAGAATGACATATTTAAATAGCTTATGAAATTGGAATCTCAATTTATTTAAATTTGAATAGATATTTATAACGGAATATACACATAATGGAGCTTAATGATGCATCTTTTACAGGCGAGTGTTATTCGTAAAACAACAGTACTTGATGTGATGAGAAGACTTCTTCAGGCAAGAATAACTGCTCTTAAATTTTATTTTATTTAATATTTATAAGAGTATATAATAGTTTCCTTTTTCAGTCAAAAAACACCATGGTTTCAACTTCTTCACGAACAAAAGAAGCAAGTCAAGCTAAATATATATCTATATTAAATATCATTCAAGGAGATGTTGATCCAACTCAGGTAAGTAAATTAATAATAATAATAATAGTAATTTTCCAAATCACTATTACTTAATGATTTAATTTTGTATATATATATTTTCCAAATTAGGTTCATGAGAGCTTGCAAAGAATTCGCGAAAGAAAACTCGTGAATTTTATTGAATGGGGACCCGCTAGTATTCAAGTTGCTTTATCTCGAAAATCTCCTTATGTTCAAACTGCTCATAGGGTGAGCCTATTAGCCTTTTTTTAATTGACTTTTTTGCCCTTAAGTACAGTTTGTTAACAATAGTGCTTATGAATTTCATAGGTTAGTGGTTTAATGCTAGCGAGTCATACTGGTATACGCCACTTGTTTACTAAATGTTTGAGCCAATATGAGAAATTGAGAAAGAGACAAGCTTTTCTTGATAATTACAGAAATTACCCAATGTTTGCTGTAAGTAAATTCCTATCACGTCCTTTTTTTACATTTTTTTTGATTCATTAAATATTAAATATTAAAAATTGACTAGGATAATGATCTTTCGGAATTCGATGAATCTAGAGACATAGTAGAGAGTCTCGTTGATGAGTATAAGGCTTGCGAATCCCCAGATTACATCAAATGGGGAATGGAGGTATTTTTTTTTTTGCAATTAAGTCCCTGTAGTTTGATTAAATCCCACCCTGCCCGCTTCTGGTTATAAAAGGATTCATTTCTTTTGGCAGGACCCAGACCATGTCCTAACTGGAGAAGGAAATGCTACTGGAACTGTGGATCCAAAGCTAGCTATTTAAAGCAATTGTAAGTTCATATATTTGCACTGTTACCCCCTGTGGTTTACAAATTTATAGTGTTCTAAAAATATATTTATTGACATAATATATCTGCTTGTTACAGGTTGTAGTGTTGCTGCTGAAACTTAGGTGTCTTTTGAATTTGGTTATTTAATCTTAACATTTATGCGAAGTCTCAACAACAATGCAATTTTATTTTATTTTGTTTTGTTTTCATGGCTTTTAAATACATTTTCCGTGTTTGTATATTTTGTGTGAAAATGTAAAAAGGGTTATACTGAAAATTTCTATGAGTAGTTTGTTTACTTTTTCTTTTTTTGGTCGAAAGTTTGTTTAGCTCACGTTAAGTGTCATATGTTGTTAAGTTACACGTCCATAGAAAAAGAAACGCCCAAATAGTCATTTCAAGATGTTGTCTAGTAGATAAAAGTTGATAGTTGCTCTTCGATTGAGAGAATTGGTTAGTAACAATATAATAATGGTTTGATTAAATGATTTGAAAAACATAGTTTAAATTAAACTAGTATTTTGGAAGTATGATCAACTAACCTCAAAGTTTACATATTTTTCACATCATGTTCATTCATGATATATATTTTTAATGTGGATGGTTCAGATCATCAACTAACGCATGTGCTATATCCTTGCCAAATACTATGGAGGACCCAAAATCCCAATACAAAAATTTAAAATAGTAATAAAAAGTATTTTGTGAAAGAAAAAATGACCTACAGATATACATAATATGTTCTTAGTGTGATATATAAATGAAGATAAACCTTTTCCTAGAGATTTCATATATTAAGAAAGAAGAAAAATCAAAAAACCAATTCTGACCTTTTATTTTTTTGGAAGAATTTAGTATTGGTCAATTTAATATGTAATATCATGTCAAACAAATCTTTAAAAATTAAAAATGTCTACAAGTTTTATTATTGTATAAATTACATAATTAATCGATGAATATAAAAACTAGTTCTATACTAATCACTGATTCCGTCAAAAGAAAAAAACTATTCACTGATTTTATAGACGATGTAAAAATAAAAATTCAAAAATACCTAAACTAAAAAAATATAATTATATAAAGACAAATCTTTATAATTTTTTTAAAAATAATACCGACACTTACCTAGTTTTTTAATACATACGAAAGCCACCTTAGACTTAAAATCCTTTTTGACTCTAATAAGATTCGATACCTCTACGGAATAGTAGACCCACTAGACGAACTATCGATCTTACCTACCTAGTTTTTTGGAAAGAATTATCGTATTATTCAAATAAAAAATCATTACAAACACATAATTGAAAAAAAGATATAACACAAAGTTAAAAAAAGTACAGATTTATTAAAACAGAATTCCAACTTAATTTTTTGTAAACAAATCAAATATAGATAATTTAAATTTTTTTCTCTTATTCAACAATAAAACTGAGAACAATAAAAATAAATAATTTCACACCACATAAAAGATTTCAGCTATAAACAATAATGGACTTCAAT
Organism: Nemophila menziesii; assembly: GCA_029959085.1. NCBI lineage: Eukaryota > Viridiplantae > Streptophyta > Magnoliopsida > Boraginales > Hydrophyllaceae > Nemophila > Nemophila menziesii. The sequence goes on from JARWIR010000008.1 coordinate 35,066,032, forward strand.
AATTTTCATAATCTACAACAATATAAATCACCATTAAAAATATCTTTTACCCCCACTTTACCCTTTCACTAATATAGTTTAGTAATTTAATTCTTCATTTTAATTAATATTTTTCCTTATTAGTTTTTTTTTTGTTCAAATTTATTCGTTAGATCATATACTAGAATCCTCTCCTAAATTTGGTGACAATCTTTCGTTACTCTTTAAACGATTTATAACTAAGTTTGAGAGACTGGGTGTAAAGTACAATTACAGAAAATTCAGCCAAAACAAAAACAAGAGAGAGAGAGAAAGAGGGAGGGAGAGAGAGAGAGAGTGGGAGATGGCGAGCTCTATTCTTGTGTTCGTCACATGGCTACTCGCTTTAGGAGCTTCACTTGCCAACCAGGTTATTTCAATTTTTTTTAATTTTTTTGAGCTTTATTTGCTTAAATATTCATTTTCAGATTCCAAAAATCTTCAATTTAGTAAAACCCAGTCATTAAAATCAACTATGTGTCTGTCAAACGTGATCTCTATAAGAATTAATACATCAATTCTTCCAAGCGTAGTTAAATACTATATAATTTATCAGTAATCAAACTTTCAATTCACCCCAAAATATGGTCAGCGTGTTCGAGGATTAGTCTCATTCCATCCGAACCTTGTAAAACCCTCCAAATGTAATGAATTAGATCACTTATGCACAATAATACTGTTCTTAATGTAGTTGGAGCAATTTTCTAGTTGCGATTTAGTTGGACCAATTTATTTCATATGCTATAAGTGTTTGATGGTTGAATCATAGTTTTTTAATTACTGCAATTTCTTAATTTGCGTAATTGATTTGTATCCATTCATTTCTACAGGACACGGAAAACTCCGAATCAAGGTAACCTTTGACTTCATGCTACTAATTACACTATAGGTCCCTATACTATACAAAAACTGTACTACATGCCCCTAATCTTATTCATATTGATGCTTAGAATCAAAAAAGAACAACCAAAGGCTCCTGAGGTTCATTGTTCCCGAGAAAGAAGCAGATTAGCCTGGAAAGTAATCGAAGAGGTATAAATTATTAAATTTAATCTTCTATAACCATAAATTAAGTTATTTTCATTCAATATTCTAGTTTTATTAGCATTGAATCGAATTATAGTTGTATACACTATGCAGTATTTAATGCCATTTGTAGAACAAGAAAAATACGAGCTTTCAACTCAATGTAAGCTTCATAAAAACAATGATTTATTCAGAGATCAAGAGACACATAAAATTCATGTAGATATTAATGAATGGAGATGTGGTTACTGTAAAAAAAGCTTCCGAGCCGAAACTTATCTTGATAAACATTTCGATAGTCGCCACTATAATCTTCTAAATATACGTAAGTTACTACCATAGTATTCCGTTAATTGCAATTACACCCCCGTAATTATACTAATTACCTAATTGATCCCTAAATATAGAGTCAAAGCAAGTGCTTAGCAAATTTATGTGGAGCTTTGCATTGTGACCTTGTAATGGATCCAAAGCCTCGTAAAACAAAATGTAACCCAGCAGCTTCTGCTAGAAACAAACATTTATGTGAGGTTTGTTTATTTATTTATTTATTAATTATAAAGAATTTTTTATTTTTGTTTCTAGTTGTTTTTCGCATATTTTTTTTTTATTCAGGATCTTGCAAATAGCTGCTTTCCAGCTAATCAGGGACGATCAGCAAATCGTCTTCACGGTAGGGACCTCATGTACAATTTTTGGAAACCCTAGGGAGGGAGGTCTGGTGCAATTAAAAATTTAATCTATGCTTATTTTTCTGGTAGAATTGTTTATACGCCAATTTTGCGATGCTCACACATGCTCAGGAGGAAGAAAACCATTTTCTAGAGGAGGAAGGGTAAGTGAATTGCCATTTCAACAAACTATAAGGAGTAAATTGCAATAAACTGTAAAACCCGTTTTTCTCACCAACACTTTTGGTTTTTATATGTGCAGAAACATACGAATGTATTTTACATGGCAATTGCAATATTAACTTTAATGTTGCTTCCTCTATTTTACCCTTATTTATTATTTATACCAGAGGTACTTTATTTCAACGGTTTTAAAATAGTGTAATAAAGTAAATAGTAAATTCTAGAATGTAATGATTATATATATATATATATATTGCAGAGAATTGAGTAAGGGAAGTCAAGGACTTAAGCGTATTCCAAAGAAAGGACGAAAGCCTAAGCCCTCATAGTGTAAATACTTATAACTTTCACTCCTCCAATTTAGTCTAAATGTGTAATTTTACCTTTTGACCCTTGTTTTATTGTAGGTGAATCTGTTACCAAAATGACCAACAAGATGATCAGATGGTTGTGTGTTCAAAGACATTCTTATAAGGAAGAAGAATATATAAGCCAGTCTCAAATTTCTGCACTCTGTACTTTTTTTTTTTGTCTGAACGAACTTTAGAGTGTATGAGTGTAACATATTTTCGAATACTTGATAGATACAAGATCAAATTTATGTAGCCAAACATTTCAAACGGAACATTTTTTTTTTTTGTTTTTACGGTTTTTTGAATCGTAAATCACCATAAAACTGTGTACTAAACGGATCATGACACGTATAATGCATATGTTTATTTGATGTTCTTGTTATTGCATAAGATCAAATACAAGATTATTACAAGAGTATTCACTTGTTCACGACAAATCGACATGAGAAAGATAATTAATTTATACATAGTTCACTTGCTATTGAAAGTTGAAACTAGATTGTTTTAAAGCGACCCACTTTCTAGCAACTCTATTTGGGGGTAGAGCCAAGGATATTTGTTAGAGGGCAGTAACCGTCCCAATATTTTTTAACTTAATTGCACTATAGGTTCCTATATTAAGCAAAAATTGCAATGTAGGTCCCTATATTATGAAAAAATGACACAATATGCCTTGAGAGCTGTGATTGATTTTTTTAATGTTAATTACACTGTAATTCCCTATATATAAAGAGATATAGGAGGGGAGGGGGTGGGGGAAGGGGGGGGGGGGGGGGGGGGGGGGTTGTGTTGCAATCAACACTTTAATGTATGCTTACATGGATTTTTTTTCCATGGTAGAATTGTTTATACGTCAATTTTGTGAGTTATGCTACTGCTCAATGGTACATACCTCACATTTAAAATGGTTTGGGTAGCATCGTAGTTCAGTTTCAAGCGGACACATTTAGTGCCTCCAACCTTTATCACCTCGTTGTTTACCTCACATTTAAAATGGTTTGGGTAGCATCGTAGTTCAGTTTCAAGCGGACACGTTTAGTGCCCCTAACCTTTATCACCTCGTTGTTTATAATAACATTAAACTTCCCGTCAGTATACAAAGTTTCAAACAAGTCTCGATCATTACACATATAAACATATCAGCTGAATCAAAAACCGAATCAGATTTTTTTATATTAGACTTAACAATATTTGTAGTCACCCATGAATACGACATTTTCTTCAGTCAGGTTTGAATGTGAGTCATCCTCGATCTTGATTTTTCTATTTGGTAATATAAAAATTTTCAAATTCTCGATCATTCGACGACATTGAGTTTGGATATGACATCTTTTTCCACAATAGTAGCATTTTCGCTCGTTATGGTCATGAACCCGAAATCGCGATCTTCTATCTTTACGTTTGCCATTCTTTTCATGACTCTTCCCATTCTGAACAATCTACACTAAGTGCATTCCCATTATCATTAGTATTTCTTTTCCACGTCATTCGTTCATTTTCATGAAGGAGTGTAGTAACATCATCCATCTTGAGTGTCGTCCTCCCTACCAGTATTGTCTGTACCAACAATTTGTAAGATCTCGATAAGAAATACAACAATAAAAGAGCTTGTTCCTCTTTCTCAAGTTTCTCATCAATATTTAGAAGTTGTCACACCAACTTACTCAAGATATGACTCTAAATTTCCCTTCCCTTCCCTCCTCCATTTTTAGAGTAAAGTTCCATCCTTAGTCATAATTAATTCGTCATCGACTTCAATGCATATATTTCCTTAAATTTCTCCCACAACTCCATATGTGTTATCTATTTTATCACATTGAATTTGATTTTGGGAGAAATAGTCAATCGAATCGTGCCAAGATCTTTCTTTCTCATGAAATTCCACACAATATCAGTCATACCCTGAGACTTTTCTTCCTCAAAACCTTGGTCGAGACCTTGTTGTGCGAAAAGGTCTTGAATCGTAATCCGTCACAATGCGAAACTCACCTTAGCCTTGCATAATGGAACTTCAAAATTTAGTGCAGACACCATTTTTCGTTTTAGGACTTCTATGCAACACATCCACAACGTTGTTACCACTTTGTTGGGCAGATTTTTCGTTATAGGATCGTGCACAGAAGATAAATGAAAAAAAACATACACGAATATTTAATGTAGTTTAGCCTACAATACCCACCTAATCAGAGTAATTCACTATAATAACTCACACAATTACAACTAGGTTTTTATACGGAAAACCACAGAACCCTCTCACAAAAGAAATAACCCTCTCACAAAAGAAATAACAAAGAACTCTCACACTCATCCAAAACTTTAACAACTTTAGAATCATTACATACTCGCAATTAACTAACCTATATGATTCCTCACACTTTGATCTCTTATATCTAACTTCCTTTTACTCTCTTCTTTTTATTATCTTCAACCATCAACATATGATACCTATTTATAGGCTTTCACAACCAAGCAAACCAATAGATCTAGTCACCTTGGAAGACTTCAAACTTTCAGAACAATCATTCATTTTATGATTACTTAATTTTCTAGTACACCCTATAGTCTACTAAGGCATTAATTCAAAGATGTGAGTCAAATGTCAACAGAATTGCATTACTTTTTAAGGTGGAGTAGTTGCCAAATTTTTGTTAGAGTAAACTAAGAGAGGTTAAGGACAACTGCGGTGAGTTTCATTCTAGTTAATTGCACTATAGGCTCCCATATTATGTAAATATTGTATTACAGGTCTTCTTAAAATTTTTCTGAATTTATTACACTATAATACCCGATTTCATACAAAATAACTTATATTTTATTATAGAAAATGTAATATAAATCAAGGCCTATTTTAAAATTTATGGGGATGTAAGTTAATACTAAAAATTTAAGATACATGCTTAAATGAATATTATTGCAAAGTCATGGCGATATGTGGCTCCTTCCAGGGTTTAAATGAACCCAACCATTCTAAGTAGCTTCACTTTGGCTTGAGAGCTTGAGAATTTTTTTTGTGTGTATACAAACTCTCAAGCTTGAACTCTAATTTATAATTCGATTATAGAATAAGTTTGTTACTCGTTCATATTATTGATTATACCCAGTGGGAAAAACCTCAGTGAAGGAAAAAGAGTACAATACACAAATATCATATCCTTTTCATTATGACAACAATTACCGAGTAGCTTTTCATAATTCATACACTTTTCTCTTGTGATTTAAATAAATTACGTTTCTCGAGAACTTTTATATTTCAGGAACTTCTCAATCTTCGATAATTTCATATTTAAATGCTCTAAGTACTTCAAGTACCTATCGTGCTTCAGACACTTGTTGTGCTTTCAAACACCTTTCTTGTTTGGGCACATGTCATGCCTCTAGCACCTATTTTGTTTATCAAAAACTTCAATATCCATCTAATAATCACTACACTGTGTCAATAACATAAGAATGAGGACGTCTCCCCATAGTTAATTCTAGATTTCTGCAGGAACCTTCGTGATACAAGTAGTATTTTTTTGTTTCAAAATTCACTATTACACTTTCTATTGTCATCGACATATTTCACCAATTTTTGGATTATTATCCTTATTATTTATTTCAAGCGCTATATTAAATAAAAAATATTAATCCCATAAAGTATTCTAACAGTTTTAAATATTTTCAGTAGACTAATAATCTACATAACTTTTCTCGTATTTAGGTACCTAGGTCCTTTCATGATCATTACTTTCTTTAAGAGAAATGCATGTGCCAACATTAGTTGGCTTGATATTTCCTGTCGTATCACGTGGAGTGCGCAGTCACAATATTTACCATTTAATCATTTACTCATGATATTTTCTTCTTTGGGGCATCGTATACTTTAAACCGACAGGCTTGCCACGCTTTATGCGTTGGGTTGATACATTCGCTGGAATGTTTGTTATGTGTCTATATGGGTCAATAGCCTATGTTGGAGCGTTTACAACATATTTTGGGATTTTGAAATATTCTACTTGCAAATGTATTAGGTATATTATTTGCAATACTTTGCACATAAATATTCCTTTTAACATCAAGTTCCTATTCTTTAGTTTCTGGATATAAATGATATAATAAATTGTATTCCACCATGCGTCACGCAACTTCAGGTTGACTTATCTCTCCTTCCCCCCTAATAAGGGGGTAGTCACTTGGTAAAATGAATCTTCTGGTTCTTTTAAGTAGAGACCAAGTGAGTAATTTATTAGTTGACATATCATTACTATCACTAGGTGACCAAATTAGTCATTTAATAATACAAAGTTCTTTGGAGTATGACATCTTTTCTTTTGCACAGTGAGCGTTTCAACTGCTCGAATCTGTATATTATATAACCCCAAAGAAATAACATATTTTATTTCATACACAATTCTGTACTGTTAGTAAATAATGCAAAAGATATACATTGTTACGGAGGCTTCTACAAAATACTAATATTTGGATATTATCTTTTAAATTTAGTAAAATTCTTCGGGATTTACTTTTAACATAAATTTCCAAATTTGTACCACAAGGTAACATAACTTTTGGGCATCCAAAAACTTTTAATTAGATCAACTAAATGTCTTAGTATTCCACGAGTACGTGAACACTATATAATTCCACTTTATCGATAATATTCATGCTTATCGTTTCGTGATGGCTTATTTACCGTGACCTTTTACTTTCACGATATTCCTTACTTATTCCAGTTTTGGTGGTAAGAATTTTTTTTTACCTTAACCTCGTCTGAAGTTTGGGTCACTAAGATGTCAATTTCAGACACATTGAAAGACATGCATTTTATTCTAGAAACGCACTTCCATTCACTTCAAGGAATGGTTTTTAGTTAGGAAAAATAATATTTAAGTCACTCTAGGTCAATTTTCGTAAAAGCTGCAAAATAATGAATTTCCTTCAGAGAATGTGATTCTGTATCTCAGGGAATAATTTTCAATCAGGGAATACAACATTAATTCACTTGTTTTGTCATCCACACGTCTATTTATTTAGATAATGAAAACAGTTACATTCACTTTAGGGAATGTAGCTCCATAACTCCATTCACTTTGAGGAATGAAACGTTATAGTTTACAAGAAAATAGAAGGTTAATCCCTAATATTGGGATAAAACTCTACTTACGATATTACTACTTCAGGAGTACTTTCATGAAATGAAATCTGTAAAAGGTCTTAACATTATCTTTTTTTTTAAAATACTTCTAGCTACAATAATATCTACTTCTGAAGAATAATTATGTAACCTTGAAGTTTAGAAATATAGCGACGGTATCCTATTTTTCCTTTGTATTCTTATGAAATAATTAACCTTGTTCTTTTTCGGTATGTTTTGCATCTAATTTTTTCACGATAAATCTTATTGTCCTCACTTCCTTTTTTTATTAAACAGCAATTCTAGTAAAAACAGTCATATATAAAAATTATATATTTTACGAAAACATACCAGCAAAGCAAACTCTGAAACACTATCATGATTTTCAACCTCAGGTGGAGTTAGGATCACCACCACGCTGATTCCAATAGACATTAGAAGACGTAGCATTTTCTTCAGGAAATGTAGTTTTATTCACTATAATGAATAATTTTAGCCAGAAAATACAATATTCAATCTTATTTAATCCTACCAGTTTGTTTACATATCCATTTTCAAGAGATTGAATAATTCAACAATCGTTACAAAGAATGCAATTCCATCCACTACATGTAATGGTTTTGATCCAGACAATGTGATTTTATTCAATCAAATTTTGTCACCACAATGTTTATTTTGATACGCATTTGAAAGTTATGCATTCGTTTAGGAAATGTAATTCTAATCACTTCAGGGAATAATATTAATGAAATGGAACACGAATTATGATTATATCAATAATTCATTACTTTGCTTGCTTACGAGACAAACAATCTCATAGTATTTTGTAAAACTTTTATTCGCGCTACAACTACTTTAGGATATATGCGTGATCTGATACAAGGAGACATATATTTGTTCCACTTGATAATATTACATTTGCCCGATTTAAATCCTCACTAAATTTAGTAGTACCTGAATTATACTAACATTTCCTTTTGTCCAATTTACTAACAAATATTTAGATTGTCCAAATGGTAAGACCCTTAACATTCATAAAGGAGGTTGCAAGTTCCAAACCTTTATCATGCAAATCTTGCACAAATTATCGCAAAAGTTGGTTCACTTCATAAAATTATTTGTTCATCTTTTCTCCCCCTAATTTTATGTATCTTTTACGAATGAAATAATTGTGTTACATATGACACAATTCGATTCTTAAATATCCATGATATCTATATGAGTTTTTTTTAAATCATATACCACTTTTTTTTCAAACCCGTAAATTTGAATTAAGACTTCAAGTCTTTGCAATTCTTTTAGATTTTGAGTCGTTAAAATTTAATCTAGCCTTCAAGACTTTAAAAATCCATATAGATTTCAAGTCTTAAGAATTTAATCCAGATTTCACCCTTTAAAAATTCGACCTAGATTTCGAGCCTTTAGATTTTTTTTACAAGTTAACTTTTGTTCATCAATTCTTTTGTGGAAATTATAACAAAATTGATATAGGTTTTAAACTTTTGAAATTTGATCTAGGCTTCAAGCCTTTAAATAATTTTTTTTATACTTCAGGCATATAAATTTTATTCAAGGCTTCAAACCTATGAGATTTTTTTTTTCGGCATATAAAATTTGTGATAGGTTTCCGGCCTATAAAATTTGGTATATACTTTTGGAATATAAATTGAGTTCTAGGTTTCGGGCCTATAATTTTTGGTATATGCTCCCGATAATATAAATCTCTATTATTTAGGCTTCGGGCCTATAAATTGTAGATTGTGAATAATATATAACAAAATATAGAATTATAGAGTATATTGTTCAAAAATTACTAGTATAAGACAAAATAAATGTATAACCTAGCGGTTATACCCAAATACTCTACTATTGAAAGTCTCAAGTTCAAATTTCTCATACTTCTCAAAGTTATACCAATTCTATTTTTTTTTATTTCGAAATGATAAATAAATCTACATATAGCATCATCTATATTAATCGAAATTGAGAGTTTGAGTCTACACCATTAATTTTTAGTTTCAGGCTTTTAAATTGAAATTGAGACTTCGAGTCTACAACATATATTTTCAGTTTCGGGGTTTTGAATTTTATTAAGGATTCGAGCCCTTTAAAATAAATAATTAGCTTTAGGCTTTCTAAAAATGCATATAGGCTTAAGGCCTTTAAATTTCAGTATATGCTTCTGGCATATAGAATTTTGTTTTAGGATTCGTACCTATAAATTGAAGATGCTTCATATGTTACTCCATATGATATAATTTTTGGCCTTTATAGCGTTAGTTTCGGATTCTTTTTTATGCTTCGGACATATATTTTATTTCCTAGGGTTCGGGCCTATAATATAAAATTTAGGCTTCAGGCTATACGATTATTTTTCCATGCTTAGAGTATTGTAGGCTTCTAGACTAGAAATACATCTTGTTTTATTTTCATGTAATTCAAAATTATATTTACATATAGGCTTCATGCCTCTATATTTTTTTTTTTTTAAAGTGATAACCGATTTATCTGCTTGAATAGTATAATCGTATTGTATAGGATGCAATGGAAGTCCATATAATACTCTCTCATTTTCTTTGTGAATATATATATATATATATATAAATCATACCTGGAAATATTCTTCCTTGATTTGATCGGCAGAAACTCGTACTGATAACATGTTATAAACTAAAGGAATAAGAAAATAAAGATAGAGAGAATTTCTTTCATGTATTCACAAGATCACTAGTCTCATTACAAAAGAATATGCCTTATATTTATAGGGTAATCAATGACTATTCACTTGCCACATTTGTAAAAAATAAATATGAAAGACCTTTGACCTTTGGACATCCACTTAATTAAGTTATTTATTCATAATAATAATATCTTGAAACACACAATTGGGCAAATCCGATATGGACCTTTACAACCAAATTAGAACAAAGGGATATTTTGTTTAATAATACTTTAATAGCGAAAATGAAGTATTTATTGTAAGAATAGATCAATAAAAGTTACATTATTAATTATAAAAATTATAAGACTATCCTGCATTTAATTTTTCCTATTAATATTTAAAAATTCTCTATTTCTCTCACCCTTATTTCTCTCATTATTATTTTATTCTTCTCATAAATCTCTTAAAATTTTTAATTTTTTAATTTTCTCATTCATTATATCTATATAAAAACCACACTGATCTTTTAAAAGATATTTTTTCAAATTGGGAATATGGGAGCAGTGCCCTACATAATTTTTCGAAAAGCAATGAAAAATAATAATATCTATAGTATAAAGTAAGGTTTTTACATAAGTGGCGGCCAAGATTGATTCTAGCCACAACATAAGTGGTGGCCAAGATCTTTTCTGCCCCCACTTATCATTAATACCATTAATTAATCTTTATTTACTTAATAAAAAAAATTATATTTTGAAACAAAAAACCTTAAATCACTCCCTTAACCTTAGACCCTTAAATATCAACCTTAACGTTATCCTTAACTTTAACTTTACCTTAATCTTAACCTTAACCTTAACCCAAACCCAAACTTTAACCTTAACCTTAACCTCAACCTCAACCTCAACCTCAACCTTAATCTTAACCTAAACTCAAACCTTAACCTTAACCTTAACAATAACCTTAACCTTAAACTTGACCTTAACCTTTAACTTTATTTTTTAACTTCACCTTTACCTTTACCTTAACCTTGGCCTTATCCTTAACCTTAACCTTAACCTTAAACTTAAACTATACCTTAACCTTAACCCTCAACCTATTATCCATAACCTTAAGCCCTTAGCTATTAACCTTATTCTTAACCTTATCCTTAGCCTTAGCCTTAACCTAACCTTGACCTTAAACTTAACCTTAACCTAAACCTTAATCTTAACCTTAACCTTAACCTTAACATTAACCTTAATCTTAAACTTAACATTAAACTTAACCTTAAATTTAAAACCTCAAACCTTAAACCTTACATCTTAAACCTTAAACCCTAATGTTCATCATCACCTTAACCTTAACTTTAATCTTAACCCTTAACCTTTAACCTTAAACCTTACACCTTAAACCTTATACCTTAAACCTTACCTTGACCTTGAACCTTAAACGGTACAGCCTTATCTACATCTTCACTTTGACCTTAACCCTTAAACCTTAAACCTTAACCCTTAAATCTCAAGCCTTAACCTTTACCTTTACCTTCACCTTCATCTTAAGTTTAACCTAAACCTTAACCTTGAACTCAAAACTTAACCTTAATCTTGAACCTTGAACCTTGAACCTTGAACCTTGAACCTTGAACCTTGAACCTTGAACCTTGAACCCTAAACCTTAAACCTTAAACCTTAACCTTGACTTTAAACCTTAACCTTAACTTTCATCTTAACTGTAACCTTAACCTTAACCTTAAACAGATGAAGAATCATCGCGCTAATATTCGACCTTAAACCTGGAATTTTGTTAAACCTTAAACGTTTAATTTTAAACCTTAACTCTAACATAACCTTAATCTTAAAGTTAAATTTAACCTTAACCTTGACTTAAAATTTAACCTTAACCCTTAACTTTAACCTTAAATTTAACCTTAAAATTAACCTTATCCTTGACCTAAACCTTAAACTCAACCTTAACCTTAACCTAACCTTCTTCTTGATGAGAAACAAAAGAAAACTCTTATCCCTAACTTTAACCTTGACCTTCACCCTTAGAACCTGTGTTCGATTTCCGTTAACAAAACAATTTTTTTCTTCAGTGTCTTCAGACACGGGTTTTACCTAGTATATATAAAAATAATAATATACTATTATAAATAAACATATAGACCTCAAGTTTAGTGGTCCATTTGCATATAAATGCTGTATAATTACAAGGTTTGAATTCAAAAATTTAATTAGTTATAATAAAAAGATTTAGGGTATGTTTGTATTAAGGAAGAAAAAAAAAGGGAGAGAAAAATTATAAAAGAAAAGAAAAGAAAAAAAAATCTTGTCAGGATTAGAAAATTTTGATAAGAAAAAATTAATTCATAAAAGATTTTAGATATTTTTTGTTTGGATTGTCAGAAAATAAAGAAAAACAAATAAATATAATAACATATTTCTATTTTTATCATTGTTTGTAAGATGCCAAAGTTATTTTTTATCTGTTAGTTATTTATTGAAATCTTTTCCTTCCATTTGACCCCGATCTGAAGTGATTATAAAATGAGACTTATAGGTGACTTTTATAATCACCTAAATTACTTTCCTTTCCAAAATTCTCCAATACAAACGACAAAAAATATTAAAAATCACTTCCTTTCTTTTTTTCTTCTTCTCAATACCATCAACCCAAACAGGCCCTTAGGTAAATCAAATTTCGTAGTTAAGACAATTAATTATATTCGTTGATTTTTAAAAAATTGTTACGTAAACATAATTCACACCTTCCCACAAGCAGGACTAAACATTTAAAGGTATCATCTGAGTTTTCATAACATACTCTAAATATTTGATAACATTCATCCTATTGAGCTAATTGGTTTGTTATATGCATATTTACAAAGCAGAATTTTAATCTTCGGTCTTTCTTATTTTGGTAATTATGTAAGGACCCTCTTTTATACTATATAATTATTGGTTTAAATGTAAAGTACTAACGGGAACCATCTTTCTTATGTTTTAATATTCAAAATATATGATATGATACTAGGATATTTTATTTAACTAGATTTTTCTTCAAACATATTTGGAAAAGACTATGTATGACTATTAAGTATATAATGTAATTGGTTCACAATAATTGAATAAATCTTTTCAATCGATCATTGATAAATATCAAAATTATTGACATCATTTTTTGTTAGGTAAAGTAAATTAACTATAATTTTCAGTTGAATATATAAACTGAAAAAATCATGTAATATGATTGTATTTTTTGATATACATACTATTCTCTAATACTCGTTATTTGATAAAAATCAAAATTATTGATATCATTTTTATTGGGCAAAGTAAATTAACTATAATTTTCAATTGAATATATAAAATAAAAAAAATCATATAGTATAATAATATAAATACTATACTCTAATACTTATGTTTCTCACAAACAATATTGAATAGAATCAATATGATAGTGTATCAAGTGAACAAGATATTTTTTCTTTCTTTAATTTTTATCGACTTATTTTTTGTAACTTCAACTATTTGTGTAAAGACAACAACAGAATTAGAGACAAAAACAAGGGCGGCAAATTTCGATTATGATCCAGAGATGATGAAGATAGCACCTATGCTGAAAAAGGTAAAAGAAAAGGTAAGAGAAGTGCTAAGATCATGTACTAGACGGGGTTGTATAAAAAAGTGCGCGAAACGTGGTTTAGATGACGGTTATTGTCGTGATAAAACATGTGTTTGTATAGGATAATGAATGGTTTATAATCTTGAGACCATTGAGAATCAAAATTAATTTTCAATATAATAAATAAAATTATTTGAAATTTAAAGCAATGATTTTATTTCTTTAGTAGTTTGTTGTATTTGTTTTATTACTATTTTTATCATTTTCATGTTTATGTCATGTAGTCATGTTCATACAACTGCTACAATCTTCGAACATACTAAAGAGGAGGAAAATCCTATTAAAGCCCCCACAAACATAAAACTTATTTTATAAAGCCCACTTCATTAATAATACTAACAAAGTCGACATTCTGGTTGTGCATATTACTTAAAGCGGATCATCAAGTTCAACAAGCTCTTCAAGTCTGATTGATAATACAGTTTCTGCTCAATCTCCTCAGAGTGTTATTCGGCCAGGAGATGAATATTTAGCTTTGCTTCATAAACCTAAAGAACTTCGAAGCCATAATTGGGATAAATTATTAAAGTCAGTCGGTGAGTTTTATCGCGACGGGATGAAAGAATTTAGAGTTTGTCTTTCAAAATATGCTTGCGAATCAGGGTTTTTTTTTGACACAATAATGCTTCCAAAGTCAGTGCTTATTGTAAAAAAAAAAAATCTAAAGGGTGTTCATGGTACGTATACGCTTCAGTTGAGAGCGCAAATCATCGTCTTTATGTCAAAACTTTCGTGAACAATCACACATGTGATGAACCAAACAAGTCGATGAAAAGCGGTTGTTTATCTTCGGATGGGGTTAAGGATGTTATTCTCGATGAAGTCCAAGCAACACCTTCTATGACTCCCAAGGATATAATCCTTCATCTGAAACACCATTACGGATAATATATCGTATAAAATCGCGGGAACGGCTTTACACAAAGCCCGAGATAAAGTTTTCGGCGATTCTGGTCTTCCATACAATTTTATTGAGGCCTACTTTGCCAAACTTAAAACCGAAGATCCTTCTTCACACGCTTCTATACAAGTTGATCCAATCACACGTTCATTCGAGAGTTGTCACTTAGCTTTCGGTGCTTGTATTGCCGGTTTCCGTTCCTGTCGCCCAGTTCTATTCATCGACGCTACTTTTCTCAAGTCAAAGTTCAAAAGGACGCTCCTCACAACCATTGCAAAATACGTAAACAAGGGTAAGCAGATGTTATATTTTTGCTGGGAATTTTCCCACCAAACAGTTTACTTGTTATCTGTGTTTTTGTGGCCAAGATATCTAGTTTTTTTGTGGGTTTTGTCCTATCTTTACCTTTTTGCTCCTAACAATCATTTTATTTCAGGTCTTTTCCCAATAGCTTTTTCTATCGCACGCTCCGAAGATGTAAACAGTTGGACTTCTTTCCTAAAGTTTCTCGCTCCTCTCGTGTCTGACCGTGAGTTGACTTTTATTTTGGACCGTCATCCCGGTATTCCTATAGCATTGAAGTGTGAGTTCCCCAACACGTTTCACGGTTTTTATATGTTCCATCTGAAACAGAAACTGAAGAAGAAATTTTGGGGTTGTGCCTATACTTTCAAAGTCATGTGTAGTTTACTCGATAATTGTGCCAACGCTGTTAACGAAGAGGAGTACGAGCGTTGTCGCGAAGTGTTCTTGCTCACAGGTACCAACAAAGCTTCTGAAGTCATGGATAACTTACCGAGTGAACAATACGCAGATGCATTTTTTTCAAGGGAAGCGATAACGGTGAGATGACCTCAAACGCGGCAGAGTCGTTTAACGGGCAGATTAAAGAAAGACAGGAGCTATCCATAACCGAGCAAATAGACAGTCTCCGTGACCTTTCGATGCTTCAAATGCGTGATCGTTTAATCAAAGCATAAGTATATGATCAGCAAATCGTCTTCTTGATAGGGACCTCATATGGAAATTTTTGAGACCTTGGGGGTCTGGTGCAATTTGTAGGTGAAAAATATCACCGTTAAGAAAAATTTTGACGAAAAACGAAACAAAATAATTTAGAATTTCAATTAACTGTAAACTAACTATTACAGGGAAATTGAATTACAACGGAAAAGAATTACAAAGCTATTACACGGAAAAAACGAAAGCACAAAACTTACACGGTAAAGGGATAATTCCCGGTGTTAAAAAGATATTCCGGCCGTAGTACCGGTATCTTCTAACAGAAACGAAAAGAAAGGAAAAACAATATAGAGAGAGTTATTTTTTCTGCTTTGTGCTTTATTTGCTCTGTAATCCGTAGTGAACTCTGGTGGGAATGAGCTCTTATTTATAGGGGAGAGGGGAGTAGGAAACCTTTGACTCTTGTAACCGACCAATCAGATTCCGTGATTCCCTCCACTAATTGATTTGACAGTTTTCTGATTTTATTCCACGCGTTTTGGTTGACTTCTCTTATTCCCCACGTTTTGCATGCTGGTGTAACCGCTGGTTGACTTGGCCAGCTGATGGAATGATTTTCAACGGACGCGTGATTGGTGGAGTCTTTGATTTACGTTTCACTATTGATTGATTGCCAGCTTCACTACTTCACTATAAGAGCTGGACCAAAACTTGTTTCATTTTTCATTTTTTGACTCCCCAAACTCCCCACGAGCCACGAGCCACGAGCCACGAACCACGAACCACGACCCACGACCCACGTCCCCACGCTCCCACGCCCCACGCCGCCGCCGTCGCCGGTGCCGGTGCCAGGCCGGGCCGGGCGGGTGGGTGGTGGTGGTGCGCGCGTGTGGGTTAGATCAATGCTTTGCCATGTGCATGGGTGTTGGCTTTTGAACATTGTTGAAATTACCAAGTATAAAAAATATTTTATACTCCCTTCACCCACCGATATGGGAAGTAAACCATTTGTTTACTTTCAAATATTCCTACAATCCCCCACATATTTGAAGGTCAACAAACAGAGAGAAGGTGATCAGGATTCCATGACTTTCAGCGTTTGGGTGAATTGTACTTAAGTGCCAATATCTTTCGATTTGAATTGTCACGTAGTGAAGTGAGGCAACCACCGAATTCCGTTTAAAGTGAACCTAGTCTTGAACTTTAACGGTTTCCGATAGAGGCCCTCACAACACATACTCTACCCTGCTGAAAGTTATGGTCTCCTCGAACCTCACCTTTCAGTTTAGTTCATCAAGTCCATCTCTAAGAACCACCCTTGTGGGCTATGAACTTTGTGGATACCTTTATTTACATTTGTTCAAGGACGTCTCCTTGACATTTTGTTTATAAAGGTTTGGGGTTTTGCTACTACCCTTGAATTCATCAAGTCCTTCTCAAAGGACCACCATATAGGCTATGAATTCTGATTCATCAAGTCCTTCTCGAAAGGACCACCACAAGTGGCTATGAATCCATATTGCTTTAGTTTTATGCCATAGGGATGAATGGAGATCATCTTGACTCAAGAGTCACATGTTCCCCATTAATGGGTCTCAACCCCATCCCCCTCGACGTATCCAGAACTACTCTCCTGGGTAGGCCTTTGGTAAAAGGATCAGCGAGATTTTCTTCTGATCGTACATACTCCAAGGCTATCACACCATTCTTCAGTAACTGTTTTACTGAGCCATGTCTGATGCGTATATGTCTCTTCTTTCCATTGTAAGCACTTTGATGAGCAACTGCAATGGCTGCTTGTGAATCACAATAGATACACACAGGTGTGGCCTTGCCTTCCCAAAGGGGCACATCTGATAAAAGACTTCTCAACCACTCAGCTTCTTGTCCAGCCATCTCTAGTGCTATAAACTCAGACTCCATGGTGGAGCGTGCTATACAAGTCTGTTTAGAGGACTTCCACGATATAGCACCTCCTCCTAAGGAGAAAACATAACCACTGGTGGAGTTAACTTCGTCATTGTCAGAGATCCAATTTGCATCACAGAATCCCTCAAGAACTGCAGGGAAAGAGCTGTAATGCAGTCCTAGGTCCATAGTACCTCGCAGGTACTTTAGGAGACGACGAAGTGCAACCCAGTGGTCATTACTCGGGTTATGAGTATAGCGACTAAGTCTACTGACGGCGTAGGCAATATCGGGTCGAGTGTAGTTCATTAAGAACATCACACTACCTATGATTTTGGCATATTCATTTTGGGATACAGCATCTCCAGAATTTTTAGATAAATGAATACTAGAATCATAGGGAGTATTTACAGGTGTCACCTCAAAGGAGTCGAATTTCTTCAACATCCTTTCTACGTAATGAGACTGACTCAGGGAAATACCATTACTGCTCCTAATGATTTTTACCCCAAGAATTACATCTGCTTCCCCCATGTCTTTCATGTCAAACTTAGAAGACAAGAAGCGTTTGGTCTCATTTATGGTATGAAGAGAAGTGCCGAAGATGAGCATGTCATCTACATACAGGCAGATGATAGTACACTCTGATCCTCTTACTTTGGAGTAAACACATGAGTCAGAAGTGTTGACCACAAACCCATTAAAGATAAGGGTACTATCGAGTTTTTCATACCATTTTTTGGGTGCCTGTTTTAAGCCATACAAAGACTTCTTTAACTTGCACACCTTATCCCATTGACCAGGAACCACACACCCTTCAGGCTGGGCCATATAGATCTCTTCATCTAGGTCCCCATTCAGAAATGCAGTCTTAACATCCATCTGATGTATGACAAGTTTGTGAATGACCGCAAGAGCGATGAGGGTCCTAATGGTGGCGATTTTGGTCACAGGGGAATAAGTGTCGAAGTAATCAAGGCCTTTCTTTTGGGTGAAACCCTTAATGACAAGCCTAGCTTTGAATTTTTCTATTGAGCCATCAGGTCTCAACTTTTTCTTAAAAATCCATTTGCTGTTTATGGGTTTGCTGCCTTTGGGTAAGTCAGTTAATTCCCACGTATGATTACTTCTAATAGACTCAAGTTCGCTATTGATGGCTTCTTTCCAAAAACTAGCATCTACCGATCTCAAAGCATCGGTATAAGTTTTTGGGTCTTCCTCCATGAGGAGACAGGTGACAACCTGTTCACTTATCAGGTCAATGTGAAAACCTTCGGTTAAGAAGGCTGTGATAAAATCAGGTCCGAAACTGGTCTCGGTCCTATGCCTCTTACTCCTCCTAAGTTCTTCATCAGGAATACTACTAGGCACATAGGAGGTAGAGGGGCCAGGGGCACTATCACATAAAGGAACATTAACCTCATCAGATAAGTTACTAGAAGACAAAGGAGCATCAACACTATGCAAAGTTTTCAAAGGGAAGATGTTTTCAAAAAATTCAGCATCTCTAGATTCAAAAACGGAGTTATCATCTAATGATAGGAATCTATAGGCTGCACTATTCTGAGCATACCCTATGAAAACGGAGTCTATTGTTTTGGGTCCAACAGTGACTGTTTTAAAATCGGGTAGTTTGACTTTAGCCAGACACCCCCACACTTTTAAAAATTTCAGGTTAGGTGGAAACCCTTTCCACATCTCGTAGGGAGTCTTATCTAGGGATTTATGGGGTACCCTATTAAGGACATAACATGCTGATAGAACAGCTTCCCCCCACATGTTGGTTGGTAAACCTGAGCTTATTAACATAGCATTCATAGTCTCTTTAAGGGACCTATTTTTCCTCTCAGCTATGCCATTTTGTTGGTGTGTATAGGGGGCACTAAGTTCGTGGATTATCCCATTTATTTCACAAAACTCTTTAAGTGAATTAGAACTATATTCGCCTCCTCTATCTGACCTAAGTCTTTTGATTTTACAGTCTAGTTGATTTTCTACTTCAGCTTTGTATTTTTAAACGCGTTTTCCGCCTCGTCTTTAGTTTTAAGAAGATACACTTTAGTAAACCTAGAGTAGTCATCTACAAAGGTTATATAGTAAAGTTTTCCTCCTCTACTAGCGGAGTTTTTAAAATCAGCTAAGTCAGAATGCACTAATTCAAGGAGACTAGTCTTCCTAGTGGTCACGGGCTTAAAGGGCTTCTTCGCAAGTTTGGACTCAACACAAATTTGACATTTGGAAAAGTCATCTATTTTATTGAGGGGTATTAGTCCAAGTTCTTTAAGCCTTTTAATAGAAGAGATATTAAGGTGACCTAGTCTACCATGCCAAGTGTCAAGAGATTCAACAACATAAGCAAAATCAGAGGCATTCTCATTCATTGGTACAGTATTTAAAACAAACAAACCACCATTCATGTACCCTTTCCCCACAAATTCATCATTTTTGGTAATAACCATTTTCCCCCCTTCAAATACAAGTTTAAGGCCTACTTTATTAAGAAGAGCTCCGGAAACTAGGTTCCTACGGAGTCAGGGGACGAAGAGAACATCATGCAACTCTAGGGTTTTACCAGAAGTGAGTTTGAGAGAAACCTGTCCTTTACCGAAGACCATGGCGGTTGAGGAGTCACCCATGTAGACAAATTCACCATTTGTTGCTTCTTCGAATTTCTTGAACATGGATCTCGTTGAGCAGAAATGACGAGAAGCTCCAGTGTCAAGGATCCACTCGGTTTTGTTCTAAATTAGGTTTACCTCAACCATTACTGCAGCGATAACCTCTTCAGTCTCGACCAGATTTGCGGCAGGTTTAGGACCTTGATCGGCTCTAAGGTTGCATTCGAAAGCCCTATGTCCTTCCTTCCCACAAACGTAGCAAGCTCCTTTGGGTTTCTGAATCTTACCAGATATTTTGAACCCACCACCTTTGGAGTTGCCGCGGTTCTTGTTTCCCCCAGATTTGGATTTGTTGTGGCCTTGTTGTTTACCCTTTCCTTTGAACCTGCCTTTGTTACCTTCACCAGAACTTTCAACAAGATTAGCTTTGGAGGATTGAGTAGGAAAAGAGATAGACCTGTCTTTGAGTCGATTAGCCTCTTCGACTTGAATGTGGCTAATCAGCTCTTGTAGTGTCATTTCCTTCTTCTTGTGCTTAAGTTGATTGCGGTATTCGCTCCAGGAAGGTGGAAATTTTTCTAACAAGATATTGGCTTGGAGAACTTCACACATTTTCATACCTTCAGCAATCACATCCGCGCAAAGGTTCTCATAGATATGGAGTTGTTCGGTTATGGGTTTTTGATCGTTGAGGCGAAAGTTGTACCAGGCCCCAGTGACATATTTTTCTTACCCGAATCCTCAGCCCCATATTTTTTCTCAAGTGTCTCCCATATGATCTTAGCCGATTTTTCTTTGGCAAGAAGATAAAAAATGAGGTTTGAGACATTGTTCAACATCCACCCTCGAGCCATGGTATTAGCTCGTTTAAACTTGGCTTCCAGAGCAAGATGCCTAGTCTGTTCTTCTTCAGTGGGAACCCCATTGTCCACTAAATGTGGAGGATCCTCGTATAAAACGAAGTCCAGTTCGTACTGTTCAAGACAGATAAGGATCTTTTGTGCCCAACGCTTGTAGTTGGAACCATTAAGAGATTCCACCTGATTCACGTTGGGAAAGGCTTTTGCATTCAATGATGAAGCAACCGCCGAGTTTGGAAAAGCCATAAAAAACGGTGATAAAGAAAAAGAACTACGGAATATCTTTTTAAATTGTAGGTGAAAAATATCACCGTTAAGAAAAATTTTGACGAAAAACGAAACAAAATAATTTAGAATTTCAATTAACTGTAAACTAACTATTACAGGGAAATTGAATTACAACGGAAAAGAATTACAAAGCTATTACACGGAAAAAACGAAAGCACAAAACTTACACGGTAAAGGGATAATTCCCGGTGTTAAAAAGATATTCCGGCCGTAGTACCGGTATCTTCTAACAGAAACGAAAAGAAAGGAAAAACAATATAGAGAGAGTTATTTTTTCTGCTTTGTGCTTTATTTGCTCTGTAATCCGTAGTGAACTCTGGTGGGAATGAGCTCTTATTTATAGGGGAGTAGGAAACCTTTGACTCTTGTAACCGACCAATCAGATTCTGTGATTCCCTCCACTAATTGATTTGACAGTTTTCTGATTTTATTCCAACCGTTGGTTGACTTGGCCAGCTGATGGAATGATTTTCAACGGACGCGTGATTGGTGGAGTCTTTGATTTACGTTTCACTATTGATTGATTGACAGCTTCACTACTTCACTATAAGAGCTGACCAAAACTTGTTTTATTTTTCATTTTTTGACTCCCCAAACTCCCCACAAAACTTGTTTTATTTTTCATTTTTTGACTCCCCAAACTCCCCACAAACCACGCTGGGCGGGTGGGTGGTGGTGCGCGCGTGTGGGTTAGATCAATGCTTTGCCATGTGCATGGGTGTTGGCTTTTGAACATTGTTGAAATTACCAAGTATAAAAAATATTTTATACTCCCTTCACCCACCGATGTGGGAAGTAAACCATTTGTTTACTTTCAAATATTCCAACACAATTAACACTTTAATGTAAGCTTACATGGAATGATGGAATATATATATATATTTTTTTTTTGGTAGATTCGTTTATACGCCAATTTTGTGATGCTCACACATGCTCAGGAGAAAGAAAACCATTTTCTAGAGAAGGCAGGGTAAGTAATTTGCCATTTCAACAAACCATAGGGGTAAATTGCAAAAAACTGCAAAGCCGGTTTTTTGTTCCTTTTGAAGTTATTCCTCACCAACAGTTTCGGTTTTTATATGTGCAGAAACATACGAGTGTATTTTACATGGCAATCGCAATATTGACTTCAATGTTGCTTCCTCTATTTCACCTTATTTATTATTTGCGCCAGAGGTACTCTACTTAACTGTTTTCGAAAAGTGTAAATAATGTAAATAGTAAATTCTAGAATGTATTGATTATATATATATTGCAGAGAATTGAGTAAGGGAAGTCAAGGACTTAAGCGTATTCCAAAGATGGGACGAAAGCCTAAGCCCTCATTAATTCGTATAACTTTCATTCCTCCAACTTAGTCTAAGTGTGTAATTTTACCTTTTGACTCTTGTTTTATTGTTGGTGATTCTGTTATCAAAATGACCAACAAGATGATGAGATGGTTTTGTGTTCAAAGACAATCTTACAAGGAAGAAGAATATTAGCACTCTACTTTTTTTTTTGTCTGGACGAACTTTAGAGTGTATCGGTGTAACATATTCTCGGATACTTGATTAATAAAAGATCAAATTTGTGTAGCCAAACATTTCAAACGAAACATTTTTTCTTTTATGGTTTTTTGAATCGTAATTCACCATCAATGTACTAAACGGATCATGATACCTATAAGCATATGTTTATTTGATGTTCTTGTTATTGCATAAGATCAAATACAAGATTATTACAAGAGTATTTACTTGTTCACAACAAACCCACATGAGAAAGATAATCAATTTATACATATAGTTCACTTGCTATTGAAACTAGTTTGTTTTAAAGAGACCCACTTTCTAGCACCTCTATTCTGGAGTGGAGCCAAGAATATTTGTTATAGGTTCCTATATTAAGCAAAAGTTGCAGTTTAGGTCCCTAGCTATATTATACAAAATTTGCACAATATGAGTCGTATATATAAAGAGATAGGGGGAGGCAATGAAATTTGACAGTTTATGTAGACCTAGTCAAATTATAAAGGACTGTACAAGCAATATTTACATCAGATATGCTCAAATACTTTAAGGGCGTGCCAAAGGTTTTCCCGATTCATTTTGCAAGTTGACTCACATAAAACCTATTATATACATGGATCAAACAGTTACTACTTACTAGATGGTATATGAAACATGCACAGTTTCTATGCATCTTCACTAGTTACCTTTGAAATTGACAAATCTAGTAAAGTTGCGCCATCTTGAGCTAATTTAAACAAAGTTCAGGGAAATGCCAAGTCAAATGTGAAGATTGAAAATCTTATAGTTGTATGCACTATGCAGTAATTAATGCCTTTTGTAGAACAAGAAAGATACGAGCTTTCAGCTTCATCAACATTCACATTCCTTCTCCGTTCATCAAAGCAAAACAACCTGTCCAATTTCGATATATGGTTCCTGAACTTTATAAACTGAGTGCAAAACCGAACCAAAAAACACTTCATTAAATGACTTCAAATCCAACCCTCATGAAGTTGTAAGCGAAAGCATAACATCCTACATAGCCATGTCTTTCATATCAGTGCTACTATATTTGTGCGGTTTAACTGATCCGTCCTCCAAATTTTGAACGTAGAGTGTTGTATATAATCACTAAGAAAATAGTTTTCGTTTGAGGCAAAACAAGTTTCCAAACCCAGAAAACAAGATCAAAAGAAAATAGCAGCGAAAAATAGAGAACACAAGATTTATCGTGGTTCAGCACAAATATGCCTACATCCACGTTGAAACCCTTCTTCAGAAGATACTTCACACACTATTGAACACGGTTACAGCCTCAGTATCAATCTTACAGCACAAATCCAGAATAGAACAATCTCAGGCTTCAATATGAAACCCTAATCTAATCAATCGAGAAATACTACTCAATCAATCAAGCCAGATGCTTGATTTACACTATTCTAATTGTTGATCTTTATAGTATAGATTCAACAATGTTACAAGACAAAACCCTAAGTCTTATTGCTGAGAGATGAGAGAATAGAGAGGCGTCGAAACGAAGTGAAGAGAAGAGAGAGAAGACCCACTCGTGAATGAGGGGTATATATATGAGACAAAGGATGAGTCTTGATCTGGACCATCCAATATAACAAAAGATCAAGGGTGTACAATGAGCCACGCATCACACTCTCCATCAGCTTAAGTAAATATCCACATAAGCCTCCACATCAGCATAATTGACTTTACCATATATTTGACCAAAATATAACAATCTCCACCTTAAAGTCAATTTTCTGCAACTTCTTCATCATCAGCTGTCTTCCAGGTGTTCAGTGTGCAAAGCATCTTCTGGTTGCTTCAAAACCTACAATAATTACTAAAACCACGAGTTAGTAAATAATTAAACATAATTAAGGAATATAAAGTTCATTCAATGTTCAACAAACTCAAGCAATGCTTAAATTTGCTAACAGTTACTACTTTTGTTCCCATATCAGCTGGATTGTCCTCAGTACCAATTTTCACAAGTTTAATTCTCTCAGATATTAACCAAGTTCTGATAAAATGAAACTTCACATCAACATGTTTAGTCCTTTCATGGTACACAGGATTCTTACTCAAATGTATAGCACTTTGACTATCACTAAAAATTGTAGCAGTTGATTTAGTCAACTGTAACTCATTAGTTAACCCTTGTAACCAAGTAGCCTCCTTGAAACAGTCACAAATAGCCACATATTCAGACTCAGTTGTAGATATAGCCACTAAAGGTTGTAACTGAGACTTCTAAGTTATACAATTTTTCCCAAGTAAGAAACAATATGAGGTAGTAGATTTTCTACTATCCCTATCTCCAGTAAAATCAGCATCTACAAAACCACTTAGTTCAAAAGGAACTTTAAACTGACCATAACTCAATCCCACATTCAAAATACTACTGATATATGAAACCACCCATTTTAAAGCAGTCCAATGTTCAGGACCTGGATTTGACATGAACCTACTGAGTAAGGATATAGCATAGGATAGATCAGGCCTTGTACTGATCATAGCATACATTATAAAGCCAATCACATTTGAGTAAGGTATATAGCTCATCTTAACTTTCTCAGAAACATTTTTGGGACATTGACTTTTACTTAAGATAAAGTGTCCTGCTAAGGGCATTTCAACCCTTTTACAGTTCAAGTTACCAAACTTCTCAACCAACTTTTCCAAGTAAGGCTTTTGATGCAATCTCAGACTGCATTCTTTTCTATTCCTTTCAATGATCATACCCAAAATTTTCTTAGCTTTTCCTAAATCCTTCATATCAAACTCAGAACTCAGATTAGATTTCAATTTATTTATACTCTGCAATGAATTACTAATCAATAACATGTCATCAACATATAACAGTAAAAATATCATATCATCAGATAGAATTTTAAAATAAAGGCAGTTATCATATTCACTTCTTTTAAAACCCAAACTTAAAACAAAAGTATCAAATCTTTTGTACCACTGCCTAGGGGATTGCTTAAGGCCATATAAGGATTTTTTAAGCAAGCAAACATGATCAGGATGTTTAGAATTAATAAAGCCTTCAGGCTGTTTCATATACAACTTTTCTTCAAGTTCACCATGCAAGAAAGCAGTTTTTACATCAAGTTGTTCTAACTCTAAATCATAACAGGCCACAAAAGCTAACATAGTCCTAATTGTTTTAAATTTTACAACAGGAGCAAAAATCTCATGAAAATCTATCCATTCCCTTTGTGTATACCCTTTGGCAACTAATCTAGCTTTATATCTAGGTGGTTCAGTCTCAGAAACTCCCTCTTTCAACTTATATAACCATCTACATTCAATTACTTTCTGATCAGGGGGTTTTTTAACTAAAATCCAAGTATTATTAACAAGTAAAGACTTCATTTCCTCATTCATAGCATTTAACCACTTACTCTTATCCTTAGATTTCAATACATAAAGATAAGTTTCAGGTTCAGTGTTTATTACCTCAGTAGCTGCAATTAATGCAGTGTAAACCAATTCTGCATAAGAGTACCTTGTAGAGGGTTTTGGATCCCTCCTTTCTCTATCCCTTGTTAATTGATAATTTGCAAGACTTTCTTGAAGGGACTCCTGAGGTGTCTCAACCTCTGAGTGTGGCTCAGAGTTACCTGGCTGCTCAGATGGTTGAGTATCCTCAGTTGCTTCTTCTTCAGTGACTGGATCAGATGAAGGATCATCATTTCCAGTTTGAAGTGGCTCCACCTCAATCTCAGTACCAGCTGGGGTTTCTTCAGGTTCAATTTGATCATTACCTGAAATCACAACACTTTTCTTGCAAGGAAAATTAGTTTCATCAAAAATAACATCTCTACTTATCAAGATTTTAATACCATTTGCATTTTTATCCCATAACCTGTAACCTTTAGTACCATGCATAGATTGATAACCAAGAAATACACATTTTATGGATCTAGGGTCTAATTTACCCTCTCTATTATGAGCATAAGCAGCACAGCCGAAAATCCTTAGTTCAGAAAGATCAGGCTTCCTATTGTTCCATAATTCCATGGGACATTTCATATCTAATGATCTATTGGGGCTTCTATTTATTAAATAGGTTGCAGTATACAACGCCTCACCCCAAAAGGATTTAGACAAGCCTGAAGTAAACAATAAACACCTAATTTTTTCAAGTAAAGTTCTATTCATGCGCTCAGCTACCCCATTTTGTTGTGGGGTTTTTCTAACAGTTCTATGCCTCATAATACCTCGCAATTTACACAAATTATCCATTTCATCATTACAAAATTCTAAACCATTATCAGTTCTAAGAGTTTTAATTGATTTTCCAGTTTGATTCTCATTTAAAACAATCCAATCTTTTATTACACTAAAAGTATCACTTTTGTTCTTTAAAAGAAAGGTCCAGACTCTTCTAGAATAATCATCAACTAAGGACAGAAAATATCTTTTCCCACCATGTGTTTCATGCTTCTCAGGGCCCCACAAATCAGCATGTATATATTCAAGAATACAAGTAGATAAATGAACACCAGTTTTAAACTTCATCCTATGTTGTTTAGCTAAAACACAGGGTTCACAGAAATTTAAAGAAGTAATAGAATCCTTACCAAACATTCCTTCTTTACTCATAACATTTAGTCCTAATTGACTCATGTGTCTTAGCCTGAGGTGCCATTTGAGTGTAGCTGCACTTTCAACACTTGTTTCAACATTGTTAGAATCAGATAATACACATATACCATCAAGAACATATAAACCAGAAATTTTCTTTCCACACAGGACAAGTTTATCATTCTTATGGACATTTAACACACCATTGCATACATTATATACACAACCAAGGTCATCTAACATTCCTAAAGATATTAAGTTTCTCTTTAGGTCAGGTATCCATCTCACATTAGTGAGGGTTACCACATTACCATTATTATGCCTCAAGTCAATACTACCTATACCAGCCACTTGGCAAGTATTATTGTTACCCATATAAACAGTTTCAGAAGTGGTAAATTTCAAGTTATAGAACCAGTCTTTATTGGGACTCATATGAAAAGTACATCCAGAATCTAATATCCAGCTAGTTTTACAAGTAATATCAGATACATTTAACACTTCACAAGTATCATCATGTTTAGGGGGCATACAGGCAAGATTAGTCTCAAGTGTAGCATTGTTCTTATTCTTAAGTGCATAACAATTCTTTTTAATATGGCCAGGCTTACCACAATGATAACACTTTCTAGTTTCAGATTTATTCTTATTACCTTTGTTCTTTTTCTTGAACTTATTAGGTTTATTTTGCTCAGGAGGGTCAACTTTATATTTCACAAACAAGTTATTACCTACTCGTTTTAAGTTTTTCAATTCAAGCTCCCTAGTTTTCAAAGAAGCAAAAATTTGATCAAATGTAGGCATCACAGAAGAGTATTGAAAAACATCTTTAACAACTTGATATGAATCAGGTATAAAATTTAATAGGATCATGCTTTTACTAGTCTCATCTAGGGCCATTTCAGAACCTTTTAACACAAGATTAAGTTTCAAGAATTCATCTACATTTTCATCAATTGTTTTAGCAGAATCCATCTTATAAGAGAATAGATTTCCCTTAAGAAAAGCAAGATTAGGAGCAGATTGAACAGAACATAAAGTTTCGAGTTTACCCCACAATTCAAGAGCAGTTTCAGTACCATCTACCTTTCGAATTACATTGTCAGATAGGTTTAAGAAGAGAAGATTATAGGCCTCCTCCTTAATTTCATCTACTCGCTTTCGAGCATCTTCTGACCAAAGGTCCATGTTAGCTTCAAGAGCTGCTAACACCTTGTTATGCGATAATAAGACCCGCATTTTCTTTTTCCATACTCCAAAATCACCCTTACCATCGAACACCGAAACTTCTAGCCTTGTAGTAGCCATTTCTTAATACCTATATATCAGAAAAAGATACACTACACAAGGCAATCAACTGTTAGGGTTAGAAAATGAATCACAAACCCTAGAAAAAATAATTCTAGGATTCGGTTTTGATTGTAACCCTAAAGAAATGTAAGATCGGTGAATGAACAATAAAAGAACACCAACTTTTATTGTTGAAGAGATTTTAGAAGAATTTATAAAGCCAAACAAACGATTCACCGATCTATTTAAACCGACAAATCTTTTCGAAAACGATTTTCACAAAGAATCGATTAAGCTCTGTTACCACTGTTGTATATAATCACTAAGAAAATAGTTTTCGTTTGAGGCAAAACAAGTTTCCAAACCCAGAAAACAAGATCAAAAGAAAATAGCAGCGAAAAATAGAGAACACAAGATTTATCATGGTTCACC
Organism: Nemophila menziesii; assembly: GCA_029959085.1. Taxonomy (NCBI): domain Eukaryota; kingdom Viridiplantae; phylum Streptophyta; class Magnoliopsida; order Boraginales; family Hydrophyllaceae; genus Nemophila; species Nemophila menziesii. Next base: position 35,095,082 of record JARWIR010000008.1, read on the forward strand.
ACAAATATGCCTACATCCACGTTGAAGCCCTTCTTCAGAAGATACTTCACACACTATTGAACACGGTTACAGCCTCAGTATCAATCTTACAACACAAATCCAGAATAGAACAATCTCAGGCTTCAATATGAAACCCTAATCTAATCAATCGAGAAATACTACTCAATCAATCAAGCCAGATGCTTGATTTACACTATTCTAATTGTTGATCTTTATAGTATAGATTCAACAATGTTACAAGACAAAACCCTAAGTCTTATTGCTGAGAGATGAGAGAATAGAGAGGCGTCGAAACGAAGTGAAGAGAAGAGAGAGAAGACCCACTCGTGAATGAGGGGTATATATATGAGACAAAGGATGAGTCTTGATCTGGACCATCCAATATAACAAAAGATCAAGGGTGTACAATGAGCCACGCATCACACTCTCCATCAGCTTAAGTAAATGTCCACATAAGCCTCCACATCAGCATAATTGACTTTACCATATATTTGACCAAAATATAACATAGAGAATAATAGTCTTTAAGCCTTCGTGATCTCTGTATTAAAAACTAGCCTAGCCAAGTCCGAATCCCAAGAACGGTCCAGTAAAACCTGTCTCTTAGGTTTCTTGAAGCTATTAGGTAAACAAAGTTACGTGATCATATATTAATGCAAACCCAAGGAAGAAGGGTAAATAACATATTTGGTCCTATATCTAATTGCTTTTAAAAAATATAGTCCCGGATCTTATAAACCAAACAATAGTCCCATATGCTTTGATTTGGCGATCAGTACTGTTAAGTCCTTTTTTATATTATATCATTAATAATATGATAATTCAAAGACTATATCCTAAAAATGTCAGTTTTGCTCCCAATCTTTTTTTTGTATGGGTGCTATTAATGGTCTTACAATACAAAAATAATTTAGTATAAAACAGCGTTTTGAAATGATGCAATTAGTTCAACCTTTGTTGAACTAGACTAGATAGCAATACCATCCCAAAACCAGTGTTAGGTTAGACCACTATTTTTATTTTCTCCTCATTCTCGATATTAATATAACACACCTAAGAAAAAAAGAACAGAGCGATAATAGATTAAAGTAAAATCCGATCTTTAAAAAAAATCATTGTACTGTGTCTGATTAAAACGACAATTAGTTATACCCAAAAAAATTAAACAAATAAACTAATTAATATACCGAGGAAATTAGTTGTAACACGTAAACCAAAAAACAATGCTTTCCAAGAAATTTTACAAATTACATGAACCTAAATCTGAATATATTGAGAAGAAATTAAGCATTTTAAAAGGTTTAGTATTCGGTCCATAAAGTAAGGCAATATCGATTTTGGAGGCAATTAAAAGCCCAGACAATATTCATAATACTTTAAAAGTCCTAGCTAAACTAGATCAGTAAAATCCAACTAAATAAAAAAAACACCAACATACTCTTCAATCTTCTATTACTACTATACAAATTAAAAGCAAAACAAAAACCTCTATTAGATACCCACCACATCCTTTGTTCTCTTTGTTCTCTCTCCTCTCTCTCAACATCTCTCTATCAAAGCAGTACCACCACCGAGCAGCACTCCCACCACCACCGAGCAGCACTTCCACCAGCATCGGCTTCACCATCGTCATCTGCGCAGCCTGATTCCCACCACGACCTCCGAAGCTTTCATTCACAGCCATCTCGACGGAGCTCTCCACCACTCACATCGCCATTTCTTCTCCGGTCTCGTTCAAGGCTTTCGATCCCGATCTCCGGCACTCACATCGCTGCCTCTCTTCTCCACCAACGCTCCACGATCCCAAAGTCCGCCGCTGTCACCATCGTGAGGTCTCACCTTCGCCGCTGTCACACCATTTCCGTCCGTTCAAGGGCCTCCAGGCCCAACTCCGAGCATCACTCTGTTCTACGACACCAAGCCCAGGCCCAACTCCGTACAACACGGTGCGACTCCTCCATTCCTTCACCAGGCGCTGCTCCTCCACCGGCGTTGCTCGTCGAAGCGCAGGAGTTTTTTTTTTTACTTCAAGTCCAAACGCGTGTGAAGCGATGGGCTTTAATGTTTGTCATTCTGGTTTTATTTGTTTTTTATTTTTTATATTCCCATATTTTTTGTTAAATATTTCTTTTTGTTTTAGATTTTATATCTGTATGAAATTTGCCAAATTGATTTGTTTGGAATATACTAAAGTGATGTGTTTGGAATGTACTAATTTGTATTTATCATGAAAAAAGTTATTGAGAATAGATTTGTGTATTATCTCGACACGATATTTTCAATCGAGATTCTAAATATATCCGGACATTAGTTTTGGGTATGACAAAAAACCCTCCATAAGCCTCGAAAAATACTATTAGGGATTCTAAAACGTAAAAATAAACATAAATAACATTTGGTACGTATCAAAAACAAGAAATTGGTACGTTCCAAAAAAATAAATATAGGTATATACCAAATTTAAAAATGTTGGTATGTGTCAATAACGAATTGAGTAGAGGTATAAGAGTAAAAATCTAATTAAAAAAATTAAATTTAAACATTTGTTAAAATGATTTTCTAATTAGGACTTTATTTCTAATTTTTAGAAACATTAGAATTCTAAAAGTAATTTCCTCTTATTTTGGGGAGGGACCGAATATGATGAAAAATATAATTCAACTTTTACATCATTAGTTAGTGGAATATGTTTTTAAATTTTATGTTATATGGATGGTCGAGCCATACATACCTCTAGGGGGAGGTTACTGCTAGTGGAATATGTGGGTGGGTTGATAAAGACTACTGTTTCATTATTATTTAGTGGACTAAGCACTAAGTGAGATACGCGGGTGAGTACTACTTTCATCATTAATTATAGAGAAAAATACTTATTAGAGCTTCACTTTTGCCTCTTTATATTTAAAGTTCAAACTAAAAAATCCTTCTTTTTAAGGTTTTTAATTACTTTATGATGGAAGAGCTATTACTATTTTACCCCTATCCAGTCTAGCGTGAGGGTACAGACCCATGAGGACTGAATGAGCTGTATCCATGGCCCCTTTTACAGTCCAGGTTGCTATGATTTTTAGTAGTTTTTGTTTATAAAGTATAACTACAAGGACGGTTGGCCCCATAACAAACAAAAACGGGGGAAGGCCGTACCCATAATGAACAAAGATAATAGAGAGCCATGCCCTTAATGAACAAAAACAAAAAATGAAATAAACAATATATAAAATGTAATCAAAATGATATAGAAATTAGAAATAATATGAACTCTCAACGGATCCAAACAACAAAATTAGAAAGAATATGATCTGGATCAAACAAAACAAATTATCAAAATACCACACAAACAAAACAAAACAGTTTCTTAGTTTTTACAAGAACAATCAAGAGCAAAAACAATAAACAAAACGAAATCTAATTCATCTTCACGTCTCTGTAACCCCGTCTTTTGCCTTGATGGGGCTGGCCCACAGTGTGAATGGACTTCAACAGGCCGTACCATGGTGTGCTTTGTAACACCGTCTTTGCCTTAATGGGGCTGGCCCACAGTGTGACTGGACTTCAACGGGCCGTACCCATGGTGTGCTTTGGGTAGACCTGGTGCGAAGCTGGCCCAACAACGCTCAACGTTTTTCGTGTGACGCAGCGCGGTTTTTTTCAGATCGGGGAAAATGGTGATGAAGCCATGGTAAGCAGCAAAGAGGATAGACAGCGGTAGGATTCATCTCTCGAACACGGTGGCGCAGTTCCTGATGCGGCGGTGGTGCAGATCTCGAGCACGGTGGCGCAGTTCTGGAAACAGAAACGGGGATGAAGGTCGATCTCGGTGGTGGTGGGATTGCGGTTTTGACTCGTCTGACTCGTCGTGGTTGTGCAGATCGGGGATGAAGGTCGATCTCAGCGGTGGTGGTGCTTCCTCTGCAACACGCGGTGGTGGTGCTTCTTCTGCAACACGCGAATCGGGCGCTGCTTGTGGTGGTGACAGCGCCGCTTCTCCTGTGCAGGTAGTGAATGGTTTGGGGGTGGGGCACAGAGAGAGAGAGGAGCAGGTGGTGGTGGTAGCGAATCAAGAGCTGTTGGTGGTGGTGTTGTTGGTGGTTAATGGATGTGAGAAGGAGAAGGTGGGTGGGAAGGGTACGGTGGTGAAGGGGTGGTTTTTGGGTTTGTACGAGAGAAGACACAGAGACAGAGGGGGGTTTCTGGGTTTGTCCAGCTTCTTAATAGGGGAAGGATTGTGGTTTTTGTTGTTTTCTATGTGGTATAAAGGAGTGGGGAGTGTTTTGGTATTTTCGCCTTCTTTAGTTAACTATGTAACTACTAGTTACAGGTTAGGCTTTAAAAAAGAAACCAACTGGCCATAGACCTCACAAAATAATTAACCCTTAATTATAAACACTTTATCGTTAGTCAGTCGTGGGAATGAAATTTGAAAACAAATGATTTTTTTTTTTGAAATGGAATATTTGTTACATTAAAAGAAAATTTTAATGGGGTTGCAGATTCTTTAGAGACAAAAACTAATGTAAAATTAGATCACTATCGCTATTTTCTTCACATATAAATCAACGGTTGATCACTACCATCGAAAGTTATATTAAGATTCTTGATATTAACCTAAAAAACCAATAAAACACCTAAAAATCAAAGAAAAAATTAATATTTTGCATAATAAAAAAAATAATGCGATAATAAATTTATAAAAAGTAAAATCTGATCTTTCATAAACATCATTGTGGTGCGTAATACAAACTGCAATTAATTACAACCTAAGAAAAATTTGTTACTAAAATTGAGGAAATTAGTTGTAACTTGTTAAAAAAAAAAATCCAAAAAGTTTAGCAACTCAATTACATTAAACTAAATAAATAAAAGAGAGTTCGAATCTTCTTCTTGAACATGGATAATTTAGTTCTCAAGTAAAAATATGTATGAGAAGGTGTGTCGTGGTACGATGAAAACTGGCCTGACACTCATATACAAGAAAAATTAATAAAAGAAAAATAAAATTAAGCGCTTAAAAGGTATGTTATTAATTTTGCGTAGGATTAAATATACTGAAAAAAATTTAATTATACAAGTAGTTTACATCATTAGTTAGACCATCTCCAGCAGATGCGCCATTTTTATACTCTATATTTCATTATACCGTATCAAAATATAGGTACTTTATAAATTTACCGCATCAATTTCCAGTTTTACTATTTCAGTTACTCTATAAATATACTTCATATCTACTATTTATTAATAATTTTAATTTTTCAATTTTTTTTTATAATAACATAAATAAAAATACTACTTATAATAGTAATAATAATATATCATTTAAATAAAATAATTACTTTTACTTATATATATATAATTTATGCACATAAATAATATTTATTTAATATTTAAATTTAAAATTTAATAATGTAATAAAAATATACATTTGATTATAAATATAATATAAAAACTTTAAAAAAAATTGATTTAATTTCAACTTTCTTCTTCGTAACTTATATAATTTTTTCAAAAAATTTAGATTTATATATATGTTTAATATTTTCATTGTGTATTTATATTTATTCATATTGATAAATAAATAAAGTATTTTTATTTATAAAAATGTTATAATTGATTAAAATATAATATTATATTTATACCGTACGAGGAAAGATGCACCAGAAATAGCGTATGAAGGAAAGGAAATAGAGTATGAGTTTTGTGGGTCCCAGACTTTGCCGTATCTGCTGGAGTGAGCAATTTGCTCATTTACTGCATTTGTATTAAATTTTGCCGTTTAGCGCATCTGCTGGAGATGGTTTTAGTAGAGTATGTTTGGAATATGTGTGTCGGTTAATAACAGAAGCAGTAAGTGAGATGTGTGGTTGGCTTGATAACTTTTTTTCTTTTTTTATAACAGAAGCAGAATATATTTAAAGAAGAAAGTTGTTACAAACTACTACCTATTTAATAAATACTATTTATTGAGGGAAAATTTTCAAAAATAAGGCTAAGTCCAGCTTTTTATTTGTTTTTTTACAATTAAGGGTCAAATCTTTATTCTATCTAAGTTTTAATTTCTTATAATAATTTTGCTCCAACAATTTTTTTATTTCACTTTTCCAATTTTAAAAATCTATAATTTAACTTTATAAATTATAACCATTTAACCTCAAATTTAATAATAATAACCCTTTCCTATCCTCTAGTTTAATAATTCTTATAAAAGTTTAAAAAAAAAATTCCGTTCCTTTTCTGTCCCTTATTTTATTTTTTCTTTTAATTAATCTAACATATATTAATATTCATCAGAACATCCAAACATAACAAAACTCTTCCTCGCGATCACCACCACCACTGTCAACAACGACATCATCACCACACTCGGATATCATCACCGCCGCTATCAACGCCGTCATCAATGCCCCGTGGAGTTGTGATTGGTAGACTGACATCAATGGCTTCTGAGTATCTTTCTGCTCTCCCTAATTGTTCTTATTTTCGACCCTTGGGAGACATTATTTTTATGTTTATTTGAATATTTAATAGACTTTTGAATTAAAAATACAATAATCCGGAATTTCCATTTTATTTCTAGTAATTTTGATTTATTAAACTTTTGCGCGTAATCTTGTGTATTTTAGTGGAAAGTTTGTAGGTTTTAATTATTAGCTAGGAATGGAATCCGAGAAGAGAGTCAAAGATCGTGATATGGAGTCAAGACTTGAAGATAAATCCCGAAAGAATTGTTTTAGAGCTGAAAATCTGTTTTGCAGGCCAAAGATTGCTGATTTCAAGGCGCTTAAGAGATGATTTAGCGTTGACCTTTGAAGAGAAAACATTCCTCATCGAGCTACGGAATTTTAGCAACTGGAATCAAGTCAATCGGAGTCATAACGAAGCGGGAAAAGCCGTTTTAGTGGAGGTACATCAGCAGTTACGGGATTTTGGGCTAAGTTAGTGGACTTGGGCCTTCCATATTTCATTTAATTAAAAGCCTAGGTCCAAGTCCGAATTTGAGCTTATAAAAGGAGCTCTTGACTTCTATTTTTCACACAATTCACATTCTACAAGATTAAACATCAGAGAGAAGTAACAGAGGAAAGAAAGAAGAAGTTGCAAGAGCTGGAGAGGGTTTATATCTCCGTTCTCAGTCATTCCAATTCCGGAAATTAGGTTTCTTTTAATTTTAATTATGTAATCAATATGAATTCAATTTCAATTAATTTAGTTTTATTTTCAATTAATATGAGCTAAACACATTTTAGTGCTTGAGAATGCTATATGGGTAATTCCCAATCGTATTGAATTTCATATGTTGAATTTGGGTTTCTGTTAAATTAAATTAGATTGTGTCTTTTACTCTTTTCGATAAATTGAGAATGTTTACTGTTTTTAGAGTCATGAACTAGGAACAGACATTAGTATCTAGGCTATTCCAATTAGTGGCGATTGGATCATCCTGACGGAGGGTTTAGACACAGAACCATTTATTCAATCTAGGATAGAAGCTATTGATTCTGACGAACTTAGCTAATTCTAGGGCCAATGAGGTAAAATTCTTAAACATCTAAAAGTGGATCATATATACCCTGACGGAACTAGTGACACTCTAGGATAGCCTTATAGTCTACCCTGACGGGGGTATAAGGAATTTAGAATCCCGACCATTGTAATTGACCAATTTAACTCTTAAACAACATAAGTTAGGAAATAGGATTGGGAGGATCCCTTGCGTTCTCAAGTACTACATTCTCATATTGCGTTTTACATCATTTTACTTGCGTTTTACCTTTTATTTGCATTTTACAGTTAGTCTTTCATTAAGTAGAATTAATACAAAAACAAAATCAATCATTATTTCTTTACTTTTTTTTCATAAGTGCAACCATTCATTACTTGTTAAACATTGTAGTCAACCAAACCGTCCATGCGAACGATCCTAGATCACTTATTACTACTTGAGACAGCCGTACACTTGCGGTTGTGGTTCGATCACATTTGCATTTATTTTAGAACACATAAAGGACCACCACCTATCCCCATTAACCCATTAACGAGCCTCATTTTAAGCTCGAGAATAAACAATCTACTTCCAAAGATTTTGAGTCTAATCAAACAAATAAGAAGCAAACCATTCTTGGCTTCTTGTACACTTAATCAGGGAGGAGTCAAGAAATTTTGTCCCCCGAGCTAATTGCACTATATGGCCCTATGTTAATTTTTTTGAGTCAATTACGTCCCTATGTACAAACTCTATAAAGAAAATCTTGAAAAATTATTTTTGAATCTTGAAATGTGGCAATTTATAATTGGTGAATTTTGTTTAATTTATTGATGATTATAAATGAAGAAATTTATGGTTGGCAGCTTGTTGTGATTTTTCCATTGGCTATTGCGCACACTTTGGGGAATGTTTTCACTAATGTGAGCCTTGGAAAAGTCTCTGTTTCTATAAGTATAATTAAACAGATTGATTATGAGAGTTATTGTATTTGTTGTGTATGTGTGTTTGTCAGGAGTGGGTTTTGGAGTGCAATGGCTTCAAACGTGACAAATCAATCTCGAAATGTTTTTAGCAAAAAACTCATGGGTAAAAAAGAGGTAATTGTGCTTTGAACTTACTAAGATGAAGCTTGGATTTTGTAACTAATACATGATGTTTATGCATAATAGAGGGACCTATAGTTTGGTTTTTGCATAATATAAGAACCAGTAATGCAGTTTTTGCATACTATAGGGACCTGTAATGCATTTTTTGCATACTATAGGGACCTATCGTGCAATTAACTTAAGAATAAGGCCTCTTTAATAAAATTTATATTGCGGTTTTTGCATAATATAGGGACATATAGACTATAATGCATTTTTTGCATAATATAGGGACCTATAGTGCAATTAACTCAAAAAGCAAAAAATCTTAGACCCCCCCTCAAATAAAACTTACAGTACATTTTTTGCATAATATAGGAATGAAAATCGGGAGAAAGATGATGAATAACAAAACCAAGGTTAAAATTGTCATTATGTTTTGATTTATCGATAATAAATCTTGTAATAACAAAACAGCGAACATATAAGCGGCGACGATTAAACAAATTGTGTAGGATCAGGGAAATTGATCATGGGGTAAAGTTGAGTTAAGATGGCCCCACTTAATCCGACGAAGCCTTTAAGAATTCCTACTACTGGGCCCCGGTTTTTCGGGAAGTTTTGAACGCATAATACAAGTGTTCCGGTGTAAAAAATGTTTCACTGTTTGTTCCGACGAATATTAAAATGCATAGCTGTATACACAATTAAATAGGGCCTTATAATGCAATTAACTGGAAATAAATGTATAGGGACCTATAGTGCGCACCTGTCTCCAGTATTAATGCCTTAGGTATATATTTTCTTCTTTGTCCATTTTTTATTTAATTGGCGCCTTTATATTAATTGCGTTGCATTATTTATAGGGCACTGCGGTGGCACTTTCTGGAGTATTTTTCTACTCAAGGTTGAGGCAGCCAAAACCAAAGACACTTTAAAATTTTCATTAATACCTCAAGTGTAGTGTATAATATGCTTGATATTATCTAACACAACTACTAATTCTTGCATACACTTTAAATGATGATGAGATTTAATGAACAAATTAACAAGTGAAATCATTCTATACATTGTTACGGTGATTTGGAGATTGCTTCCGCTTGTAATCCTGTCGATTAATCCAACTTATCAATCATCTTTTATTAAATTGAATTGTATAGCTATGAGAACATAATTCTTACATTAATACACTACGTGATATCTATTAGAAAGTTTTGCAATAATGTTGTAAATGGTTCGTGAGCAGCCTATCCACTGTCACATATTATATTCACCAAAAGAAGCATAGATAGCTAACATGGCGATAGTTACGTTTACAACCAAAAGTAATGGGTGACCAAACCAAATTGAATGAAAAATGATTGTATAATCCTGATAATTGTAAACATCACAATTAAATTGAATAATGAAAACTATATATATATATATAGAATACGGGAGGTGAGACGGCGTCTCACTTTTAAAAGTGAGTCATCGCCTACTAGTATATAACAAAAAAATTAGAAACACATTCACCAATTAAAAATGAAAAAAAACACCCTTCCCCTCCCCACCCAGCGACCAAACCAAAAAAGAAAAACATATCATCGACCGATTCAAAAAGATAAAGATCGACGGCCGATTCAATCCAATAGACATTGTTATTTACTGCTTCAATCCTTGTATAATTTCATGCTACACTTGGAGAAGCCGGGAATATTAAAAATTCCCCATGTAGAATAATTAAGGAAGAAGATGCAAATGAAGATCTTCATGCATATTTTATTGTGAAGATATTCAACAACCAAGTAGAATATAGAAACCCAATATCTAAGTAACAACTTATTATATTGGGATGATGTGGAAATGATTTCATAAACAGGATCATCACTTTGTCTCTTGAGGTAAACTAACCGATTGAGATGGTTAATTAATTATATGAATGAAGCTAAATACGTGATTGGATTGGATTGAATTGAATTGATAGGTTGATGAAAAATACTGAATATGAATTGAAAGGCTAATGTAGAAGGATTGACAAAGCAGGTATTTCTACTATTTGTTTCCTTATATTGTAGCCATATACTATCTTATCTTCTATAAATATATTTTATCTTTAATGTAATTTGATGGAAAAAATTTGACTTTTTATATAGAGGTAAGAAGAAGAGGTTTGACTCGTTATCTAATTGTAAAATTTGTCTATTAAACAACATAACCCCCAAATATAATTTGGTGGAATTTTTCCCACTAAATCAAAACATAAAAATTTGATTGGAAAAAAAATTGGCCGAAAAAATTTGGTGAGAAAAAAATTTGATCGGAAAAATTTGGCCGGAAAAATTTGGCGGGAAAAAATTTAGGCCAGAAAAATTGTTCAGAAATTTTTTGGCGGGAAAATTTAGTTTGGTGGGAATATTTAGTCAAGGAGTATTGTCTGATTATGAAATCTATATTAGACATGACTTTTATGGGCAATATCACTTCCTTCTAGGATGGTATTGACAATTGACTAAAAAAAAACAATTTATCAAAAAAGTTTTAAAAAAATAAAAGGACCAATTTGCAAATTTAACAAATTGTAAAAAAAATTATATATTTTTGTTTTTATTACTGTATGACTAATATAATTTTTTTGTGTGATACAGATTGTATTTGGATTATTAGATGTATTATTATATTTTTAGAGTTATTTAATTTGTTTTTGTAATATTTATTTTGTATTTAATTTGTATGTCATTTGTAATAATTTGGTGATGTAATAATTTTCATTTAAGTTTTATTTATCTCTTTTAAATATATTGCAAAATATTAGATGGCCGACATGATATCTAGGACACACGGAGGGGACGGTGCGGGCCGAGACCCAAACCAAAATCCGAACAGAAACCTTGCCGACTGTAACACTCAAGAGGGTAAATAAAAAATTTATATCAGAAATAATTTTAAATGTAACTTATATTTTAATTAAATCTAATTTAAAACAGAACCAATTAAGCGGAAAGTATGGGAAAATGCGGCACTACAAATATACCGTTAAGGCACTAAAAGCAGTCGGGTATCCACTGCCGATCGATTTCTGCATTTTAGACGAAACGTGGGACCCATCTGGTTAGTACGAGAAACACGTTAGCCAGGTGGCCGGGCTAACTGTTCGAGAGAGGATACCGCCATGCTACAAAGCGTGGAGTAAAGTTCCGATTGCCGACAAAATATCAGTTATTAAGAGATTATCGGTAATGTTAGTACTTATATATATATTAACTTATTAATTTAATTTAACTTTAAAAATAATCTTGGATGTAGCAATTTTTCGATATACCTAATTGGAGGAGAAGGAATGATTGGAAATTTATAGCTGGGAATTTGGATGATACAATGCGATTAAGGTAAAAAGACTGCAAATATGATACGAAGAAGGACTTTTACTTTCTGGGTAAGAAATCTAGTGATTTATCTGATGAGATCTGGAAGAGGTGTTGTGACTTGTGGGGTTCGAAGGAGGCGAAGGTATATATATAATTTTTTTTTTAATTTTGTAATTTAGATTATATATAACTTTATTAATACTTGTATTTTAAATTCTTTCAGAACCAAGAAAAGAAGAATACAGAAAACCGAAAGAAACAAAAGAATAAGAGTGGAGCGGGGTCTCGAAAATATTCCCGAACTTGGGATATGCTTTACGATGTACTTTGTTTTATATGTATAGTAATGTATTTTGAATAGCTTTTAATTATATTCTGAATGAAACAGGGTGTTGAGAATTTGATCCAGGGTGGGAGGGTGGTAGCTAGGGATGAGGCAACTCAAGAAGACATCCCTATTCCTCAAATGGGTGTGTTTTTCGAGGTGGTTGGCAAAAGTAAGAAAACAAAGCAGTGGAGGTCCGAGGGTTATAGGAACGCTGATGTAAGTACATTTTTAAAAGTAAAATTTAAATTATAATTTTATTCATAAATTGATTTTAATATTTTTTTTCGTTTCTATAATTAAACAGAAATTGTTAAATGATGCTATAAAAGATCAAGTGACTCAGAGTCAATCAGATGAAGGTTTAGCTCGTGAGTTGTCGCAAAAGGAGCAAATCGAGGTGGTGAGGGAAACTGCTAAAAAGGCTGTTGGGTCGCTAAAGAGGAGCTGGACACCGGGTGTGGGTCGACCAAAAAAAAAGAAGAGTCCTTCGACCACCCGGGCACAAGACGATCATAACGCGATGATGATGGAGGCAATAAATGAGCTTCGAGTAGCCCAAGGACTTCCAGAGTACAGACGCCCTGATATACCCTCTACTAGCACTGAGCCTCCAGTGTTTTCTCGGATTGTTGTGACTGATGCGATGGGATGGATTAACGAGATGAGAGCACGTGAAGGTTTGCCCCCTTTTCAGCCTATGCCTGCAGACCCTACTCCTCCTACTGGTAGTGCATCCGAGAGACTAGTTGATGAAGGTGGGGATGAAGAGATGGGCAAAGATGAAGGTGACGAGTCCAAGGGAGAAGAGGAGACCTGTTTATATGGTCTTTAGTTGATTATGTTGGTGTTTATTTTTAATTATTTTGGTGATGTAATATGATTTTGACTTTTGATTATATTTCTTTGACTTTGGTTGACTTTCTATTTGACTATGAATAATTTTAGTATTTTAATTAGTTATTTTGGTTTATAATTGGTATTTTTAATTATTAATTGGAATTTTAATTATTAATTGTATAATTTTTTTTTAAATAAAATAAATATGATTTTAGAATTATTTTTAATTGTAATATTGCAATTAAATATAATTCAGAACCATTTAAAAAAAAAATACCATTAGCGACTACTTGTAGTCTCGAAAAACAAATAGCTATAGTCGCTAATTAACAACTATTTGCGACAACGTGTAGTCGTTAATTTGGAGGAAATTTACGACTACACAATAGTCTGCAATATATAACTCATGCACGACTACACTATAGTCGGTAGACGGTAATATTTACGTTATCCAAGACTACAAAGTAGCCGTAATTACCTAATAACTTCTAGCGACTACTTAATAACCGTACGTCGTTACATATGACTTCTAACGACAAGTTTATAACGACTAATTTTTTTACGACTACAAGTAGTCGGCATATACCAGAATCATTTTTTGCGACTACTTTTTTCTTCTATGTAGTCGCGGAAACTCTTACGTGGTGTAGTGAACGTGAAGAGGTCCTTGACAACTATTTCTCAATGTAGGTACTTATTATATAATTGTAGTTTTATCCTCAAATTTATATGAAATATATAGTTGTTTGATGAATTTGCAATGTCAATAATCATTGAAATATTGCAATTGATAAAGGAAGTGTTATGCAAGTTAAAAAAAAATCAAAGTGCACCAGACAGTTCTATTTTATATGATATATCAAATACATATAAAATTTCATATACATGTGATTTTAACAAATCTTCATATCAGTTTGAGAATTTATCCTCTAATTAATCTAATCTCATTATATTTTCTATGTTTTGTTTTCTAATGATGTGATAATGATTTGTGACCTAGATTATAAAAAGGCATATAGACTTAATCGAAAGATTATCATGAACAAAAAGAAGGTATCGTCAATTACTTCTTAATGTGGATATCTCTAATGCTGGTAATATTTTAAATAGATAAGCTTTGTTGAGTACTTATTAATTTGAGAATTTAAATAATGAATTTTTGTTCTTTGTATTTCTCAACTGTCATTTTATGTCTACAGTTATGAGTGATAAAAAAGTTGCAAGACATAATAGAAAAATGATGTTGGATAAGAGGAAGTCCATGCAAGGGGTCTCCAAATGTAAGTATTAAATTGAATATATATATATATAATATTAATTATATAAACTTTTTTGTTTTGATCGTATTTTTAGATTCTGAACACCAACCTTCTGGAAAAGAAAATGTAAGAAACAGGAACAAAGAATTCATGAATAATCCAAGAAGCCCATAATATGGATATTCTATGATATTGAGTGCAACAGGAACCCCGACAAGTTGTGTTACCAAAGATATTTCAAATGGTTAGTTTGTCCAATAGGAAAAAATATTTCATTCTGACAAATTTTTATCGTTTTCTTTGACGATTCTAAATACTATTCTACCTATTTTCATTTTTCTATAACAGAAATTGAAAATGTCGCTCATGAGAAAAATTAGCCGGGGCAAAAGGAAAAAATGTGATGCATGATGAAATTACTCCAACAAATGATTCTTTCTTGCAACAAAGTAAGCAAATATGAAATGTACTCTTAAACAAAGGCATATCTGAATATGAAAAGTATCTCTAATATAACTAATATATTACGTTGTGATGATTTTTCGTTCTCTTCCTAATTAGAAGTTATTTTACTATTAATAGATGTTCCTGAGCTTTATAATCATGGAAGGGATGTTTATGGTCAACGTGAAAATACTTCATTAAATATATTTTCTGATTCAATATAAGGTAATTATACATCTATGAAATAAAACTGATCGATCGTAGTTTCATTATATTATATTTAATTAGTATTTATACGTAGATATTTGTTGTATATTTAGTTCTAAATGAGACGGAAAGAGTATCTTAATGAGTCAAGACACAAATATCTTACCTGATGAAGGGAGTACTTCTAAAATTACTGTTGTACCATCAGATATCAATTTTGACATTGCTGGTAATTAAGATTAATATAAAATTATAAGTATATTATATAATATTTTGTTAAGTGGACATGCTGGTTTTTTTTAATTCAAAAATATCAATGGTTCATTGTGTTATGCAGATTTTGATTATGTGTCTAATGATGACACAAGTGATGATTCATAGGAGGATGACGGTAAGAGCCTATTATTTAATCAATATGTGCTTCAATATATTGGTGTTTTTATGAATTTTATAAAAACTAATCACCTTATTATATTTACTCTTTATTATTTTAATACAGAGTATAATGACATTGGAGATGCTATATATGTATGTGAATCGTGTGATGCATTTATGTGGTATAATGAAAGAATTCATAAACACAAAAACACATCTAAGCCTCAATTCTCAATATGTTGTATGAATGGTAAAGTTCAGCTTCCTAATTTGAAAGTAGGTCCGAGTAACCTATTGAATCTGTTATTTGGAAATGATAGAAGGAGCAAACATTTTCATGAAAATATTAGAGCTTATAATATGATGTTTTCATTTACATCTCTTGGTGGAAAAGTGGATAGTTCTATAAATAATGGATCAACTCCTTACACCTTTCGTCTACATGGTCAAAGATATCATTTCTTGGGAAGCTTATTTCCTGAGGAAGGATCAACTCCTAAGTTTGATCAATTGTACATTTCTTATACAGATAATGAGATTGAAAATAGAGTAAATCCTGTCAGGTGCAATTTTATAGCTTATGAGTTCATAACGTAAATTTTTTTTCATTAGATATAACTAAAATATATTATTGCAGATCTGGAAATGGTGTAGGTGACCTAGACGGTGGTATAATTTCTTCACTGAAGGAATTGATAGACACATTTAATGTTCTTGCTCAATCATATAGAGTTGTTCGAGATCGTTTCACTAGAGATGTCTTACAAGGTGTAAGACTAATATTGATAAAAAGTCGAAGCATGGATGGTAGGACATATAATCTTCCAAGTGAAGTTGCAGTGCTTATTGTTGGAGACTTTGACAATCAAGAAGGTTTTAGGGATATTATAGTACACAATAGAAGAAGCTTCAACATATAAGTGAGTTGCACCTGTTTTATCTACCATTAAAGTAGCCATTGTTATTCCCTTATGGAGAAGATGGGTTTAGAGAAAGCATTCTTCTGAAAGACACTTCAATAACAGATACGAGGAAATGAAGGAATTTAATCATGAGGGAGTTCTTTGCATATAGAATTCAAAAAAGAAGTTGTGATAGTCCAGTGATTTATAATTCAAGAAAGTTGTTTCATCAATTCATGGTAGATGCATACTCTATGATTGAATCTTCTAGATTAAATTTCATTAGAAATAATCAGGACCGACTAAGGTAGACATGTATAAAGGAATTCAAGCGAGTTCTTAGGGGAGATAACGAATCAACATCCACTGGTATGAGAATTATTCTTCCAAATCTTACACAGGATGTCCAAGATACATGTTCAATAATTTTGTTGATGCATTACAAATATGTAATTGGATTGGATTTCCATATTTGTTCATCACTGTGACATGTAATCCACAATGGCCTGAAATACAAAGAGTGACGAGACCAGCAAGTTTAAGACCAGAAGATTGTCCAGATATTCTGTCTCGAGTCTTTAAGATGAAATTTGAAAATATGATGAAAGATTTCAAGAAATGGAATATTGTTGGAAGACTTAGTGCATGCAAGTATTTTTTTTAATTGTTACATTATACCACGTTAATATATATAAAATATTTTTTATTAAAGTTTTTTTTACTTAATTTTAGATTTCCATAGTGAGGGTTACATTCTCATTTATTTTGTATATAGTATTGCAAGTACATACATTTTTCATAAATATTACTGATATCTTTTATTATATATGAATTAATTGAATTTTAAAAGCGTGGATTGCCACATGCGTATATTTTGCTTTGGTTGCATAATGAGGATAAGCCAAAATGCATGGAATACATTGACCGGATAATATGTGCAGAAATCCTGATAAGAATTGTAACAGGAAATTGTATAAACTGGTAAAAAGATACATGATCCACGACCCTTGTGGTCAAGCCAATGTGAAATATCCATGTATGAAAAATGGTATTTGGTCGAAAAAATTTCCAAAAAAGTTTATTCATAATACTATGGCTGATGAAGATGGATATCCTTTATATAGAAGAATAAATGATGGAAGAACTGTTTCAAAAAAATTTATTCTTAACAGCGGTTTTATTATTCCCTATAATCATTTCTAATATTATATCTGTGTGAAATATGATAATTAAAATTTAATTTTCTATATACTAAGTTTATCATTAAAATACCATTGACACCAAAAAATATGTAAATTTTATCCAAATTATGATTAAGAAATTGCTAATAGAGGATGAAAATTATTATGAAAGTAAATATAGAAATTGAAAGTAAAAGTTTAGTAATAAGCTTCTTGGAGAGTTGAAACATGATAGATTTAGTGAAATAATCATGATTTTGGTTCTTTATTTTAACATTTTGTTTGAAAAATTATATTTTGTTGTAAAATTTTATTTGTACAAACTTTGTTAGAGATTCGCCCTTAAAGTAATTTTATATTATTTTCTGAAAGAATCAACTTTTAATTTATTATTTTGTTTTTTTAAAATACTATACTATTAAAGATTCTCTTATAATCTTTTTTCATAAATTATTGAACAATTATAATTATACATATTTTTTTTTATTTGAAATATGGTCTTATGAATCGCACGGGTTCGGAAACTAGTGCACCTTCGATTCTCATTTTGGTAATTTTGTAAGAACGCCTTTTATACTATCATTATTGGTTTAAGTGTAGAGCACTAACGGGAACCATCTTTCTCATTGTTAGAATTCAACATAAATCGTATATCTTTTAACTATCTAATTGAATTTTTCTTCAAACATATTTGGAAAAGACTATGTATGATTATTAAGTATATAATGTTATTGGTTCACGATAATTGGATACATTTTTTCAATCTATCATTGATAATTATCAAAAATCATTGACATTATTTTTTATTGGGTAAAGTAAATTAGCTATAATTTTCAATTGAATCTATAAAATAAAAAAAAGTCATATAGTATGATTGTATTTTTTTAATATAAGTACTATGTTTTAATACTTTATTACTGATAAATAATCAAAATTATTGACATTTTTTATTATTGGACGGTAAATTAACTATAATTTTCAATTAAATATATAAAATGAAAAAAATTATAATTATATTTTTTAATATATATATATACTATGCTCTAATACTTATATTTCTCACAAACAATATTGTATAGAATAATGTATCAAGTAAACAAGATATTATTTCTTTCTTTACTTTTTATCTACTTAGTTTTTGTAACTTCAACTTTTTGTGCAAAGACAAAAACCAACAAAGAGACAACAACAAGGGCTGCAAATTTTAGTTATGAACAAGAGATGATAATGACAACACCTGCGAAGAGGAAACATAAAAAAGCGAAAGTGAGAAACCGCTTTCGTAACCCATGTATCAGACAGGTTTGTAAAAATAAGTGCATCATACGTGGTTTTGGAACCGGATATTGTATTGCAAAAATATGTCGTTGTAGTGGCAACGGCCAGTGGGAACGGCCTGATTCATCGAATCTAGTGATTTAGGTTCAAACCGAGTCAAATCTAATGGTGTAGGTTTAAACCGAGTCAATGACTCCGAGTCTAAAATAACTCTTCTATTTAAAAAAAAAATGTTGAGAATCTTGACCACTAAGATTCAATATTAATTTTCGAATATAATAAATAAAATTATTTTGAAATTTGAAGCAATGATTTTATTCTTTTTACTAGTTTATTGTATTTGTTTTATTACTATTTTTATCAATTTCATATTTATGTCATGTTCATTAAATTTCTATAATCTTCATATTTTCATATTTATGTCATGTTCATTACATTATTTTAAGAGAAAATTCTTAAATGATTCCTAATTAATAAGAATAATTTTTTTACACATATGAGGCTTTTTTACATAGTAAAAATAGTCGTAGCTAATATTGAAACTAACTACACCTTCACGGGAATTCTAGAACTAGTCTAGAGGTCGCATAATCGTTCTTATCTTTCGTGATACTGCCCCATAAAAAGTCTGGGGGATCATCAAATATACGAGGCCCTTCTATCGAATCTGTTCCTATTTCTTTGTTAACAAATTAGCACATGTGTTTGCTTCCCGATAAATAAAAGTGAACTCAGAATCCGGGTGAACCCACAAAATACCAATACATTCTCTTCCTATATGACAAGCCCTATTCATGGAATTACCACCACCCTTCACTAGCGCATGAAGCTCCCTCGAATCAGACTCAACATATAGTTGTTTAAAACCCCGACTCACCGCTCATCTCAACTCGTAATGTAATGGTAAAGTGTCTGAAAGAAAGGGCGACTCCACTGCACAAGTTTCCGAAAAGCCAACTATATAGGTTTCATCCCCATTCTGAACTAGGCCGCCTATTCTCGCCATTTTATTAATTAGATCATAATTTCCATCCACATTTAATTTAACCTTGCCTCGAGCTTTCACCTATTTGACTAACGTGCTTTTCGCGGATCTGATAGCCCCTCCGTCATACTCATTTCTCATGCTAAAGCAAAATTACTAGGCATCCTAATAGTGTCCTTCCTTAACCCCACTAGTTGTGAAACTAAACGAGTAAAAAAGGTAACTTCCAACTATCTTCGCATTTTAGATATCCACAAGTAAGATAATAAAAACTCTTATTTCTAACTTTTTTCTAATACAAGTTCGTTGCCTTCTAATAATAGTCAATTTTAATTATATTTGTAGCATTGGAAGAAAATCATGCGTGATGACTGGATAAAAGGAAAACGCTTGGCTAGATGGAATCTTGATCACATGGTAAAAATTCACATAAAATTAACACTAATGTGTATCATATTTCAATTATAAACTAATTTTTTCTATACTTTTCAAATGAACAGGTTGTCGTTCAGGTTCCCCACATTGGACGATATGTGTATATTGACACGGCGACATTTTGTAGAGTTAGGAGATCTATGCACGCAGATCAAAAACTCAATTTTATACGATTCACACATTTTGATTCTGTTACTTTTTATAGTTATTTTTGTATTTTAACTTATTTATTAGTTATTTAATAAATTATACACATATTTATGGTTTATCTGAATTTTATAACCAAAATTTTTATATCGTTTCTGTAGACACTCTATCTATAATTTTAGATTTACATATTTAAAACAAATAATCATTCTAACATTTAAGCATTTGCTATGTAAAAACAGAAAATGAACAATTAATTGTAATTTAATTTTTCGATGTGCCTTCAGGTACGGGCTATACCTAGTCTATATTACATTAATACAGCTTACCAACTTTTCCCTATTTCCCCTCTTTTCCCATTTAGCTCATAATTACCCCGTAAAAAATACTAAAACTTATCTTCACATTTACATTCATCGGCATATAAAACAAAAAGAAATCTCTTTCACCTCCATCTTTCCACCTAGCCGTTGTTGACAAAAAAAAAATTCAACCTAGCCGCTATCCTGCACAAGAAAACCGCCCCAATCAGGGAGCATTCTCCACTATAATCAACCGGGTTTGGCGAAGAACCCAAATTAAGGTAAACGGATTATTTTTTACCATTGAAACTCTAAAAAATTGAATAATTTCTAACCTAATCTTATTACTTTTACAATTATTCAGAATTATCTGATTTAATTATATTTACAGTTGTATGGTTTATAATATTTTTATAGAAATCAATGGTCATTTTATGGCCGTTGGAAGCCTTTTACCATATGAAAATGATGCACTGAGAATACATCCCAAATTAAGGTAAAAATGAACATAGTTACAGTATGTGTTGTTTATAATACTATTATAAAAATCCTACAATGTCCATTTGATGGCCGTGAGAAGCTTTTTACCGTATGAGAATGATGCGCTGAGAATACATCCCAAATTAAGGTAAAAAAAATTAATTGATTTTTACATCTTAGTCCGTGATTGTTGTGTATATTGCAGGGTCTCATCACAAAAGATAGGAATCTGCTAAAAATTCAGATTTCATGCTTTGAAAATAAAGTATAAGAGTAGATTTATTGAACGATTGGTCCATGTGTAATGGAAAAGTAGCAATATATATTATTAACGTTTCAAATCTACCCCTCAAAAGGGGTAAATTTGATATAAATTGAACACTTGGACAATAAGTTTAACTAATTCTCTTTTGCAGATTTTTGAGTTTGCGTACCTAGAACCACTTGTTCATTTCCTTGATATATTTTTAGATAATCTTACAAAGGGCAAAAGGACTCAAAAGCTTATATTTCAGTTGAATTTGAATAGAAGTCCCTTAACTATCTTATTCTTCCAGTGGTGGTTGAGCAATTAACAAGCTTTCTCAAGTTAATCAGGTCTGTTTATATTATAAGATAATTAAGAAATGTTATTATTTAAGATAGTAATTATTTATTGATCTTCAATTTTACAGGTGATTAGGAATTATTTACTGATTATCAAATAAGAGGGAAAAGACTTTCAAGGAAAAGCAAAAAGGCTTAGTGCAAGTTTACACGAATCTCCATCTGAAAAACTTGAAATGTCGTGGATATTAGAATTACTTGAAAGATTCAGGTCATTTTTTGCACACGTCTAGGGTCACTTTAATTCAAAGTAATTTTTCCTCGGGTAAGATTTATGAATGACTCTGACCGTTTAATACAATTCATTTGTTAATATATATGACCATTTATATACTTTGGTGATAGGTTCTTCTTAATGGATGACTTCATATTTGCAAATGCCAAGAAAGGGAACAAGAGTTAGTAAATTGCATAAATAATCCTTTTAGATTTATATATATGTTTTATTGAGTTCCATTGTTTTTGTAGATGCTATATATTGTGGTTGAGAAAATTATTTATAGTTTAGAATCCGATATAATTTATTACACCATTAGTCCCTATCTTACGTAAAATATCCAAAAATATATCTGTGTTATTCCAATTTCACAAAGGTAGATTTGCAAAATTAATGTATAACACTGGTAATATTTGCGTAATTCGCATAACAAAGGACTAATAGTGTAATTTACCCTTATTTATATCACAAACATCCAAAATTATTATATGTTGCTTATAGTTTGTGGTCGCATTAGTTGCGCAATTGCAATCATTATCATGTTCATGGGTCGTATCAAGTCTCCATGGTCCCGCAGAAGGAGGAAACATTCCATTTTTCAGCTCACCACGACAATATCGGTATTTAAGGTAGAGTTTGTTCTTGATTTGACGGTAACACCTTGCTGGTCCTGTAATAAGTCAAAGCCGGACCTTTAATCATTGTAGAAAAAAATTGATTCATACTAAACCTCATATCAAGAGTGTGTAATTGAGGTCATGCTAAGTTTTTAAAGTTTTTTGAGTTAGATAAATATTTTCCACCAATTTTTAATCCAAAATTGCAACTTATTGAATTACTAGAGCAACTTTGACAAAAAAAAAAAAAGGATTACTAGAGCAACTGAAAAGTGTTGCATCTATGTTGACAATTAAAAAACATTTCTTTATTTACTAGTGTTATCAGACAATTGGACAAAGTTTTCTTTATTTACCAGCCATATGCAAAATCTATATATCCAATAGTCTGTCCACCAAAAATCTCTTCTCCTTGATATGCTTTTATAAACTTTAGGTTTTCTAGAGTTGACTCAAAGTTCTCCTCTTGCTCCGTCCCTCGTCCCTTGCTATAGATTAAAGAATTATGTATTAATGACAAAAGTTACATATTATATAAGATAAAATATTAATCTATTCAACACCTTTTATTATTAGTTTTCTATTACATTGGACCATCAAAGATTTATTTTTCATTGAAAAATCTTATGGATTCGTACGTTCGCAGATTACAATATTTAGGGTTATTCATTTCTCATATGAAAGCAAAGTTTTTTCTTGATCATAATAAGAAATTAAGTTTTTATCACCTATCCCCTTGAGAAATTATGTATACATAAATTTGATCTTTGTATCTTTAAAATATTATCACTCACATTCATTGGCTACCAACTATTTTAATTAGTTAGAGTGATATACATTAGAAGTGATTAATAATTATAATGCTTTTATTTATTAGTTTTTTTTGGGTCAGATTTGCTGTCTAAACCTTCTAAAATTATTTCATTTGATCCCTGCTGATATCAGCCAAAATAGTATCTATCTGTTATTGTGTTTGGATCAGTCTCTATACATGTGAAAGTCATTGTACATATACTTTATGAGTTTAAAGGTAGATGTATCAATTATACTAATGAAAAAAATATAAATAATTCTTTTTAAATTAGATCTAATTATATTATCTTTATATAAAATAATATATATCTCAAAATCTTTATTATATAAATAGTGATAATAGTTGTACAAAACCTTTTTTTATGGTGATATCTTCACACATTTGAAATTCGAACATTTACTTTCATTAATATCTTTTCAAACGTTTAAAATATTCTAAAACTATCAATTTTATTGATATTCATTATTATTAATGCATTTTTTTAGTTATCGGTTCAAATGTAAGTTTTATTGTATATCGAACATGATGTATGGACGATTAGCAAATAAATAGCGAGATTTTTATTTTGCGTAATGCCTTAAGGCATAGGCAATACCTAGTAAATAAATAAAGAGATAAATTCTTAAAATTTAAGAAGGACATAAGAATTTTTTTAGCTACATGATTAATTAAATATTTATGCAAAGTCAGGGACAGGACAAAATTTCAATTACAAAAATGAAGTAAGGCAGATGTCATATACCTTTTAAGGCTTAAAATTCAAAAAAGAGAATTTTAAGGGCCCAGTTTTGTTTTATGTTTTTTAAGGGCCTAACTAGAAATTTTCCTAGTTAGGTTCACGTTTTTAGGGGGCACACACCCGCTATTTTTAATTTTTTGGGGTAGATTTCCCTTATTTTAGGGGGTACACACCCGCTATTTTTAATTTTTTGGGGGTAGATTCCCCTTATATTAATTTTTTGGAGTATGTTTTTTAAGTTAAGTCCATATTTTTTAGAGTCTTTATTGGTCAGTCCTTGTTTAAAATCGATCCTTGTCCAGGTCAGTCCAAAGTTTGTCCAAAACAGGGGGATATACATCCTAATTTTTCAGTTTGCCCCCTAAAGTATCTGATTACCCCCTAAAGTATCAATTTACCCCCTAAAATATCACAATACCCCCTAAAATAATCTGTTTACACCCTAAATTTTACCCCCTAAATTAGCAAAACGGGGGGTTTATACCCCCTAAATATCTAAATCTGCCAAAAGCTCCACTGCAAAAAATAATTAAAAAAAAAATAAAAACCTAATGAAAAAAAACAGATCTGATGTCGATGGGGGTGTTGAGTGGTGTTTGGCTCGTCGTGGTGGTGGTGGCACTTCGTGCGTTTGGCTCGTCATGGAGGGTGGTGGTGGTGGGGCTCGGAGTGAAGACAAGTAGGTGGTGGAGGTGGGAAAAGTGAGACCTGGTGGTTCGTGGATCGTGGTGGCCTGGTGGGGTCCCAGTTCGCAGTGGTGGCGCCTCTGCTTGGTGGTTTGGTTCGTCATGGTGGTGGTGCGGGTGCAGTTGACGCGTGGTGGTGGTGGGGTGGGTGCAGTTGACGCGTGCGGTGGTGCTGTGTTCACGCGTGGTGGCCTGGTCGTTGGTGGATTCGAAGGTCGAAGGTCCCAGGGAGAGAAGCAGACGGGGGGGGGGGGGGCTGCGACGGTGGATCTGGAGGTGGGGCTGCGAACGGAGGTGGGCGCGGCGACGGGCTCGTGGATCTCAACGGTGGTGCAAGGTGGATCTCGTCGTCGCTGCAGTTGTGGTGGTGGTGGCTCGTGGATCTCATCGCTGCAGGTTGGTGCTGGTGGCTTGGAGCAGTGAGGGGGGCGGGGTTTTTGTGTGGGTGGGTTTCACGGGCGTGAAGATGAATGGGGTGGGTGGGTGGGGTTTTATTAGTTTTTTTTAGTTGAATTTTAACTAGAGTAGTTGGTATCTAATTGAGGCCCTTTTTCAGAAAACAGATGTTATATGGGCCTCAAAACCTCTTTTACCCATTCTTTAATCCTTAACTCAAAAAACGAGAGGTTCCGTTCAGTTATGATTCATGGTGCTATAACACCAAATGCAAGAGATATCTTGCATAGACTCAATCTTAATCTTATAAACCCCTTCCGGATCACTTAATCTTATAAACCCCATAGACTCAAACATCTCACACTCTTCCCCTTTTAATAACGCTCTAAATTCATCAACCTTCACATTCCTTCTCCATTTATCAAAGCAAACAACATGTCCACTTTCTATATACGGTTCATAAACCTTACAAACCGAGCGCATAATCGAACCACCAAACGCTTCCTTAAACAACTTCAAATCTAACCCTCGTGAAGTTCTTAGCGAAAGCATAATAACATCCATAGCCATGTCTTTCATATCAACGCTACTATTTTCATATGGTTTTACTAATCCGTCCTCCAAGTTTTGAACGTACAGAAGATAAGCTTTGAGCTTACGTGGTCTAGAGAATCGTACTCCGTTTAAAAACTAGCTGAACCAAGTCCGAATCCGAAGAACGGTTTGTTCTTCCAGTAAACTACATTGTGTTTGCATTGATAATTACTTTTGCTATAACTACTAATCTCATAATGGTCGTAACCTCCATTTCTTAGGGTTCTTGAAGCCATTCTGTAAAACTCTGCAGATTGATCCTCGCATGGGAGAGGAAATTCACCCAGGGAATACCTGTAAAAGAAATGAAAAAGGTTAAATAACTAGATAACTCATATTTACATTATAGCCCCCAACAACTCACAGTACTCCAAATTTAGTCCCTTGTTCAACTTGTAAATCGTAAACAGAAACATGAGTAGGTCGTAAGAAAGTTAAATTAGGAGAATAACACAAACAAAAGCCGAGCAAAAGAACGCTCTACCACTTCGATTATCAGACTATTTCCAAAAAAAATCGCATCATTATAAAGGAACCAAAGACCGTTTGACCAACTAAACAAACATCAAGCAACAAATCGACAAACATGACACAAAATATGCAAGCAACCGTACTCTGGAGACTACACAACCAACAAGGGTGGTAAGACACTGAAGGGTGTAATAAGTGGAGATGGAAAGGGTAGGACCAAATTGATAAGCAACACACAAAAGGTGTTGAAAATACGGCTAACACTACATGACAAAATTAGTTAGGCAGTTAGTTATATGTATTGTGTATCTATTATATTCTCTTTGTACTGCTATATATAATGAGTTGTAAACACAATACAAACATAATACAAAAATATACAATTCTAAAGTTTTCTCCTCTTCATTATGGTATCAGAGCTAGAGGGGTAAAATAGGAAGCAATCTCATTTTTTTTTCACCATTAATGGTGTCGAGCTGCTTTCTTCCCCATCTCGATTTCTCTTCCGCTTAACTCTTCTTCTTCATTCTCCTTTATACTTTATTCCTTTATAATGACGGATTCATCATCATCGTCTCAAAATCCGTCACCACTCATCTCATCCAGCACCTCGATCCCTGCTGGATTGCTTCTTCTTCGCCAAAACTGGTCGAGCTTGGTTCAAGTGAAACTAGATTCGACTAATTATGTTCTATGGCGTGCCCAGCTTGAAGCTATTCTTGAAGCTCATGGATATTTGTCACATGTTAATGGTGCAAATCCTAAACCGGCTTCTTCGAATACCTTATATACTACATGGCTTATTGAAGATCAACAGCTCAAAGTTTCACTGCTGGCTTCTATGATTCCTTCGATTTCATCTCAGGTTGTTAAACTTCCTCATGCTTTTGATGTTTGGCATAAATTAGAGGAGATTTTTGTCTCACAATGTCGCACACATGTGCATCAATTGAAAATGAAACTGTGTAATATTCAAAAAGCTGATAAATCTATGAACGAGTATTTGGGTGAAATTCAGGAAATATGCGATGGATTGGAGACAGCTGCTTCTGCTCTACCACTTGAGGACATTATAATGTACACTTTGCGTGGTCTACCATCTGAATATAATCAATTCAAATCGAGCATTCGAATTTCAAATGCTCAATCATCTACATTAACTTTTCATTCGCTTGGTAGTTTGCTTATTTCAGAGGAGCT
The DNA here is from genome assembly GCA_029959085.1 of Nemophila menziesii. Lineage (NCBI taxonomy): Eukaryota > Viridiplantae > Streptophyta > Magnoliopsida > Boraginales > Hydrophyllaceae > Nemophila > Nemophila menziesii. Next base: position 35,122,494 of record JARWIR010000008.1, read on the forward strand.
TCATATGAAGATGTCTGACTCGTGTGTGGTAAATACTAATCACTCTGCACTCTTTACGAGCTCTCAGTCCTCACCACCTCCTCAAAGTGCAAATAATTCAAATCATATGAATAGTTCTCGAGGTCGTGGTTTTAATCCTGCGTTTCGTGGTCGTGGTAGAGGTAGATCAGGAAGAGGACCTTCTCTTTTGGGTCAACCATCTGGTTCTTCAGCATCTCAACCTTATAATGCAGTTCCTACGTGTCAAATATGTGCTAAATTTGGTCACTCAGCTATTGATTGCTGGTATAGAGGTGATTTTGCAACATTTCCTTCACCTCGTGCTCAACGTGTGGCTTTAGTTGCTCAAGCTCTTAACTCAGCTCAGGCTTCTTCATCGTCTCAGTCATCTTCCTCTTCATCTTATGATCCTGAGCTTTGGTACTTAGATTCTGGAGCTAATAGTCATGTTACACATGACTCATCGTTAATTCAAACTCCCACACCTTATAATGGTGCTAATGCGGTTTCAGTGGGTAATGGAAGTGCATTGCAAATTGCTAACATTGGTAACAGTAAGTTTTCTACCTCTTCCTGTGTGTTTAAGCTAAACTCCATACTCCATGTTCCTGAAATTACCTCAAACTTATTATCTATCTCAAAATTTACCCATGATAATGACTGTGTTATCACTTTCACCTCTAAATCTGTGTCCATCTATGATAATCTTACACATACTCTGTTGTTTCAGGGCCCTTGTAGGGGTGGTTTGTACTCCCTTCCTTTAGGTGGTCAGTTGAAGTCAAGTCTTCCATCCAGTCAAGTCAATTTCAAGTGTCTCTCCTCCACTTCAAATAAGTCTTTAGCTCAGCTATGGCACTTTAGGCTTGGACATCCTTCACATTATGCTTCTTCAAAGTTGTCAACACTTCTCAACACTAAGCTAGATTACTTTGGTGTTCATTGCTCAGATTGTGTTGTGTCTAAGTCTCATAAACAACCTTTTAATCTCTCTGTAACTTGTAGTTCAAAACCTTTTGATTTAATCCACAGTGATGTATGGGGTCCTACTCCAGTTTCATCTTCTTTATTTAAGTATTATGTAATTTTTGTTGATGATTTCTCAAGGTTCATTTGGGTTTATCCTATTAAGCTTAAGTCTCATGTTCTTTCAGTCTTCAAATCCTTTTATAACATGATTCTCACTCAATTTGAGGCTAAAATTAAAGTCCTGCGTAGTGATAATGGGGGTGAGTATATTAGTCATGATTTTGCCTCATTTACTCAATCATGTGGCCTTATCCATCAAACTAGTTGCCCTCATACTCCTGAGCAGAATGGGGTCTCTGAAAGAAAACACAGACACCTAATTGAAACTACTTGCACTCTTTTAAAACATGCCTCCTTACCTCACAAATATTGGTTAGATGCTTTGGCTACTGCTGTCTACTTGATCAACCTTTTACCCACTCCTGTGTTAAATAATTCAAGTCCTTTTCAAGTGGTGTTTCAGTCTTATCCATCTCTTACTCATCTCAAGGTGTTTGGTTGTCTTTGCTTTCCCTGGCTTAAGCCTTACTCTCCTCACAAATTATCCCCTAAATCTGAACCTTGTCTCTTCTTAGGATATTGCAATACCTCAAAAGGCTATAAATGTCTATCCCTAACCTCTCATAAAATATATATATCAAGACATGTCTTGTTTGATGAATCTTCCTTTCCTTTTCAAAATTTGTCTCCTCCTTCAGTTTCTGCTATTGATGACTCTCACTCACTATATATTGATATTTATGACTCCAAAATTAATCCATACTCTATCTCTCATCCTTTTGAGTGTTCAGTGGTTAATCCTCTTCCTGAGTCATCTCCTATTCATCATTCTCCTCCTATAAATCTATCTGAATCTCCTTCATCTGAGACTTCACAACCTCCTCCTCCTCCTCCACCTAAACATCCTATGGTTACTAGACTTCAAACTGGTTCTTTGAAACCTTCTTATAAATGTCAAGCCCTGTCACTTACTCCCCAAATGTCTGAACCTACTTCCTATAAAGAAGCTTCCAAGTTACAATGTTGGCAAAATGCAATGCAAGAGGAGTTTAATGCACTTCTCAGTCAAAAGACTTGGGACTTAGTTCCAGCTCCATGTAATCGAACTCCCATTACATGTAAATGGATTTTTCGTATTAAGAAAAATGCTGATGGATCAATTGCTCGCTACAAAGCTCGTTTGGTAGCTCGTGGTTTTTTGCAAGAGTTTGGTATTGATTATAATGAAACTTTTAGCCCAGTTGTTAAGCACCAAACTGTGCGTTTAATTCTTTCTCTTGCAGCTTCTTATGACTGGATTATTCACCAACTTGATGTCTCTAATGCCTTCTTACATGGCTCTCTATCTGAAGAAGTGTATATGACTCAACCACTTGGTTTTGTCAGCTCAGCCCATCCAAACTATGTTTGTAAATTAAACCGATCGCTTTATGGTTTAAAACAGGCTCCTCGAGCCTGGTATCAGTTACTTACTTCATTTCTACTATCTCAGAAGTTTGTTGTAAGTTCAGCTGATACATCAATGTTTATACGAGGCTCTAATGATTCTTTGACTATAATCTTGGTTTATGTTGATGATTTATTAGTCACAGGTGCTGATTCTTCTCTTATTGCATCTATAATTCTTGCTTTAAAATCGCGTTTTGCGATGAAGGACCTTGGTCACGTATCATATTTTTTGGGGTTAGATATCGTCAAGAACGATTCAGGCTTTCTTGTTAATCAAGCTACCTATGCAAAGTCTATCTTGTCTAAAGCTGGTATGCTTGACTGTAAAGCCTCACCTACTCCTTCTTTAAACAAATATATAGTTCCAATTGTGCATGATCTCAAGCCATTTGAGAATACATATCTGTTTCGAAGTTTAATTGGTGCTCTCCAATATCTTACGATTACAAGGCCGGATATTGCTTTTGCTGTAAATCAACTGTGCCAACATATGCACAATCCTCGAAACATTGATTATGAAGCTTTAAAACGCTTGCTACGCTATGTTAAAGGATCAATTTATTACAGCATTTCGTTTACTAAATCACCAATTCATCTTCAAGCATTTTCTGACTCTGATTGGGCCAGTGATACACTTGATCGGCGTTCTACCACCGGCTACTGTATCTTTCTAGGCTCTAATCTCTTATCATGGGGTTCTAAGAAACAGTCTACTGTGTCTCGATCTTCAACTGAAGCGGAATATCGAGCATTAGCTTACGTTTCAGCTGAATCAAAGTGGATTTCTTACTTATTGAAAGATTTAAAATTGCCTGTTCAAACTCCTATTTTGGCGTGTGATAATCTCTCAGCTATAGCCTTAGCTTCAAATCCGGTGTTTCACTCTAGAACAAGGCATATTGATATTGATTTCCACTTTGTTCGTGAACAAGTGACCTCCAAAGAGCTTAAGCTTGTTCATGTTTCTACCTCAAATCAAGTTGCTGATCTTCTTACCAAGGGACTTCCAGTTGCTACTTACTCCTTTCTAATCTCCAAGCTTCCTCTTCTCACGATGCTCAGCTTGAGGGGGGATGATAAGAAACACACAAAAGGTGTTGCAAATACAGCTAACACTACATGACAAAATTAGTTAGGCAGTTAGTTATATGTATTGTGTATCTATTATATTCTCTTTGTACTGCTATATATAATGAGTTGTAAACACAATACAAACATAATACAAAAATATACAATTCTAAAGTTTTCTCCTCTTCATTACAAATTAGCAACAAAACCCAAAAAAGCCCAAATGCATCCGGTAATGACAATACCGATTTCCACTCTACCTAAACAATAACAAAAAAGAGGCAACAATTGGTGAACAGGAAACTGTCTTTCCAACTGAGAACCAAACGATTAAAAATGCACATGGAAACCAACTAACAGAACCAAAGGAGCACAAACTTAACTCATTAAGGAAAATCCAACTATCATAACCTATGTTGTTCAAACCAATAACAAATCAACCAAGGAACTCCTCAAGTGAACGAGAACTACCTAAGATTTCCTTTGCCGATCTCTAACAAATTGAAACGCCAGGCCAAGAATGAAGACCACCAACACCCAGTCATATTAACCCACAAAAATATTATAGTGTCGTGCAAAAACATTAAAAAGGAATAACAACACACATGAAACACCAGAGCCAACTCCTCGAACCACAAACTTCAACCCAGAAAACTTCTGCAAACCCGGCATAGAAGAAAAAGAAGAAAGAGACCCCTCTGTCACCCTCTGTAATCCATGAAATCGGACAGAGAAACCATCAAAAGGAAAATCCTGACCCATTCCGAAATAAGGACAAACCTGTCCCCAAAGCCCCAAAATAGTCCCATTCAGGACCGAATCAGGCAGAGAAGTGATAATATGAAGTCAACATCTATCAAGACAGCTGTCAATGCAGCTGTTAATAGTGATGAACAAACAATAGTTGTAGATGTTAGACAGTTAGAGAATTAGTTAGATGTGTGTATTGTGTATGTATAGAATGGCTAAGTAATGTGAACTATATATAACACAACACAACTCTGTAAATATAATCAATCAATAATAAAACATAAACTTTCTCTCTTCTCTCTCTTGTTCAATATAGTATCAGAGCTACTTTCTTGGATTGAAAGTTATTAAAACAAATAAACATACAATTATTACACAAAGCAATTATGCTCGTTCATTATTACAAAAGGCTGGTTTAAGTGATTGCAAGGCCTCTCCTACTCCTAGTCTAAATAAGTATTCAGTTACTTCAGCTCATGGTCTTCAACCTTTTGAAGATCCTTTTCTGTTCAGAAGTATAATGGGTGGTCTTCAATATTTGACCATTTCTAGACCAGATATAGCCTATGCAGTAAATCAATTATGTCAGTCAATGCATAGGCCTACAAATGCAGATTATGAAGCTTTGAAAAGAATGATTAGATATGTTAAAGGTACAACACACTATGGTCTATTCTTTACTTCTTCACCACTACATCTCAGAGATTTTTCTGACTCGGATTGGGCTAGCTGCTCTGTTGATAGAAGATCGGTTACTGGATATTGCATCTACTTAGGGCATAATCTAGTTTCTTGGGGTTCAAAGAAACTATCTACAGTATCAAGGTCATCAACTGAAGCAGAGTATAGAGCATTAACTTATGTTGCAGCTGAGCGAAAGTGGTTCACTTTCTTGTTGAAAAGTCTGCACATTCCTATTCAAACACCTACAATTGCTTGTGATAAACTCTCAGCTATACCACTTGCTTCAAATCTTGTGTTTCACACAAGGACTAGACATATTGATGTTGATTTTCACTTTGTGCGTGAACAAGTCAAGTCTAAATCTCTTCAGCTATATCATGTGCCTTCTTCTGATCAACTAGCTGACATTCTTACTAAAGGACTTGCTCCTTCTTCATTTTCTATGATCATCTCCAAGCTTCCACTCATCACCGTGCTCCTTCTTCATTTTCTATGATCATCTCCAAGCTTCCACTCATCACCGTGCTCAGCTTTAGGAGGGATGATAATATAAAGTCAACAGCTATCAACACAGCTGTCAACACAGTTGTCAATGCAGCTGTTAATAGTGATGAACAAACAATAGCTGCAGCTGTTAGACAGTTAGACAGTTAGAGAATTAGTTAGATGTGTGTATTTTGTATGTATAGAACAGCTAAGTAATGTGAACTATATATAACACAACACAACTCTGTAAATATAATCAATCAATAATAAAACATAAACTTTCTCTCTTCTCTCTCTCATTCAATAAGAAGCTCTCAAGGAAAATGGTGAGCAGAAGGAATAAAATACTACAGCATTAAAAAGAGAAGGAAAGAAGAAGTATAAACACACGAAAAGGGGGAAGAAAAAACGGCTAAGAAGGGAAAGATCAAGAAAGAAAGAAACTAAAGGGAATTGGAGTGGATAGGGCAGCTGTCGTTGGAGAAGATGTGATATCGACGACAATGACCGTTAGGAATTTGTTTGAGATGGGTTTTCAAAATTTGGAGAGAGAGAGGTTAGTGTTTTTTAATCAAATATTCTAGTTTGATTAGCATTGAATAGAATTATATGATGTCATTTGTAGAAAATAAAGGTTTAAGCTTTCAACTCAGTGCAAACTTAATCAAAGAAATGATCTATTCAAAGATCAAGAGCATAAAATTCATGTAGGTATTAATGAATGAAGATGTAGTTACTGTAAAAAAAAGCTTCCGAGCCAAAATTTATCTTGATAAGCATTTTTTATAGCTGCCATTATAATCTTCTAAATGTTGCAAGTTACTACTTATATAAATTGGGTTGCAATTACATCCCTTGAACTATACTAAAAACCTAAAATGCCCGCACAATTATATAATTACGTAATTACTCCCTTGATTCAGAGTCAGAGCAAGTGGTTAGCAAATTTCTGTGGAGCATTGCACTGTATGTTAAATTTAGCAATACCAATAACACATTCTATGTGTTATTAGTTGTTGACTAAGTTTTAGTCTGTTTTTTAATCTTTCCTAATTTTCAAATAATTTATTAGGTAGTGGATTAGTAATGCTGGTAATGATATTAGTTGGTAGTAGAAAAATTAGGAAGTGAATCTTCTGATTGTTTGCCTATATAAGGGCATTTCAATTCTAGATAATCATATTATTTTTTATTCATAGAACTTTATTTGTCTATCTGCTGCACTTTTTTCAGTTATAATATTGCATTAGTTTTAACACTTTAGTATCAAAGCTAAACATTCAAGGGGTGAAATATTTTTTTGTAATGTTTATTTTTGCAACGATGGGTTATCTCTAAGTTGTTAGCGGAATAAAAAATCTTAACAGTCAAAACTAAGATTCTCGGTCTACATGCATAATGTCTTACATGCAAGGCCATGACTTGTGGGAGGTTGTTAACGGAAGTGAAGTTAAGAAACGGAAGATAGAAGATACAAATGGTGTGTTGCGAAAGTGGAAGTTAAAGGCAAGAAAAGCGATGTTCGTTTTGAAGACTACGATTGAAGTAGACATGCTAGAGCATATTCGGGGTTCCAAATCCCCAAAATAAGATTGGGATACATTTTCCAAACTGTTTTCTAAGAAAAAAGACATGAGACTTCAACTTCTTGAGAGCGATTAATTGTCAATAACACAACAAGATATGGCGATTGCTCAAAATTTTCATAAAGTGAAGTCATTATGTCGGGAATTAAAGCTAGATCCAGAAGCTCCGATCGGAGAAACCAGAATAAAGAGAATAACTAATCAAAGTTAGAGGCCTGAATATTGGGTCTTTCTTGCTGCAATACAAGGTTGGCCAAATCAGCTATTACTTGTCGAGTTTGAGAATTTGCTAGCGGTCAAGAATATATGGCTAAGCAGATGGGAGGAGTTCACTTAAGAGAGACGATGACTATGCTAATAAAACTGGTGGGAAATCCGAGCAACACAACATAGAGGTATCGAAAAGAAGCGATGATAAAGGAAAAAATTGAAATGGTGAAGAAAGTGTCCGTCCATGGGGAGGATAAAAAAACTCGTGTCAAAGGAACAAGATTTGTAGGAAATTACTACAGTTGTGGAAATAAGGCCACATAGCTAAAAAATTCGATCACAAAAAGTGTCTATAGAGGTTTTTGCTACTAATTCCCAAACCGAGGAAATTAAATAGGACGTTGAGGCACTCTTTGTTGTAGAAGAGGGTCAGGAACTAGCATTAGCAACAACAATGTCATCTCAAATTATTATGATAATGATTGGATTGTCAAATCCATATGCTCAAACCACATGACATGTGACAAGGAGAAACTGCAAAATATTTTGAAATATAATGGAAATCGACTGGTTGTGACAGCCGACAATTCAAAATTACCAATAGCTCACATCGGAATGATGAATTTTTTTATTGGCAACATAAATAACGAATTGCAGAAATTTTGTATTATTTGGCTTGGAGGATGTAAAAGTATACCGTCACTTGAAGATTATGGAACACCCGGTGATGACAAGACAAAAATTAGTACCTGTCTATGTAATGGGTGCTGAAACAACATATGTTGGCAAGATATTAAAAAACAAGACGACGGATTTATGACATATGCGGTTAAGCCATGTTAACTATTCTAAGCTAAATGCGATGATGAAAAAGACGAAGGTGAGGGGTCTTCCAAATCTTGAAGTAAAAACTGACACAATTTGTGCTAGATGTTAGTAAGATATTTCACATCAATTTCCATATGAAGAATCCAAGTTCAAAGCAAAGATACCATTAGAATTAATTCATTATGATGTGATTGGACCTGTGACGCTAGTTTCAATCAATGGAATGAAGTATATGATAAATTTTATGGATGAATTTCTAGGTACGTATGGGTTTATTTTTTCAAGAAAAAACCAGACATTTTTTCATAGTTTAAAGAGTTTGTTAAGACAACAAAAGGATAAATTGGAAAAAGGGTTTGATGTTTACCAATGGACAACAGAGGAGAGGATACCTCATATAAGTCCTCGGAGTTTCTTTAAGAGTCTCAAATGCGCAGTCACTTTACATGTGTCAATACTCTGTAGCAAAACGGAGTAGCCGAAAGAAAGAACATGATTTTGGTAGAAATTTGTAGAAGTATGCTTAATGCGAAAAATGTTCCTGGACAATTTTGGGCAGAAGCAATGACAATGACAGGGGTGGAGTCAAGGAATTTTGTTAGAAGGGCCAAGTAGGTTCGGGGGCAACGATCCCGGAAAAAAAATCGTCGTATTTGTACGAAAGGTCTATATATTGTACAAAAATTACAACAATAGGTCCTTATGTTATGTAAAAATGCACTATATGTCCCTATATTGTGTAAAGATTGTAATATAAGTTTTGATATTAATTTTTTTAATTAATTATCTTATAAATTCTTTTTTTATACAAGATAACATATATTTTGTTGTAAAAAAAATCTTATTAATAAAATAATTTAAAGTCTAATAAAATAAATTTTAAGTTAGAAAAGTAAATGAAGATTTTTAAAAAAAATTGAGGTTTATTATTCATAATTATTTTTCTTGAGCGAAGTTTAAAGAATGTTATCTCACATGTCTCAATTTTTTTACTGTTCTTGCTTTTTTAAGGTGGAGTGGTTTTTTTTGGTTGGGTAACTGATTTTATTAAAATATAAAAGAAACGGTATAATGTACAAAGTTAACCTATCTAAATTTTAAGGTAATCAATATCTTAGACCAAAAAAGAAAAAAAAGGTAATCAATATCTATTTGTTAGTTTAGTTATCTATTTGCTAGTTCAATTATCTCGAAAAACATATAAAAATCTATAATCAGTTTTGAAAATATAATAGGAGTACACTGAATCATCATTAAAGTAGAGTAGTTGTTTGTTAGAGGGAACTAAAGGAAGTCGGCGCATTGCGATGAGTATCATTCAAGTAATTTGCACTATAGGCCCCTATGATATAGAAAAATTGCATGATAGGTCTTGTTATTAATTTTTTCGATTTAATTACACTTTAACTTCCGATTTTATACAAAATAAATTATATTTTATCATTGAAAAAATAAAATGAATCAAAGCCTAAGAAGATAAAATTTAAAATTTAAACACCATAAGATAATAATAATTTTAAATACATAATTAATTTTATTTGTTGCAAAATCGGGGATTAAGTTACTTCTCTCTGAGTTGGGTTATAAATAAACCAAACTGTTAGTAAGTAACTCGAATTCGCTTCAAGTGTTTTAGAAAAAGTTTGTTAACTTCAATTTAAAACTTGATTATGAAACAAGGTTGTTTATAGAACACATTTTCAATACCAATTGTTTATGAAGTTTCACTACAAGTATGTATAAAAAATTATTTGTGAACAACTCAAGTTCGGCTAAAAAACTCGCTCGAGGTTCAAGTTTAACAATTAAGTTTAAACATCTATTATTACCCTCATTATAATTTAAGCTTTCGACTCGAGAAGTGAGTACCCGCTTTGGCTTGGGTCGACTCGTTTACATCTCTACCTCCCCCTCCACAAAATAAAAACCACACACACCACCTCCACCACGGCAACTACTCCACTTTCTTAAATAATTAATGCAGCTCTAGCATTGTCAAAACTTGCAAGTACATGAAGACGTGATTGGCTTTTTAAATGATATAAATAGATTTGCATATCTTAAGCATCTAACTTCTTAGTGTTGTTTGTTGCACGTTAGGCCTTATATGTGGTTTAACTTATATTAATTTTTTAGGTAAACTAAAGCTAAATCAATAATACCTTCCTATAAATTGGTGGTCTTAGTATTTGAATTTCGATAAACCACCATGGATACTTATAAGTTGAAGATGTTCATCATATACCTAATGACAGTTCTCCTCATAGCTAGATCAGGTAATTTATCTCTCATTTTCATAATTATATAATAACTATACGCAACACAATACTTGAGTCTATTACCTCAGTAGATTGCAGAATGATATCCCATCTATACCAATAATGGGCTTTTATGAGATGTATATGAATAATGCGTAATGCGTTTGATAATTATGTCTAATTCTAAAAGTTTATAATTGTGATTGTAGCACTGTCACAGAGCTGTATTTCTGGATGTGAATGTGTAACAACTCCATGTCCGTGTTGTAGGTAACTCAATAATTTGAACAAAAAAAAAGGTAACTCAGTGTGGTATTAATCTTTTATTCTTATTTCTATTTCATTAATTCGTTTTTGTTGTTGTATAATGTTTTTCTTATTGAAGCACACTCTATATTTGGTTGTATCAACTTCGATGTAATATTGTATTCGATTAACTGAATAAAGTGTAATCAAAATATCATTATTTCTTTATTTTCGTTGGAGGATATTTGAAATTAATTCTAGAACCTTCCTTCTCTCATGGAGAATCAATCGTTATAATATCTATTGACTTTTCTAATTGCAAGTTGTATTGACGCTTTGATGGTTCCATGATTTTCAATCGAAATAAATTTAAATTTCATCAAAAACTGTAACCCAGATCCTGAAGTTTCGTTTCACATTCTTTTCTAAAAAGAATTTGAGTATATTCACAATTTCACATAATTATCCCATCCTAAATTAGGCGACCTCCATGTTCTGGTGTATGTTTATGTTTTCCAAACTTTTAATCTTTTATTTCTATTTCTATTTTTATAATTTGATTTTGTTGTGGTATTATGCTTCTCTTATTTAAGCAATACGTATGTTTTATAATACAAACTTTAATGTAATTTTGTACTATTTTCAACACATCAATAAATTGAATGAAGTGTGATTAATTTTTTAAATTAATTCCCTGTTTCAAACAAAATAACTTATGTTTTTTATATTTTTATTTAAAAATAAATAAAAAATAGATAAAGGGATAAATTTTTTTTTTTGCATACATCTGAGGCGCATAAAACGCCGAAGTTGATTTAATCAACTAATAAAAAACCCTCAATGAGAGTCTACAACTATTCTAGGAGTTGCTACGCCGCTCCTATCTCTAGTTAGAATGTCCCATAGATAATCCGGGGGGTCCTCAAACACGCTCAAACCACCATTCATATCTGCTCCTCTTCTAGCAAGCATGTCCGCGCAAAAATTAGCCTCACGGTATATAGGGTGCAACTCAAAACCGGGGTGTTTCAACAATAGCTCAATACAATCCCGACTAGCATGACAAGGCCAACCGTTAGAGCTACCACCGCCCTTCACTAGCGCATGTAGCTCTCTCGAGTCGGTCTCAACATGTAGTTCGTTTATACCCCTACTTAGTGCCCATTTCAATCCATAGTGTAAAGCCAGCACTTCTGAACGGAATGGGGAATCCACCACGCAGCACCCCGAAAACCCAGCAATAAAATCTCCATTACTGTCCCGTAATAATCCTCCTATTCCTGCCTTTCCCTGAGCTAAATCACAGCTCCCATCAATGTTCATCTTAACCTTTTTTTCAGGTTTTATCCATTTGATTAATATACTTTTGGCGGACTTTATAATTCCTCCATCAAATTCCTCGCCCCAAGCCTCTACACAACCTGCAGCAATTTTAATAGCGTCCCTTTTTAATCCAGAAATTCTTGGAGTAGCTGAAGCTGAGTCGAAGAGAGCTTCATTCCTCCGAGTCCAAATTACACTAACTGCCGCTGCAAATAAGGTACACCATTCTATCCCTCCAACTCGAAATTTAGCTTTTAAGTTTGTTACTAACCAGCGCTGCAGGTTAGTTATCTGCTCGTCCTGAGGTGAAGGGTCTGGATTGACATTATAATTGTCCATGTCTATCGGAACCCGTTGCCCTAGAGTATGATGTAACTGTATCAGCTCGTGGGGAAATTTTCCATCCTCCAAATCATCACCTGGAGTAACCGCGTGGCCTGCACACCTACAGGGACCTGTTTCGCAAATACACCCTGGAAAAGCAACCCGTGAAGTAGCTGCTGAACTAGGAATCGAAGGTCCTCCAGAAGTTCTTTTTAATAACCCCATCTCTCTCCACATAATTTTAGCCACTTTGCACTCTATGAAAACGTGTTGTGCATCTTCTACATCAGTTCCACAAATTTCGCACACCATCGTATCGATTACTTTCCGTTTGTAAAGATTGAAGGCAGTGGGAAGACGATCTCTAGCTAACCGCCAAAGTAAAACCCGTAATTTCTGCGAACATTTCAGCCTCCAAATAACCTTCCAGTCAACATTGGATCCAGGGACCTCGTCTGCAATATGCGCAAAACCTGTTTTAACCGTGTAGCGCCCAGAAGGATCATGGAGCCATCTGTAACTTATCCCATCTACTGTACTCTCCTCAAGAACCCCGGTTTTAAGAATGCTAGCTCCCGCTATAATAGCCTTACACACGCCCGAATCATTTGCTTTAACCTCGCGCGCTAGTATAAGGGAGACATAAAGATATTTTTAGTTACATGATTAATTAAATATTTTGCAAAGTCAGGGACGGGACAAAATTTCAATTACAAAAATGAAACAAGACAAAATGTTAACATAATATAATACATTGTTAAAATCTCATAATATATCTATACACATTAATATAAAGTAATGTAATTAGTTCAAAAAATAACCTTTCTTCAATCCTTAACTCAAAAAAAGGTTCAATCATGGTGATATAACACCAAATGCAAGAGATATCAATTCATTCGATAGTAAAAACCCTTCTGGATCACTTAATCTTATAAATCCCATAGTCTCAAACAAATCACACTCTTCCCCTTTTAACAACGCTTTAAATTCATCAACCTTCACATTTCTTCTCTCTTTATCAAAGCAAACAACATGTCCACTTTCTATATACGGTTCATAAACCTTACAAACCGAGCGCATAATCGAACCACCAAACGCTTCCTTAAACAACTTTAAATCTAACCCTCGTGAAGTTCTTAGCGAAAGCATAATAACATCCATAGCCATGTCTTTCATATCAATGCTACTATTTTCGTGCGGTTTTACTAATCCGTCCTCCAAGTTTTGAACGTACAGAAGATAATCTTTGAGTTTTCGTGGTCTAGAGAATCGTACTCCGTTTAGAAAACTAGCTGAACCAAGTCCGAATCCGAAGAACGGTTGGTTCTTCCAGTAAACTACATTGTGTTTGCATTGATAATTACTTTTGCTATAACTACTGATTTCATAATGGTCGTAACCTCCATTTCTTAAGGTTCTTGAAGCCATTTTGTAAAACTCTGCAGATTGATCCTCGCATGGGAGAGGAAATTCACCTGGGGAATACCTGTAAAAGAAATGAAAAAGGGTATATAAGTAAATAACTCATACTTACATTATTTACATTACTCATATGTAAATATGAAAAAGGGTAAATATGTAAATATGTGTCCTTGTGCAGAGACCGGCTTGGTGCGGGAAGGTGAGTGTGGAGATTTTTTTTCTTTTTCCCTTAATTTGGGTTTTTCAATTGTTGATGGCGTTTGGAAGCCGGTGGATGATGGTGGAGAAGGGACCATGAGTGGCGACGGTTTCCTTTAGTGCAGAGAGCGGCTTGTTGCGAGGGCTGGTTGGTGTAAGTTATTAATTCGGGTTCAAGAAGAAAGAAGAAGAGGATTTAAAATATATATATATATATGACATGGAATTGATGATGATCTAACGCCTAGGTGGAGTCGACGTGGCGTTGAGGTGGCGGTGACATGGCGCCAGATGGGCTTGACTAACGGTTAACTAACAGAAAAAGAAAAATGAAAAAAGGGCTAACGGTGTCACAAAAGGTGAAGATAAGGGGCGTAAAAGGATAAAAATGAAGATCAGAGGCGGCACATGCACTTTGGGCAAAGTTAAGGGGTCATACGAAGGCTTTACCCTTGTTTGTTAGAGGAAACTAAGAAAGATCGGGCACAATGTTGTAAGTATCTTTCAAGTAAATTGCAATATAGGCCCCTATGATATACAAAAATTGCATGATAGATTTTGTTATTAATTTTTTTTGAATCAATTACACTTTAAATTTTGATTTTATACAAAATAACTTATATTTTTTATCATAGAAAAAATTAAACAAGTCAAAGCCTAAGAATATAAATTTTTAAAATTTAAGGACCATAAGATAATAATAATTTTAAATATATGATTAATTTTGTATCATTGCAAAGTCGGGGGATTATGTTATTGTCTCTGGGTTAGGTGGTAAATAAACCAAACCGTTCGTAAGTAACTTGAATTCGTATTAAACTTCAATACCAATTGTTCATGTCCACTACAAGTATATAAAAAATTTATTCGTGAACAACTCAAGTTCGGTTAAAAAACTCGTTCGAGGTTCAAGTTTAACAATTAAGTTTGAACATCTATTACTTCACTTATTATAATTTGAGCTTTCGATACGAGAAGTGAGTACCCGGTTTGGCTCGGATCGACTCATTTACATCCATGTTAAATATATTATTAATATAATATATTATTACCATAATATATTATTTCCTTAATATATTATTACCATAATATATTATTGCCTTAATATATTATTACCTTATTAGACTAGATTATTTACATATCGTATTTATTTCCTAGTTAGTTTAGTCTTACCTTACTTGTCCACCAAGTTATTAGTCCTATAAATAGGACTCATTCTATTGTATTAGACAATCACCTCATTCACAATGTAGTCCTTTAGTATTCTCTTATTCTCTAGCCTTTATGGCTCTCTTTCATTATCAATATATTATTTCTCTTTTCCTCTTTTCTCTCTTCCCCTTATTGAAATATCCCACTTAATTTAAATATCTCACATGGTATCAGAGCCACAATCCAAAGTGGTTTCCCGTTATCGTTTCGTTCGCTTCCGCATCTCATTAGGCCCTTCAGTGGTCCCGTCTCATTAGGCCATTCAGTGGTCCCGTTAGGCCATTCAGTGGTCCCGTCTCTTTAGGCCATTCAGTGGCCCCGTCTCGTTAGGCCATTCAGTGGCCCCGTCTCGTTAGGTCATTCAGTGGCCCCGTCTCGTTAGGTCATTCAGTGATCCCGTCTCGTTAGACCATTCAGTGGTCCCGTCTCGTTAGACCATTCAGTGGTCCCGTCTCGTTAGGCCATTCAATGGTCTCATCTCGTTAGACCTTCCATGGTCTCCTCTCGATAGTTCACTCATCACTCGTTTTTGGTTCACAGTTCTCACAACTCGACTCATCACTCCACCTCGACACCACAACATCAACATTGCCACCACGTCAACTCCTCCATCAACAACGCTCAAGATACATCATCAACGATTCATATTTCAAACTCAAGTTGCTCTCTCTCCGACCTACTTGAGTTTGAGGGGGGGTGTTAAATATATTATTAATATAATATATTATTACCATAATATATTATTACCATAATATATTATTTCCTTAATATATTATTACCATAATATATTATTGCCTTAATATATTATTACCTTATTAGACTAGATTATTTCCATATCGTATTTATTTCCTAGTTAGTTTAGTCTTACCTTACTTGTCCACCAAGTTATTAGTCCTATAAATAGGACTCATTCTATTGTATTAGACAATCACCTCATTCACAATGTAGTCCTTTAGTATTCTCTTATTCTCTAGCCTTTATGGCTCTCTTTCATTATCAATATATTATTTCTCTTTTCCTCTTTTCTCTCTTCCCCTTATTGAAATATCCCACTTAATTTAAATATCCCCTTAATTTTAAATATATGATTAATTTTGTATCATTGCAAAGTCGGGGGATTATGTTATTGTCTCTGGGTTAGGTGGTAAATAAACCAAACCGTTCGTAAGTAACTTGAATTCGTATTAAACTTCAATACCAATTGTTCATGTCCACTACAAGTATATAAAAAATTTATTCGTGAACAACTCAAGTTCGGTTAAAAAACTCGTTCGAGGTTCAAGTTTAACAATTAAGTTTGAACATCTATTACTTCACTTATTATAATTTGAGCTTTCGATACGAGAAGTGAGTACCCGGTTTGGCTCGGATCGACTCATTTACATCCATACCTCCCCCTCCCACAAAATAAAAACCACACACACCACCTCCACCACGGCAACTACTCCACTTTCTTAGAAAATTAATGCAATTCTAGCATTGTCAAAACTTGCAAGTACTTGAAGACGTGATTGTCTTTTTAAATGATATAAATAGATTTGCATATCTTAAGCATCTAACTTCTTAGCGTTGTTTGTTGCACGTTAGGCCTTATATGTGGTTTAACTTATATTAATTTTTTTAGGTAAACTAAAGCTAAATCAATAATACCTTCCTATAAATTGGTGGTCTTAGTATTTGAATTTCGATAAACCACCATGGATACTTATAAGTTGAAGATGTTCATCATATACCTAATTACAGTTCTCCTCATAGCTAGATCAGGTAATTTATCTCTCATTTTCATAATTATATAATAACTATACGCAACACATGTACAATACTTGAGTCTATTACCTCAGTAGATTGCAGAATGATATCCCATCTATACCAATAATGGGCTTTTATGAGATGTATATGAATAATGCGTAATGCGTAATGCGTTTGATAATTATGTCTAATTCTAAAAGTTTATAATTGTGATTGTAGCACTGTCACAGAGCTGTATTTCTGGATGTGAATGTGTAACAACTCCATGTCCGTGTTGTAGGTAACTCAATAATTTGAACAAAAAAAAAGGTAACTCAGTGTGGTATTAATCTTTTATTCTTATTTCTATTTCATTAATTCGTTTTTGTTGTTGTATAATGTTTTTCTTATTGAAGCACACTCTATATTTGGTTGTATCAACTTCGATGTAATATTGTATTCGATTAACTGAATAAAGTGTAATCAAAATATCATTATTTCTTTATTTTCGTTGGAGGATATTTGAAATTAATTCTAGAACCTTCCTTCTCTCATGGAGAATCAATCGTTATAATATCTATTGACTTTTCTAATTGCAAGTTGTATTGACGCTTTGATGGTTCCATGATTTTCAATCGAAATAAATTTAAATTTCATCAAAAACTGTAACCCAGATCCTGAAGTTTTGTTTCACATTCTTTTCTAAAAAGAATTTGAGTATATTCACAATTTCACATTATTATCCCATCCTAAAATAGGCGACCTCCCCGTTCGGGTGTATGTTTATGTTTTCCAAACTTTTAATCTTTTATTTCTATTTCTATTTTTATAAGGGTAAGACTTCCATCCAATATTGAATGGTCCAATATTTATATCATAATCATTAATTATTATCCAATATTGGATGGAAGAATTTTCCTTTTTATAATTTGATTTTGTTGTGGTATTATGTTTCTCTTATTAAAGCAATACGTATTTAATTTTCTTATTTAGAGATAAATGCCTAATAGAACAATTACTTATGAAAAAAGGGTAATTAGAGATAAATGCCTCCTTAATGATAGCTTTAATTTTTTTTAAGCCTCTAATTTTCTTATTTAGAGATAAATGCCCAATAGAACAATTATTTATAGAAAACATCTCCTTTATATTTTTTATACCTATACTATCCTTATTATTAAATATATTATTTTATTTTTAATACAATATTTATTTTTAAATCTTAAACAAATAATAGGGTATTTCCACCACCACCACCACCACTACAGCCACCACAACCATCACCACCTCCACCACCACAACCACCACCACCACCACCACCACCACCACCACCACTTACGACTAATTTCATCACACGCGCGCGTCCGTGAAATTTTTTTAAATCGCCATAACTAATTCAAAAAAAATCAGAAAAATCGAAAAAAATCATATTTGGATAAATCAAATTAATATTTACGTCTAGGATTTTTTCGGAATTTTCTGAATTTTTTGTTTTTTTTTATTTTTTTTTAATTCGCAGAACATGGAATTCCATGTTCTAAACAGTGAATTTCGTGTCAGCGGAAAACAAATTCTTTACATCAAAACATGGAATTCCATGTTTAATTCCATGTTCTGCGACTTAAAAAATTCAAAATCAAAAAATTCTAAAAATTCTAAAAAAAATCATAGACGTAAATATTAATTTGCTTTATCCAAATATATAAATTTTTTATTTTTTTGATTTTTTTTGATTTTTTTGATTTTTTTAGAAGTAGTTATGACGATTTTAAAAAAAATTCACGGACGCGCGCGTGTGTTTATTAGTTTTTGTTTTGTTTTTTTCTAATTTCTTTTTTTTAATTGTTAATTATAAGGGTAGTTTGGGATGGGGCTGTTTTCAACAAAAAAACTTATTATAGGCACCTTTTTTTAAATAAGTTTTTTAATAGGCATTAATCTCTAATGGGCTCTATAAAAAACATCCCCTTTATATTTTTTATACATATACTATCATTATTATTAAATATATTATTTTATCTTTAATACAATATTTATTTTTAAATCTTAAACAAATAATAGGGTATTTCCACCACCACCACCACCACCACCTCCACCTCCATCATCACAACCACCACCACCACCACTACAGCCACCACAACCATCACCACCTCCACCACCTACTACTAATTTCATCACACGCGCGCGTCCGTGAAATTTTTTTAAAATCGCCATAACTAATTAAAAAAAATCATATTTGGATAAGTCAAATTAATATTTACGTCTATGATTTTTTTCGGAATTTTCTAAAAAAAAAATTATTTTATTTTATTTTTTAATTTTTTTAATTCGCAGAAAACATGGAATTCCATGTTTTAAACAGTGAATTTCGTGTCTGCGGAAAACAAATTACTTATATCAAAACATGGAATTCCATGTTTAAAACATGGAATTCCATGTTCTGCGAATTAAAAAATAAAATAAAAATAAAAAAATTCAAAAAATTCTGAAAAAAATCATAGACGTAAACATTAATTTGCTTTATCCAAATATATAAAAAAAAATTTTTTTGATTTTTTTGATTTTTTTAGAATTAGTTATTACGATTTTAAAAAAATTTCACGGACGCGCGCGTGTGTTTATTAGTTTTTGTTTTGTTTTTTTCTAATTTCTTTTTTTTAAATTTTTAATTATAGGAGTAGTTTGGGATGGGGCATTTTTCTATAAAGAATCTTATTCTAGGCACCTTTTTTTAAATAAGTTTTTTAATAGGCATTAATCTCTAATTGACTCTATTTATAATACAAACTTTAATGTAAGTGTGATATTGATTTTTTAAATTAATTCCCTATTTCAAACAAAATAACTTATGTTTTTTATATTTTTATTTAAAAATAAACAAAAAAAAATAGATAAAGGGATAAATTTTTAAAATATAAGGCAGACAATAAGATATTTTTAGTTACATGATTAATTAAATATTTTTGCAAAGTCAGAGACGGGACAAAATTTCAATTACAAAAATGAAACAAGACAAAATGTTAAAATAATATGTCTATACACATTAATATAATGTAATGTAATTAGTTCAAAAAACAACCTTTCTTCAATCCTTAACTCAAAAAAAGGTTCAATCATGGTGATATAACACCAAATGCAAGAGATATCAATTCATTCGATAATAAAAACCCTTCCGGATCACTTAATCTTATAAACGCAATAGTCTCAAACATCTCACACTCTTCCCCTTTTAACAACGCTTTAAATTCATCAACCTTCACATTTCTTCTCTCTTTATCAAAGCAAACAACATGTCCACTTTCTATATACGGTTCATAAACCTTACAAACCGAGCGCATAATCGAACCACCAAACGCTTCCTTAAACAACTTTAAATCTAACCCTCGTGAAGTTCTTAGCGAAAGCATAATAACATCCATAGCCATGTCTTTCATATCAATGCTACTATTTTCGTGCGGTTTTACTAATCCGTCCTCCAAGTTTTGAACGTACAGAAGATAATCTTTGAGTTTACGTGGTCTAGAGAATCGTACTCCGTTTAAAAAACTAGCTGAACCAAGTCCAAATCCGAAGAACGGTTTGTTCTTCCAGTAAACTACATTGTGTTTGCATTGATAATTACTTTTGCTATAACTACTGATTTCATAATGGTCGTAACCTCCATTTCTTAGGGTTCTTGAAGCCATTTTGTAAAACTCTGCAGATTGATCCTCACATGGGAGAGGAAATTCACCTGGGGAGTACCTGTAAAAGAAATGAAAAAGGGTAAATAAGTAAATAACTCATATTTACATTATAGCCCCCAACAACTTACAGTACTCCAAATTTAGTCCCTTGTTCAACTTGTAAATCGTAAACAGAAACATGAGTAGGTTGTGCTTGAATAGTTAGCTTCAAGCTTTCCTCCCACATTTGTGTAGTTTGATGAGGTAAAGAAGAAATTAAATCCATACTCCAATTCTCAACCTCACAAGACTTAAGAATTTTAACAGCTTCAAAAATCTCGTCCACACCATGTGCTCTACCACAAGCCTTCAACAATTCTTGTTGAAAAGCTTGCACACCTAAAGACACTCTATTCACACCCAATTTCATTAAGTCCTTCAATTTTACGCTATCGAAAGTTCCGGGATCCATTTCCATTGATATCTCAGCATCGGAAGAGATGCTGAATTTTGAGTTTAATGTATCGAGTACTAACGAAACAAGCCTTGGCGGCACTAAAGAAGGTGTACCACCTCCGAAAAAGACTGTTTTGAGAGGTGGGTCGAGGTTAGAATTTGATGGGGTGGCTTTGATTTCTTTGCAAATAGTTTGGATGTAGTTGAGAATTCTTGGATCTGTATCGGCTGTTTCTGGAGAAGATGAGCCAAGAGCGATGATAGGGAAGTCGCAGTAATGACAGCGTTTCCGGCAGAAAGGGAGGTGGATATAGGCTGATGTTGGTGGTTGAGGTGTGTGTAATGGTGTGTGGTTGTTGAGTGAGGCATTTTGTCGAATGGTTTGTGGGGTTCCTGAGAAATGTTTGAGTTTTGGAAGCTTGGCTTTTGCGGGAATGGTAGTTAATATGGGAGTCAACGTTGACTTAAGCATGTTCCTTTTGTTGTTTATGGATAGTGTAGATTGCTTAGGCGCATGTACTATGTTTATGTAGTATACATACAATATAGTCTATATTTTCTATAGTGTAAAACTTTAGTGAAGTTCATTTATAACCGATTTTAAAAATTTCTCCTCATGATCTTTAGGCTCTCACCTAATCTATAAAAGTATAAAATTTAACAAATTATACCTATTTCTTTAACTTATCATTATACTTTCAAAACTTTTTACCTACTCTACATACTAAAACATATTTTTTTACCTACAAACCCTACCCATTTTAAATAAACCTCTCAAACCCGCCCTCATCTCTCTAATATTTTGGTGGTGGCACGACAGAGGCGTAGTGGTTGACATCTAGATTGTTGGGGAAAAATGAAAATCACTGTTATAAGATAATAGAAATGAAATCCAAATAAAAATTACTTCGATTTAAGTAAAACTATCTATTACAGCAAAAGAAATACAAAACGCAACTTACACGGAATCGAAAAGCAAAACAAACATTTACACAGAAATATTTGTCGTTAAAAAGATATTTTGGTCGTGTCGGTTATCTCTAACAGTGTTTCCACTACTGAAGAAAGATATTGCTAGAGTAATTTTTTAGAGGAAGTTTGATCTTTTCAATTCAGTTTTGTAGCTAAAACAAGTGGGGAAGGGATTGTATATATAGGTAAGTGGGGACCTCTTCAAAATCGTCAGAAATAATGGTCTTCAATGGTTCATTATTGCTGACGTTTTGGAGTTACATCTTTTCAAATTCCAATCATGAACCTGGACGCTTTGACTCCTTAAACTCCCCCAACAAGCCCACGGCCTACGTCGTTACCGTCGCTGGGTCGAGACGGGCGGGTGGTGGTGCGCGCGTGTGGGGTTTTGCCTTTTCCCTTTTGGCTTTCATAGCATTTAAATCTTTTAGAAGGAAGAGATAGGTAAGATATTTTAAGCTAATATTTTATCTATGCTCCTATGTAAGACATTTTTTTCACAAAAAAGTGTTTTTTCTATTTCTCCCCGAAGAACATGAAAATAATTAAATTAATATCTTGTTTTAAATGATTTAAACACACTTAATTAATGTAAACTCAAACAATCTCCCACTTAAGGTTTTTAAGAAAAAGGGTGAACATGTTTCCATAACTGTCAGTATATATGAGTGAATTATACTTAAATGGCAATATCTTTCCATTTAAATTAACACGTAATAAAGTGAGCTACCCAAAATTTTTTATCGTGAAAACATGTCTTTTCCAAATTAATTTGGTGGCTCATTTGACTTAAAGATCTTTTTAAGCAAGGGGTTAAAGCCTAATATGAGATTTTTTTTTTATATATGTTAAAGTTGTATCATGAGACCCTGTCAACCATTACTACATGTCTGTACTTTTCTTATTAATGAAAACATGCCTTTTTCAAATTAATATATCACAGTTTATCCATGAATCAACCGAATCAAAAAGGAACCAAACCAATTTTTTTTAGAATTCCTTAACTGCACAAAAAAAAAAAGAACAAGTGAAACTCTTTACCCTTTTTTTTCTATTTTAGTCGACTGAAATAAGAAAAACTCCTTATCCATCTCAAAATATTACGTTTTTGTACACTTAAAGTTCATATACACTTATAGGTTCAAAACATAGTAATGTGCATTTCCCAAATTATCTTTGACAAAAAAAAAAAAAAAGCCTTTCCCAAATTATCGACATTGATACTTGTGGGATCGCTCCCAAAAAAAAAAAAGCCATTTTGCTCAGGTCCCTGCAAATTTAACAAATATCCGGTTAATAAATTTCTAAAATAAAACATAAAAGCTTATGGTCTAGACAAAATATGTAGGTTTTAGCAACATACCTTATAACCCTTAGGAGCTTCGGTGATGATACAAACAGAGAGATGACCGTTTGTTAGAGCCAAGAAAGACACGAGCAGTATCATCCATCCCTGATCAGCATACTTTGCAGTGAAGTAAAAAGCTAGGTAGCAGAAACCTAGCTAAGATTGTGATAGTAAGACCCTTTCGCGATTTAATCTTGGTCCATTTAATGAGCGGAGTATATCTTCCTATGAGATCCAAGAAGTTGAACATAGCCACAAGAACAACTGCATACAGGGCATACCTGTAGAGATTGATTGATTGGTTTAGGAATACTTAATGAACCAGAAATAATTTTTATTAGGGATCGGTTTTTTTAAAGTTATTTATACTATTGGTCGAGTTGGTCCTAATATTATTATTTTTTGAATTAATTGCACTACAAAGGTCTATTGTACAAAATAAACAATATTTTAATCATGGAAAAACAAAATTAATCAAAGCCCAAAATAAACGGTGATGCAGGGCTAAATTTTTTTTGTTAAGGGGTCAATTTTTTCTTGATATTTGCACTATTAAGTCCCTAATATTAATATTTTTTGAATTCATTACATTACACTGTAACTCCTAAAAAATAACCAATATTATATTACAAAACCAACAAAACATTCTTACAAACCAAAATAAAGGGATAGAGCAAAATAAAATTTGGTAGGGGATCTTTAGGTCCCTAAAATATTAGTTTTTGAATTAATAATATTCTAAGCCCATATATTATACAAATTTGTAGGAGAGGTAAGGTGAAGAAGACCCTTTGAATTTATTACATTCTCCAATCATAAGACTCACAAGAGAACAAAGCAACCAAAAATGATTAAATCTTTTAAAGCTGAAAGTTTCTTTAGACCCCAATTTCTTTGACTCTTCGTTAGCTTTTCACATAAGGACACGTCAAGTACTTCTAGGCTTAAGGGTAAATTCCCTTGTGGGAAAGACTCAATTTCTGGACAGTCCTGTATACATATACATAAAGCTGTTTACGAGAAGGGGGATTAGAGAGTGAACTGGAGCTTTTTGCATAGCATAAAATGAAGAAATTCAAATTTTGGAGGGAGCTTCAAATCCTCCTTTGGGAAAAGACGAGAGGCTTTGAAATAATAAAACAAAATATATAGCAAACTTAAAAATTTTAAAAAAAAACAAAAAAAGGTTTGCAACTACTGCCTAGACTCCAACGATGGTTAAAATTTTATATGATGGTTAAAGTCTACTCATCTTCTTTAATTACACTCTGCTCTGAAAAAAAGAAGATACAAAAAGAAAAAAAGTCTAAAAAATACGGTATAAGACAAAATGGTTCACTCCAACGATCACAGCAAATTAAAGCATTCCCTCCCCATATGCGCTATTTTCAGCACATCACAAATTGAGATTGCAAGTTAATACTTTTTAAATTACACGAGTATCTTAAAGAAGTTCATATAGGTGATGATGAAAGTTAACTTTCTTTTTTGTTGTCTAACAACATTAAGTTTATATTTGTTTAAGTAAAAATTCACATAAATAAAACCAATGTATAGCATAAAGAACTTTAATGAAGAGTAATCTTACATGTTTTTTTTCCGATTCCCCACAATCCCGATACAACAACTTGATCTTGATGTTCCAGGGGAATCCATAGACATGGTTGGTCTTGTCTTGTTGCTTGCAAAACAATTCAAAAAACAGTATAAAAAATACAATTCAAAAAATTACTCACTCCAACCGTCACAGCAAATTATGGGACCAACAAAACTCACACGCTATTTTCAGTGCATCACTTCACATACGCTAAAAGACTTACAACGGTGTGAAGAGATAAGGTTTAGGTTTTATGTTTTACTGTTTTTCACCCTTTACTTTTTCTTTTCTTTTCATTTTTTCGTTCCGATAATTTTTTATATATCCCAACCATTTTTAATTTCAAGATCTAACTTACAAAGACAACTTTAAAAAGTGTTAGAAACAATCTTAGGCTAAATTTTTTGAGATTATTCTGAAAAATTGTAAAAGTGATGAGGTTAAGTTAAACATAATTCAATTTTTTAGAGTTTCAGTGATAAAGATTATATTTTTACCTTAATTGGGTTCTTCGGTTGATGGCGTAGTCTTGATATGGTGGAGAATGGTCCACGAGCTCGTGGAGGCGGTTTTCTTGTGCAGGAGAGCGGTTTGGTGGGAAGGTGAGTGTGAAAAGATAAGGTTAGGTTTTAGGTTATATCATGTTCACTGTTATTGTCCTTGAGGAGGAAATTACAAAATCCAGCCTATATAACAAAAACTTTATATTTTAAAGCCTCCTTAGTTACATCTTCTATTTAAGTCCTTAGTTCCATTTTCTGGTTTGCCCAATTACTTATATACCCTTTCTTTTTATTTTAAATTGTATTTTATTTATTATTACTTTTTAATTAAGTTCCAAATCCGACATGGGTGTGCACAAAGTGGGTACAGACCCATTTACGCTCCCACTTGTCAGACCCATTTTTCACATTTTTATTTAGTCATGTTTCGTGTTTAAAGTCATCAAGTCTATATGGGTACAGACCCATCTCGAGGAATGCTTTATGGATGAATGCTCTATGTAAGTTGCTTACAAAAAGTTGAAGAATTTTGCTCATAATTAATAGAATAAGAAGTAATTCCCAACAAATAAGGTGTTATATACTACTTCTAATATACAAATCAGGTGTTATATCCAAATTCACTAATATACAAGCTAAAAATTAATTCTAATTCTTGTTAAATAAATACTAGTTCTATTTTGCATCATAGGTCCCTGTAGTCAAGGGACTGTACCCAGATGGGGCTGGACCCAGATGGGGCTGGACCCAGATGTTTATTGGGTATCCAGATCTGCAGCACCCCACCACGAACAGCACCATCACGAACGGCGGCACCACCACGTAAAGCCCAACCTCCATTAAAGCTTATACTACTTTACCTGCAAAAACAAAGAAATTTTAAAACAAATCACAGAAATTTTAAAACAAATCACAGAAATTTTAAAACAAATCACAGCAGCAACATTAAAGGTCGATTTGCTCGAAGCTTTTGTACAACAGCAGTGGTGGTTAGATATTGTACATCAGCAGCGTTGGTTGATGCAGCGGTGGTGGTGCAGCAGCTTTGGTGGCAACAATGGTCCCCATCTGACGCGCTGGTTGGTGGAAACAGGGGCTTCGGCGGTGGATCCAGTTGCTTCCATGGTCGATCTAGTGGCTTCGCTAGTTGTGCAGTGGGATCCATTTGATTGATCCAGCAACGGGTAACCTCAGCAATGGCCATCGATCCAGCAACTTCCTTCTTCGTTGCAGCAACAGGTTTCTTGCTAGGTAAGACACGGTGGTTGGGCGGTGAGATCTCTGAGGTCAGATGGAGGACGCAGCAGATCCGGTTGATGTGGCGAGATGGAGGATGGAGGACGGAGCAGATCTCGGAGATCAGTTGGGCTTCTTCTAATCTGCAGCAGCTCCGGTTGCTGTGGCGAGATGGAGGACGCAGTTGGCGGCACTGGTGGGAAGACACGTAGGTGGTGGGGTGACCGCTATGATGGGAAGGTGGTTTTACAGAGAGAAGAGGGCTGAGTTTTGGTTGTTTTACAGAGAGAAGAGGGGAGGGCTTTACAGGAGCGGCGGGTTCATTAGAAGAGAGAGAAGAGAGAGATAATAGTGAGGAGGGAAACAGGGTTCCGTAACCCTATATGGGTTTTGTGTTTTGGGTATTCACGGTAATAACAGGGTAGAGGAGGGCTATTTGGACTTTTTTGGGTATTTAGTTGGATAGGTAATAGATAGTTAGGAGTGGGGACTTATTTTATAATGTTGTATGTTGAGGGGCCTTGTTTTATAATTGCCCCTTGTTTGAGGTAGTTAACTAAAAATGACGAGGAACTTCTATTATTGAAGGCCTAAAGTAATATTCCATGTGGTCCGAATTAAATAGTCCAAAATAATAAAAGACAGTTTTACCCTTAATTATAGACTAGAATATAATTAGTATGGTATATTTTCATTTTTTTTTTACGGGTACATATATTACACCAAGAACCAAGAACCAAACAATTATCCAAGTTTCGAGAACCTGTCAGTAAAAGCGTCTACAGGTAAAGATCCGTCAGTTGCCCTGTGCCTGGCTTCTTTTGCTAGTCGATCAGCACCTTCATTAATATTATCACTATGGTCGTTTTTATAAAGTGGGCAAATTATTTATTTTATTATTATTTTTTAATTATAAATACCCACCTCGTACCTCATTTTTTTTATTTTCTCTTACATTTTGTCTTTCTTTTTCGATATTTGAAGTCCATATTTTTTTTTTTAATCCATATCTAATAAAAATTCAATGTTTATGTTATTTAATTTTTTTTTTATGTTATTTCTATTTCAAAATAATGAAACATTTGACTTTTAAAACATTAAAATTAATATATGAAGCAATTTAATAACCCAATAAAATTTTAGATTGAAATGTTTGATGTTTAAAAAAATAAAATATTTAAATATTTAGATAGTTAAGTAGTTATAAAAAGTTAATAAGTATTGGCTAAACGTTTATTTAAATACATATTTTATATTAAAATCACACAACACACAACATTACAACAATATTAGGATAACATAAACTAAAAAAGGTCTCGCAAGAACCTTTAATACAACATCAACAATTACACGGAATTTCAACAAGAAAAAAACACACGATTATTCAAGACGAACTTAAACACTGAAATATCGTACCATACGACATAATTAAAACCTACAAGACAAAATTGTATTATACCGAAGTATCATCGTTACTAGGTGGGACGTATGGGACTTTATCGATGTACAAGATTAACTCCGTGTCACCCCTAGCCTTAATACCATCACACATCGGGATTAGATCTTCTTCTCTTTTGATTTCAACCAGTCCTTTAATAATGGCCAGGCCTTGCGACACATAGCAATACTTTGGAAGAACAGGACTAGTGTAACCAAGAGATTGAAACATGTGATAAAACTCCATAAAAGATAATCCTAGAGTACTGTCAAGGACTACGTCGGCTATATCCCCTCCCACGTATTTTACTTCTTCCCCGAACTCGAAATGCCCACCGTAATAGCAAGTGCAGTTTGTAATACCTAGATGATTACGAGCCACCATTTTATCTATTTTTTTTAAATGAGAATAGTTTATGAAATGTATACTAAGTTATACGTTTGGGGATTCCATTTATAGAAGGAAGAGGGTGAATAGTAATTGGTTTTTTTTCATATATATTAAAGTAATGAAGTGAATTATTGTCCTATGTTTTAACTTATTTGATAAAGCAAATAGTACTTCCTTTATACAAGGCTGACAATGTGTTAGAGAACAAAAAATCAATAGTAGCATCACTTTTGAATTATTGGAGTTGTCAACCAATTGTATTTGCAAGACAACAATTTTTAATATAATAAAAAAAGGGAAGATTCAAAATGGACGAGAATGTGATGTAGGTGAAGTGAAGAGAAGAGGTGGTGTTATTAGTTTTTGGTTTTAGTTTATGTTAAAGTAAATTACTAAAAAAAAGCCTCATTTAATAATTTCAGATGCCCACATAACTGTAAACACTTGATTTTCACAAATATCCACCTGAGTTTGACCGTTAGTCAACTAACGTTGACCGACGGTCCTCTAACCTTGTTAGATGACCATTTAACTGGTAAACACTTGATTTTCACAGATATCCACCTGAGTTTGACTGTTAGTCATCTAAAGTCTGGTAAACACGTGATTTTCACAGATATCCACCTGAGTTTGACTGTTAGTCAACTAACGTTGACCGACAGTCCTCTAACCTTGTTAGATGACCATTTAACTGGTAAACACTTGATTTTCACAGATATCAACCTGAGTTTGACTGTTAGTCATCTAAAGTTGACCGATGATCCTCTAACCTTGTTAGATGACCATTTAACTGGTAAACACTTGATTTTCACAGATATCCACCTGAGTTTGACTGTTAGTCATCTAAAGTTAACCGACGGTCCTCTAACCTTGTTAGATGACCATTTAACTGGTAAACACTTGATTTTCACATATATCCACCTGAGTTTGACTGTTAGTCATCTAAAGTTGTCCGACGGTCCTCTAACCTTGTTAGATGACCATTTAACTGGTAAACACTTGATTTCCACATATATCCACCTGAGTTTGACCGTTAGTCAACTAACGTTGACCGACGGTCCTCTATTCTTGTTAGATGACCATTTAACTGGTAAACACTTGACTTTCACAAATATCCACCTGAGTTTGACTGTTAGTCAACTAACGTTGACCAACGATCCTCTAACCTTGTTAGATGACCAATTAACTGGTAAACACTTGATTTTCACAGATGACCATTTTACGTTCTCTACGTTGTCATTATGAGAATTATCGTATGCAAGAGTATCCAGTAAAGAAATGTGACTACTTCCTTTTGCTTCATGTTGAAGATGTGATTCCCCCACCAGACACTACTACAAAGACAGATTTATCAACTATGGACAGGCGTGGTAAAGGGCCACCGTCAAAGTAAGTTCACCACCAGAAGTTGGAATTGTGGGAATGGGTTTAATTACTTCTCTTCGTATATTGTTGTTGTTGTTTCTTTTGTTTAATTTACCTGATGTTTAAGTAAAATTAGTAAGTTGTCTTCGTAATGGTGTTTTTCCATTTTATGTCGTTTTAAAAAGTGGAGTCGCCATGTAAGTCTGGTTTAAGTGTATTTGGTAAACTTAAGTTGTTTTAAGTGGATTTGATCAAGATATTATGATTAATGAAGGAGTACGACAAGAGAGTAGTCAATGACGTTTTTTTAGTTTATTGTTGTGTGTGTCAATATCAACTAGGTATGTGTGCACGTCATAATTTCTTTTTTATATTAAATTCCAAATTTTCTCTATATAACAAACATATTCATCACTTCTCCAAACACACCAAATATAACTAAAACAAAAACATCTTAGAATAGTGTATTACGATGGCTCAGGCGACAGTGACGAATGGCAAGACAGTCCACCAAGAAGCCCTGAGTATACTCTAAGTGATTTCGCCGACAGTGTTATAAGGCCTTCTCCCTTGATGGAAAGTGCACCGGAAAACTACTCAGAAACACATGTATGTGACTGTGGTATGCTAGCACTGATTTACCGTACCTTAATAGACGGCCACAGGGTATTACGCTCTCTTCGTTGTCATTTTAAGAATTATCGTATGAAAGAGGTTCTAATAAGGGAATGTCAATACTTTCGTTCTCTTCCAGAACAAGCGATAATTTCTGCACTAGCTCCTACTCCAAAGACAGATCTTTCAACCATGGACAGGCGTGGTAAAGGTCCACCATCACAGTAAGTTAGCCATCAACATTTGGATAAAGGACCACTGGCGGAGTAAATTCATCTTTACGAGAGGTTTACTCGAGTCTATGTTGTAGTCGTCATGTTATGTTGTTGTTTCATGTTTATTTTACATTTAAGTTTTAAGTTATTGCGAGTATAAGTATTAGATTTAGGGATGGTCGTGGTAGTGTTGTCTTTTCAATTTGAGTCTATGTTGAATTATCAACCTATGTGTGTTATTTATTGTCGAATTTTCAGTTCATTCTCGTGTGATTGTTCGTATCAATTAGTTTTATCCAAAAATTTGTGATTTATATAAACCCATCCCAGAAACAAGCTCATTAAAAACGAATTGTCATTTAATTTAATACTTAAAAGATGAGGGATTCTTCAATACGGTAAGTTATTTTTTATTTTAAATAATAAAGTACTATATTTTAATTGTTTGTGGTCAAGTGTTACCAGTTACGGGTTTTTTGTTTTTGATAAATCAGCAGTTTTAGTGTACCCTAAGGCAAGAACAAGCTAGCTCTTCGCATAGTTCTCCGTACAGACAAATTTAATTAATATTTTTTTAAGTTTTTGTAAAAAAAAAAATTAATTGAAGGTATAGTCATTAGATGACGTAATAACTTAGACATATGTTTAAAAATAATTTTCACTTTCCAAATTATTTTTTAAAATTAGGACCTATTCATTAAGTAATAAATAAATTAATGACTTAATAATAAATTAAGCAATAAATTAAGCAATAAATTAAGCAATAAATAAAACTCCTTCATTAAAAATAAAATATTTTTTTCTTACAAACAACACACTAGTGCGAGTCCGTACTAACTACTACTAATCCATCACAGCCTATTATCTTTAAATACGACAACAGTACAAATTAAAATTACAATCTACTTTCAAGTTTGATAAAACTAAAACCACGAACATTAAGATAAAACCCATAAGAACCTTAATCTCAAAGGAGTCGGCGGCGGTCTTTTGGTAAAGGTGACCGGATGTATGAACGGCGACCATAAACTCTCCGGGTTAACAGGTGACGGTGTGGTATATTGTGGGTATTGGAATGGCGGGGCGTGTTCGACGGCAGGGCGTGTTTGCGGCAGGGGTGTGTTCGGCGGGAAGGTGGGAGTGTGTTTGACGGGAAGGTGGGAGTGTGTGAAGAGATGAGATTAGGGTTTTATGGTTATTTGATTTTCCATCTTTTTTTTTTACTGCTATATAGCAAAAAATATAAAATTAAATATATATTATATTATATTATATTATATTAAGTAAGAAAATATAATCTTCAACTATTTCATATTATATTAAATTAGTACAATATTAATTTTGGAAAACAAAAAATAGTACTATAGTTATTTTAGAAAATAAAATATGGAAATACATTAATTTATTAAATAACTAGAAAATATTGCGTGGCGTTGGTATTCGACATGTTCTCGAAGAATGCCCTATTGCCCTGCATTTAACAAATATAAATTTATATTAGGGTATTACACTTCGTCTAATAAAACATATATCACAACAATTAATAAACTTACTTGCATTTTCTACAACGATTAGGATTAGGCCCGGTTTTCTCCCTATCTCGGGCTTTTTCAGGGTTATCCACATGTATTGGGTCATCTTCAGATTCACTCCCGGATCCATTTCATGTATTTTAATAATTTTTTAATTATCCTAATAAATTGCTATCTATTATATATCACATATTATCATGATTTATATTACGAATAGGAATTAATAAATTGTTACAATCCTTAATTTACATTCACAAAATAATAAATAATATTACACATAAAGTGATCTTTTAATAAATTCTTAATATAAAATAATTATTACACATTCAAAAATTTAAATATAATTTTTTTATAAATTACAAATTATTGTTTACTTACATAAAATAATTATTCAAAATAAAAAAACCAATTTACAATTAATAATAATATAAATCAAGTTTTATGTAATATTCTATGAAAATGACCATCTATCTATAGGGGACTAGCATGCAATTAATGAGGACCGTAAATGTGGTTTAGTCTCAACCACCAAAATATGACACGTGTCGTCCTATTATTGGCCAGCCGTCACTTCTCATCCACTTTATGAAAATAGATCATCAAAGGGTAGTTGGGTAATAGATATAAATGGGCCAATTCATAATAAATGAAAGAGCTACACGTGTCAATACCGGATATATTCTCCCATCCCTTCATTCCACTTGTCTTAATCCTATTAACTGGTGGGTCACTTCTCCTTTATGAGAAAGACCCCAAACCGTATGGAATAAATTTCCTAAAAGTAACTACTCCTACTAGTTAGTCCTTTCAAACTAGTCTAAGGAGGTGTTTGTTTATATTTAATGAGATTTTAATCTGGTTCATTAAGACTCTGGATCAATAAACGGTTTGTTTTTACTGTCCAATTCAAATCTGAATGGCTCTTAACGTATATCTTTCATTAAGATTTCAAACTAAGGCGTCGTTTGTTTTTTAAGTAATAAGTAATGAATGCTGAATGAACACCTGAATAGAACTTATTGTGTTAAGAGGCAGTGTCTGAATGATTCAGACCAGTTAAGAGGTATTCAGATCTGAATTGATTAGAAAAAACAAACAATCTTATTGATCCAGTGTCTTAATGAACCAGATTAAGAGATCATTAAGTGCAAACATACAACCCCTAAGTCTGAATCATTAATACACTGCCTCTTAACAGAATAAGTCCTATTCAGTTGTTCATTCAGTATTCAACACTTATCACTTAAAAAACAAACGCCACCTAAGTGCCCGTTTGGGATTGACTATTTTAGAGTTAAAAGCGTTTTTTTAGTTAAAATTAAAATATTTGTAAAAATATTTAATAAATATATTGATATCTAAAATCACTTCAAGTGATTATTTTAATAATCACTTATCTAGTGCTTATCCTAAAAAGTGATTTTTAAGGGTCTAAAATATTCTTATGGATCTAAAATCACTTCAAGTGATTATTTTTAAAAGCAATCTCAAACGGACCCTAAGTATTTACTCTTTTGCCACGAAAAATCTTTCTCTCTCCACAGACAAGTCTAATCAATACCTTCTGTCCTATATACACTATACAGCGTATGAGGAATTGAAATCAAATGAAATTTTTTCTCTCCTTATTACATTAGGTGTAATTGTTTTTACCTCTTGAAGTCTGTAGTATCTCCCTCTCTCACTCACTGTTTTCTCTCTTAATCTCCATCTTCTCTCTCGTACAACACCAATAAGCAAAAAGAAATCTCTTCCTCCTCAGATCTGTATCTCTCTTGATCTCCCAAATTTTTATTTCCTCCTATTCTAATCAATACTAGTTCTCTTTTCAAACCTCTTTAAACCTCTCTACAGAATAAGCAAACAAAATCCACTTAAGAAACCCATTCAACCCAGTCCGGTGGCCCCAATATTCATGCCGAGGAGAAACCAAAACGAGATTCAAATCAATCAAAAATGCCTAACTAGATAGCAAACCAGGGATCATAGAAGGTGAAGATAATCAAATGTAATAAAAAAAACAAATTGGATTCACAAATGGCTAAATGAACAGGAAGCAGACATGAATCAAACCAGATTCAAAAACTAATTAAAGGTACCTCTTCTCCTTCTTGATCATTCACAGGTGGCTTTTCAAATTATAGGGGTTTTTTGACCCGTATTTAGTGTATTTATTAGTTTTCCCCCATTGGACATCTATCTTCAGCTTCTGTGATCTTTTGTTTTGGATTGGATATGGGAGTCTTGTTTTACAGGTAAGCTCAAACACATTAACTTTAGCCAATGATATGATATGATTATAAAATTGAATCACAATATCGGCGTCTCAAACACACTAACTTTAGTCTTGTTGTCCAATCTGTTCCAAAGCAATCCGTAACCATTTTTTTGTCACAAAAATCATTGCAAAAATACCAATGCCATCTTTCTCACGATATACCTTCATTTTAGCTTTCCAAATGTTCCATATCATAAGTAATACATACAATTGGATAACTTTTGCATTTCCATATGTTTTGATCATATGTTCGGACAATATTAAGCATCCATTCTCTGAGATTATCCATCATACTTTATCCACACAAATATGAAAGGATCGAACCCTCCCATATATATAGTCACATGACAAAACAATCGAATGTGTATAACCGACTTCATATTCTCTAGGCACCAATAACAACAATCATCTTTCACACACTTCCTTTGTTTCAAGTTTAATGTTCTCGGTATCGTATTGTTGCAACATTTCCAAATAAAAATACCAACCTTGGTAAAATTTGACCTACAAACCTACTTCCATGGATCCGAAATAAAGCTCATTCTTGATTTTTGGAAGTCTAAGGAGTCTCTTTTCTAACTTTATTTGTAAGGACATGGTAAACCATCTTTGTTTACGTAGATCGAAGAAAATAATAATTACTTTATCTGATAAAAAAATTAAAACTACTACGCCACATATTCAAATTTTACGTAGATCGGCGAAAAATAAAACACCAATAAGCTGACGACAACGTAGTCTTCATCACCAAGTTTCGAACCAAAAGTGAAATCACCATTAACTCCCTCTACCATTACATACCACATTTAACGAGATTTAATCTCAACCTCTTACCTCTACATACCAATATATTTATTAGTATATAAAAAAACGGTATAATGTACAAAGTTAACCTATCTAGATTTTAAGGTAATCAATATTTGGTTGCTAGTTTAGTTATCTATTTGCTAGTTTAATTATCTCGAGAGACATATAAAAATCTATAATCATCTTTGAAAACATAATAGGAGTACACCGAATCATCTTTAAAGTAGAGTAGTTATTTGTTAGAGGGAACTAAGGGAAATCGACACATTGCGGTCAGTATCTTTCAAGTAATTTGCACTATAGGCCCCTATGATATAGAAAAATTGCATGATAGGTCTTGTTATTAATTATTTCGATTTAATTACACTTTAACTTCCGATTTCATACAAAATAACTTATATTTTATAATTGAAAAAATAAAATAAATCAAAGCCTAAGAAGATAAAATTTAAAATTTAAACACCATAAGATAATAATAATTTTAAATACATAATTAATTTTATTTATTGCAAAGTCGGGGATTAAGTTACTTCTCTCTGAGTTGGGTGGTAAATAAACCAAACCGTTTGTAAGTAACTCGAATTCGCTTCAAGTGTTTTAGGAAAAATTTGTTAACTTTAATTTAAAACTTGATTATGAATCAAGGTTGTTTATAAAACACACTTTCAATACCAATTGTTCATGAAGTTTCACTACAAGTATATAAAAAAAATTTGTGAACAACTCAAGTTCTTCGGCTAAAAAACTCGCTCGAGGTTCAAGTTTAACAATTAAGTTTGAACATCTATTATTACACTCATTATAATTTAGGCTTTCGACTCGAGAAGTGAGTACACGCTTTGGCTCGGATCGACTCGTTTACATCTCTACCTCCCCCTCCACAAAATAAAACCATACACACCACCTCCACCACGGCAACTACTCCACTTTCTTAGAAAATTAATGCAGCTCTAGCATTGTCAAAACTTGCAAGTACATGAAGACGTGATTGGCTTTTTAAATGATATAAATAGATTTGCATATCTTAAGCATCTAACTTCTTAGTGTTGTTTGTTGCACGTTAGGCCATCCCAAAACGAGTTATATATTAATCTTTTTTAGGTAAACTAAAGCTAAATCAATAATACCTTCCTATAAATTGGTGGTCTTAGTATTTGAATTTCGATAAACCACCATGGATACTTATAAGTTGAAGATGTTCATCATATACCTAATTACAGTTCTCCTCATAGCTAGATCAGGTAATTTATCTCTCATTTTCATAATTATATAATAACTATACGCAACACAATTCTTGAGTCTATTACCTCAGTAGATTGCAGAATGATATCCCATCTATACCAATAATGGGCTTTTATGAGATGTATATGAATAATGCGTAATGCGTTTGATAATTATGTCTAATTCTAAAAGTTTATAATTGTGATTGTAGCACTGTCACAGAGCTGTATTTCTGGATGTGAATGTGTAACAACTCCATGTCCGTGTTGTAGGTAACTCAATAATTTGGACAAAAAAAAAAGGTAACTCAATATGGTATTAATCTTTTGAGTAATGATATATGTCACCCCTTTTCATGTCACCTTTTTATCACCCTTCTATATATATGTTCTGATTTCCTTGAATAGAAGTTAGAGAAAAATTAAATAGGATAGAGAAATCAATTCATTGGTACATATAGGCATACATGTAGGAGGTGATAAAAAGGTGATACAAAAAGGGTGACAAATATCATTACTCTAATCTTTTATTCTTATTTCTATTTCTGTAATCCGTTTTTGTTGTTGTATTATGCTTTTCTTATTAAAGCACAATCTATATTTGGTTGTATCAACTTCGATGTAATATTGTATTCGATTAACTGAATAAAGTGTAATCAAAATATCATTATTTCTTTATTTTCGTTGGAGGATATTTGAAATTAATTTTAGAACCTTCCTTCTCTCATGGAGTATACTCTCAATCGTTATAATTACTATTGACTTTTCTAATTGCACGCTTTGATCCCAGGTCCTGAAGTTTTGTTTCATTCTTTTCTAAATAGAATTTGAGTATATTCACAATTTCACATTATTATCCATCCTAAAATAGGCGGCCACTTTTGAACTCGGAGTCATTTTGACTCCAATGAGATTGATTCGATCCCAGGACCTCTTGGTCTCTGCGGAGTAACCTAACCACTAGGCCAACTATCAATCTCGTCTTATGTTTCTCTTATTAAAGCAATAAGTATTTATAATACAAACTTTAATGTAAGTGTGATATTAATTTTTTAAATTAATTCCCTGTTTCAAACAAAATAACTTACGTTTTTTATATAGGAGACATAAAGATATTTTTAGTTACATGATTAATTAAAATATTTTTGCAAAGTCAGGACGGGACAAAATTTCAATTACAAAAATGAAACAAGACAAAATGTTAACATAATATAATACATTGTTAAAATAATATATCTATACACATTAATATAAGAGTAATGTTATATATCACCCCTTCACCTCTTCACCTCCTATGTGGAGCCTATGTGAAGGTTTTAAAAACCAATTATAATGTTTCTCTGAATGACTTTTTTCTCTCTATGTGGAGACGGGACAAAATTTCAATTACAAAAATGAAACAAGACAAAATGTTAAAATAATATATCTATACACATTAATATAATGTAATGTAATTAGTTCAAAAAATAACCTTTCTTCAATCCTTAACTCAAAAAAAGGTTCAATCATGGTGATATAACACCAAATGCAAGAGATATGAATTCATTCGATAGTAAAAACCCTTCCGGCGCATGTACGATGTTTATGTAGTATAAGCTCCATACTATATTTTCTAAAGATTGTAACCCATTTAGTGAAGTTCATTTGTCCACGAAAGGAAAGGAGTATTTGACAAAAAAAAAAATTGAGATTCTTATAACCGATTTTAATTTCTCCTCATGATCCTTTAGGCTCTCACCTAATATATAAAATTATAAAAAATAACAAATTATACCTATTTCTTTAACTTAGCATTATACTTTCAAAACTTTTTACCTACTCTACATACTAAAACATACATATTTTCCCCCTACAAATCCTACCCATTTTAAATAAACCTCTCAAACCCGCCCTCATCTGTCTAATATTTTGGTGGTGGCACGACAGAGGCGTAGTGGTTGAAATCTAGATTGTTGGGAAAAAATGAAAATCACTGTTTTATGATAATAGAAATGAAATCCAAATAAAAAATACTTCGATTTAAGTAAAACTATCTATTACATCAAAGGAAATACAAAATGCAACTTACACGGAATCGAAAAGTAAAACAAACAATTACACAGAAATATTTGTCGTTAAAAAGATATTTTGGTCGTATCGGTAATCTCTAACAGTGTTTCCACTACAAAAGAAAAATATTGCTAGAGTAATTTTCAGAGGAAGTTTGATCTTTTCTAATTCAATTTCGTAGCTAAAACAAGTGGAGAAGGGATTGTATATATAAGTGAGTGGGGACCTCTTCACAATCGTTAGAAATAATGGTCTTCAATGGTTCATTATTGCTGATGTTTTGGAGTTACATCTTTTCAAATTCCAATCATGAACCTGGACACTTTGACTCCCCAACCTCCCCAACGAGCCCACGCCGCCACCGTCGCTGGGTCGGGAAGGGCTGGTGGTGGTCGTGGTGCGCGCGTGTAAGGCTTTGCTATTTCCTTTTGGCTTTCATAGTAGCATTTAGATCTTTTGAAAGGAATAGATAGGTAAGATATTTTAAGATAATATTTTTCTATCTCTGCTCCTATGTAGGACATTGTCTTTACAAAAAAGTGTTTTTTCTAATTTTTCCCATAAGAACATGAAAGGAATTAAATTAATATCTTGTTTTAAATGATTTAAACACATTTGATTAATGTGAACTCAAACAATCCTTCATTCAAGGTTTTTAGAAGAGAAGGTGGACATGTTTTCATAACTGTCAGTATTTAAGTGAATTGTATTTAAATGGTAATATCTTTCGATTTGAATTAACATGTAATAATAAAGTGAGCTACCCAAATCTTTTTATCGTGAAAACATGTCTTTTCTAAAATAATTTTGGTGGCTCATTTGAATTAAAAATCTTTTTATGCAAGGGATTAAAGTCTAATATGAGATTTTTTTTATATATGACCCTGTCAACCATTACTACATGTCTGTACTTTTCTTTTTAATGAAAACATGTCTTTTTCAAATTAATATATCACAGTTTATCCATGAATCAACCGAATCAAAAAGGAACCAAACCAATTATTTTTAGAATTACAAAAAATAAAAGAACAAGCGAAACTTTGTACCTTTTTTTTTCCTTCTAGTCGTCTGAAATAAGAAAAACTCCTTATCCGTCTCAAAATATTACGTTTTTATACATTCAAAATTCATAT
Source organism: Nemophila menziesii (assembly GCA_029959085.1). NCBI lineage: Eukaryota > Viridiplantae > Streptophyta > Magnoliopsida > Boraginales > Hydrophyllaceae > Nemophila > Nemophila menziesii. The sequence goes on from JARWIR010000008.1 coordinate 35,162,114, forward strand.
ACAAATATTTCAAGTTTGTAATTTGTATTTATTATCCAATAATAATGTAATTAACACCATTAAATAAGATCGATACACTCGTTAGTGTGCGATTACGTGTGTTCATTGATAAATCGATAACTACTAATCGAGGTTGGTGTCTAATAACACTCCTCAACCACCGGATAGCGTGAAATAACTCTGTACAAAAAACCCGGTAAAGAATTATACACGTACTCTCTCTTTGTTTACAGCTCTGGATCATTCTGGGATATGGTATAACTGTCAATCCAATTAGACAATCAACTATATTATACGTCGATTATCAACAATTAAATAATGACCTAAAAAACTTTTTTTTTCCATTTATTCTATCACCTTGGCCAAAATTTTATACAATTTTTATAATCTTATGAAAACATAGAGCTCAATTTCTTTATCTAGAGTTGATATATTTTATCTAGACTCATCTCTAGTTACACAAACACTTATCTATGTTCAATATCCTTTCGACTAGCATTTTGACGCACTATTAATCCAGTATCTAAATACAACAAGTACACATATAATGATAGCAATGATCTCTGGTCAAGGGATTACAAACATTTTTCTTTTCTAATGGTAGCTAACCACAACAATTTCATGGTGGTGATGGTGACAAAGAAGCGGCAACAAAGCAATAACAATTAATGACTAACATTAATTGGAAGAGTCAACAGACATTTTTCAATGATCAGGTGATCATCTCTCTATTATTATAAAGGTTTTTTTTTGGACGTTTATTATTATAAAGGTTCCAAACATAGTAATGTGCATTTCCCAAATCATCTTTGACAAAAAAAAGCTTTTCCCAAATTATCGACATTGATACTTGTGGGATCGCTCCTCAAATATTTCACTAATTGAGATGTATACTGGAAATACTGTAACTAGACATCATTGGCATCTTATATTTTTTTCTTGATATATAATAAAGGAAAAAAAGGTAGTAAATTCAAAAATTCCTCAAAAATATGTTAATGCTTTATTTGCAAATAGATATTCATAAAATAGTCACAAATATAATAACGATACAAGTTACTATAACCAATATTAGCTACAACATGATCACTTTAACAAATAAATTAATTAAATTCCTGAAAACAAAATTGAAATCACGCCCCTTCTTTTCAAACCACTCACTATCTACCAAATATCCATCTCAAAATACTACGTTTCCGTACACTCTTTAGATCTTTATCTTGAACCCAAGTACAAATTAATGTTACAGATTATTTCACAAAAATTGCAGAATTAAAAAATAAACTTTTTACATGTTAATCTTCCAAGCTTCTTCAGCAATGGTTCTCCACTATGGTTGTAACAGGTGGAAGCTTAGTTAATGTCAAACATTGTTGTCGCTAATTTAAACATTTCTTTTTGCCCTTCATCGTCAATTTTTGTCAATGTGCTTATCCCAAGCTACCTGTTATATAAAAAATTTAGTCCCTTATATTCCAATTTTATATATTTACAAGGGACTAAAGTGTCAGGGTCAAAGATAAGTTAATTACTAAAACTAAATATATAGTTAATAATATTTTGTGACACCTGTAACACTCTGATGCCTTTTAAAGAATTATTTTTAAGCAAGGGGTTAACGTGCTAATATGATTAAGTTGGAGGGTATTTACCACTATGAAGGCTTAGGCTTTCGTCCATCTTTGCTATACGTTCAAGTCCTTGACCTTTTCCCTTGCTCAATTCTCTGCGAAGAGTATATATTTCATTACACTATAGAATTAACTATTTACTTATTTACACAATTCAAAAGCTTTAAATAGTACCTACCTCTGGTACAAATTATATATAATGTAAAATAGAGGGAGCAACATTTGAGTAAGTCAATATTAACATCAAAGGTTACCTCGATTCTGAGTGCTCTGCATCCTGACAAAAGAAATGGATACAAATTAAGAAGTGCAATTTCTGCTTTGCAAATGAATCATATACATGCAATAAAGATATAAACTAGGATTAATAAAAAACACAGAATTGAGTACCTATTAAAGTCTCTGATTCGGGAATATCTTCTTGTGTCCATGCTTATCAAAATTTCGGAAGCTTCTTCGATTAATGAATACAAATATATATCTTTTCTCGTCCTCTTGACCACACTTTTCCAGTTATTAAATTCTTCTCCTCTTCTGTTTAGGGCTAGGGCCTGAAACATTTTCATATTTAGAGACCAAGTCAAGATAATGAATTGGAACAAACAAAGCAAAGGGAACAAGAAAAATCGGACCTATCAATCTTGTTGCGATATTTCGTATTAGCATGGAGTCACCATAGATGTTGATTAAAGAGATAAGAACACCCTCAATTTCTATGTAAGGGATATGAGCAAGAGAACAAGGCAACAATGACTCTTCTGGAAGTTTCTTTAGACCCCAATTTCTTTGACTCTTCGTTAGCTTTTCACATGACGACACTTCAAGTACTTCTAGGCTTAAGGGTAAACCCCCTTGTGGGAAAGACTCAATTTCTATACAGTTCTCTACACAAAGTTCTTTAAGACAAGGGTTTAGAGAGTGCATTTGTTCCGGAAGTGACTTGAGCTTTTTGCATTCTTCAACATTAAGAACTTCCAAATTTGGAGCTTCAAATCCTCCTTTGGGAAAACACAAGAGGCTTTTGCACTTGTAGAGAGACAAGTAATATAACATATGATTTTGAATCTTGGGAGTTACCTTGAGAAACTCACAGTCAGATATTTGCAGAATCAATAACTTGGGATATATACCTAATGAAATATCATTCAAGGAATCACCAGCATTGACTACAGTTAAACTCTCAAGTGAAGTATTGCAACTTTCAGTAGGGAACTTCAATTTCGTACAGTTTGTGACCAAAAAATGCTTTACATTACTGGGCAAGGACACTAATGATGGACAATCTTCAACGTTCATTATATTTATGCTTCTCGTTAGCTCTGGAATTCTTACAAGGTTGTCACATCTTTTGAATTCCATCTCTTTAAAACCCTCTAATTCACGCAACCTTCTTGGTAACTCCTTGAGGTTCGCCATATCAGAAATATTCACCACATGCAGAGAAGAAAGATCATCATCCATCCAATCATCACGAAATAAAAGCTCTGGACATTCAGAAATCTCTAATTCGGTCAAACTTAAAAGTTGAGAGGGTAATTTCCCGATTAAATTTGTTTCAATTAGCTCAAGATGGCGCAACTTTACTAGATTTGTCAATTTCGAAGGCAACTCCTGAAGATCCATACAAAAAGACAATTTCAACGTTTGTAGGTTACGTATATTGCATATTATTATTATCACAAAAAATGATTAAATCTTTTAAAGCTGGAAGTTTCTTTACCCCCAATTTCTTTGAGTCTTCGTTAGCTTTTCACATGACGACACGTCAAAGACTCAATTTCTGGACAGTCATGTATACATAAAGCTGTTTAAGAGAAGGGGGATTAGAGAGTGCACTTAAGCTTTTTGCATAACATAACAACAAGAAATTCAAAATTTGGAGGGAGCTTCAAATCCTCCTTTGGGAAAAGACAAGAGGCTTTGAAATAATAAAACAAAATATATTCATTAGACTAGACATTCAAGCAAACTTAAAAATATTAAGAAAACAAAAAAGAGTTTGCAACTACTAACTAGACTATATGTTGTCATCATCTTTTACACTCTCTGGAAAAAAGAAAATCAATATGAAGATACAAAAAGAAAATCAAAAAAAGAAAAAAAGTCTAAAAAATACGGTATAAGACAAAATGGTTCACTCCAACGGTCACAGCAAATTAAAGCATCACCTCCCCATATGCGCTATTTTCAGCACATCACTAATTGAGATTGCAAGTTAAGACTTTTTAATTTACACCAGTATCTTAAAGAAGTTCATATAGGTGATTAAAGAAGTTCATATAGGTGATGATGAAATATAACTTCCTTTTTTGTTGTCTAATAACATTAAATTTATATTTGTTTTAAGTAGAAATTCACATAAATAAAACCACAGGTATAGCATATAAAGGATTTTAATGAAGAGAAATCTTACATGTTTTTTTTTTTCCGATTCCCCACAATCCCGATACAACAACTTGATCTTGATGTTCCAGGGGAATCCATAGACATGGTTGGTCTTGTCTTGTTGCTTGCAAAACAATTCAAAAAACAGTATAAAAAATACAATTCAAAAAACAGTATAAAAAATACAATTCAAAAAACAGTATAAAAAATACAATTCAAAAAATTACTCACACCAACCGTCACAGCAAATCATGGGACCAACAAAACTCACACGCTATTTTCAGTGCATCACTTCACATACGCTAAAAGGCTTACAACGGTGTGAAGAGATAAGGTTTAGCTTTTATGTTTTACTGTTTTTCACCCTTTACTTTTTCTTTTTATTTCATTTTTTCGTTCCGATAATTTTTTATATATCCCAACCATTTTTAATTTCAAGATCTAACTTTCAAACTCATTTGTTTGTTATTAAGTGTGAGAACAAGACAACCTTAAAAAGTAGGCTAAATTTTTTGAGATTATTCTGAAAAAATGTAAAAGTGATGAAGTTAAACATAATTCAATTTTAGAGTTTCAATGATAAAAATTATATCTTTACCTTAATTTGGGTTCTTCTCTGGTTGAAGGCGTAGCCTTGATGTGGTGGAGAATGATCCACGAGTGTGGAGCCGGTTTTCTTGTTGTGCAGGAGATGGCTTGGTGGGAAGGTGAGTGTGAAGAGATAAGATTTGGGGGAATTATTTATCTGAGACCCACATCAGAGTTCAAATGGACAACAAAAAAAAAGGAAAAAGAAAAAACCCACATCAGAGGCTTTACAAAATAAAGCCCAACCCTTTTTACCAATTCACTAGTAGTTCATACAGTCATACCCAACTAAAACCTAAAGAAGACCCAAAATACCCTTTTTAGCCTAGTGCCCCTTTGGGATTGCTTTTTAAAATAATCACTTAAAGTGATTTTAGATTCATAGCAATATTTTAGACTCTAAAAATCACTTTTAGAAAAAGCACTAGATTAGTGATTATTAAAATAATCACTTAAAGTGATTTTAGATGTCAAAATATTTTTTAATATTTTTTACAAATATTTTAATTTTAATCAAAAAGCGCTTTTAGCTCCAAAATAATCAATCCCAAACGGGCACTTAGTTGTCACAATGAAAAAACAAAAATCCAAACAAAAACCCCATTAAAGCTGTGAAACTAAAAAACGACTTCTTTTTCTGTACATTTTTCTCTCAATCTGCTTCATACTCTCGCATCCCACGGCCACCATCCCACTGCCTCCTTCTCTCTGACCAACCCACCACCACACTTGCCATTCCACTACCTCCTTTCTGCTGCTGTCGGAGCTCTGCTACCTCCATAAGCGCAAGAAAACCGCCTCCACGAGATCTTCGACTTCAATCTCCATCCAAAGGCACGGGATCTCCGCCACTAACCTTAGCAACCAACAGTCACCGACGAGGACCAGCACTCCGCCGCCACCATCGTTCCGCTAGGACATTCTCCACCACCCGCGAGAACCGAGATCTCACATCCCTTCGCCACCAGGAAACCACCACGATAGATCTCGTTGGAGATCTCGTGCTGTCACTCTCGCCACCCAACCACCATCGACGCCCCTGCACCATATCTCCATCGAAGCCCTACACCAGCGACGCCCCACACCAACGACATCCCTACCGCCATCGAATCACTTCCACCTTCGTCTTCCCACCTCCCTTCGCGAGGCCAAATCTGGTTTTTTTTTTCTTTAACGTGTCTGCAGGTGAGCGCGCTGGTCCAACCACATATGGGCCTAGCCATCTCATACCTGTCCAGCCCATTTAATTGTTTTTAAAACCCAACTTTTTTTAAGGGTCAGTCCATTAGACTCCAGACCTTTTTGGGTACAACCCTTTTTTGGTTTTGTTTTCTTTTTTTATTTCAATTTTATTTCCTTACGTTTAATTTATTAAAGTAGTAACATTTGTTTGTTATTTTGCAGGTAATAAAGGTGGTAGGTATAGCCACTTGAGTCCAACCCTTTGGATAGCCATTTGAGTCCATTCTTTTGGGTATAGCCACGTTGGTCTAGCCCCACTTGTGAATATATTTCCTATTTCTTTGTGCAGAGATTGTTATTAGTAAAAAATTATTGAATAAAAAATTAGTTAATAGGATTTAGGTACAAATGGACATAAACAGGCTCGGTCCAGCCTCTTGGGTACACGAACTTCATTGGATTTCATTGGACATGCAGTTGGACAAAACCAAAATATTGGACATATACAAAAAATAAGAATTGGGTACAGACCCTAGTCTATGTTGGACTATTATATAGATCAACACTAAATGCAATTATATAAAAAATCATTTTATCCACCTAAAAAACGTAAAACACAACATAGGTCCGTACCATGGATACAGACCAAAATTAAAAACAAATTACTGTAAAAAAAATCAAAAAGAGCAAAATTGAAAAAAAATCCAATCAAAAAAATTAAAATTATACCTTATTTAGAATTATTTTAAAGAAAATCTATTTAGTAGAATTTAGGTTCTAATTTGTAGATTCTTCTTGAAAATAGTATTTCATTAGACTATTAAACAAAACGACCCATTTTAATTTTTTTTTTATCTATCCTGCCGTGCCGTTGGAACCAAAAAAGCCCATTAGTCTAAATGCCTAAAAGGTTCTTCCGGCCGCCAACACGGTTTTCAAATACCCCATACTCAAGTTTAATTACTTCAATGGCGATTTTAACCACTATTCTAAGAACTCATAATTAATCAATGGCGGCCCTCTACTCAAAATCCCTCTTTTTTCTCAATTCCCCACAATCTGCGTTCCCTTCCACCACTACTAAACCTAAAACCCACACCCAAATCACCTTCCCTCTCAAAATCCATCTCCAAAACCACCAAATTTCAACAATTCTTCATCCCAATTTATCAAACGAACAATTAATCGAACACCCTTTTCGTTTTTCTTCTTCGCTTTTGCCCAACTATATAAAAAATGGCAATGAAATTGAAAATGAGACTGACTCAGTATCAGTTATGTTTCCTTCAGTTGCGTACTCTAATACCCTCTTCTTCAAATCAGCTTACAATTTGCAGGTAATCGTCTTAAAACCCGTATCCAAAACTAGCAAATCATCAAACGAACAATTAATTTAACACCCTTTTCGTTTTTCTTCTTCGCTTTGGTCCTAAGATAATGAAAATGGCTATGAAACTGATTCAAATCGGCTTACAACTTTCAGGTAATAGTAGGTGATCATGAGCCAGAGGAGAAGCTCGTGGGACGTTTTCGCAGTGCTGTTTTGAGAGCTGGGATTATACAAGAATGCAAGCGTCGAAGATTCTTTGAAAATGCTCGTGAGAAGCTTAAACGGAAGACTCGTGAAGCTTCTAGACGCTATCGAAAAAGGTATGTTTTTTCCAAAAAAAAAAAATCATTTAATGTTTGAAGCAATTCATGTAATCTCCTATCAATATAGGATGATATGGTACGCCCCCCTGGTTTAAAAGATATGAAAAAGAAGGTGATAATTACACGATAGGCCCCTATATTATGTTAAATAATCTGTATTTTTTAATACACTATAGGTCTCTATATTATCCAAAAAATGAGTTAATTACACTTCAAGTTCCTAAATTATGTTAAATATCCTATATTTTGAGTTAATTGCATTATAGGTCCCTAATTTTTCTTTTTTCATATTTTTTATGATATTTATGTTATTGACTTTTTTGGAGAGTATTATTTTAAGTTAAGAGGGCCAAGTGAAGGTTCTGAAAATATAAGTGGAAACCATCAGGTAATTTAAGGGGTTTAAAAAGCAATATTTTAAAACTCAGAGGACTCTTGAGGATCACTTGCCTCTGCACAGGGTTGATTAAGAGCGTGAATATAGGCATTTCACATAATATAAAAACTAATAGTGTGATTAAAATAAATAAATATATGTTATTTCTATAATATAAGGACCTATAGAGCATTAATTAAAGGGCGTTTGTGTAATTGTGTTGTGTTTTTTTATAACCAGACGGCCACAGCCAAGAGTTGCAAAAGAGGACATAAAGGAGGAGAAGCAGACGGAAGGTTCAAAGAGTAACGGTTATGAGTCAGGAGATGATAATTGGGACTTTAAAGACCGTTAAATGATGAGGTGGCATTTGTATTTTTGAAGATAACAAAGGTTTTTGAGAAATGGGTTTGATTAAGATTTAGGAAAATATAAAATGGTGAATTTTGTAGGAGGAAAGAAGTATTTATTAGGTTTAAGAAATGAATGGGAGTTTTGTAATATGTTTGTTTATGGAGTTGGTTATGTTAAGATAAGAAAATATATTTTGAATAGTAGGTTTGGTTTATTTTCTCTGTTTAGTTCTTTTTACTTTTTATAATGTTGTTGAGCTAATTAAAAAATTACAAAATATTGTTCTAAAATTTTATTGTTGAAGGCGTGGTGATGGTTAGGGAGGTAAAGTTTTGGGGTTTGTTTTAAAAAATTCAATTTATGGATAGTAAAAATAGATTTCAGTGGGTTTTGAACGTTTTAAAATAAACGGATCTAATGGACAAAATGGTTGTATCTTACTTAGAAATACAACGATACTTTAGATATGGTAAAATAGTTGTGAGCCTCCTTTAGATGTCCTAGTAGAAATGCCACTTTAAACACATCTTTTCTCTTCTTAATCAAAACCTCTCTTTCTTGCTCTTTTTCTTAAAGACCTCCAATAAAATTTAACATAAAAGACCTAATATTCCTATTACATTTATACCCTCTTTTATTGTCTTTCCACTATATATAATATTTTATAACATTATTTCTCATTTTTCAATTCATGTAACTCTCTCATCTCTCCTCTTTATCTAACACCACCGAAATTGCCACCCCACCACCACCACCGAGCATCTCTCCTCTATATATAACACCACCACCGAAATGGCCACCCCACCACCACCACCGAGCTCAACTCTCTATATAGCCACCCCACCACCACCACCGAGCTCAACTCTCTCCTTCCATGGAGGTTGAAGCTCCGACGAGATCTTGACTCGCGCGCCTCCAGCGAAGAGAAACTCCGACGAGCACCACCACTCGAGCGAAGGGAACCAGCGGCGAGCACCACCACTCGAACCAGCGGCGAGCACCACCACTCGAAGATGCTTCGCTGCAGATCCACTCGAACCAGCGGCAAACGACTCTTCTTCTTCTTGTTCGAGATCCAGCAGTGGTGGTGTCCCTGGCCATGGAAGCTCTTCCTCTTCTTCTTCTTGTTCGAGATCCAGCCTAGCAGTGAACGGAGCTCTTCCACGCACGAGTTCTCACAGCAACTCAAAACACCATTGCTGAATGTGAAGAGAAGCTCAAAAATCCTGCTGCTCTTCTTTTTCTTCTGCTACTGCACATGTTCGAAGAAAGCAGTCAACATCGAGCGCCTCCCTGCGTTTGAGATCTCCGGCGAACCACCACAGTATAGCCACGCGTTCCAGCTTCCAGATCCTCGCAGTGCCGTTCTAGTGTCGGTGGTGTTATGGTCCTGTTCTTCCAGATCTGTGTTCGCCATAGACGACTGGAAGCTTCGTTCTCTTTTTTTTTTTTTTGATCATTTTTGTTGACCAGATCTGGTCAACTTTGTATTTAGTTTAGGTTTTATTTTTATTTATCTATTGTAAATAGTTATTTTTACTTTTTTCCTGTATATAGTTTGAAATGGTATAATATACACATTGATGTTATAGAGTATTCATTTAATTTCATAGAGTACTCCTTTAAATTCATAGAGTATTCCTTTAATTTTATAGAGTATTCCATTAATTTTATAGAGTACTCGTTTAATTCGATAGAGTATTCGTCTAATTCGATAGAGAATTCGCTTAATTCGATAGAGTACCCATCAAAATTGATAGAGTACTCATCAATTTTTTCCGGTGGTCGGAGGTCGGTGATCGGAGGTCGGAGATAGGTGGGTAGTGGTAGGTAGTGGAGAGAGAAACAGTGACATCACACTTTTTTGTCTTTTAGTGTTAGTAAGGGTAGGAAAGACAATTGTCAAAACAAAGGTCTCTAATAAGAAGGAATTCTTGGACCATACTCTTTAGAGAAGAAAGATGGTCTCCAACACCCTAAGTATAATTCACCCTTAAAATATTTACATCCAAAAAGAATGTTCCCAAACAATACATAAATTCTAAAAAAATATCAAAATGTTGTTGAGAGAAAGGACACTACAAATTTAAGGTTACATCTTATATCTACTAATAGATTATTCTTGTGCAATGAGGAACTAAGAATTTTTTTTTATTCAACAACACAAAAAAAAGTGATAATGATAAATAATTGAAGGTTTGTACAAAATTAGAATTATGATAAAAGGTAGATATAATTGTAATTTTGTTTAAATACCCTTGTATATTATTTTATTTACAAAAATTTCTACTGATGGACCATTTTCGTCATTTTTACAACTAATATACATTTAAACCTAACCCTAACAACCAATAAAAAACATTAGCCATAATTTTTCATATTTGTATTCCCTAACGCCGCCGCTCTATTCTCTTTTCTTCTCTGCGTTGTATTCTATTTATCATGAATTTCTGATATCCACCATTACCAAAACTACGATCTATCAAACACAAGACATTGTAAGTAACTCCTTATTTCTTTACATTCTTTTTTTTTTTAATTATATAATTTCATAATTTGATAAAAATCCTTATTTGTTTTTAAATTCAGATCTAAAAATAATATTTGATGTTATATCAATGTCTTGATAACAATGTTTATAGGAAGAAATGTTGATTATTATTTAAGTACTGATTTTCTGATTATAATCCTTACATTGAGAATGATTATATTATTAGAAAGAGATTTTAAAAAAATGACAATCAGAAAATCAGTTTCAAAATATTCTACTTTACATTGTAATATTCTACTTAAATGATTATATGATTGTCATTCTTTTTAAATCTCTTTCTAATAATATAATCATTCTCAATGTAAGTATCATAATCAGAAAACCAGTTCAAAATATTCTACTTAAATAATAATCAACATTTCTTCCCAGTGTTATCTAGACATTGATATAACATCAAATATTATTTCTAGATCTGAATTTAAAAACAAATAAGAATTTTTATCAAACTATGAAATTATATAATTAAAAAAAAAGAATGTAAAGAAATAAGGAGTTATTTACAATGTCTTGTGTTTGATAGATCGTAGTTTTGGTAATGGTGGATATCAGAAATTTATGATAAATAAAATACAACACAAAGAAGAAAAAAGAATAGAGCGGCGGCGTTAGGGATTACAAATATGAAAAATTAAAGTTAAAGTTTTGTTGTGGCGTTGTGTGTGGGATCCGACTCGTGGGAATCTAGTGAAACGAGGGGTGTTGGAAGATGCTTCCTGTCCGAGGTGTGGGGTCGCTATCGAATCAGCTCCGCATCTTTTCCAAAAATGTCGCGGGTTCAGTGGCTTGATCAGTTTTGTCATAGGGACTGAACTGCAATTTTTGCAAAGTTCTGGGGAGCTCATGAGGAGCGAACAAGGCAGTGTCCTGGGGGTTAGATCAGCTTCGGTTGGGCTGGATACTTATCATATGGGATTGTCACTGGGTCATTTCCAAGAGAATTCCAGGAGCTCGAGACATCAGGTGGGACAGCAGGGACCTATTCCAGCTCGGCAGCAGGTTGAAGAGTCACGGAATGCTGCAGCTTTTGAGAGTACAGGTCCTGCTTTTGACTTTGACGGCTGGTGGGCTAGAGTGTTGAGTAGTAAAAGGTTGGTTGGTGGGATAAAGCGGCGTATTTGGGCAGCGACGGCGGTGTGGATTTTGTGGATAAATAGGAATCAACGCGTGTTCGTTAATGGGGCTAGAATTAAAACAAATAGCGAGCTTATTGCGATTAGTAGGGTGGTGGCTAGTGACTACATACGGGCTTGGGGAAGAGAAAGGGATGGAGGATTGATTTTTTTTCCACACGAAGTGTGTTAATTAAGTGGTCCAAACCTAGTGTTGGAGTTAAGCTTAATATAGACGGCTCTTTTGACCCCGATAATGCGATTGGCGGAGTTGGCGGTCTATTTCGAGATACAAGGGGAGATTACTTGGGTGGATGTGTTGGGCAATGTGTGGTTAGTACGCCTTTTGAAGCGGAGGTTTTAGCACTTAACGTTGGTCTTAAAATGGCAGTTAACCGTGGGTTTAGACAGCTTATTATCGAAACTGACTCGCGTGAGTTGCATGCGCTAGTGAAGGGCGATGCGAACTCAAGGGAAGTTTCGAGCATTAAAATCAAGGAGTGCAAAGATATTTTGAGAGGCAATGCAGGCTTCGATTTAGTTTGGAATTACCGAGAAGCAAACAATTGCGCGGATTGGATGGCTAAGAAAGGTTTATAGAATTCAGAGGAGCTAACGGAGTATATAGACCCTCCAGATGATCTTTGGCGGCTTCTTGCTCGGGATCGATATGGTTGGGCTACTCCGAGAACAACCGTGTATAGTTAATAATCCTTTGTAGAAGAGCTTTTCTCTTCAGGGTCTTTGACCTCTTGTGTAATAAAAAAACAAAATTACAATTATTTCTACCTTTTATCATAATTCTAATTTTGCACAAACCTTCTATTATTTTTCATTACCACTTTTTATTTTATTTTGTGTTGTTGAATAAAAAAAAATTTTAGTTCCTTATTGCACAAAAATAATCTATTAGTATATATAAGATATTTTTCTTATGGTCTGTTTATATTAAAAAGGTATTTTTTAAGTAAAGAATAGGAAAAAATAGTATAACAAAGGAATGAAAAAGAGAGTATTTAATCTTGTTTGGATTGAACAAAAAGAAAGGAAAAGATTTTATTAAAGAATTATATGTATCCTGTGTTTGGATTAGAAGAATAATGGAAAAAATAGATTCTTTTTATAACCAAATGACTCATATACCCCTAAAAAATATTTCATAAAGAAAAAATATGGATAATTTAGACATTATAACGTAATAAAATAATCATTTCTTTTTAATCCCACTGAATTGAAAAGATTAAATATATAAGTTCATAAAAAATTGTAAGAATCTTTTAATAAACTTTTTTCTTTAATTCTTTTCAATCTAAACAAAAAATAAGATTGTTATTGTCTTTTAATATAATATTATCCTTTTCAATCTAAACAAACCTGGTTATGGAAGCCTTATCTTCTTTAATTGATTATTATGTGCAACTTGGGCTTTTGCAAGGCATTAGAATTGCTAAAAAAGCCCCAATGATTACACACCTACTCTTTGCAGATGACAGTTTATTTTTCCTTGAAGCTACAGAGTATAATGTTGAAATGTTTATCACAGCTCTTAACTGGTACTGTTTTGCTTCAGGCCAGAAAATTTACTTAAATAAAAGTGGTGTTATCTTTAGCGAAAATGCTCCAACACCTCTTAAAAATGAACTTTGTAATATTATGAGAATGAATCAACTACAAGACTTGGGGAAATACTTAGGTATACCTTCTTCTTGGGGTATATCCAAAGTTAAATCTATGGAATGGCTTATAGAAATGGTCTTGAAAAGAATGGAAAACTGGGATACAATTATGTTATCTAAGAGTGGGAAGGAAGTTCTTATAAAAACCATTATTGGATGAATTCCAAATTTTATTGTGTCTGTCTTCCTTATCCCAAAAAAAGTTACCTCTCGCATTACTTCCTTGGTGGCTGACTTCTATTGGAATAATAAAGGCGAGAAGAGATGCCATTGGATCAAATGGCAAACTTTAATGTCATCCAAAGATGATGGAGACTTGGGATTCAAATATTTTCACACTCAAAATCTATCTCTACTGGCTTCTAATGCATGGAAGCTAATGAATGATGAAAACTCTTTAGTTTTTAAAGTTTTAAAAGGCAAGTATTTTCCAGATTCGGATTTTATTAATGCAACTCTTCAATCAAACTGTTCATGGGGGTGGAAGAGTTTAATTGAAGGCAAAAATTGTTTTAAAAATGAATTTACTTGGGTTATTGGAAATGGAAATAAGATTAAAGTATGGAATGATAAGTGGATTCCATCTGATGTGCAAATTACTAAGCCTCCTGATTGTGAGGTGGAATATGTTTCTGACTTATTTAGTGATGATAAAACTTGTTGGAATGTTGAGTTATTACATGAAATTTTTAATCCTCAGGTTGTAGCAACCATAATTGAGATAGACATACCCCTTGTTCCTTGTGATGACACCCCAATTTGAAATTTATCCAACATAGGTGATATGACAGTCAAAGGGTGCTATCAAAAGTTATGGAGGGCTCAACAATTAGCTGAGGCTGAGAAAATCAAGGATAAAGGAAGCCCTTCTTTTAAACGTGAAGTACAGGACTGGAAATATATATAGAATCTTGAAATGTTACCTAAGATAAAAAAAATTATATGGAAATGTTGTGAGAATGGTCTTGCAACAAATCTAAATACATTTAAAAGGAGATATACTCAATCTTCTTTATGTGATTTATGTTGGATTCATGATGAAACTGTGGAGCATGTTTTTTTTCAATGTCCATGGGCCAGAGCAGTCTAGCTTGCTAGTCCTCTGAACTTTATCTCCATAGTTGAACCATCATATAACTTTAACAAATAGATATCATTTGTGAGAAAATGCTCTATGGATAGAGCAGATACTTCACCTGATATGGGAGAATTAGCTTGTTTTATAGCCTGGTTTATTTGGAAAGGAAGAAACGAGTTTGTGTTTAAAGGAATTGTCCCTGACCCTATAAATTTGATTAAAAGAATGCTCATAGCCTATGATGAGTTTGTTATAGCTAATGTTAAAAAACCTGAGGCTAAAAATGAGGAAACTCATCAAGCTTATGTTCCTAGAAATTTGAACTTCAACTCAGGAGCAAATGTTAATCTGATTTTTCCTTCTTACTCAGCTGATTCAAATAGATGGACCCCCCCTTTGATTGGAAAGTTTAAGATTACTAGTGATGCTTTAGTTAAACCTAAGTCTAATTTAGCTTCATTTGCTTGTGTTTTACGCAATTCTGCAGGTCAAATGGTTGAAGGTTTAGCAAATAAAATTTCCACAAGTTCAGTGGTGGTAGCTGAAGGAAGGGGAGTATTGAATGCATGTAAAATGGCTTCTTTCTACCCAAAGGGAAGCATTGCTATTAAGACTGATAGTTTATCTTTTGTAAATCAAGTTAATGATAAATGTAAACTTGATAATATTACTAAGGTTTTAGTTAAGAGTGTTAGGCATCGAAAAATGTTGTATAATATTCAAATTTCGTATATGAAGAAATCTAAAAATAGGGTAGCTGGTTGGGTTGCAAAACAAACTCTTGGTGGGAGTTTGTTTGGCTTTTGGAGTATGTTCCCTCCTTCCCAATTAGCTAGATTGATTAGCAATGACTTTGAACAAACAGAAATTGATTAAGATTGTAATATTTTGCGTTAAGTATTAATTTTTTGACTAAAAATAAAATCTAAACAAACCCTTATTGTTATTTTAACAAGGATGTACGAATAAAAAAGGGACAAAACCGCTAAAAGAAAAAGATAACGTGCTATGATTTGAAAACTCATCGGATTTTAAGAAGAAAAAAATATATAGAAGGTGATATGGTCAAAATGCTACAAGAGGTAAAAGTGATATTTTTCAAACATATCCCAAATGACCCATATATTTTTCCAAATTACAAATTATTTGAAGAAGGAGGTGATTGGGAAAGAAAGAATCATTTAAAAATATACGGAGGCTTATTTTGTAGTAGTATGTCAACACGTAATTTCAAAAGAGTAGCTCAATAACCACTGGGACTAGCTCAGTGGCCAGGACCTTGTCTCTCAACTAGGAGGTACAGGGTTCGAATCCCCTCAGCCGTGTTATTTCTTGAGCCCTTAAAGGGGGTAAGCAAGGGGTGCATGGTTCGAGTCTCCTCCCTGAACATGGGTAACCTAGGAGGCGTGTATATTTCCTATGGGATTAGTCGTGGTGCGCGTAAGCTGGCCCGGACACCTATACATCAAAAAAAAAAAAAAAAAAAAAAAAAAAAGAGTAGCTCAATCATTTTCAACGGATCAATTAGGTGACTTACTTCAGCAAATATTTAAGATAAAGAGGATCATCAAGTGAGACAATAATAACAATAATATTGTTGTAAAGGAAAAAGAGTTTATAAAAGTGGATTAAATTTAAATCTATATGTATATTTAACTTTTAAGTTCAAAGATATATTACAATTTACAACTTACAATTTTTTTCAGGAGAGATGCAATCCGTAGTGGTGAGCATGTTGGAGAAAAAAGTCACACTCACAACATCCACATACTCTAAGCCTCCAAGAGGAATTGCAACCATTCATAGGATGATTTCACTTAACAAAATTGGCTTGAAAATGCGATTTTTGCTCCCGTTTTGCAATTAGTTTTGTTTTAGTAGGGATTAAATCAAAATTTAGTTCCCTTCGATGTATGTATATCCAAAAATGACAATGATGACATATGAAAGCATGCATCTCACGAGAAGAAACCAAAAAATGCATACAGATTAAGGGATCTTGTATATCTATTTTTTTTTTTTTTTTAAAGTTATTGTTGATAACATCTCCATTAAATTCTCTAATTGTTTTTTTATGCCTTCAATAATTTATTTTATAAAATAATGCCTAATGAAGTAATTATTTATAGAAAACATCCCTTTTATATTTTCTATATCTTTACTACCTTTATTATTAAATATATTATTTTATTTTAATGCTATATTAATTTTTAAATATTAAACAAATAATAGGGTACTTCTTTCACCACCACCACCACCACCATGTATGTAACCACCACTACATCCACCACAACCATCACCACCTCCACCACCACCACCACCACCACCGCCACCTACTACTACTAATTCCATCACACGCGCGCGTCCGTGAATTTTTTTTTAAAATCGTCATAACTAATTTAAAAAAAATCAGAAAATTAAAAAAAAATATTTTTGAATAAATCTAATTAATATTTACGTCTATGAATTTTTTTGAATTTTTTTGAATTTTTTTGAATTTTTTTTCACAGACACGGAATTCCATGTTTTAAACTGTGAAATTAACATGAAATTCCATGTTTTGTGTCTGCGAAAAAAAAAATTAAAAATAAAAAAAAATCAAAAAATTCAGAAAATTCCGAAAAAAATCATAGACGTAAATATTAATTTGATTGATCCAAATATAATTTTTTTTGAATTAGTTATGACGGTTTTAAAAAAAATTCACGGACGCGCGCGTGTGTTTATTAGTTTTTTTCTTATTTTTTAATTGTTAATTATAGAGGTAATTTGAGATGGGTATTTTTTCAATAAATATTTTATTCTAGCAAATAACAGAAAAGGTATGACAGGATAAAGTAGATACCATGTTACTACTATAAAGTGAACAGTGAGTTGTCCTTTCTACTA
The DNA here is from genome assembly GCA_029959085.1 of Nemophila menziesii. Lineage (NCBI taxonomy): Eukaryota > Viridiplantae > Streptophyta > Magnoliopsida > Boraginales > Hydrophyllaceae > Nemophila > Nemophila menziesii. The sequence continues at coordinate 35,179,586 of JARWIR010000008.1, forward strand.
TAGTATGTTTTAATCAAATTTTAATTTTTTATTTAAAGGTAAGTATTTTCGTATATTACAAATTAGACTTAGTATTTAGTTAATTTATTGTTTTGACTAGTGCTTTATTTTTATTATTTTAATGTTATGTACTAGCATAATCCCAAATTCACCGCCAAGGTTAGGCTCTCATAGAGCACAATTATTTCTGTAACAACCACCAATGCACATGTGACTTTCGCGGCAAATTTTTTTATCCAATTGCCTTCTGTATTTCTAATTATTCCCGCTGCACTTTGACTATTTTTCCAACACCCATCTATATTTAATTAAAAACCAACACTAGGCTTACACCAACTAATTAATTCCACATGATCCTTGTATCTCTTGGAAGAAGTTGTATTAGACCTCCACGCTTTAATGTAATCGGAGGCCAAGTACTTCGCTCTTCTAATTAGTACCTCATCCCATTCGAAAGACCCTCCTTTGAAGAATGACGTGTTCCGTTCTGCCCAAATAACACCCACTAATGTGGCAAAGAAACAGTCCATGGCAATCCAGTAAATAGGCCACTTCCGCTAATATTACAGTTCCACCATGCCGCGGCCTCCAACTGATCGGAGTACTCGCCGTGTCCACCTCCAGCCGGATGAGTCTGATGTTCGTTAATGCCATGAGTATGATTAAATTCGTGACCCTAAGAGAGATTACTCCAGGCCCTACATTTAAAGTCACCTCTGCTGTTATCTAATATTTCTAGATTTTGCAAAGTGGCCCTTGAGGGACCTGTTGTGAAATCTCCATTCCCTAGACCATGACAAAGGGTCATACGGGGGTTTTATCCTAGTATTAGAAATGATATAATACACATGGTAAAATAAAACAACACGTGTCAAAAGTCAAATAAAATATGACAAATTCAACCATTAATTCTCATGTTTATATATTTAACAGATTAGATAAATTATGCTTATACTATAAGTCTAGAACTATCAACCAAAACTTGATTCTACATTATTGTTTTCTTGTCATTAATAGTTAATATACACCAACAACTCTTGTAATTACTTTTTTTTTTCAATTCTTGTGAAAACAATATGGTACAAAAGGGGAGTAAATATCGCATCTTCAAGTCCAGAGGGTTTCCCCTCTAGGATTTGAACAACGCTATAGGGTTACCTCACCATAGAACACTGAACTCGTTATTGAACATACCCGAGAAGATAACCGAGATCCAACACCCCGACAACCCAAGGTCTCCAATGAAGTCTCGAACATGTTGGGCCTCTAATGTTATATTAAAATTATATTTTTGATATAATTTATAAATATAATAATTTTAAGCAACTGATATATAATTAAAAAATATTAGAAAATCCTATTACTTATATTAGGTTTATATAAGTTAATAGTAACTTTTATGTTTGATACAAATTTAACTTTTATTTTTAAGTAAAAATTGAATGTTAGGTTAGGATTTAATTTAATATTTTTTATCAATTTATAATAAAAATTATCACTATATATAAAAGAATTAGAAAAATTCTTCTTAAACATTAAACCCTTTAACTTAAAATTTCAACTCCCACACTAGATTCTCTTTTTTAAATTTTTAATTTCATTATCCTACTGAATAATAGCTATCCTATAATTCTTATCTTTTAACTTTAATATTTATATGAAAAATACAATTTAAAATTTCACATAGGATCTTCAAATTTCTAGGATATATTTTAGTTTTCAACATATAAAGAAAAACTTTTAAGAAAGATATTGTGTTTATAGAAAAAAATGAAGAAGCACGTATAGTTGACCAATTTCTCTTTTTTACACAATTTATTTAAGAAAATAAAACAAATCAAGGTGGAGTTATTTTGCAAAAGTATATGTTGTTACAGTAATACTTTTCAATGCAACAATTGAAGAAAAAGAGGAAAAACTGGAGCATGATGTTGACATCATGGCTAAGGAGAAGTTGAAAGTAGTCCTTTATTAAAATTTACTTTAATAGATATATTATTATAAAGTAATTGATGGTTTAATAGATAGTTGACAAGTATTTTAGTATTATTTGTTCGAATTTAATTTTTTATGCATTTATTTAATGTATTTTTTATTCTTTTTTTAGTTACCGATTATACAAAATAATATGAAAATAATTTTTATTTTTATTTTTTATTTCTAAATATATATAATTGATATATTAAAAATATTAAAAATAAAAAATAAATTATTTGTAATAATTTGCATCTATCTTTAATTTTAAATTTAAATTTGGTTTATAAATATCAAGTGAATATTAATTTTAATTACAATTTTGCCATTCCATTTTTTCAAGTATTAATGTAAAGTAGAATTAAATTATATTCAATAAATTATATATACAACTATAAAATATATATTTGTGTAACTAATAATTATGTTAAAGGTTAAAGGTATGATATATAGTTAAGGGTATGATATATAGTATAAAGTTAAGGTATATGATTATATGTTAAGGTATATGAAACTACATTTAATTATTCAGAATGTTTAATTTTCTTATCCAATTTTTGTTTCGGTATTTCTATCCTATTTTACATTCTGAATATTTAATAAATAATAAACTTTAAGATAAAAAAAAATGAAAGCATTGAGAATTTCAAAATAAAAATAAGAAAAGAAAAAATAAACGTTGAAAACAATAACATTTTTTTTTTTGTTCTAATTAGGATTTCATTAATACGAATAAAAAGAGTTTTAGCCAATGCCCGAGGGCATTGCTTCTTCATACAAAATTAAGGCTAATTCACTAGGAATACTAGCTATCTAGGCTAAGGCTAAACATGTTGCCATTAAGCTTACATTTAGCTAACCAATCCGCAACTCTATTACATTCTCGCTTACACCATCTAAAGGATGCTTTACAAAACTCCGAGATATAATAGATACTATTAACTACATTACTAATAGAAGAACAAGAAAATTGCTGAGACTTCTCAAGAGACTTCATCACTAGGAGGCTATCACTTTCAATGACCACTTTAGCTTTTTCTTCTCGCGCAAGAAGGCATGCTTTATGTACTCCTAATGCTTCAGCTTCTAGAGGTGAATCTGCTGCTATGTCCCATGCATTATAACTTCTTGTATTTCCAAAATGGTCCCTGGTAATACATGAAATAGTAGCTACATTATTAGTAAATGCTGCATCACTATTGATTTTTAACATATTAATGGTGGAGGTTCCTATTTTAATTTCTTACTTCTTTCACTTATAGCAATTTCATTTTCCAATTCCTGATTTACAGTTACATTTTCATAGGTAGGGACTAAGTATCCCTTCAGTACAGTATTGTCATCCTTAGGGATATTCACATTTTTATATTCCATCCAACAATTCATAACCTTTCTAACAGTCAATATAGGGTCAAGTTTTGAATTTTTATACTTGAATTCATTTTTATCCTTCCAACATTGCCACGCAATATAACAAAAAAATTCTATGGATTCTTTCGCTACTTTGCTATTTATTTTCAATCATGTTTCATAGATGTTAGCCATCCAAGTATCCAATTTATTGGAATACTGGTTGCTAGCATATAGATTAAGTGGTGAAGCATACCATACCACTCTAACCCACTCACAATCCATCAATAAATGATCCACAGATTCAGTGGTCTTATCACAAATATCACATTTAGCCGACTTTAGTATTTTCTTTTTATACAAATTCTCATTTGTTGGTAGTATATTTAAAAGCTCTCCAAATGAAGTTTTTAACTTTAGGAGTAATATTAAGATTCCACATTAATTTCCATATTTTTTGGTCTACATAGTGAGATGAAGATCCTTTATTCTTGCATTTAACCTCTTCTTTTAACTCATTTTTCTTTTTAAGGATTTGGTAACCTATTTTAACCTCATAATTCCCATTTTTACTATTTATCCAGATAGGGGTATCATTACTTTCTATAAGAGTTATAAAGGTTTTAAGGATGAGATTAGTAGTTTCTTTAGTATAATTCTTACTATATCAATATTCCAACCTCTTTTGCCTTCAGACATGAGATCAGCTACAGTATATATGTTCTTATCAGTAGGGAGTATAATTTCCTTACAATTAGTAATCCAATTTTGCGAGTGAAGGCATATACTCCTCCCATTTCCTATTCTCCATTTAATATCATCAATAATCGCATCTTTGCCAAAAATTAGACTTCTCCATCCCCATGAGGGAGAGTTTCCAATTTTGGCTTTAGAAAATGAGGAATTAGGGAAGTATTTGCCTTTTAGGGTTTTATATAAAAGTGAATTGGTGTTATTTAATAAATTCCAAGCTTGTTTACTAAGTAATGAAATGTTCATAAGGTGTAGGTCCCTAAAACCGAGACCTCAACTATATTTACTCTTAGTAAGTGAGTCCCATGATCCCCAATGTATTATCTTATTCCCTTTATTACCCCACCAGAATTTAGTGATTTGTGATGAAATCAAGTCACAAATTCTTTTAGGTAAGATAAAAGAGGACATAAAGTAATTTTGGATACTAGATAGAACAGCTTTAATTAGTATATCCTTACCAGCATTTGAGAGGTATAAATTTTTCCAATTCTCAATTTTATTAATAGTTCTTTCCACAAGATTATTGAGTTCTTTAACTTTAGACCTTCCCCATTCAGTGGGGAGTCCTAACTAAATGCCCAAGTCCTCCATTATATTCATATTCAGTTTTTTAGCATACATATTTTGTATAAAGTCAGGAGTGTTGGGACTAAACTTAATCCCACATTTATTGTAATTAAATTTCATTCCTGTTGCATGTCCATATTTATTTATCACATCCTTAAAACTGTCAATTTCAATACCATTTGCTTTCATAAAAAATATGCTATCATCAGCAAACAATAAGTGGGTAATATTAGGTGATTGTTTCGCTATTTTAATACCTTCCATCATATTTTTATTAACTTTTTCTCTTATCAAAACCGAAAGAAGTTGAGTTACAAGGGTAAACAGGAAGGGTGATAAAGGGTTACCCTGTCTTAGTCCCCTTTTGGGTTTTTTTAAGGGACATGGTGTACCATTAATAAGCACGGAGTATGAGACAGTTGTGACACATTCCATGATTTTAGTAACCCACTTTTCACTAAATCCCAAGTTTAAAAGAATAGTTTTTAGACAATCCCATTTCACGTTTTCATATGCTTTTTGAATATTAGCTTTTATAGCCATATATGAGGTTTTTGTGTATCTATTTCCTTTAATGTAGTTTATAACTTCATGGGCAATGTAGGTGTTATCTTGTATATGCCTACCATCAATGAAAGCCGATTGATTGTCATCTATCAAGCAATTCATAAACGGTTGCATTCTATTAACAATTAGTTTAACAATGATTTTATGTATAAAGTTTGAACAACTGATAGGTCGAAAATGTTTAATACTCTTCGGATTTTTGATTTTTGGTATAAGAGATATAAAAGTGTTGTTAAGATCTTTTAGTGAATCTCAATTATACCAAAAATTATTGATGGTTTTAATAACATCAAGTTTTATTAAATCCCAATATTTTTTGTAAAACAAACCTGGATAGTCATCAGGTCCAGGCGCCTTATGGGCTCCAAGTTCATCTATTGCTTTCTTAATTTCATCAATTTTTAATGGTTTTTCTAGATTCTCATTCATATGACTATTTACTTTTTTTTTCAATAAGATCAGTTATGGGAGTATAAACTCTGTCTCCCACAGTTTCAAATATATTATTAAAATAGTTACATATTTCACTTTTAATATCTTCTTCTTTATCTATCCAATTTCTACTTTCATTTTCTAAACACATGATCTTATTTATACATCTTCTTTCTTTAGTGTAAGCATGGAAATATGAGGTGTTCTTATCACCTCTTTTCAACCAGGTCACTCTTGACCTAGAGGCCCAATAGTCCTCCTCATTTTTCCAGGCTTTCTCTATTTTACTAACTAAAATATTATATTCATTCTAGTCTTTTGTGTTTGGGTTATCATAAATTTTCTCAATATCCTTCATATAACTATCAATTTTTTTCTTATTATTGTTATATTTTTCTTTACTCCAGTTGCTAAGTAAAATGCTACCGTTTCTCAGTTTCAAAGTCATTTTATTGTGAATATATGATAAGTTATTTTTCCTATCTTCCCATACTTTTTTAATAATTTCATAACATTCCTTCTCTTCAATCCAATTATTTTCAAAATAGAACCTTCTTTTCCTACTTTTCTTAGTATCTTTTATAGTAAGTATTTATGGTGAGTGATCCGAGCCTATAGCAGGTAAAAGAGCTACCCAAGCATTTGGAAATTTATTTCTCCACTCATTGTTTTCAAAAGTTCTATCAATAAGGTACTTAATCATCTCATCTCCCTCTCTTTTATTAGTCCAGAAGAATTTAACTTTTTTAGTTTCAATAACATTAAGTATGGTAGAAATTCTTGGATGATTTCACTAACCAAAATTGGCTTGAAGATGCGATTTTTGCTGCCTTTTTGCAATTAGTTTTGTTTTAGTAAGGATTAAATCGATATTTAGTTCCCTTCGATGTATGTGTATCGCAATATTGACAATGATGTGGGATTTACATATGAATACACACATCTCACGAGAAGAAACCGAAGAGAAATATTTGAATATTAATTTATACAATGCTTACCGATTAAGGGATCTTGTATATCTAATTTTTGTTTAGTCAAACTTGTATACCAAATATGTGAGTGAGGATAACATTTTGTTCCATATTGATTTCACAGAAACTTAAGAAAAACCACAAAAAGGGTTTTTTTCTATTTTGACGGATGAGATAAACTTCCTAAAATCTTCCGACCATTTATTCTATGCTCATTCTTGAGAAGCTTTTAATCATTGAGTTTGGAGAACCAGAATCTCTGATGGTTCTGTATTTAGCAAGTTTCGTAAGATTGTTGGCCACAAAAAAAAGTTATATTAGGTGTATGTTAACTATGAATTGCAAGATAGCAAGGTAAACACAATATTATATATAGCAGAT